>CM062295.1:694613905-695258594 GCA_031216915.1 Pictodentalium vernedei
GTGCCTTGCAGGGTGTGCCAAAGGGAAATACTGATGCAGAACTGCACTGAGTTCATTGAAGGCTGTTGCCAGTGGCAACATTTTTCGACAGAAATTGAAGAAAATCAAGAGCTCCCATCTCGAGGTAATCCCAAACAAGCATACCAAGTTTCAAAGCGATCTGGTCATAAATGTGACCTGTAGGATGCCAAAGGAATATACTGATGCCTGACTAAACGAAGTTCAAAGGTTGTTGCCAGCGGCAACATTTTTTGACAGAAATGGAAGAAAATCAACAGCTCCCATCTAGAGGTCACCCCAAACAAGCATGCCAGTTTTCAAAGCAATCCAATCATAAATGTGCCCTGTAGGGTGTGCCAAAGGGAAATATTGAGGTCTGACTTAACTCAGTTTAAAGAACGTTGCCAGCGGCAACAATTTTTTATGCAAATGGAAGAAAATCGATAGCTCCCATCTAGAGGTTACCTCAAACAAGCATTCCAAGTTTCAAATTGATCCGGTCGAAAATGTACACTGCAGGGTGAGCCAAAGGGAAATATTGATGCATAATGGCGCTAAGTTCATTGCCAGTTACACTATTTTTTGATGGAAATCGAAGACAATCGATAGCTCCCATCTAGAGGTAACACCAAACAAGAATACCAAGTTTCAAACCGTTCTGATCATAAATGTGCCCTGCAGGGTGTGCCGAAGGAATATATTGATGTCTGACTAAACAAAGTTCAATGGTTGTGGCCACCAGCAACATTTTTTGACAGAAATGGAAGAAAAGCGATAACTTCCATCTAGAGATCACCCCAAACAAGCATACCAGGTTTCAAAGCAATCCTATCATAAATGTGTCCTGTAGGGTGTGCCAAAGGGAAATATTGAGGTCTGACTAAACTAAGCTCAAAGAACATTGCCAGCAGTACCAATTTTTGACGGAAATGGAAGAAAATCAATAGCTCCCATCTAGAGGTCACCCAAAACAAGCATACCAAGTTTCAAAGCTATCTGATCATAAATGCGACCTGTGCGGTGTGCCAAAGGAAATTGTGGATGTATGTACAGCTGTATGGACGTACGTACATACATGCGCCAACTGATGAGAAGTGATGGCAAATGCTCAGCTTGACTTTGTCAAGTTGAGCTAAAAAAAAACATCACAGAAGACATCTATTTCAACATGAGAAATATGTAGCAATCAGAAAATGTTTTCTTTGAGGGGAAGTGTGGAGGAGGTATCTTCCATACTTTTTTCCAATGGAGGTGCTACAGTGTGAGGATGATGGGTATGTTTCCCTTAGGGCTGCACAGTATACCAGTAATTCGATATTTACCAGTTTTCAAAACGATACGTAGCCAATACCGATATTGTTTTGAAAGTACAGTATATGTAGAACCTGTCTTGAGAGACCACCCCTTTTGCCAAGCAAAAGTGGTCTCTCAAGACAGGTGGTCTCTCATTAGAGGTTTGAGGTTTTCGCTAGTAAGTGAATGACCAACCAGAGAATATTTGTTGCAGAAATGGAGAGGAATTGAGTTTTCATCTTTTTTTGATGAATGTTTTATTTTAATTCAGTTTTAATAAAGTACGGAGGCATTGTTTGAGAAATTAGTTAAAAGTGCATAAATTGAAAAACTTTTTGAGATTATGATGTGAAGGGGCAGGTCCATTCAAAATAGTAATTTCTTACTTTATGCAAATAAAGTGTTCTCTTTTTTCTATCAATATACAGACGAAGATGAAATGGTTTTGCGCGCCAAAGGCGTGCAGGGACGCTGTGGGGCAAGCGCCTTTCTACCCTCTTTAACTGTATGTGATTTGGTTTGTCGGGTCTGGCCGTGGTAAAGGAGGAAAGTGTTCAGGTACTCAGAGGCATCTGTGTTTTTGTCTGTTTTTCTTTGGAAGAGGTGGCTGAGTTGGTGATACCTCCTTTGGTGCTGTTGAAGGAGGAGTGATAGAGGGCTGACTCGGTTGGTAAGGTCTAGACCTCACAGCTGCCGGTGGTGAAGAGTTCTTTGGTGTTGTGAGCAGGTAGTGGTTGCTAAGACTCTCTAATCCTATTCTGAGCATGTCACCATTGCACCCGCGATCTTCCAAGGTCTTAATCTGGGCTTGTAGAAATATAAGGTGGTTGTCATCTCTGACCTTTTCTCCTAAGATGCTTTCCACAGACTTCGTGGTGTTTGTTTCCTGGATGGTGTCTCGCTCAGAAAAAGCAGGAAGAGCAACAGCGGGTTCAGCGACATGTGTGATGACCAACTCAACTTCCTGCTCCGCAAACAGACCATCCTTCTTCATCTCCTCTTTAGGGGATGAGTGTGATGGGGTGGAGATTGGACTGTTACCTGGCGAACCAGCATCCTCCTGATTTCCCACCGGAGTGGGAGGAACCAAGCTGAACGTGGAACAGACAGGGGTAGCAGGCATTGAGCTTTCAGCGCCATGGTCAGCTTCCCTCTTTTCCTTTTCCGTCCGTTTCTTTTCTATGAACACCGTCAGTCAGCGGGCATCTCATCGTCTGTGGAAGGTCCCTTCTTTCTTTTCCTTTTCTTCTTTCGACTGTCTTTTGTCTGTGTTCGGTGCTTGTCATCATCCTTTTGCAAGTCTGAGTCACTTGGAGGGTGACGAAAATAGGTAAGTAGTCATCTGATGATCACGACAACTAACCTTACCAAATACATAATAAAAAGCTAGTACCCTAGTCCCATAGGTTGACAATGAAAATACATCAGTGATTGAGTCATGCTCTTGCAGTTAGTTCATGGTTCGACTTCCACTTTGCAATTTTCAAATTGATTCACCTGAACGAAAAGAGTCATGGAAGATGATTATGAAGAATAACTGGTGCACATCAAGGAAATTAATAGGGATCGACATCATAGAAAACATGAGAGAAGTTTTGTCAACTGCTTTGAAAACACTCGTAAAATGGTGGCTAAAAATTTATCATTTCGCAGAGCCAATGGACGTTCATACTAAATTGGTGTATTGTTGCACTGTTTATCTGTAGTTTTACCATTTTTGAATCGGAATGTTGGATGAGCACATAAAATATTGAATCGTACCATGCAAGCAAAATTTCAGTGATTAGATCGTACCTGGGAGATTTTGATTCGCAAACAGCAATGCAAACCCAAACAAAAAAATACTCCGATTTAATAATCGGTATTCCAGTGTACCCCGGTGTTATATTCTGAATTGCGGGGTATTTGAGTTGGCCAAATCACCCAAGCCTAAAATGTGATGTATTGAATGTATTGAGAGTGAAAGAGTTGAATTTCAAGATTGGTGACCGGCCTATATAGTGGTATCACGATATGACGGGTTGCAGTATCGTACGTATCAGAGTACCGGGATATCATCCCGAGCCTAGTATTTGCCACAGTTTCGAGGTCTCTCAAGACAGGTGGTCTCTCATGACAGGTGGTCTCTCATAATAAGTCCATTATAGAGTGAAACCAATCGGTGCCTGGCCAGAGTGGTCTCTCAAAACAGGTGGTCTCTCAAGACAGTGGTCTCTCAAGACAGGTTTTACTGTACAGTGTGGCCATTGTGTATTGGTCACTTTCCATGGGTGGGCAATATTTCAACGGACGCAACATTAGATTTCAAACACTAATTATAGGAATAATCATCAAAACATTAATTAATGATAACCGTAACTGATAACCCAGCTACCATCGACTTGGTACAACCACTTAACAAATCTATTGCAACTGAAGACAATTCAATCATTATCAACAAAACACAACATGGAAATGAGACAGTATTGTCCTACACCTCCGATGAGGTAGTCAAGCTATCTGATACAGCCAAGTTATCTGACAGCATCACAATGTCTGATACAACAAAAAATAAAGTAACAGGGCAAAAAACTCATCCCATCGAACTTGATGCTGATAATGGGCAAAAAACTTATCCCATCGAACCTGATGCTGATAATGTACTTAGCGACATCCCAAATCACAAAAAAGACAAAACCAAAGATGTTGAAACAAAAGAAAGTAACATTAAAGACTAATATAGACTCAGATATCGTAGAGCAATTGAGACATGCCAACTCAGTTATAACTGAACTTGAAACAAAAGTCACGACTCTTGAGAATTCCAATAGAATTCTTCGCACACATGCCAGCAATCATAGTAAAGAGGAGCCATTAGCATCCGGTAATGTTACCCAACATCAATACTCAGAACTTACCTCTGTAAAACAACAAATGCATCAATTGGAAATCCAACAACTACAAATGAGAATGTCAACATTAGAGTTGAACATACTTACGCACCACAGAAACTTATATAAGGGGCCATGGAATACCTTTGTACAACCACCCCCTATGTTTAACTGTCAACTTATGATGCATACACCAGTTAATATGCCATTTTATCATCCTGCCTGTATACCATCAACATTCCACCCACCAAGTGGACCACCACCGCAGGTAAAAAAAGAGACGAAGAACTGAATCCACAAACAACCTACTATTCGGGAAGAGAAGCAGGGAATAATTGTAGGACAACTCCCACAGCTTACCAGCGTGTTCCATCAGTAACAACTCACCATCAACAAGACCGAATCAAGTCGCAACAAAGTCAACGTCGTGACAGACTACATCCCACCAACTACGAAAAAAGAAGCAGTATGAATATAAACCGTGATCTGAAATATGATAGAACATTAGCCCCACGACTACAGCAGTATAATAAAGAGGTACCGCTACAGGGGAAAAAGATTGAGCACACACCTAAGGTTAATAGTCGTCACTCAACACCCAAGAAGGTTACCTTTCACAACAATGACAGTTGTATGAATCTTTCACCTGCATTAACCAATGTAACAAATGTCACTCAAACACAGATTCACGAAAATGCTGGGGCTGAAGATTCTTTTTTAGGGCATGGCCGAGTCCAAAACGGACATTGGCGGACAATAAAGCCTCAAAGAAAGAACTTATCCTGATGTCGTTTAATGTAAAGAATGCCAGCACAAATACCCCATATCTTCAGGAGCTTCTTCATAGCTGTGATATATTATGCCTTCAAGAACATTGGCTATATGAGTTTCAACTTAAGGAGTTAGGAGATATATCTAAATGCCATGCTGTTCATGCAAAAGCAGTTGACTCATACAATCCAATATCACCTCTACAAGTCCCAAGAGGATATGGCAGTGTTGCCATCCTATATTGCAATGACCTCAACATTCAATTTAAAAAACACCCTGATGGAGGTACAAGAATCTTAGTAATGGAAATAGTATCCCTCTTATTTGTATTGTTTGTGCCTACCTGCCGGCACGTGGTAACTCGACTAAAGATGAATTTACTGCAACATTGGATGAATTAGGTGAAATAATGCAAAAATTTGGTAAATCTCACATGGTCATCATTTGTGCTGACATGAATTCATCCTTGCAACTCCGAGGAGGGAATGAACGTGATACGAATCTAGCCAAGTTTGTAAGTACTACAGAACTCTGCCACCTACAGACTGGAAAATCCACCTTCTTCCACGTCAATGGAAAGGACGAGGCTGAGATTGACTACATTATGTTCAACTCAAAGGCTCAGAAGCTCATCAAAAACACCAAAGTTTTAGACATGGAAGATCTGAACATGTCCGATCATAGACCGATAAGGACTGACTTACTCATCTATAACAAGGTAATACAAAGGGAAACAACTGTATGCCCAAAGCCAAAGTGGGATAAATGCCAGCAGAACATTTACATACAGGAAATACGATCCAAACTCGACAATGTCCCGGAACATATGAATGAAGCTGAAGCACATAACTACATTAACCACCTCTCCATCACTCTAAAAAATGCAGCAAAGAAAAGTATACCAGGATTTAAGGATAAGCTTACTATAAGAAAAAGACCTGTGAAAATCTGGAATGATGATATAAAGTCTGCAGTTAAATATAACAAGAAAATGTGGTGGAGATGGAAGAATGCTGGGAAACATCGAAATAAAGGGCCTGAACATCTGGCAGCAAGAGCGTCGAAACGCACCCTGCAGAAGCTACAGTGCCAAGAGGCGGCAAGAAGAAAGAATTTACGACTGGAGAAGTTAATGGCAGCTCATAAAGACCCAAAAACATTTTACCAACTTATCAAACTCCAGCGTTCTTCCGCAACGGAAGAGATAACGGAGTTAATAGTCAATGGAGTTACTTTAACCTCGATACCCGATATAATGGACGGATGGGCCCAACACTTCAAAAATTTAGCAACACCCTCAGAAAATGAAAATTTTAGCGATCAGCGCAAGAAGCACGCTGATAGTGATATACTATATATCGAAGACACTTGTAATAGAAATAAAGATACCTTTCTACCCATTACAACCGAAGAAGTCCATAAAGCCTTCAGTATGCTTTCAAACAACAAAGCAGCCGATTCACTAGGACTTACCAGAGAACATCTGAAGTTTGGAGCTCCAGCGATTGCAGGGCATATTAGCAACCTGCTAACTACCATCGTACAACGTGGTAAAGTACCGGCAATAATAAAACAAGGAATGCTAACACCTGTATTCAAAAAGGGGGACCCCCAAAATCCCTCCAACTACTGTGGGATCACCATTACTAATGTACTGCTGAAAGTACTTGAACACATCCTGCTGAAAAGACATGGGAAGGCAATAGACAGCATCCAGTCGAAACTACAGACAGGCTTCACGAAATGCTCTTCTTCAATGAACGCTGCCCTGATCGTAACAGAATGCTTCAATGAATCGACAATGAGAAAGAAGTGAATGATCCTCACAACACTTGATGCACAAAAGGCATTCGATGTAGTTGAACGCACAATCCTACTACAACAGTTATATCTTGATGGAAACAGAGACTCAGACTGGTTATTATTAAAAGACCTCTACTCAGATGTATCATCAAAAGTCAAATGGCATGGCATAACCTCTGCCCCATTCTTGATAAAACAAGGAGTCCGACAGGGAGGTGTGTTATCAACATTTTAACAATCCGTTACTATTGAAATTAGAAGAAAAGTTTGAAGGAATAAGGATTGGTGCCTTGAAGATGCCCCACACAACCTGTGTGGACGATTTAGCTCTTCTCACACACAAGCCAGAAGAAATGCAATTGATGCTGGATGAGGCAGAGATCTTCTCCAGAACAGCACGATACTCGATCAATCCTACAAAGAGTAATGTTATAGAATACAACACTAAGAATCTAAACAACTTCACCATATCTAGTAAAGATATTGCTCATCCTGCTAGTGTAGAACACTTAGGAGTGATTAGGAGAAATGACAACACTCCAGACATTGACAACAAGTTACAGTTATCCAGACGTACTGCATACTCATTAATGGGAGCAGGACTGCATGGGAAAACAGGACTCAACCAGAAATTGAAGGCCCATCTGTGGACACTTTACATCCAGCCACGCCTTCTATTTGGACTTGAGGTACTTAAGCTGACGACACCAGGGATTAGGAGACTTGAAAAACATCAACTCTCAATGCTAAGGCAAATGCAACATCTGCCACAAAGAACAGCGGCAGTAGCTGTAACATCTCTATTAGGTGTGCCACCCCTACAAACCTCTATTCACCGAAACACCATGAACCTGTTTTACAGAATAACACTAAAGACAGATTCCATTGAATATGCTCTTGCCAGACGCAGCTTGCTGTTTATAACATGACATCGATAAGCTGGTTCTCAACAATTCGAAAACTTCTACAAACCTACAAATTACCTACAGCTTACTCGCTCCTTGAGGATCCTCCATCAAAATCTGAATGGAAAGACAAACTTAATGAAGCCATAGCCTTAAAGATAGAGTCTGATTGGAAAGAAGAAATTAGAAACAAGTCAACTCTCAGGTATCTCAACCCAGAAGCTGTATCTCTGAATAAAGTCCATCATATCCATAAATTTGTGAATGACAGCACATACGATGTAAAAAGAGCAGAATTGAAAGCACGACTCTTAACTGCGACATACACCCTCCAATCCAACAGAGCTGCCTTCAACCAGTACAAGGTCAATGCTACATGTATTTTATGTAAACAAGCAGAGGAAGATCGACAGCATTTTATAGCCGAGTGCACAGCACTAAAGAATACCAGGGACCGTTACCAGTTGAAACTTAAAACCATTTTACCAAACATAACCTCCCAGCTGATGGATGATCCACATCTTCTAACACAACTTTCATTAGACTGCACCCATCCAGATATCACCAATATCTATGAACTGGGACCAGATACTATACAGAGTTTAGAGTCAGCCAGCCGACAATTCCTGTACCAGCTGCATACCAAACGAACAGAACTTTTAATTAGTGAAGCTGATGGAGTCGGTGACTCCCCAGTGTCCACTTGACCCCATCCATGAACATTATATTTTATACAGAGCAGCTGCCTTGAATAAGCAGATTGTGTACAGAATCAACTGTAAATAGCCCAAAATTACGGTGCACAGAAACTTTTTAAAAAGACCTCTTTTAAACTGTGTATATATTCCTGGATAGGATTCATAGGATTTAACGTCTTAATCGATGGTGTCTCGAAAAAACAATGAGGGAAGATCAACAGAACAGAACAGAACAGATGCACCGGGTACAACCCGAGGCTTCATTCATTAAAATTTTGCTGATGATGATTTTTATTCCCTGGTAAACATATGCATGGACATCATTGCCCACCCATGGATTATGACCAATCCGCGGCTGTACTATACCAGTATACATGTACCGCGAAAAATGGCATTGTATCAAACTATCGTGCAAAAATCGATATATTAATAATTATTGAAGAAATGTTGAACATCACTCCCATCACACCACTCAATATTTATCATCAATAATATTTCAATTTTCGAGAGTGTGTTGAAAATTTGAAATAATTTTCACGAATACTTGAACTCTTACATGTAACTGTATAGAAGGGAAGCTTTTCAGCCTTTACAATTTTGAATTCAAGGAATCGTGAAAATCTGATGAGATAGTATATGAGGCGGAATAAGCAGGAAGGTGGGGGTCCTGGGAAAGGGGGAGCATATAGTGTGTAACACTTGGACCACAGGGTGCATACTCAGTTATCTCTCAGGTGACAGATAAGTGAGTGGCCATCCTGCAGTTTGACTGCCACACCCTACCCCTATGCATTATTTCAGCGAATTTACCCGAATCCCGAGAGGCATACTTGTGAAAAGTGTGTGTGTGAGTGGGTTTTTTTTTAAATTTTTTTGTTCATTCACAGAGATCTTTCTAAACGACATCACTGGTATTACCTTTTAAAAGTACGGACCGCCAATCATAAACTTAAAATAGAAACTGGATGAAGCCACGTTTACCGCCCAAGTGCGCGCGACTGATAATTTTACTGCGACCTAAGTCAATGGAGTGCATCCTTCACTTTTCCGGTATGAACTGGCGATTGCTGCAAGTGTGCTCAGTTGTAAGCTTTACATTCATTTAACACGTATATCCCGTAAAGGGGCTTCTAGAGAGATAAGGAATACACATTGTGGTTGTTACTCAACTTTATTGAATGGTATCATCGACATCATTTTACATTAACAATTGCAGAAGATAATAAAATGCGATTCAGAAAAATCGCAAATTGCTTGGCAACAATCGGCTGAACCGATGATCCAGGAGCCGTTGCCGTTGTCATCCGATTGCCCATAATCGCCCGATTGTGGTGGCCGGTTCCGATCATCGGTTGAACACTAACTGTCTGGCATCTGGATGATTCAGACCAGGTTTTTTGGGGACGTTTCGAAACATATTTTTGGGCGATTCGGACCAGATGTTTGGACAATTGGGACCACGTCTTGGACAATTTGGAGCATATATCTCTTATATTTATTCATGTGTGATATAAACATTAGATGAGTGAAAATCATAAACCTTTTGCCATATATCGAAAATTTATTCATGAGCGATTTTAACATTAGAATTTAGATGAGTGAAAATCACAAACCTTTGTTGATGTGATAGGTTGTTTGGACAATTCAGACCATATAATAAAATTTATTCATGTGCGATATTTACACACTTTTTCTCATAAATGATAAGTCAGTCAATTGTTTTAATATCAGATGAGTGAAAATCATAAACGTTTCATGTGATTGCTATTGTACAATTGGTTGTTTGTCTTTTTTGTCATGTAGTTATGTTTATACAAATGCTTGATTGATGTTCATGAAGCCACAAAGCTGTTTTAATTTTACTATAATTTTTTTCACACCATAACTGTTTTTTTAAATGTGGGCAAGGTCTATATAACGACACAAATTTTCATGTCAGCACCATGAGCTAGCAAAAATAGAAACTATTGAAACGCGATTAAATGACCTATAAAATAAAGCCCTTAAAAGACAAGATAGTGAACTAATGGTTGAGCTGAACAAACAGCTGAACACCGAAACCTTAACAGAAAAAGAAAATTGTGTGGAGTCAGTGAGAACTTCCTCACTACTCATTGAGAACTTTAGGATTGAATCTGTGAGGACTGCCTCGCAACTCTGCAGAAGTGCGATTGAATTGCGATTAAATACCTACATAACAATACCCTCAACACACTCCAAGATAGTGAATAAATGGCAGAGCTGAATGAACACCAAACCCCTAAGAAAAAAAACACGGAAAACTAAAAGTCACAGAAAATTAAAATTATTCATTAGAATTACATTGCATGGAGTCAGTGAGGATTGCCTAGCTACTCCATAACTCATTGAGAACTTTAGGATTGAGTCTGTGAGGACTGCCTCGCAACGCTGCGTGTGGAGAGTGGGCTACAAAGAAACCCTCCACTCGCCCCATCCATAGCAACAATTAAACAACAGCTACAATATACAACAGGAGAGTTTTATCTTTCTCTAATAATGATATGGAGAAGTGGAGTCAGTGAGGATTGCCTCGCTACTCCTCTAAGAAATCTAGGATCGAGTCTGTGGGGACTGCCCTGCAACTCCATGCATGGGGAGTGGGCTCAAAAAAACACATCGAATTTGTAATACAGGTAAGAATACATAACTTATTTAACATTACTCTATAAAACTCTCTCTCCCTCTCTTTATTATTTCTCTCTCTCTCCCTATAACTTATTTGACATTAACTTTATAAAAGTTGGCAGCTATTATTTCAATCAACATAGTCTCTGGAACTAGTTTATTGTAACCTGTAATACAGTCTTTCTCAAAGTGATTTATTGTAACTGCATATATTGATTTATATTTTCAGGAATATCCAGAGAAGAATATTGTGCTGCCATTAGAGCCATACAGATCAATCCAATCCAGGTGTAATGACAAGCATTCAGATAAAAGTTGACGTCAAAGTGCCTGCCCAAAATAATTTGTTCGATTCAGCACAAACCTTGGTTACTGAGGCTACTTCTGCAAGAAAAGACCTGCGTCTACCAGAAGGGTCTCATCCAGATGAGTCAAATATAGCATGGATAGTTAACTGGCTGAGAGCTACAAAGCGACCAAAAAACCCAGCAAACTTGTGCTTTGAATTAAATAATGAGTTCCTCAATTCCAACATTCCTGAACCATATTTACAGAGACATGCGGGTAGGAGAGAGACGGCATATTATATTCTCAACACTCAAACAACTGGAACTACTTGTTAAAGCCAAAACTTGGTATATAGATGGGCCATTTAAAGTTATAATGGCACCATTCACACAACTCCTTTCAATCAATGCCTTCATTAAATCAGGGGACAACATGAAGCAGCCACCACTGTGTTTCTGTGTTATATCTGGAAAGGGCAAAAGAGATTATAATGCAGCTCAACTTGTGTAAGACATGTACATGTATAGTATGTGACATAACACACATCTATGTAATGACCTGATAACAAAGGTACATGTAAAGTATTGTAAAGGTCTGAACATGAATACTGACCATAGCCTGTAACAAATGTGTAAAGTATTGTAAAGGTGGGTGACAGTTAGATGCCTCTAGCCAGAGCCGTATTGAAATGTGCACTTACTATGTATAAGTAGCTATGAATAAATCAAAGTTTGTCTAATTGGGAGAGTTGGCCATCTTGAAATTTTGGACCGCACACAAAAACACTCGTTCTCGTCCCAAAGTGATAACAAAGGTACTCAAGAAGTTTCCAGCCCGAGCCATATTA
Source organism: Pictodentalium vernedei (assembly GCA_031216915.1). Classification (NCBI taxonomy): domain Eukaryota; kingdom Metazoa; phylum Mollusca; class Scaphopoda; order Dentaliida; family Dentaliidae; genus Pictodentalium; species Pictodentalium vernedei. Next base: position 694,626,027 of record CM062295.1, read on the forward strand.
ACATGTGCACTTACTGGGTGTAAGTGGCACTGAATAAATCAAAGTTCATCTAATTCGCATAATTTCTGCACGAGAAAAAAACCAGTATTACATGTGTATTCCATGTTACTAAACATTCATTCAAAAATTTATTCAAATCAGAACCTTCATATAGAAGTTCTGTATAAAAAACTGATTGTACCTAATTTTGGTACAAAATGACTGCCGGTGACCATCTTGAATTTCTGAGAGCACACAAAAACACTCATTCTCGTCCCACAGTCATAAAAAAAGGTACCCAAGAAGTTTCATAAAGATCGGTTCATAAATACGGCCTCTAGCACGGGCCGTATTGAATTGTTGATGGCAGACAGACGACGGGCCATGCCAAATCTTTCATTTGACTATGTTAAAGTTGAGCAAAAAAGGTATGTTCACGTTTTTTAAAAGCATAATTTAATTAAAAAAGAAATAATTAAAAAGTAATAACATTTGATTTTTTGTGATTAATTCGGGGAAGATATGGCCATTGCGTTAGATAAAGGATTATTAGCCAACTAAAACGAGTAATTTGTCATTTTGAGAATTCAATGAGAACAGTGAAGAAATTATCTGAAAATTCCTTTTCAAACCTCTCTAGGCCATATTCAGTTGTTGTTCAAACGGACTGGGTACATGCAATATATAATCTTTCCCTGTGATAATAATAATTTATATTAGTATGTGTATACATGTAAGTAATAATAAGTAATATTAATATTTGTGTAAAAAATAGTTAAGTTCATTTCTTATCACAGGTATTTCAAGCCGTCTGCGAGATTATACCAGGAATAGATGTGACGCCCTTTGTTGCCGACTTTGAGGCAGGAATTTGGCAGGGTCTGAGAGCCATTTTCGTTGATCCAGAAATTCATGGTTGTGCCTTCCATTTCGGTCAGGCTTTGTGGAGAAATCTTCAAAAACATGGTTTACAGAGTCTTTTCTTACACCATTGACAATAACTAATTAGATTGAAGAAGGGCACCAGGCTAATTGTTTTGTATACCAATTAACATGTCAAGTAAAAATATTTTGAGAAAAAGTGATTAATTGTATACCAATTAATACATCAAGTAAAAATATTTAATTACAATTGGTAAAAATAGGCCGATGAAATCGTCAGATGTGTACCCATACGCGCAACTAGTAGAAATCTGTATGACGGAGGGCCACCACGGATGTCGACATTATGTACACCATACAAGGTATGGGTACAAATAGAAATGGATTGGAGGAGTGTCTACTTTGATGGATAAAGGGTTAATATCTCTGGATCAAATTATCAGATTTACATAAAAAACTATACAGCACAGCACATCAGTAACCTGAATAAATATAAAAAGTAACATGACAATCGGAATGATATTTTTGGAGTTATCTCATGCCAAAGGGATTGGAGGAATTTTCAATTTGAAGGATAAAGGGTTAATGTCTCCAGATCAAATTAACACCAAAAACTATACAGCTCGGCACATCAGTAACCTGAACACAATTATAAAGTAACTTGACAATCCAAGCAATATTTTTCAAGTTATCGAATGCCAAAGGGATTGGAGGAATTTTCAATTTGAAGGATAAAGGGTTAATATCCCAGGATCAAAATAACAGATTTACACCAAAAACTATACAGCTCGGCACATCAGTAACCTGAACACAAATATAAAGTAACTTGACAATCCAAGTAATATTTTTCAAGTTATCAAATGCCAAAGGGATTGGAGGAGTTTTCAATTTGAAGGATAAAGGGTTAATATCTCGGGATCAAATCATCAGATTTACACCAAAAACTATACAGCTCAGCACATCAGTAACCTGAACACAAATATAAAGTAACTAGACAATCCAAGCAATATTTTTCAAGTTATCGAATGCCTAAAGGATTTGAAGGAATTTTCAATTTGAAGGATAAAGGGTTAATATCTCAGGATCAAATTATCCGATTTACACCAAAAACTATACAGCTCGGCACATCAGTAACCTGAACACAAATATAAAGTAACTTGACAATCCAAGCAATATTTTTCAAGTTATCGAATGCCAAAGAAATGGATATGGACGCCGGATGGACAGACGGACAGACAGACAGACAAAGGATGGACGAACGACGGATGGTCACCCCGGTTGCCGGCATTATGTGTACCATACATAGTATGGGTACACATAAAAAGGGACTGGGTAGTAGTGCTTATCTTTCGTTGAGGGTTGGGACTCTTGGGAGTAATATTAACTAATTAACCTGCCAGGGACCAGCCTGGGGGGAATTTTAGGGAGACTTGAAGTCTCCCTCCAGAAAAAATAGGGAGACTGCAGAGTCATGTAGGGAGACTTCATAGGCAAGTGGGGAAAATTAAGAATATTCATGTACCACCCCCGCCGCCCCTTCATATTTTCAATTTATGGTCCTCCATTAAATGTACAAATAATCCAGGTTAAACCTGCTTTCCTTTTCAGACTGCATACACCTCTCAAGACTGTGTATGCAGACAAAGAAAAATGTTTGCCTTACCTTTACTACCAGATGAAGATATAAGACCAGCCTTCGAACAATTAAGAAACAAAGTGGATGATGATGCCACCCCTCTTGTTGGCTTCTTTGACAACATAAAGATAAACTGGATAGACAGTGTAACCTGGCCAATTCCAACATGCAGCATCTATGGTCGTTCAATCCACACAAATAATGATGTCGAGGGCTGGCATCATCAATTAAACAGACTGGCCAAAAAGGCAAACTTATCACTTTATCTACTAATCATGCCTGGCCTTTTGAAAAATCTAGGGGAGCTACTACAGCTCCCCTAAACCTGTGCCAGGAGAGCTTTTCTATACTTTGGTCTGTTATTAATAAGGGAATTAAAGGTTTAAGGAGAGCTATTACAGCTCTTAAGGAGAGCAATTATGGCTCTCCTAAAACTGATTTTGCAGGAGCCATGGGGGGGGGGGGGGGGGGGGGGGGTGCTATAGCCCTCCTCAAAAGACCAGGCCTGACTAATTACCCTCTTGTACAAAGAGGGACAGGCAATCCCAACGCAGTGTAAACTTGCAAAAGAGGGGTTGAAAAGAGATCAGAGAAAAAAGACAGATATTATACAAGGTAAACTAATGGCATTGTGGGAATTGTATAGTAATAACTAATAAGGAAATTGCAACCAGCGAGTTTTTAAAGAGATGTGGTAAAATCTATTGCCCATGTTAAAATGATGTTTTAAATGATTCCATATATTTTGTGCTCAGTTTATTTTGTATTCATTTTGTCTTTGTTAAAAATGATGTTTGCTTATCTTGTTTGATATATTACATGTTTTAAATGATTAAATGGATTAAATAATTATTATTGGTGCTTTATTTATTTTTCCATCCTAGTTGTGTTCTGTCTTATGGTCCAAATGATCCAGAGATCTGGTCTGAATCGTCCAAATACCTGCATGCTCCTCCTCAGATCGTTTATTCCAGTCCCTAGTACTCCACCCTAGTTGTGTTCTGTCTTATGGTCCGAATCGTACAAGACAAGGCTTGTCATTTAAAAGAAAAAGTGTGTTAATATCTGTCATGAATACATTTTAGATATATGGTCCGATTCATCCAAGACATGGTCCAAATCGTTCAAACATCTGGTCCGAATCATCCAGAAATATGGTCCGAATTGTCCAAACAAAATTGGGTCCAAATTGTGCATGGTCCGAATCGCCGTGCTGATCAAAAGCAGGCTGAGATAATTTGTATTCTTTAACAATTTGCATAGTCGTATTACTACTGAACACCGATGATTGAGCCCTTCACTTCATTTGCACAAATTCAGTTCATTCGCACAAACTGAACTCGTTTGCACGAATTCAGTTCTTTCACATGAATTCATTCTGTTTGCACGAATTAATGTGCTATAAAAGTAATATTTATATTTATTTATTTATTGGTGTTTAAGGTCACATACTTATGCACAATGGCTAATCGTGACCATGCTATATAAGTAATAGAATTTATATAATTCTGCTATATAAGTATGAGAAATTTAGTTTATTTTGAAATTCCGACCTCTGATATTCCTTAAATTAAATATACACAATTGATACACCAAAATGAAGGTTGAGCTGTACAGAACACGAAACACATGTGTAATCAACTCATAGAGTCGACTGCAGGCTCCATTGGACCCTGGAAATCTGCTATCGTATTCGTACCAGAACTGATAATTTAATAATATTTCACAGGAACAACTTGTGGCCAAATGTGCTTCACATATCCAAGAACAAAGCTAGGGTATTAAAATTCTTCAAAACACAGAGAGCTACATGGGGGTAAATTCCTAAACCTTTACATGTACATTCAAATTACTTTCGATTTCCATTCACTTTCAACATCATCGGACGGAAAAAGCATCGATATACAACGCCGTCTAATATCAAATAATGATACAGAGGCTATGTTGTGCCCCAGAAACAATACAATAAAATGGAGCGTTCCAAACAACGAGTAGGTTGGTTGGCGTCCTAGATATATAAATACTACTCTGTAAGACAGCTACCTTCTGACCCTCCCCTAAATTGGAGCTCATGTCACCGTGGTGAGGAGGGGCAGTATATAGCTGCTACACAGAGGCCAGATGCCATCATGGTAGCCAAAAAGCATACAATAAAAGGTGAAAGTTTCACCGAGATGGAGGAGGGGCAGTATAAAGCTGTCTTACAAAGGCTATGATGTGCCCCGGACACTTTACAGTCAAAAAGAGTTTACAATAATGGTGAGGAATGGTGGCCTGTGTTTATCATTACTCCTCTGTAAGACGGCTATCTACTGACCCTACCCTAAATTGGAGTTCATTCTTCCGTGCTGAGGAGGGGAAGTATATAGCTCTTATACAGAGGCTAGAGTGTAGCCAAGAAACCATACTATAAAAGACAAGTTTCCTGACCAGGAAAGGAGGGAGGGGTAGGCTTCAATGACAAGGGGTTACAGCCCCCCGCTGACCATCTTTTGGAGCTGCCCCTGTACACAATGTCTTATGAAAAATAATAAAATATGGAGCTGAAGGCCTTTCCCTGCAGTCACCCACCCCCTTGCAGTTATTTATTTATTGGTGTTTTAAGGTCACATATTGCTGCATAATGGCTAATCATGACCTCGACAGTTTTATGGGTGGAGGAAGCCAGAGTATCTGGAGAGAACCACTGAGCAACGGTAAGCACAGCTCCTTAACATACTAACTCCACAAAGGGTTAGCATTGGTTGAAGACAGGTGTGTCATTGACGTGCAGTACGTACGCCTTAGTACACAACGTCACCATGCCCCCACGTGGGCAATGGGGATGAAGTGTCTTACCCAAGGACACCCCCAGCAGTTGTGGTGTAGTTAATTTTATATTGTTCAAACATGAGGCAGCCATTAAATTTATGTCAACACTCTTGAAATAGTTACTGTAGGCTGTAGCTCACGGTGTGGAACTTGGAAGTGCACAGAACTTTCAGGCTTTTGCACAAGTTGCAGGACACAGATAGTTTTAATTTACAAACGACTAAAATGGAAACCAGAGGCCCCATGTGGCCTTAATCGCTCACCTGCCAAAGTGGTTCAAAGAAGTATTTGGGGTCACATTCAGTTAAACATGGTTCATCAACACTACAAAGGAAGGAAGTCATGAAAGGCAAATTTCATGGAAAAACACTAAGGAATGAATTTGAACAAACCTGAACCTAACATGCACTCCCCTGCCACCCCCTCACCCCACCAATAGTAGTTTTGGAGATATGGGTGTTTTAAATTTTTTCTATTTTTAGCTCCTGCAGATCCAATGGGGTGACGGGAAAAATGTTTTTGGCATAAATTAAGTACTTATGACCCAATAAGCCCTCATATCAAATTTGGTTCAAATTGGCTTCTCAGTTTGGAAAATAGAAATTTTGGTACAATTCGGGCTCCCACACGACCCACAGGAAGCCCAAATATGAACCCAGGGACTTGTCTTTAACAAACTTCTATCTCACCTCCCTAAAGATACTGTATACCAAACATCAAAAGATTCTGACTGGTGGATGTGAAGAAGAAGATTTTTGAAGAATATTCCTCATATTGAACTAAGTTATAATTCGGGCTCCCACAGGGAGCCCAAATATGAACCTAGGGACTTGGATTGAACAATCTTGAATCTCACCGCCCTAGAGATGCTGCATACCAAATCTAAAACAATTCTGACTGCAGAATCTGAAGAAGAAGATTTTTAAAGAAAATTCCTCATATTGAACTATTTAAAGTTATAATTCGGGCTCCCACAGTGAGCCCAAATATGAACCCAGGGACTTGGCTTGAACAAATTTGAATCTCATTTTTAAAGAATATTCCTCATATTGCACTAATTTGAACATTTGAACTCCCGAAGAGAGCCCAAATATGGACCCAGGGAATTGCTTTCAACAAATATGTGAATCAATCTTCCAATGATGTTATATGTGAAATATGAAAGCCTTTAGACCAGTGATTTGGGAGAAGATTCTTTAATGTTTTCCCCATTACCCACAGTGTTAAAAAATGCTGACTCAGCACTTTTTCAAAGTCCTGAAAAAGTACCCTATGATAAAACTGATAGCAATTTTTTTTTACATTCCATTCTGTTGGTCCTAAGGAAGCCTCACACCAAATAAAAATTCTCAGTGCCATGCAGTTTTGTAGATATGGGCATTTGATTTTTTTTCTATTTTTAGCTCCTGCGGTTCCCATACGGCGGTGGGAAATTGGGGGGGGGGGGGGCATAAATTAACTACTTATGGCCAAATAAAACCTCATATCAAATTTAGTTCAAATCAGCCTCTCGGTTTGGAAAATAGAAATTTTGGGCGGGGCAAAAATTCTTGCCCCTCCCATAATGATGGCAAATATAGCCCCAAGAACTTATCTTGAACAAATCTGAGTCTACACCTCAAAAGGAAGCTGCATACCTAATATCAAGTTTCTGCTATTGCTGGTTCATGAGAAGATTTTTTAAGATTTAGACTCACTTTTTAGGCGTGGCCCTACCAAGGGGCGGGTCAACTTGATTTGAACAAACTTGAATTGACATATGATAGGGAACAGGCACACCAGATTTGGTTCAATTTGGTTGAGTAGTTTGTGAGAAGAAGTCGATAATGTAAAGTTAACACCAGAAGACGGACGGATGACGGACAGAAAGTGATCAGTAAAGCTCCCCTTTAGCTTCGCTCAGGTGAGCTGAAAATGTAATGGGCTTTTTCTGAATTGAGAAATGCGTTTTGTGTATCCTCACACTAAGGAACATAAAAAATGCACGGAAGATAAAAAAATTTCTTACCATTTTGAAATATATCACAGACATTCTGGAACAACTTTTCTTGTTTTGCATTTGATTCCAGTACGCATGGAGTAAGCATTGCTGACCCGTTACTGGCCATTCAAGTTGATCCAAACAATGGAATGTTTCTGATGGACAGGAAATGACAATCAAAATTCTTTTTTAGCCACATAAAGTGTGATGGCAGGTTGATAAAATAAAGTACTTTCCATTTGTAGAAATGAAGCATAACCTTCTTTAAACTTTGCATAAAAAAATGTTTCGCACTGACTCACCTTATTTCATTTCATTTTGGGACGACGTTGTAAACAGGTAATAGAATTAAATTTCAGACACCTAATTCAAAAAAACAAACTGCGTGAAATATTTAGTGATATATTGCAACAAATTTCCTGCCTTATAGTTCTGTGATACACCAATATATCACAACGGAAACATGATTTGACCCGTTATAAGTACAGACCCATTATAGGCACACTAACTGTATATGTTTCGAGTTCTATGCATCTCAACCCTCAATTTGAGGTATAATTTGTGTACTAGTATATTCAGTTTGAATTTAAGGAATATCAGAGGTGGCAATTTCAAAATAAACAAACTTCTATTACTTATATAGCGCACCTTAAGTTCGTAACACGAATTAAGGGGCTATATAAGTAATGAAATTTGGTTTATTTTGAAATTCTCACCTCTGATGTTCCTTAAATTCAGATTAAATATACACAAATTATACATCAAAATGAAGGTTGGGATGTATAGAGCATGAACACATATGTAATCAACTCATACAGTTGACAGCAGGCACCACTGGTTCCTGGAAGTCTGCTATCGTATTCGTACTAGAACTGATAAAATGATATTTCGCAAGAACAACTCGTGGCCCAATGTGCTTCAGATATTCAATAACAAAGCTAGGCATTCAAAACACTTTCGAGTGCAGCGATAGGACTGCATTTTGGAAAAGGACAACACTGTCTGCATTTTTTATTGAAGATGGTTTCCATGCTCGACAGACATGTGCAAATCACTCGATACTACGAATTTCCATCAAAAAACAAAATCGTAATGCTAAGAAATTTCAACAGGTATCATGATAGTATTGATACCTTGCACTGAATATGGCAACTGTGCAGTCTCCATCTGATAACAGTATACTGTATTAAGGCGATCTTTCTCATTATTTGATTTTAGACGGCGTTGTTTTTCAATGTTTTTTCCGTCCAATGACGTCGACCAGAAATCAAAAGTAAATTCATATGTAAACAAAAGCAAAGGTTTTGGAATTTACCCCCATGCAGCTCTGTCGCTGTGTTTTAAAGAATTTTGAAACCCTAACTTTGTTCTTGGATATGTACTTAAAGCACATTTGGCCACAAGTTGTTCTCATGAAATATATTAAATTATCAGTTCTGGTACGAATATGGTAGCAGACTTCCAGGAACCAGTGGAGCCTACGGTCGACTCTATGAGTTGATTACGCATGTTTCGTGTTCTACACATCTCAGTCTTCATTTTGATGTGCATTTAATTTGAATTGAAGGAATATCAGAGGTGAGAATTTCCAAAATAAACAAAATTCAATTAATTATATAGCCCCTTAAGAAATGTTTTTTCCTTTCAGTGTCAGCTTTCGGCCCCATGTATTTTGGTCAATATTCTCATTCAAATATTGATTTTAATAAGCCTTTTTCGAAACTGCCATCTTGGACTTTAATCTATGCAAGGTCACAGGTCGCGAGGTGTAAACATTTCAAGAAAACACGTTGTGAGCAATGGGAGAAGAGAGCGGGTGAAGAGCTTCGGACCCATTACGTTCATTAGTGAGAATCAAAAAACAATTAGTCAAGGTTGACATTTGTTTAAAGCAATAGCAATATTGTATGAAAACTTTCATGATTTCGAATTGAGTTCCAATCGACATAAATGGTGTTTGAATGCACGCTGTGTCATTACTCCGTGGCCATGGCCACTGTTTTCAACAACTTCCGGGGATTTCCCAAGCCGAGAAACTCCGAGCAACACACGTGTCCATGTTGCCATTCAAAGAAAAGTCCTTGCCTCCGTAAAAAACACTAAGTAAACCTGCGATATTCCATTGTTTAACATCGTCTAGGGTTGCCCCTTCAGTTAATTCGAACGACATCGGAATTACAAATTTAAACTTGATATTTTACAAAACTAGCTGATTTGGCTGACACAGAACTCAACACGATGAACATGGAAATCACTTTGTTTACACCCCGCAACCCGTGACCTTGCACAGATTAAAGTCCAAGATGGCAGTTTCGAAAAAGGCTTATTTTCATTGATATTAATGTATTTGGGATCCTCCGTACATGTATGTGTAAATTTCATGCTGAAAAGAAACTTGTATATATATATGTCCATCAAAATAGTGTTCTGTCGTCTGTTCTCACATCGTTACTGGGAGACCGAGATTAGTCAGGCCGAAACGTCCCGGGGCTGAATGTCCCAGGGATAAAAATGTATCAAGGCTGAAACGTCCCATTCCCTTCTGTTCAATTCCGGTATTCAGATCAAGAGGATGCCTCCATTCATTTTTTAGAAAATAAGATCCTGTTGAGTGTTGTCAGGTTCAGAGGTTCTAAACAGCCAAAAAAACAAAAGTGCAAATGGCAAGTTTGTGGGCTATACTATTTACCAGTACGATGCCATATGAAGGTCACAAGTCAAATATTTTACTGCAACCACTGGGCATACACTTTGATTTGGGTCATCTCATGCATAGAAATCGGATATAAAAAGACTTTTTATATCCGATTTCTATGATCTCATGGGAACGTTATCAAAAAATATGCACGGAAACTGGGTGGTCAGTAAAAAGTGTACCCGACTCCTACTCCAGAATTGCCAGGGTACGAGTTGTCCCACTCCCGATCCGCCGGTTCTGTCTCCGTATTTTATATGTAACCTCACAGAGAATGTCGGAGTTTACGCCAGCTGGCTATTTCGCCACCTGAGACTTTGCACCACCGAGCGATTTCGTCACCTATGATGTACCAGAAGAGACGGATGGTACAATAGGAAAAAATATAACAGCGGTTAACATAATTTTATGTAATTTTATTCTCTTTATATATTTTTGAAATAAATATAAATTGAATGTCAAATTTTATGTAGGCCTACAGTGGAATAATGAAAAGATATAAGATACATTAGTAGTATGTCTCGCACGTTTCACCCCTATATTGTCGGACCCTGCTCGGACCCCGGAAATGCCGTAATATCACGTGACCCAGTGTCGCCATGTTGTGTCGTCCTGGTAACCCACGTGAGCAGCCATCTTGTGACGTCCTCCCCATAGTGATGCATGGTGTTAGTGCACATGTTAGGGTGATACGTGTTTCCGTCGTCCATTTTGTATACTGGAGGCCGCCATCTTGGTTTCTATGGTATGTGTCACATTGTGCCTTTTCACATAAGCACATATCGGCACATCCAGCATGTGCTTATGTGCTAGTTCACAATGTGTCACATTGTGCATTTTCACATAAGCACATACGACAAAAAATGGATCCTCCAGAGGGTTTCCTCGATAGGTATCATATAATAAATACCAGGCCATAGGTATCCGCAAATACCCGTATGTGCCTATGTGCTATTGCACATTGTGTCACATTGTGCCTTTTCACATAAGCACATATCGGCACATCCAACATGTGCCTATGTGCTAGTTCACATTGTGTCACATTGTGCCTTTTCATATAAGTACATATTGGCACATCCAACATGTGCCTATGTGCTACCTGTAGTGTGTACAATAGAACATAAACGTGTTTAGGGAAGTCAGAATAAATAGAACAAATAAGTCATAAAAAGGAATTCGGGGGGGGGGGGGGGATCCGAACCAGAAAAACTACTGTAGTTCATTCGAAGTTACCCCTGGGGGTATTCTCGGTACCTGGTAGCCCCTCTGTACTATGGTATGGCGGTCCTAAAAGGATTCTTGGGAAAATCCGTAGTAAATAAAGTCGTTTTTGGTGATTTGGAGGGATTGTCGGGTTGTTTGTGGTAATTCTACTAATCGGGAAATTATTTCTGTACAAAGGAACACACCCTCTGAACATACCCCCCCCCCCCCCCCTATCCTATAAGAAGCATTTGGGTAACATAGCAACCACGTGCTACCATAGAAACCAAGATGGCGGCCTCCAGTTTTCAAAATGGACAACGGAAACACGTATCACCCTAACAACACGTGCTACGTATGCGTACTAACACCATGTATCACTATGGGGATGACGTCACAAGATGGCCACGCCCGTGGGTTACCAGGACAACACAACATGGTGACACTGGGTCACGTGACATAACGGCACTTCCCGGGTTCGGCAACATAGGGGTGAAACGTGCGAGAGATACTACTTATATTTTACTTACAGTTATTATGGTTAATACAAATTAATTTCCATTGTATTTCTCTGGTTTCTTTCATCTGCCGTCTTCGCAATTTCCCTTCAGACACCAGTTTAACACAGACAAATATTTTCTTCGCTTCTTGATATAGGAGAGGAGGCGTTGGATAAAAAAAGTAGATAAAAAGATAGGTTTATCGGAAAAAGAGGCAAGAAATACAAGCTTTAATTAATAATTAGTAAAATCCGTTGCCGATCATTCATAACTTATTAATAAATAGCTTATTACTAGACTTTTCACATATAGACATTACGATAGTAGTATGTCTCGGCCTTTTCAGGGCTTGGTTGCAGGACCCCGGAAGTGACGTCATGTCACGTGACTCAGTGGCGCTATGTTGTGTTGTCATGGTAACCCGCGTGAGCGGCCATGTTTGGACGTCATCCCAATAGTTATACGTGGTGTTAGTGCCCATGCGCAGCACGTGTTGTTAGGATGATACGTGTTTCCGTCGTCCATTTTGTATACTGGAGGCCGCCATCTTGGTTTCTATGGTGGCACGTGGTTGCTATTTGACCCAAAGGCTTCTTATTGGACAGGGATATGTTTGGAGCATGTGTTCGATTGAATAGGAGTAAATCTAATTACCACAAACAACCCGACAATCCCTCCAAATCACCAAAATCTACCCAAACTACCGAAATTGACTTTATTTGATACGTATTTCCCCTAGTATCCTATTTAGGACCGCCATACCATGGTACCAAGAGGCCCCCAGGTACCGAGAAGGCCCCCAAGGGTAAGTTCGATTGAAGTAGAGTAGTTTTTAAGGTTCGGGATTCCCCCAGAATCCCTTTTTAGAATATACCATGACGTTTTTCCCCAATAAAAGGCACGGTCCTCTGGTGATTACCCAGAATCCACTGCTTCTACCTGGAACTATATTTTTATAAATTCCTACGCTCTATTTTTAGTAACATCCTTAACTGACTCCCTAACTAAATGTTAGGGCCTATATTTAGCAATATCTTTAAATGACACCCCTAACTACATGAATTTAAGTAATAAATTTAATGAGGATCAAGATGTTTCTACATTAACCAATCAGAGCGAAATTAATCGACCGATCAGATTAGTATATTCCCATTGTGTTTCATTCCCATAGACTTCTATAATACTTTTTAAAATTTCCCAACTTTAACCTATAATCCTGTAAGAAACAAACACAATCGCCCACCAAGAATGAAAATGTAAGTGAAAAAACGTCGCGACGTCGTGACGTTTTCAAAAACGTCCGCCACGTAGAGATAAATTCCGGAGAAGAGTAACGTCGCGTCATTCTGTTTCGATCCTTCGAACTGAACACATCGCTAGAGAGTTTTCTATAGCAATTTTTGCCTTCGCAAACACTTTATGAAGATGGAGTCTAATGCTGCTACTGCCGTTACCAGGACTGCTGTTTATGCCCGTGAAGAGTGTGGGAAGACCTTTACGGACCGTCGGAACCAGACCCGTCATGTGCGCACCCAGTACGGTGAAGAGAAGAAGACCCACGACTGCACCAATTGTAACAAGACCTTTACGAGAAAGGAGTACCTCTTTAACCACCTGAAGAAATGTTTGTATACCTATACATGCATGGAATGCGGCCAGGAGTTTAACCGACTACTCTATTTCAACCGGCACCAGAGCGTACCAGTTAAAAGGAAGACTGATGAACCGAAGAGAGGACCAACCAAACAATCACGGACCACGACGACCACCCGATATGATTTTGACCCGATTGATATTGACCAGAATATTGTAACGGACCAGGCCTCCAGGGAAGCTAAACCGGTTATAATGAAACTGTGAAATGTGGGTCGCCCGTTGAATATTGAACGTCCACTACCCTTCAGCCCCCTTTATTGGATGTTAAAGAGATGGTATTACATTACGGTTATCTTTGTATATATGTATAATATACTGGTAGAGTGCTGAGAAGGGTTGATTCACCTCTCCCTATAGCTGTATTGGATAATGGTTCTTCAGGTAAGTATTACCTCTAGTATTTGGATACACCATAAATAATAATATCGAGGTACGTTCAGCTCATCTTATGTGGATAGATTGTGAGCTGATTCATGTCTGGTCACCAGGATAATTTCTTTGTTACAATATAGCAGTGTTCTCTCTCTTCTGGCTTCTGATAGTATATTGCTGAATCTGTTTTGGACTGGGTGTCTCTCTTCCAGACTACCCCCTTTTATATTGCTGGGCCACTCCCTAGACCAGGATATACCAAAATTAGGAGTAGGTGTTCAGGTTGGAGTTTGGATAATTATATGAGATGCCAAGATAACCTTACTCGATGTACAAAGAATCTGACTAAATAATAGCTCCAAGAGCTCCGAATAAATGTACATACGTAAAGATTGTTTAGGCATACAGTTAGTTACACAATGTGGTATTCTATGGGGATATTGTACTGTGACAATAATATGTGGAATCAACTCAAAGACATAGTAACACGGTAGCAAAATATTTATTAATAAAGATGTCTGGTCTGCTTCATGGTGGGCATTAGGTATTTTAGATTCACCAACTGGGTGGTAATGTAGCCAGATTAGTATTGTTAATACTTCGTATTCGGGTAGTTGTTAAAATAATGGCAAAGTCATGTTTACTGTGGATATTTAATTTTAACTATCGTAATATATCATGCTGGGATTGGTCCAATGGATTTCTTGTGTAAGCCAAACTTGTTTTAGTGCCGTGAACAACGGTATATTTACTATAAGCCAATACTTCAAATACTACTGCGTGATCACCCACGTACGGTTTGCATGTAAACAATCAAAGAACGCTCATAGTATTTGTAGTACGGATAGTAACAGAGCCAGGATTCGATATAAAATCGAATAATTGTGGTTTTCTGACGTTGCGTAATATTGTTAGTGCATGGTCACTGCATGTGGTGGTGTATTCTTTCCAATTTCGCTTGGAAATTACATTTGATTTATAAAATATTTGTCGAGCTTTTTGTCGTCTGACTCTGAATGTTCGCAAGCTGGTAAATGATGCAATGAAGACCTCCACTTAGACTAGACTAGAATAATGAATTTAGCGCGCCGAAGGCTCACAGGGTGGTTTAGGGCAAGCCCTTTCGACCCATCTCTAACTGTATCATATTTTTCCTTGTTATTTTTTGCCTTGAACCATGTCTGATCCTGTTGGAGGAGGAAAAGGAGAGGAAAATCTTAGCGCCGATTGTGTTTTTTTATCTTCTTCTTAACGAGAGGAGGCTGCGATGGTGATAACACAGTTGCAGTAGTGGTTGGAGTTGTTAGAGTTGTTGCTGGTGACGGCTACTGCTGTTTTGTTGCTTGTGCTGCCAGGTGTGCTTGGAGGAGCCGTTTTGCTTCTTCGAATTTTTCATCCATTTCTTTGTCCTGCTGTTCCCTTTCGATCTTACGCTGTTCGGCCCATAGATATCTAATAATAGATTATTGGATCAGCCGAGTGTGTCGGTGGGTTCAGCGTGACCTTGACCTTGAACCCAAAGTTTCCCCCCCCCCTCAACCCGAACGAAGTCGGGTACCCCAGCTAGTTACTTCTAAATTAGAAGAATTTCAAGAGTTATTATTTTCCTTACCTCCAAAAGAAGCATTTAGGGTATACAATGAATGTATTCTTCCATCTGTCTGTTCGTCCAGTATGTCTTTTCATCCGTCCAATCTTATATATGTTTTGGTAGTGTTTGTATGTGTGTGTCTATGTCCTTTATACATATTGTTATACAGATTTTTATAGCTTTTTAGGCTATTGCCATCTTCTAGCTACTTGAGAAAGTGACTTATGCATGTCTGTATAGTAGTACACAAGCCAACTGCTTCAATTTGGAAAAAAAGTGTTGTACGGGACATTTTAAAAAGTGGCCATATCTAAGTAACATTAAAACACTTACTGGATAAATCAATGTCACTTTTACGTTTGCTTTAGTATGTAGTAAGAAAATATTAAATCCCATTTATAAAAATCTTTTTTCTTTTCGCTACAAAACTTTTATTAAAAAAAAGTGTTGTACTGGACATTGGGGATATGGTGGGGTTGAAATGTCCACGAAATGACAAAATGCTGAATTGAATTATAGGTGTTTCAGCTTTTAATGACCTGTCTAACTACATGGATAGAAACTAATAGAGAAAAACAAGTATTTGTGTCACATTCCCTTTGTTTTGAAGTATTGATGGTAAACATAAAAAGTTGTGTTTTTGAGAAAAAATACATAGCCAGCCATAACTCAGAAAATTTCTGAGATTCGGTCTAATATCAACTTTTTCGGACACAGAAATCATGAACCCTGATATCTCACCTTAAAAAAATTCAATAAGTAACCTGTTTTATCTCAAATTTATTTTTTTCACTTTATGTCACCATTTCAGAGAATCGCCCTTATGTGTCGTATTGTTTTTACTTACTTAGGTAATACTGCCAGGCAGCAGGCATGCCCACGACACCAAATTTTATTTTGTCTTTATGGTGAATAAATTTGAATATATTCAAACAATCATGTTTGTTATTTTAGTCTATGTAATATATTTCAGACTTGTCCTATTCTTTTGCCAAGTTTTGGACAGACTGGACTTGCAATGCATTTTGATCAGAGTTGACCCGGGAAGTGGACGATTTATCTTCTCACTTCTGTCCAGTCGGTCCGAAAGAGTGGTCCCGAGTTTCCTCGAAAGTGGGCCGACTTTTCATTTTGTAATCCGAGTTGTCTGTGGCCAGTGTGGGCCGGATAATTTTTGTTCGAGTTGTCTAAGACTAAGGTTCGAGTCGTCTTGATTCCGTGCATCGAAATTTGGCAAAGTCCCACATCCACTTTGAAAACACCAATATTTAAACTTGATACCAATGTTCAACTCACTTATGGAAACTAACGCCTAACTCCTCGGCATCTCTAGAACCTCGGCGCATAGTGCAGTCAATGGCTGCACATGTGTCTGGCATTATAACTATAGACTATCGACGAAAACACGAACGACGTTCGCCATTTTTGCAGACGACGCTTTTGCCCTTTTGGCGACGAACAGACAGAATCACGGGTTTTGTCACGTGACTGCCATTCTAGTCTTTTTTCAGATTTCTATGGTTCGGCCTCTTTTCGTGTTGTGTCCTCTGAGATGTCCAGGTCCAGATCCTTTGGTGCTGAAGGAAGAGGCGAGTGAGGATCGGGAAGTGGCGAGAGGGCGACTTCCAATTCCATCTCAGTCTTCACAGGACTGTCCGCATCCAACAATTCCGGCTGAGGAGCCGGAAGTCGGTTGGGTGAGTCTGTGAGAGTGGGAGGAGAACTGGCGGCCGCCTCTGGCTCTTTCCTTTCCCCGCTCTTCTCTTTCTTCTTTTCCAAAAAGGCCTCCAGGCGTCGGGTACTCCTTCGCTTGGTGGATGGGCTCTTCTTTTTTCTCTTTGGTCTCTTTCCTGGGCCTCCAGACTCCTTCGGGTGAGGACCAGTGTGAGAGGGGTTCCTCTCACGAAAGGTGCTACCTCTACCCGTGGGAGTAGGTGTGGTGTCTTCTGCTAAGAACTCCAAGGTCAGGTGGACTCTCTTGCCTGTCTTCTGGACAGTCCAGGTAACAGGGCAAGAGACGCCCAGAGCTGATATGGTCTTAATTAGTCTAGCTGGTAATTCCAGAGTATCCATGATTGCTGATCAAGGTGACGAGGTGCTTGCACTCTGAACTCAGAGGTGCGAATCCATTCCAATATGAATATATCAGAGACCTCCACCAACGGAACGCGTCGCTTTTATAGCATGTGACCACCAAAACTGTGTCAAACCTACACGTCAACCAATGAGAATCGGTGGTTGTTCAACACCCGTGGGAAACTATTACCACAATTGCCATATTAGGAGCGTGTGGTAATGTCAACAAATTCTATATTTGGACGACATGCTGAGAGAAGCAGCGGTGGTACTCCCAGCATTCTTAGCAAGAAGTGCCAGTAATGGCGGATGTTTAAGAAAACTTTTAACACAAAACAACGTGATTAATGGCAAAGATTTAGTGTTTATGACTATAACAGCTATTATTTACATGGAATTTGAGGTGATAAGATTACATACTATTAATTGGCATAAGTGTTTTTTTACGATAATTACTTTAAATGGGTAAAAGGACGTGATGTGAAATTTTCGAAGCGAAGAAAACACGTGGAATGAATGATACATTACACTGGAAATGGGTTAATATACCAATAACATGATTTTGGAGGGCGTTACGGTTTATTAAACGGCCCAACAAGAATGAGTATCAGCCAGAGGGTCCATCAACAGCCCGAGACGAAGTCGAGGGCTGTTTACGGGCCGAGGGCTGTTAATCATCCTGGATCGAGGGCCGTTAATAAACAGGGACGCCCAGCAAAATCTTGTTATTACTATTATTACCACTTCTAAATGGTTAAATCCAAAGATTCTTCATCAAGTTCACTTGATTGTGACATCTCGAGTTTTCACAATGACATTTAACCAAAATACATGTGTCGTCTGTTTCTAGATAAACAAAACGTCACGTGGTCAATCACATGATAGCTTAATTTAAATATTTTTGTATGCCACCTGAACTCTTTCAAATCTATTAATTCATGACCAAATGGTGAAAGTTCACAAATGTGTGATATTCATTACATTTATACGCGCGTTTGAAACTTAAGTCGGAGCCGAGGCGTTCAAGTTTTCGAAATATTTATCTGGAGGCGGACCGTTAACCAGGTTAACACACAACTTTCGGTTTGAGACTGCACATTACACACTTTTACCGTAAAGGTAAAATCGTTTTAATCTGCCAGAGAACGCCCTGTGAAGAGGTAATAATTTAGGATAACAGAAGTGAGTAAATTTATTAGGTTGATTGTGAGTGTTAATTATGAACAGTTGAAGTTTATACTTAATACTAACAATTTTCTTCTAATTACGAACTGATTATTTGATGACATTTGGACTTACTTTATATTTTAATTCCTATTTACTGATTTAATTGGCATTGAAGATTGGGTGTTTATTACTTTATTTTGACCTTGAATTTTGATGGTAGAAATTGAATATTTGATATATAATTTAATTTTATTGACTTTAATTGTTGGGCTGGCTGGCTGCAATATGATGTCCGAAGAAGAGACCGATGAGATGTTGAATGTATTCGAAGATAACTGGAGTTCTATTAGAACTCGCCATATGATGATTAGAAGAGTTCAGGACCAGTATACCGGATCAACGATGTGAACCTGAAGATGATGAATGATGAATTGATGATTACCGTATTTCTGCCACAACAGCTAAGATTTAAAATTAATCTTAGTTTTGGTTTTATCCGGAGACACAATGCAACTAATGAACTGAAGTATTACCACCCATCACAAAACAACAACCAAATTAGAAGGCAAAGAATGGCTGTCACCCTCATGTTGCCAAGAAAGAAAGCATTTTGACAGAAGAACTCCAGGCTTGTTCAAGGTAGAATGGCAAGGAACCGGCATTGTTGGACCGTGTAGTAAAACATATTATTGATTCAGTGCCACCAATAAATTTAGTTGTAAAGGAATCAGCAAACGCCACAATGATTTGACGAAAGAGAAATATTTGTAAGTTTTGAAGACTCAACGAAGTGGTTCCAGCATCACCCGAGGATTTGTTATGAATGACAACATCGTGTATACTTACCAGCAGAGCAGAGATGGTCTGTCGTATTTCTACCCAAAACGAAGAGTTTTAGAAGATGGAATTAGCACCATACCACTAGAGATTTAACCTACAAGAAGAATGAAGAAGAAACAATTCAGTGAGTGTCATATTTTCTACAACCAGAAAAAGTCTTGCTTTTTCCTACAAAAAGACCTGTTTAGTTGGCCGAAAATTCCTAAAAGCCGTAATGAATTTTAGGTGGTCTACTCAATCATGTTAGGTTGACCGAAAATTCCTAAAAGCCGTAATGGATTTTAGGTGGTCTACTCAATCATGTTAGGTTTACCAAAATACTTTCTAAAGTCCTGTATGGCAGTTTTTTTCTCTAATTAAAAAGTTCTTTATGGCAAGTCCTCAAAAAGTCCTACATGGCAAGTCCTCATGAAAAGTCCTATATGGCAGTCTTTTTCTCTAATTAAAAAGTCCTTTATGGCAATTCCTCAAAAACTCCTATATGGCAAACCAAAGTCTTTCAAGGCGATACATGGAAATGGATTGAAAGTTTGTTTCTCATTTTTTATTTATTCTAATACAGACAGTTTTTATCATCATCATCATCATCATCATGTTGTGATTTCCTGGTATACTTTAGGCTAACCCTATTGGAAGTGGAGGATACTTCTTTACTTTCATTCCAAACTTTTTAGTTTCATTCCATTTATTTTTTTAAAAAAACGTTGATTCATGGTATCTTTTAAGTTACCCCTATTGGAACCAGATGATACACATTTGTTCCAAACTTTTTACTTCCTTTCAAACCTTTTTAGTTTCAAGTTGATTCATGGTGTCTTTTAGGTTACCCCCATTGGAACCAGATGATACATATCTTTTATTCCAAACTTTTTAGTTTCAATCCATTTATTTTAAAAAATGTTGATTCATGGTACCTTTTAGGCTACCCATATTGGAACCAGATAATACACACTTTGTTTTTGTAACAAACTGTTTAGTTTCATTCAAAACTTTTTAGTTTCATTTAAAAAAAGTTGATTTCTGGTGTCTTTTAGGCTACCCCTGTTGTATAACCAAAGAAATAAATCATCATTACTAAGAAATTCTCTGTTGTGAATATTTAAAAAAAAAGAGAAATGAACAAAACGTCTGAATTGCTAAGTTGGACATGTTTTTTTTAATAAACAAAAATTTCCTCAAAGAGGGTACTAGTACGAACTGTAGGGGGTGGGAATGCAACCGAGCTATTTTACTTATCTCTATTGGACAGAGGTTTGTAGCTTGACCTGTCCCAAGCCAGTATAAAATGCAGAGGGCCATATCCTACAGTTTAAGGATCAAGATTGCAGTTTGACCGCCAAACTGACCAATCAGATCGAAGCTAATCCACCAATCAGATTAATGTATTCCCATTGTGTTTCTTTTCCATTGACTTCTATACTAATTTTCTAACTTTCCCAACATTAACCTATAATCCTATAGGAAACAAACACAAACCCCAACCAAGAATCAAAAAGTCGATCAAAATTTGTTGAACTGAGGTGATGTTTTCAAACACGTCCGTCAATGATATATAAGACTTGGCAAAGCATGGATTTGGCATCATTCACGGTCGAACTATTGACCACATAAGATGTTCCGACTTGGCACCAAGCAGACTTATGCTAACGTCACCCAGTACCAGGGTGAACTGAAGATACATCTCCGAAGATACTTTGAGGGAAAAGACCAGAAACCTTGTCCTACGAAGACTGGTATTGCTCTATCTTTAGAAGAATGGAATGTCTTGAAGTACCAAATAGAAGAAGTAGATGCAGCCATCAACACCCAACAAACAGCTTTAACTAAAGATACTGACCCTGCTAAACATGAAGACACTAAACCTACTAACCATGAAGACTTAAAAAAAAATATATTCAAGAACCTCCTTTGAAGAAGAAGAAGAAGATCACAGTGAGAATAACCCAACCACGACCATTGATTGCCGATGAAATTGATAGTGAACTCAGGCAAGTTCGCTTGCAACATGAACTTTGCTTGGCATATGCTCATTATGTCGAAGAGAACATTAATTCTGTAGTGAAAGAAACATGCTATGGATGTACAGTCGATCACCCAAGTCAGATTCAGCATAATGTATGCCCCATGATGCCTCAAGAAGAGAAGATTATTACATATTTTAATGAAGCACTTGAAAGAGTGACGTCCATCTACTGTGGCACCATAATACTTCTGGAATGAATCCACCACCAGTACACAAAGAGTATGAAGATATGTTCAAGAAACCTCCCACAAATGAACAGAGACGTTGTATTATGGATTTGGCGATTGAATTCATGACCTTCAAGAAACCATTCAGTCTGAAGATGTAAATAGATGTTGTAAATAGATGTTTGTTTTTATTAAAAAAGAAAAAAAAGTATAAAAGAAAAAAAAGAAGGTGTTAATGACGCTTAAGTTATTTGATGTTTATCTTCTTTACGAATATCGAACAAATTTGACCTGTCCCCAGCCAGTAAGTCAGAGGGCCACCAATGCTAAATATTTTTGGAGGGTGGGCAAAAAAGACCACCTTCCCAAAAGGTATAAAAGGGGAGCAGCATCCACGTTCTGTGGCCATTAGGGCCACCTCCCCAAAAGGTATAAAAGGGGCGCAGTACCCACATTCAGCAACAAAGATGGAACCTCGCTGGAAGCATCCATTCACTTGTTCATTGTGTGGTCCCACGGGTAGTAGTAAATTATCCTTTGTAAATCGAGTTATTCAAAACATTCAAGATATTATCTCACCTGTTCCAAGTCACATCATTTGGTGTAGTGAATGGCAACCATTATCCAATACTTTACCCCTAGTAGAATTTGTAGAGGGCCTCCCTCAAGAATTAAAATCTGATAGTTTCGTCATATTGGATGATCTGATGCTCGATGCAGATGTTCGTGTGTCTAGATTATTTACTAAAGGTAGTCATCATCGTAAGATTAGTGTGATGTACATTGTTCAAAATTTATTCGACAAAAATAAAGTCCACAGGACTGTAGCTCTCAATAGTCATTATATGATCTTAGGAATCGTTCTTAGATCTCACACTTGGCAGCACAGATGTATCCTGGTCATTCCAAGTTTCTGAGAGAAGTTTTTGAAGATGCCACTTCGATCCCATATGGTTACCCTTTAATCGATCTCAAACAAGATACCCCTGAACACGTGAAATTGAGAAATCAATTTTTTCCAGGGGAAACCCAGTATGTGTACCTTCGAAAAGTATAAAAGGGGAGCAACAAGTCTGCCTCAAGTCAGAAGTATGTCTGACCATCTCAAGTGCAACATTGCTCTTCTCGAGCTTCTTATTAAATCGAAACCCACACTCGTAAAATCCATACTGAAACATGCAGACAAAGAATTGCTTACCTGTTTGTGTGACTGTGCCTCGAATATATTGTCTGAAGGAGGCAGTACTTTTGACAAAGCTCAGAGAACCAAACTCGTTCGTCAGAAACAGCTAGTGAGGGCAGTGGCAAATAAAGGTACCTCTGACAAAAGGCAGAGACAAATCTTGCAGAAAGGGGGATTCATGGGCGCATTACTACCTCCTGTACCATTGGGTGCTGTTAAAGGTATGTTTGGATGATGGAATATGCAAAGAAGATGACTTTGGTAGAATCAAGGTTATTTGAACGTCTACAAGAGACTCCAAGACAACCGAATAAACTGTCTGTTTCATCATTGGATCGAGAAATGAGTGATATGCTCGATGCCCCTTTTCTCACATCCGTTGAAAAGATGACTCAATATAATCAAATTTCACAGAGGTACTTGACATTTCAACAAAAGGTAGTGGCTCCTCGACCCATTAAAGTCGAACTTGAGAAAGATAATAAAGACGAAGACATTCTCGATTCTGTACCAATGACAATGAAGAGAAAGGCAAAGTTGTTGTTGAATCGTATTAGAAGTGACCCAAATATATCTTGGAATGAGAAAGGCGAAGTAGTCCACAAAGATCAAACAGTGGTAGGGTCAAATGTAACAGATCTTCTCAACAATTTACTTAAGTTGTGAAATGGTTATAGACTCAAGACACGTACACTCTTCACGAACCTGTTCGTCGTACATTTCCTGGAAGGAAAGTGATAGTTAGTGGTATCGATGCACAATGGAAAGCTGACTTGGTTGATGTAGCAAATATCAGTAAATATAATAATGACACAAAATATTTGTTGACATGTATGGATGTGTTTAGTAAATATGCTTGGGTCATACCCCTCAAAAACAAACTTTGTGATCCCATCGTTAAAGCTTTTACTTAAATTTTCAAACAAGGTCGTAAACTTTTAAAATTACAAACCGATGAGGGCAAAAGTTTCTGAATAGAAAATTTCAGAATTTTCTCAAACAACACGGAATAGAATTTCCCAAAGTTCAAGTGGGAGACGGAGTGAGAATCAGTAAAGAAGAAAACTTTTGAGAAAGGTTATTTGCCCAATTGGCCCGAAGAGTTATTCACAGTGGTAGCCATCAAGAAAGGTCATCCAGTCACATACATCTTACAAGATGATAATGGGGAAGTATTGAAAGGGTATTGAAAGGGTCGTTCTACACTGAAGAGCTTCAGCGAGTTGCACACAAAACTATTTACAAAATCAAGAAACGTGGTTGTGGTAAAAACAGAGAACTGTTCGTAAAGTGTTTGGGATATCCCGCTTCGTTCAATTCATGGATCAAGCAGAGTCAGCTCACCTATAAAAGGAAGTGAACCTCAGAGGTTTCTCCAAAATGAAAGAAGGATCGAACGGCTCTTCGCCTTTGTTTGGAAAAAGAATTCCAAGGAGCGAGATCACTTACTTTTCACAAATAATCATTTTGTACATCATCATCATTACCAGTGTCGTTAATCTCACTCTCGAGAACAGAGACAGCAAGTTGTGGACTGCTCTCTTGAGTAGTAGCATAGGATATTTGTTGCCTAATCCAACCATTAAGAAAAAGTGATGTTTTATTTGACTCTACCAAGTAACAGTTCTGTGAACGTGTTTCCCGAAAACATGTTGACTACGTACACCACACAGTTATCACAATCAGTGAATCTCATGGGGAAATGGGAAGTAGATCTGGCAGAGATCCAGTATCCAAATACTTGGTTCAATATTCGTGGAGAAGAAGCTTTCGTTACAGTGTTCTGGTCTTCGAAAAAGAATTATCAACTTACTCAGAAAGAAGGTCGTTATTCGGATCCTGCTGATGTGATACGGGGTATCCATGGTGTTAAAGAATTACTCTTACCTCGTCACGGATAAGTTAGATTTGGAATTGGATGAAGTGACTGGTAAAGTTCGTATCACGGTACGATATGGAGTCGTAGTCACATTGTGCCCTACTCTATTGGAAGAATGGGATGAAAACACGATAGATAGATGGACGAGGGAGGACATGAGAGAAAGAGTCGACATTTTAGTTTGGGAGATGCAGAAACCCAGAATGAGGGATATGATAAAGCAGTATGTGTCTGAATGCTGAAAGGTTAGGAGCACAATGAGGAGG
Organism: Pictodentalium vernedei; assembly: GCA_031216915.1. Lineage (NCBI taxonomy): Eukaryota > Metazoa > Mollusca > Scaphopoda > Dentaliida > Dentaliidae > Pictodentalium > Pictodentalium vernedei. Next base: position 694,650,934 of record CM062295.1, read on the forward strand.
TGGGATGCCTGGTGGAGGACGTGAATGATGTATGCCTCCTCGCCAGAGGACCGAGGCATAAATCAGCGGCTGGCCAAAGTATTAGGCATATTATTACTACTCAAGCGTCTCTGACGAAACGTTGGTGCACAACGAAAAGTCCCATACCATTCTGCACACACCTTTGTATACACACGCAGTGCGCGGTAACAACATCGTTGAAGCCGCCTAGTACCCCATCGTCTACAAAACGTTGGGCGTGAATGTCCTGGAATACTTTTACACGTGGACGAGGGTACCAGATCTTTGTTTGGTCGGATTTTGTTTGTTTGTTGGTTGGAGTTTAATAAAACTTTCAATTGTCAAGGTCAAATCGTGACAGACAGTTTCACGGATGGGGGAAGCCGAAATACCAGGAGAGAACCATCGCACAACGGAGAGCAACTGCCTTCTTTCCAGCTTACTAATTTGAAACGAGCAGTAAGCAGTGTTTGAAAACATCGACGTGCAAATTATACGCTTTAGCAAATATTGCCAACGCGCCCCTATGTGGACAATTGAGATTAAGTATTTGGCCCGAGGATACAATGCAGGTGGTGCGGTTTGATCAGATAACTTTAGATACTGATGAGCTATTCTTTGAGTGAAGGTGGGAAAATTTGCACTTTTCTCTGCTTGCTCAGCAGTGAACGATTGGATGTTTTTACCACCCAACGTTGGCTCGAATTTATATCAGAATACCGCCTTTCTTCGTGGTCTACAAAATTTGCGACTGCTTATATATTTGAGTGATATAAATTAAAAAAGAAATCCGTGAAGAAGCAGCGGATTATCCATGTGATTCCCGCCCCGTCATGAAAATAATGAAAGTGTCAATGACACTGTAGCTTAACTTGTTGTGTTTTATGAAAAGGATAATGTTCAATGTTTATGAAAGGATTATGAAATAAGACAAGAATTGTGATAATTGGGAATATGTTAATTTCTGTTCCCTGTATGCTATGTTTTTAATAAAAATGATATGAGGTGCAGACTGTACTAAAGAACTGAGGGGTGGGTTAATGTGGCCTTCACAGTTAATGTATGTGGCCCTCACAGTTAACGAATGTCAACAAAAGTTACCAAGTTACAGTGAAATTATTCCAAAACGAGTCATCCTATCAAGTTACAATGAAATCCCTTCATAAATATGGCCTGTAGACTGTGCTCAAGGTTTTCGGGCTTCAGGCCTGTGTAACCATCAATCACGGTTGACCGATTGCAACTAAAAAGGGACGTCCTCGTCTCGACATTATACTCAGTCATTCTACCAGGTTACAATGAAATCCCTTCACAAATACGACCTGTAGTCTGTACTAAAGTTTTTCGGGTTTTGGGCTCGGGCAGCCATCATGGTTGAATGATCGCGACCAAAAGGAGACTATATAGGCCTAACATGCTCTGGCTCTTCATGTCTATTAACACCTCTCCCAGGGGTGGGATTTTCACTAAGAAAGTGGAGGGCATAAAAATTAATGCAAAGCTGCGTATAAATCACGGTGGGATAGTAGAATCCCAACACGCGGGCGCAATAGGGGCTCGTGTGTCGGGGTTCCCCTTTCTCACATTACACGCAGTCACGTTCTGCATTAGTTTTTCACTTGCGTTTGTGGGGCTCTCTAAGCCCCCCCCCCTCCCCTGACCACTCCCGATGGGCGGGTCGCCTCTGCATCGCCCTTGTTTTACGACAGATTGCTATGTAGGGTAACCCGGGGTAATATGGACCCTTAGGTAATATGGACACCCCACGTTTCGTTCCGCTAAACGAAAACTACGGTTCCGGGTTTTTAATGTTTTTGAAGATATTGTGTCGTCTGCAAGATTCAACGCAATCAAGAATTAAAACTACGGAATATAAAAGAAAAATCGCGACATCGACGCCGTAGCTGCGACGGGTGGTGCAAGCTCACAAAATTCTAAGTCCATCAAGGGCCATAACTCCAAGAAAAATATTTGGAACAGCACATTTATTGAACAGTGGCTTGACATCAATAAGATACACTTACATGCCAAATATAAAGTCATTCCATCAAGTATTTCAAAAGTTATTGAGTTTTGAAACTCGTTGGTCACAGACAGACAGACCGACAGACCGACCGACAACCCGGCATTGCCACCTATAGAGCTGCTAGTCGCAGCTAAAAATAAGAGGTAAGACTTTTCTATATGTATTACTAAAATATTCTTTTTATGTTGATTTGTCCTATATTACTATTTCCACTGGATGGATGGAATCTGAATCTTTTTTCATACTTTGTATTTAACCATGCGTTCTCTAAAATCGAGTCAACAGCGTCCTTTTTAATTTAAAAGAGTTAGCTACCTTATTTTAACGTTTCACACTGGGGTAATATGGACCCCTATTGTTGGGTAATATGGACACCCCGAATCTTGTTTTTGTTAGCAGGGATGTAGGAAGGTAAACAAATTGGTGTACGTGTGTGTGTGTGTTTGTGTGTGTGTGTGTGTGGGGGGGGGGGGGGGGGGGGGTAATTGGGCAGGATGCAAAGGGGACGTCAATCAGGCTCACAGTGCTCAGGATGCGCAGCATTACCCAAGCCACACAGCCTCGAGAGAAGAGCACGAGAGGGGTGTCCCGCTTCTCCGTGTCGGGAGTCCGGAGGGCGTCTCGATAAAAAAAACACGAAAGAATGAGGATCCAAACTCGTGCTCTTGACGATTTTGAAAATGCTGTGACTGACTCTCCACATGAGGACCTATGGAAATCGCAAATTTGAATTCTCTGACCCCCCCCCCCCCCCCCCCAACCCTTTGCCAGACTCGCTTCTTAAGTTATTCCTTTGGGCAAGGTTCTTCGTTTGTGTTTTGTTTTGAACTGTCTTCAAACATCGCCACGAGTTTGATTGGGACAGTGGGTTAACACATTTTAGAACTTTTTATTTAATTTGGTGGGGGAGGGGGTAATTACACCGCCCGCCCCCCGGTGCCCACAAGTCCGCCGGGAGATCAAAAGGGCAGAGGGGAGAGGCAGGGGGACCAGAGGGGGCGCCCATATTGTTCAGTGCAATTTTTGGGAGGGCGGGGGGCAAGTGCCCACATGCCCCCCTCCCCTCTGATGGCCCTGGTTCCCATGCCATTGTTGGTTAGCATTCTAATGTTTTGATAATTTATGCTTTCAAAAAATGGTACATGCTTACCAAAGACGAAACCTGCGTGGACCGAGGAAAGTATGAAAAAAAGCAATAGAGGCAGTTGTAAATGAGAAAAAGGGATTAAAGACCGCCGCCAGAGAGCATTGTGTTTCACGAAATACCCTTAGAAGGCACTGTGAAAAGTTCGTGAATGGATCTGTCATGAAGAAAATTTTAGGGACGGTATTGACAGATAGTGAAGAAATGGAATTGGTTTCTGTCAAACTGGATATGGAACAAAAATTGTTCGGGATGACAGTAACAGACGTTCGTCGATTAGTGTTCAGATACTGCGAGACACGTAAAATAAAACATCCCTTTAACAACGAGAACGAAATGGCGGGAGCCGATTGGGCCAGCTCATTTTTGAAACAACTTTCAATGAGAAAACCTGAGGCAACTTCAATGATAAGGGCTTTGGGATTTAATAAAACAAAAGTGAACTTGTTTTTCAGCGTCTTGGAGTCGTTTATGTTTACTGAAGGCGAACCAAAAATACCAGACACGCACATTTACAATGTTGATGAATCCGGCTACATGATTTGCCATAAACCATCGAAAATTTTAGCTCTTAAAGGTTAAAGGCAAACGAGCAGTGGGGGCATTAACAAGTTCTGCTTTACTGGTAAAATAGAACACAGTCACCAATGCTTGGTTGTGGAAGTCCTCTAAAATGAGCAACATGGGGTATAAACGATTGACTAAACTTGACTTTATCTCCACGTTGTGTGTGTCACGATTAGTCAATGTGCATAAATATGTGACTTTAAACACCAATAAATAAATAAATGAATAAATATGAACATTAAGGAGCCACACCAGGCATCCCTCTTCCAACATTTTTGTAACTTCTTTTGTACAAGCACCGACAACTGTTACAGAGGGCACTGTATTATCCACCATAACACATGAAGTCAATGTATTATCCCGGTCAATACCGTACTCCATGTCTAGCTAATTTTCCTGCGAGGGTCTCAAGTTATGTGGGCAGTCATGTGTTGGCTTTTTCTTGGAAACATATTTTCATTAGAAATGTTGTGATTGTTGAAAGATGCTGACTAGCGAGTCACACTGGGGTACCATTTTCCCAAATTTTCTACATGGAAGTCATCGAATTGCGTGGATCAGATGATGCTACTTTGCATCAATGATCATTTTTGAAATGTGGGACCCCTCCCATCCAAAATCCTGTATATTGTCACGACCCAACCATTCACCCCCACAACACCCTCAACCCTCACCTACCACCATTTGAACATTATATATAATATCGCCTTCTTAGTTGAAGATTTATATAATCGGGTTTTATATTTGAGTTGGGTCAAGCACATGGGGTAATATGGACGGGAACAGGTCAAAACGTCACACGACCAAAACGTCACATTTCAAAAAGCGATTGAACTGAAACTGAAACTTCATTTATTCATTCGAGGCCGAACTCATCTATTGCTCATTGTCAATGAGCGCCTTTCATTCATTCGATTTGTTGATTGGACACAGAACAAGGAATAGTTATCTTGCTATCTAAGTGTGTGAATGTTTTGACCCAAAGTATGTGACGTTTTGACCAAAAAGTATGTGACGTTTTGACCAAAAATATGTGACGTTTTGACCAAAAGTATGTGACCTTTTGACCAAAAAATGTGACGTTTTGACCATTTCGAAATGTGACGTTTTGGTCGTGTGACGTTTTGACCAGCACCCATATGGACCCGTGTGTCCATATTACCCAAGGACATGGGGAATATGGACACTTCTGTCCTATTTTAGTTTTCAGTAAAAGGTAATTCCCAAGTAATATTGGAGGAATCCTGGAAAAGAAATATGAAACAGTTAAACGTGGATGACCTACACGCAGTTTTTCTTCTACCCCATTTTATTTGAACACAGAAAAAAATTGAAAAATGCTTAAAGGGTCCATATTGCCCCGGGTTATCCTATCTGACCAGTATGCACAGGAGTTTTGTGAGTTTGGAGGTAAACTGCACGACTCGACCTCTTATAGTTTCACGCTATTAAATGCATGGACATTTTTGTTTTTTTAGAGATTGTTGAGGATTCCAGAAGTGTTTTTTTTTTATCAAACCACACTTTGTCTAACAAACGACATTACTGTGGGAGGCGCACATTGTATTTATTATAATATCACAATAATGTTATAATCGAACCGACATCTTCAAGTAGAAATGAAGTCATCTGGGACCTTTTCTCTCGTTACTAACTGTCGAACTACTTACCACTGATGGAGGCCCTATAAAAAGGTACATCCCACAGACAAATTCAAGATCAAAGTTGTTTTATATTGAGTAATTCCGGTACAGTATGAGTAATTCCGGGTAATTTCGGGCAATCCTGGTGTTTAGGAGGACCCTGCGAAATGGGAGGTTTTTCGGTCATTTTCTTAATATTTCCAGAAATGTTGTCGGACATTTTCAGCCTACCCTCCCCATAGGGAAGAGTCCGACTTTATCTTTAAAATCTAATAATATTTTAGTTAAAAAAAATTTTTTAGAGGGACCTGCGGCGACCTATGGTGTTAAGGGAGACCAAAGGAACGAAACGACCCGACATCGAGTCTGAGAACACTTTTTAGTGACCCCCGGAAACTGGCGGGATTCTTCGTCAACTTTGAAAATGAAAATGCAAAGATCTGTTTATTGTTTATCAAACAAAATGACTTTTGATACTGATCATTTGAAATCACTATTATGTAGGTTTCATCACAACGACTTTGTAGCCCTTTTGAAAAAATGGGACTGCCTATCAAATTCACGAATTCGAGATATTGACCTCTCGGTTTCCAGGAAAAAGGCGATGAATGATGTGATACAAATTTGTGTGGTATGCTTGTGGCACTTTCCAATACATTTTATCTTACAATCAACATGTATTTTTGTCTGTATTAACTCCGCAACTGTCGTGTATCCAACCCCCTGATACAGATGTTTGTATCAGGGGGTCGTATAGTCTTTGTAAGACAGTGACCCGGGGCCCTCCTTGCCTTCACAGTCTTTGAGCAACCCGTTCAAATTTAATAATAATATGACTAAAACTGAAAGAAACTGGCCGCATTTGGCTGGGGAACAGGAAAAATCGGACCCTGGAAGAGTCGGACCCTTTTGTGGAAGAATTGGACCCGGAAGAATCGGCCCATGGAAGAATCGGACCCTGAGTGGTTGGAAGAATCGACCTCGGGTAGTTGACTGAAGGAATGGTGCATGAAGTGTTCGCGCGCCGAAGGCATGCTGGGACTGAAAATAGAGGTACGACCCCACCTCTCTTTCCCACTCAATGACTGTATTAGTTTACTTCTCTTGCAACCACCAAGAAGTCGTCGACAGAGCAGGGTTCACCTGTCAACCCTGCTTGTGAGTAAATAAATAAAAAAGGGAAGGACACTATTAATAAATAAACATAAAAATTACTGAAGGTGGAGGGGTCAGTCCGGTGTCGGGTCGTTTTGCCCCAAATCCCGTTCGCCCCCGGGTCGTTTCGCTCCAATACCAGTTCGCCCAGGGTTGTTTCGCCCCCGGTCGCTTCGCCCCAATTTTGAGAGTGGGTCGTTTCCCCCCACTTTTTTCCTGGGGTATAGGGTGGGTTTGATAAAGAAAAAAAACAGAACTAGCGGTTGAAATGATAATTCAGTTTATTTTTATATAAAATTTTAACACATCCAGTTTACAGTTGACTGATAGAAAATGCATTTGCTGTAATACAATGATCTTAAAATATAACATAACATATACATAACATCGGAACAGTTTAAACAAGATAGGATGTCTGAACAGAGAAATGTTGGATAAACAGTTACAATGCATCTGCATTTGTTATTTCTCTGCTATTCTTCAAGCAAGTATAATCTGCCACTTTGTTATTTTTCTCTGCTATTCTTCAGACAAATATAATCTGCCACTTTTTCTGTCGGTGCTATTTTTCAGGCAAATATAATGCAATCAAAATAATTCATAAAATGAAAGAGTGATTATATAATAAACGAATAAAAACTTGTATAATCTGTCGAATCCACCAGATTTGCAACATCGTTTCTCTGCTAATCTTCAGGCAAGTATAATCTGCCACATAGTTATTTGTCTGCTATTCTTCGGGCAAGTATATATAATCTGCCACTTTGTTATATCTCTGCTATTCTTCAGCCACTGTGCTGTTACTCTGCTAATCCCCGGGCAAGTATAATCTGTAAATTTTATTAAAATAAAAGCAAAAAATGCCTTACCTTCACACCACAGGATAAATCGTCACTGGATACTAGTAAACGGCCACCTCTCTTACTCCCCGTTTCATTTGTTTGTTATCAAGGTGGATTTACAATAAGGTAAGACTACCCTATGGGGCGAAAAATTACCATTGAAAATAAGAAAAAAAAAATTTTTTACCCCGGGTTGTTTCGCCCCAGTTCTGGGGGGCGAAACGACCCGGGGCGAACGGGAAAAGGAGCGAAATGACCTGTGACCAAAGTCCCATCGCTTGAAGAGAGAAGCAAGCCTGACTTGTAGACAGCCCAGCCGCCGACGCGGGGGGGGGGGGGGGGGGGGGGGGGGGGGGGGGGGGGGGGTGTTACGTTGGTATGCTCTGGCAGACCTTGTTTAAGCAGAGCCCACTCTGCCAGGAACAAAGCTTCCCTCGTTGTGAAATAAATATATAGAAAGGTCATAACGTGGGGGGGGGGGGGGGGGGGTGTTACGTTGGTATGCTCTGGCAGACCTTGTTTAAGCAGAGCCCACTCTGCCAGGAACAAAGCTTCCCTCGTTGTGAAATAAATATATAGAAAGGTCATAACGTGTGCATTGCATACAAAACCGCACTTGTTAATACACCGTCGTTTGTGACGTTTCCATTTGTTCACTTTTCTCTTCTCAAAATACTATCAATCACTACAAGTTATCTAGTCTCGAATGAATGGATGAATGAATGAATGTTATTTTTGCTGTTATAACAATGAAAAAATGAATGAATGAATGAATGTTATTTTTGCTGTTATAATAATGTTATAATAATGAAAAAAATAATGAATGAATGTTATTTTTGCTGTTATAATAATGAAAAAATGTTATTTTTGCTGTTATAATAATGAAAAGAATTTTATCTTCAAACGTTCTTCTGTTATCATTCACTCCTGCTGCCCATGCTCAATGGAGGGCCCCGGGTAACAGTCTTACAAAGACTAGGGGTTGGATACAAGCATGTTCCTTTCGCGTGAGTTACATTTTTAGCTCAACTTTGGCGAAGCCAAATTTGAGCTTATGCCATGGCCCGTCGTCCGTCGTCCCTCTGTCCGTCAACAATTGGATACGGCTCGGGCTAGTGGCTGTATTTATGAACCGATCTTTACGAAACTTCTTGGGTGTCTTTGTTATGACCGTGGGACGAGAACGAGAGTTTTTGGGTGCGGTCCGAAATTTAAGATGGCTGCCAGCCGCCATTTTGTACCGACGATGCAGAAATCTGTTTTTTGTACAGAACTTCCATATGAAAGCTCTGATTTGAATAATTTTTTGTATGAATGTTTAGTACCATGGGATACATCACACATAATACGGGTTTTTTTCTCGTGCGTAAATTATGCAAATTAGACTAACTTTGATGTTTTTTGGTGTTACTTTCAGCACTGTAAGTGCAAATGCCAATACGGCTCGGGCTAGAGGCCGTATTTATGAACCGACCTTTACGAAACTCCTTGGGTACCTTTGTTATCACCGTGGGACGAGAACGAGTGTTTTGGGGTCCGGTCCGAAATTCAAGATGGCCGATGTCAGCCATTTTGTACAAAATTTGGTGCAATCAGATTTTTGCACAGAACTTCCATATGAAAGCGCTGATTTGAATAATTTTTTGTGTGATTGTTTAGTAGCATGGGATACATCATATATAATACAGGTTTTTTTCTCGTGCAGAAATTATGCAAATTAGATGAACTTTGATTTTTTCAGTGCTACTTACACACGGAAGTACACATATCAATACGGCTCGGGCTAGAGTATGTATTTATGAACCGATCTTCACGAAACGTCTTGGGTACCTTTGTTATCACCTTGGGACGAGAACGACTCTTTCTGGGTGCGGTCCAAAATTCAAGATGGCTGCCAGTGGCCATTTTGTACCGAAATTAGGTCTAATCAGTTTTTTGTACACAACTTCTGTACGGCTCAGGCTAGAGGCCGTATTTATGAATCGATCTTTACGACACTTCTTGGGTACCTTTGTTATCACTGTGGGATGAGGAGGAGTGTTTTTGGGTGTGGTCCGAAATTCAAGATGGCCACCAGCAGCCATTTTGTACCAAAATTAGTGCAATCAGTCTTTTGTACAGAACTTCTGTATGAAAGTTCTGATTTGAATAAATTTTTGTATGAATGTTTAGTAACATGGAATACATCACATATAGTACAGGTTTTTTTCTCGCGCAGAAATTATGCAAATTAGACTAACTTTGATGTTTTTTGTTGTTACTTTCAGCACTGTAAGTGCAAATGCCAATACGGCTCGGGCTAGAGGCCGTATTTATGAACCGATCTTTATGAAACTCCTTGGGAACCTTTGTTATCACCGTGGGACGAGAACAAGTGTTTTTGGGTCCAGTCCGAAATTCAAGATGGCCGATGGCAGCCATTTTGTCAAAATTTTGTGCAATCAGATTTTTGCACAGAACTTCCAAATGAAAGCGATGATTTGAATAATTTTTTGTGTGAATGTTTAGTACCATGGGATACATCACATATAATACGGGTTTTTTTCTTGTGCAGAAAGTATGCAAATTAGATGAACTTTGATTTTTTCAGTGCTACTTACACACAGTAAGTACACATGTCAATACGGCTCAGGCTAGAGTCTGTTTTTATGAACCGATCTTCACAAAACTTCTTGGGTACCTTTGTTATCACCTTGGGACGAGAACGAGTGTTTCTGGGTGCGGTCCAAAATTCAAGATGGCTGCCAGTGGCCATTTTGTACCGAAATTAGGTCCAATCAGTTTTTTGTCACAACTTCTACACATCTCATATTTGTGAACTGATCTTCACGAAACTTCTTGGGTACCTTTGTTTTCACCTTGGGACAGGAATGAGTGTGTTTTGGGGTGCCTTTGTTATCACTATGCTATGAGAACAAATATTTTGGGGTTCAGTCAGACCCACTCTGGGACTCAAAAGATTTTTTTCTAGTTTAGCATCTGACTGTCACCCACCTTTACAATACTTTACCTATACATTTGTTACAGGCAACGGTCAGTATTTATGTACAGACCGTTACAATACTTTATATGTACCTTTGTTATCAGGTCATTACCTAGATGTTTGTCATTGCTGTGTCACATACTATACATGTACATGTCTTTGTCTTGACAAGTTGAGCTACAGTGTCATTGACACTTTCATTTTCTTTTTGTTCATCCATACGAATAAGTAGTTCATTATACATTCGTCTACATTCTTCACTTATCCACAATATATTGTAAGATAAAATGATTATTACCATTATGTGGATGTACAAAATATGTATCCGAGTCTCGCTCCGGGTTCTAAGGTTAGATCTAGTTCAGTGATCCGAACGTATTGGCTACCCCTCTACATTCGGGTCGCTGAACTAAGGGTAGATCACGACTTGTCATTCGACTTGTCGTGATCTGCCCTTAGAACCGGTAGCTCGACTGTATCTGTGATACATATTTTGTACATCCACATAATGGTAATAATCTCTATGTAGAATTTTTTTATATAAACAGTTTTTCTTACCACTGAAAAGGACGCAAATTCATTTATGTGAAGGTCACATTCAACGGTCCTGCGGGACGTTTCGTCCCAATGCAAAGGCAAAACCAGTTCGTCCCAAAATGACAACCGGGACGATTTGTCCCAACATTTTTTTCAGTGTATTGATACGATTCATTCCACATGAATTTTTTTGAATATCAGGACAATTTGTCAATTCTGGGTGTAAAGTATCCGTGATTCTTGATTGTGGCAGTGTCACTAATTTAGCAACGTTTTGGGATACCTTCACCATCTTGAAACCGGCTTTGGCAAAAAAGTATTATGGCTGCAATTGTGGCTTATAGTTACTATAGAAACCCTATAGGAAATCACATTTTCATCATCTTCACAGAAAGTACTAAGCCAATGTGAACCAGACTTGGCAGGCATTGTCTATGAGAGGTTCTCTACAACTGTTACTCATTTTATTCCTGTTGGGTGAAAAAACGTGGCCGACAGAAGCATTCTTTGATTCTGATTGGTCAATTTTGAAACCTCTTCTCTGAAACCACAGTGCCAAATGTTTTGAAACTTTGCATGGTTGATAACTGGGACACCCTCCGCCAACAATCCTCATTTTAATGTTGATCGTTTTGCAAACATGGCCACAATTGTGGTTTATAGTTACTATAGAAAAAACCTATAGGAAATCACATTTTCATCTTCTCTCTGGAACTATTGAGCTGATGTGAACCAAAACTTGGCAAGAATGGTCTATAGGAGGCCCTCTACAAACGATTCATTGACACTTTCATTCTAAATGGACCGAGGCTTTTGCTATTCCCAACCAGAGAGCAAGTACGGTAGCTGATATTTTAGTATGTGAGTGGATTGTTAGGTACAGTATGCCTAAATTTCTCCACTCAGACCAGGGAACTAACTTTGAATCTGAATTAGTGCGAGAGGTGTCTAAATATTTCGAGATTAAGAAAACCCATACTTCACCATATATGTCTCAGTCCGATGGACAAGTCGAAAGATTTAATCGGACTTTGGCCTCAATGCTAGCCTGTTTCGTGGAGAAAAATCATAACGATTGGGAATATTATCTTTCTTTTGTTATGATGGCCTATCGAAGTGCCACACATGAAACTATTGAGTTCACTCCCTTTAGTGTCATGTTTGGCAGGGATATTACTCTTCCTACGGAAGTGGTTGCGGGAAATGTTCCGGGTAAGGAGACAAGCCCTAACCAGTATGTTAGAGAGTTGGAGAGTCGCTTGCCTGGAATCTTTCAATTGGTTTCTCAAAAATGTGAAGCGGCTATTAGTCATCGAAAAAAGATTTACGACCGACGAGTTCATGGCAAGCCATTTGTAGTTGGGGATAAGGTTTGGCTTTATGTACCAAAGGTGAAGAAAGGCCAGACCTCAAAATTTGCTAAGTTCTGGTATGGTCCCTATATTGTTAAAGAGAAAATCTTGGACGCCAACTATGTAGTGGTCCGAGAACAAGGGAGACGTTTACAGATATGACATTTTAATCGTTTCAAATTCTCTCAAATTTAGCTGAAATATAAGCCCAGTCAAAGCAATTCAGTCACATCATAACATCAATCAGATTCGTAACGATCAACGAGTCGAAACGATCAATGTAATCTGGATTCCATATGTGTATTTACTATTTAGCACCTTTCCCAATGTCTACATTGTATCCTGCAATGTTAAATACACACAACAATCGTGGTATAAAAAATAATTCCGAAAATGCCTGTAAATTTTGTACAGGTTATTATACCCCCTGCAAATGAAGTTCAGGGGGGTTATGGGTATATAGGAATCACTTTGTCCGTCCATCCATCCATCCATCCATCTGTCTGTCCATCCCTCTGTCTGTGGAAGTCGTGTCCGGCTCAGAGCTTTTGATGGCCTTGAAGGATATTAATGATACTTGGTATTATTGTTGCCCACTATCAGAGAGTGTGTTGCAGGAGGAATTCTTGGTCCCAAGTTGGGGCAGGCCACATCTAGTTTGAATAATCATTTCAACATTAAGAATCAGTTTATACAATTCCATGATGATAATAGTCAAACTCGCTGAGGAAAATAGAAACACGAACCTAAAGTGAGGTCTTCATTCCCTCTCTGTTTTTGGTGAGCTTTTTATCATATTTCCTTGAAATACCATGGCATGGTCACAGATTTTGCGAAAAGAAAGTTAAAATCGAAATGTTTACAGTTGTGGTCCTTTTGTTGTATGAATTCATTCTGGTTCCCCATGAGGCAGGCAGATGCAAACACCTATGCTGATGATTAGTTGAACATCAAATTTTAAACTGTTGATCATCTCAAGATGTGGCATACATGTAGGTACAAAATCAGGAAATGGCAATGATTCATGTCTGCCACAAATAGTGAGTATGGATGCCATACTCTTTTGCAGCATGCTAGCCCATACCAAAGTTAGGCTATAATTGCAACTATTTTCTATCTGAATTGCTGCCACTTAGCCTCATTATTGTTCCTAAGGATTCATCTCTCAACATCGGGCTATTGCCCATAGGAACAAGAACTTGGTCATGATACACCGGTTCATATATCAGTATAGTTGCGATACATATATATTTAGGCTACCTAATGGGTTACCTGAATCAAATTCATGGGAATGAACGATAAGTTTCCAAAGTTCAGACTACCTGAATGATAAATGGGCTATGTAAAATTTTAAAAACAGGCCTGCATTGACTCATCCCAGTATTTATGTTTGCCTTCTAATTTTAGTATCCTTATCTTTTAAAGGAACACAGTGTGACAGATGAAGATGTTGGGGTTTTGGCTTTGTTATGTGAGTATTGTACAAGCTTACCATATTGTGACAATCTAATGCTAGTATATTACAAAAATTAGAGATGGGCAATATACCGAAAAACCGAACCGATACCAATATCATGGGGATACCGAAAAGCCAAACCAAACCAATCATTTAATACCGAAACTGTCTGAATTTTCAAATTTTTCTATATTCACTCTCCATAAGGCCTTGTTGAGGCTGACAGCAGTTGAAGGGTTCATTTTCATAAAAGAAGTGACTGATTTTATTTTTAGTTTTCTTTACCTTCAGGCAATTGTCCTGAATTTTCACTAGACTACAACCTATACATTTCCAGCTGCTGAACAGAGATTTTTAGCTAAGAAATGACTGCCCAGGTGATTTGTTCATTGTCAACAGGACCTCCAGAAGATGGCATGGTCATGGCACATGCTGTGAGATTGCAAACACCTCAAATATGCCTTCAAAGGTTAAGGTGTGTTTAGAAGTCACAAAATTACTGTAGATATGATTTGTGTTTGTAAAAGAATGCCATCATTGAGCTCATTGGCAGTGGCATTTCTGGAGCTGTGGTAGAATGATACAAGAATAACTTATTCTGTATTTTCCTAATGTGAATTGCCCTTTGTTAATATGAGAAATCTCAGTTAAGTGAGATTCTGAATACCAAACCGATACTGAGGTATACCCCTTAAAAATACCCAAACCGATACTGAATTCAAAATTCCAATACCACCCATCTCTAACAAAAATGCTTTTTATTATTTTTTTCACTGGACTTCAGATGCTTGTTCTTTTCCACATCACTTCCATGAGGTGGCAGGGGGTATGAATTTTTGAGATCTATCATTTTCATACACTGCCATGAAAACGGCTGAGTATTATGTGATTGAGCTCATCAGGTGTGCCTGCTGGCAGGTGGGTAGTTCATGTGTAATGATTTCTCAATTGTATTGTGTTTTACACATTTAATTTGGGTCTGTGAACATATTGGGGGCAGTAATGGCATTCATTTGAATTTTAAAAAAAAAGAGAAGCTTTTAACCCTTTATCTAATGAATCGCCACATCCACCCGCATAATATATAAATTGAGCAGGCAAAAAAAAATTATATTTTTATACTGTACCAATGACCCAGACATAGCTGGTGCTAACTCTTAAAATATAGGGCCAAACACAAATTTTGCCCCCCAATCCCCAAAATTTGCATCTAAAACCAAAGAAAACATGTCCTGAATGGCCCTCCACACTTCACCTCTACTGCGCATGCGCAGTGTCAAGGACGTTCCGAAATTGGCGCCATTAATCATTCTAAGTTTGGCCCTTCATCAGTTAACATCTGACTGATCTTTGTGCTTGTAAATCTCAGTTTAAATGATGCCAGACACATAAATATTAGTGAAATGGTGATTCTAAGGAGGATAGAGAAGGAGGAGAGGAAAAATGTGTGACAGAATGTTATCAGGGCTGTAACTTAAAATTTTTTAATGAAATTATGTTAAGTTACCTATTTTCGAGGCAGCAGCCATTTTGTTGTCATTCTGGTTATTTAGTTACACTGATTTTTCAGTGTTTTCCTCTCTCCCTTTCCTTTAAGTCCCCTCTTGCTATTCTCCCATGCTTTTGGCATAGTTTCTGTAATTATTATTACTGAAATTTCTTGGGAGTTTTAGCTGAATAACAGAATGAATTCTGTTCTTTTCCCCATGTTTACGTCTTCACCTACGGGTGGTTAGGCGTTGTGTTCTGCATCTACCATCTGATGTTCTGCAGTTTCTTCCCTGGAAGTCTCTGTTTTGCATCAGATGGTGTATTTTTGGTAACTGATTCCGGGCCTGGGTGCCTGGAGTCTTATTTTAGTGTTTTTACACTCATTGTTTACATTTACAACAGCCCTCTGTGTGAGGGGGGGATTTCTTGAAAATATATCTTGATGTTATTTTAATCATAACTAGATACATTATTATTGTTCGTAAGTGTTGAATAAGTTGTTTAAAATATTTTTAAAATTTTTGTCCACACTTAGGCTTGGGATCCATTGGGGCTCAACGTTACTTTTCAGAAACTTGGGCTGTTCTGAAAAAATATTATTTTTATACTGTACCAATGACCCAGACATAGCTGGTGCTAACTCTTAAAATATAGGGCCAAACACAAATTTTGCCCCCCAATCCCCAAAATTTGCATCTAAAACTAAAGAAAACATGTCCTGAGAGGCCCTCCACACTTCGCCCCTACTGCGCATGCGCAGTGTCAAGGACGTTCCGAAATTGGCGCCATTTATCATTCTAAGTTTGGCCCTTCATCAGTTAACATCTGACTGATCTTTGTGCTTTTAAATCTCAGTTTAAATGATGCCAGACACATAAATATTAGTGAAATGGTGATTCTAAGGAGGATAGAAAAGGAGGAGAGGAAAAGAATGTGTGACAGAATATTATCAGGGCTGTAACTTAAAATTTTTTAATGAAATTATGTTAAGTTACCTATTTTCAAGGCAGCAGCCATTTTGTTGTCATTCTGATTATTTAGTTACACTGTTTTTTCAAGTGTTTTTCCTCTCTCCCTGTCCTTTAAGTTCCCCCTTGCTATTCTCCCATGCTTTTGGCATAATTTCTGTAATTATTATTACTAAAAATTTCTTGGGAGTTTAGCTGAATAACAGAATGAATTCTGTTCTTTCCCCATGTTTACGTCTTCACCTACGGGTGGTTAGGCGTTGTGTTCTGCATCTACCATCTGATGTTCTGCAGTTTCTTCCCTGGAAGTCTCTGTTTTGCATCAGATGGTGTATTTTTGATAACTGATTTCGGGCCTGGGTGCCTGGAGTCTTATTTTAGTGTTTTTACACTCATTGTTTACATTTACAACAGCCCTCTGTGTGAGGGGGGGATTTCTAAATAATAATATCTTTATGTTATTTCAATCATAACTAGATACATTATTATTGTTCGTAAGTGTTGAATAAATTGTTTAAAATATTTTTAAAATTTTTGTCCACACTTAGGCTTGGGATCCATTGGGGCTCAACGTTACTTTTCAGAAACTTGGGCTGTTCTGAAAAAATATTTTTTCAAAATATTTTGATTTCAATTATTTTTTCTATATTAATGGATCATATTATTATTATGTATTTTGATTGCCAGGGGTTAGTGCGAGTACCAGGACTTGTTTTCTTTTCACATTGAAAGGATATTGATCAATTGTTTTAAGAGGAAGTCTTCCTCTGACCTTATTATCATTCTATATGTGGTCAGTGTACTCGCATTAACTCCGGTTCTGTATCGTATGATTTCGATGACAATATGGGAAGCGTATGTCACGGTATGTTGTTGGGGATTTGGACACTCCGGTCCTTTCCCCGCAGGGTCACTCTACTTTATCAATTTCTATTTCAGACGATCAAGATTAGGGTGATGTATCTGTGATGTCTTCCAACAGTGTGCCTCCGTCGTCACAATTAATGAAGGGCTAGCGGAAAAGTGCTCATGTAATACGCCAATTGCCTAAGAGGACCCTAGTAGGTTCGACGGCCTTTGACGTCCGCTAGCTCGCCCGGTGTAGCGTCCATTCACCGAATGGTTCGGCAGCCGGGTTCGTCCGTTGCGGTCTAGAAGGAATTTTGGGGTGATGCGAGCACTATAAAATTAACTTAATGCACACCCAGTGACGGCGGATCGGAGGGAGAACGGAGGAAGCCTTTTAGTCCGGTTCATAGCTCGTTCCGGTCCATCCGGACGGCAAGCGAGAGAGGCCCCTCTCTCGTTCAACAACATCTGGCCCCAGATGTTGTGGTACAAATGTGTCGTTAGCGGAGCATACGTCCGTCGCTCGGGACGCTCCGTTGTATAGGCAGTCCGCTGAGACTGCTAAGGCTTCCTCTTCTCGTCAGCGCACACGACCGCACCTTGGCTGCGTGACCGCCGATATATTACCAGCTTCGCCGATCAAGGACTCTTCGGCGACCAGGTCACACCATCCGGCAGCCAGGGATTCGAGACCGATGGACTCCGGACGTTCGCATAGGAAAAGTATGCGGGAGCCATCTGATGCGGAGCTGCCCTCGGCGAAGCAGCGATAGACTGCGCCTCCGCAGGTCTCGACGCCGGACATTCTTGTGCACATAGCACAGCTTATCGCAGCATCCCAGCAGCCGACAGAAACGGTGTCGGATCGAGAATTATCCGACAGCGCTGGGTCGGTAGCCGGGGACTTGAGGCCTGCAGACTCCGGACGTTCGCATAGGAAGTATGCGGGAGTCAACGTACACGGAGCTTCCAGCGGCAATGCATCGTAAGTCCGCTACTGCACAGGCCTCGGGAACGGACGTGCTTTCCTTAATAGCACAGTTTATCGCAGCATCCCAGCATCAACTGAATCTGTCGCATATATTTTATCCGACGATGCTGGGTCGGGACGCTCCGCGGAAGCGGGTACGGACGTCCAAAAGTTTCATCCGGTCCGACGGGATACCGAAAGGGTTTCGGTGGATTTCAAGCTTTCCCTTTCGGAACAACATATGCTGCGATACCGGATAAGAAACTGATAGCGTCGGTGGACTTAGAAATTTTTGGTTCGGTTCAGGGACATCGTCCCTCAGTTCCGACATAGTCCAATAATGTCACACAAACTTTCGAATTATTGAACGACGCTATATATATTATTATTTTATGCTTGCTATCCAAGCATTTCTGGTTTCTTGTTCGAAGAGTTATGGAGATGTCTTTCAAAAGTGTGCCTCTGTCGTCATAGTTAATGAAGAGTTAGCGGCAATAAGTGCTCATGGAATATGTCTATCGCTTACGGAGTGACATTCGCTAGCTCACCCGGTGTAGCGTACATTCATCGAATGGTTCGGCTGCCGGGTTCGTCCGTTGCGGTCTAGGAAGGAGATTTGGGTGATGCGAGCACTTTAATTACTTTAGTACTCACCCAGTGACGGCAGATTGAGGACAGATCGGAGGAAGCCAACAACATAGGGGACCGCATGTTGTGGTTCAGATATTTTACATTCGGAGCATATGTCCGTTGCTCGGGACGCTCCGTTATATTGACAGTCCGAGAGACTGTCTTTAATGCTTCCTCATCCTCACAGCAGGGCACACGACCGCACATTGGCTACGTGACCTCGAGTATCCGATCAGTTTCGGCATTCAGTGATTCCACAGCGAATAGGTCGCGCCATCCGGTAGCCAAGGGACACGAGGCCTATACACTCCGTTCGCTCGCATATTGGAAGTATGCACGGGGTAACGATCTCGGAGCTTCCTGCGGCAATGCATCGTAAGACCGCTGCTCCTCAGGCCTCAGTGACGGACGTGCTATCCGAGTTAGCACAGTTGTTTCGCAGCATCCCAGCAATTGACGGTTTCTCGGTCGATTCAGGAATTATCCGACGGCGCTGGGTCGGTGCGGTCCGCGGTTGCATCAAGCTACGGACGACCGAACGCTTTATAGGGTCCGACAGGATGGCGAAAGGGATTCGAAAGATTTCGAGTTTTCCCTTTAGTAGTATCGGAAGATGCCTTTCATATCTTCTGGCATTTCTTCCAGTGATTATTTTTCGGACTTCATTGCTGCGATCTTGGATAAGAGACTTATAGCGTCATTGGACTCGGATTTTTCGATCGGTACAGGGACTTTGTCCCTGACTTACCGACGCAGTCCAATATTGTCATTACAACATGTGTTTTATTTTTCGACGCTATATATTTATATATATATACAAGCCTGCTACTAAGCATGGTAGTTTAGTTTCTTGTCCGCGTGGCTCATTTCTGCCATTTTATCTTTTTTACATATAGTTTATTTTGGCAGAGCAGGGCATACCGAGAGTTCATATGCGTCTAGACGGTGTGATTAAAGACTGCATATATTCTTTTTCGCCGTTTATGTCTTTTCCAATTTCAATGTTGGGAACGACATTATGTATAGTAGACTTAACTTAGACGCTTTGTTATACGTAATCCGCCTTACTGAGGCGTTATCATTACGTCTTTAAGAAAAGATTTACGGGATATTATTCTCAATGTAATTTCTTTTGAGGGCAGTAGTTTGTTCACGTATAACTCCGCCCTTCAGTGGCTGATTGGAGTTGGTTAGACGTGATGCAGCCCTAGCTACATCCACGCGTGGATAGTAGGTTAAGAACTCTCTCAGAGTCGCTTCGTTCTCGGAGGAGCTTCTCTTCGACAGCAACTTTCCGGCAATCCATGAATTGCTTGATTATACATTCTCTTGTCTATCTAGTGTTACAAGAGATTCAGACTGGGGCAAACATTCGGTGGTTGACTCAGAGAGTGCCGCCGCAGTTGCCGGACCCGAGTGTGGCTGTTATGACGGTTGCCAGTCAAACAGATTGGGATATATACTGATCCCTACGGATTCGAAGTGCCAGGGTCTTTGGGTTCCGCAGTCTTTTAGCTATCAGTTTAACTTCCGCGGAATAATGTTTTTTAGGCTTGCTTTATGTCATTGCATGAACATTATTCAGAAACGCACGCCCAAATTCCTGTCCTTTAATTCGACAGTAGTGGCGTATCTCCGGAACCAGGGAGGCACTCTTTCGTTTCCGTTATTCAATTTAATGGAAAGAATCCGTCTGTTGGTTATAGTACACCAAGTTCAGTTTTGGTCCGTCATATTCTGGGTCGTCTGATTGTTTTATCGCACTCCCGTTCTCTTACGGGTCGCTTGTTGCTGTCAGAATGGACTCTCAACAAACAAGTATTCAATCAGATTTGCTATCTATGGGAGCGCCCAATGATGTTTTATTTATGACACAGCTTGCTAATCAATTGCAGACGTATGTGTTGGCTTGTCCAGATCTCTGAGCTAATACTGTTAACGCTCTATTGATCTATAGGACGGAATGATAGGATACGCGTATCCTCCGGCGCTGTTGTTTTTAGCAGGTATTGCTAAGATAAACAACCACAATACATTTCTGTTGATAGCATCTCTATCTTCACAGAGATCATGAGTAATTTACTCTCTTGTCTACTGTGGATCTTAACGTGAAATCTTCCTCTATGTGAGGATCTTTTTTCACTGGGTAAATCGTGTCATCTTTATCACAACCAGCAAGGTCGCAACCTTCATGTATTCCGTTGTGTGGTCCGTATTGCATTGTAAGCACTGTACTGGACGAGCTTTGGACGCGATTTCTTACTATAGGAGATCCTCTTCTTCGCTATTCTATGCGACTAAAGTGGAGGCTCTTCCGTCGTGGTGTAGGGATCATTATGTTCATATGGTTGATCCCTCCATACTACTCATTGCTATTTTTTAGTATACTTGTTTCACAAGATCTACTGCAGCCTGTGGTTATTTAGGTTATAGGTTTATGTTACCTCATACCTATGCACTCTATGATAGTTTACAATTGAGTCTTTTGTCTCTTTATCTAAGTCAGTTAGTAACTTTTTGATAAATAGACTTAGAATCTTTAGATTAAATTCCTATACGGATTTTAACTTCAGGTTCTTATTTAGCTAAGTAATCATTTGAGCCTCTGGAAACAGTAGTTTTCAAATTCTGGCCTTTTAGACAGTAATTCTGTTGGTTTCTCTTTTACTGTAGAGTCAGTGAGTTTCATGCACTATCGATGGATGATTTTCACTTTCATAGTTTCGGAATCAATACTTCCGTTACTATTTAGGTTGGATTGTTGCATAAGAGTTAGGCTCCTATTATCCGGATCCTATTATTTTAAGGTCCTTCCGTCTTCGTATGGGCATAGGCCTTTACTCTTTCCGGGTACAGTTTATGTATTTATAAACAGATATCTGTTTATTACAAGGGCGTAAGCTTCTTCTGTCTTTGATGTCTAGTAGAAGGTCGTTACGCTCCATTTTATTGTTAATGGATTCTATTAACTAGCGAACTGCTTATGGTATATCATTGGCTTAGCAGTTGTGCTTAAGATTTCGGCTCATGAAGTAAGAGTTCTTCTACTTCTTGGGCTTACATTAATAGTGTTGCTATTATAGATTTTTGAAGGCTGCTCATTGCGCTCAGCCATCCATTCATGAATTTTATCTCAGAAATATCGAGTCCATTTCTGGAGGCCTCTATTGTTAGGTCTATTATCTACTGCTCAGAATGTCATTCACTTAACAGTTGCTACTATAGCTAGGTAGGCTGTCTGTTTCGGCAGTGTCTCCGTTCGGCTGCCCTCTTCGCTCTGGGCTATTTGACCCAGGGCAAGAAAAAGGGGGGGGGGGAGAGGGTGTTCCCTTGGGTCACCTGTTTTTACTATGAAAACAAGGGGATACCTCCTCCGGAGTTAGTAATTCTGAGCTGTTATTGGGATGGTTGTTTAGTGAGAAGTTTAAGTTTATAAAATTCATTCAAGTCTTAGTTTTTAAAGTATAGCTTTTGAATATTGCATATGTCAACGGACATGATTATGCAATTCTCACACACTTTTAGGAGTATAAGAGTCTCTATTCTCTAGACTTACTTTATTATTGGCTTACTTTAAAAATTATTAGTATTAAGGATTATTGGATATTAATAGAGTACATGGATGTATGAAGCTCAATTTTTGGAAGGTGTTGTATCTTTCTAATTTATCATAAATAAGAAAGATACATGTAAGGCCTATTACTTCTTTTCCCTACAGGGGATGACTCTATTTTATTTTATTGAGCGTATTCCATTTTGCTCTATGTCCTTGGCCCTCCAGCCTTTTTACTATTCAGCTATGTCTGGGTCATTGGTACAGTATAAAAATGTTAAAAAATTTATAGTAATTTATATATTTTTTATACTTACCAATGACCCAGACGGGGATGGCCCTCCCAGGAGTTGGGAACTCTTGCCTCCCCGCTGAGTACATAGCGCTTACCAGGCACTGGTTATTAGAATGATAAATGGCGCCAATTTCGGAACGTCCTTGACACTGCGCATGCGCAGTAGGGGCGAAGTGTGGAGGGCCTCTCAGGACATGTTTTCTTTAGTTTTAGATGCAAATTTTGGGGATTGGGGGGCAAAATTTGTGTTTGGCCCTATATTTTAAGAGTTAGCACCAGCTATGTCTGGGTCATTGGTAAGTATAAAAAATATATAAATTACTATAAATTTTTTAACTTTTCAAAATATTTTGATTTCAATTATTTTTTCTATATTAATGGATCATATTATTATTATGTATTTTGATTGCCAGGGGTTGGTGCGAGTACCAGGACTTTGTTTTCTTTTCACATTGAAAGGATTTTGATCAATTGTAATAAGAGGAAGTCTTCCTCTGACTTTTATAATCATTCTATATGTGGTCAGTGTACTCGCATTAACTCCTGTTCTGTATCGTATGATTTCGATGACAACATGGGAAGCGTATGTCACGGTATGTTAGTGGGGAATTGGACACTCCGGTCCTTTCCCCGCAGGGTCACTCTACTTTATCAATTTCTATTTCAGACGATCAAGATTAGGGTGATGTATCTGTGATGTCTTTCAACAGTGTGCCTCCGTCGTCACAATCAATGAAGGGCTAGCGGAAAAGTGCTCATGTAAATACGCCAATTGCCTAAGAGGACCCTAGTAGGTTCGACGGCCTTTGACGTCCGCTAGCTCGCCCGGTGTAGCGTCCATTCATCGAATGGTTCGGCAGCCGGGTTCGTCCGTTGCGGTCTAGAAGGAGTTTTGGGGTGATGCGAGCACTATAAATCAACCAAATGCACACCCAGTGACGGCGGATTAGAGGGAGAACGGAGGAAGCCTTTTAGTCCGGTTCATAGCTCGTTCTGGTCCATCCGGACGGCGAGCGAGAGAGGCCCCTCTCTCGTACAACAACATCTGGCCCCAGATGTTGTGGTACAAAATGTTTCGCATTCGGAGCATACGTCCGTCGCTCAGGACGCTCCGACATATAGTCAGTCCGGAGTAGACTGTCAATAAGGCTTCCTCATTCTCATGGTAGCGCACACGACCGCTCTTGGCTACGTGACCTCGGATATCCAGTCAGCTTCGCCAGTCAGAGTATCATCGGCGACCAGGTCACTCCATCCGGTAGCCAGGGACACGAGGCCTGCAGACTCCGGACGTTCGCATAGGAAAGTGTGCGGGAGTCAACGTACACGGAGCTTCCAGTGGCAATGCATCGTAAGACCGCTACTGCACAGGCCTCGGGAACGGACGTGCTTTCCTAAATAGCACAGCTTATCGCAGCATCCCAGCATCATCTGAATCTGTCGCATATTTTTTATCCGACGATGCTGGGTCGGGACGCTCCGCGGAAGCGGGTACGGACGTCCGAAAATTTCATCCGGTCCGACGGGATACCGAAAGGGATTCGGAGGATTTCGAGCTTTCCCTTTCGGAACAACATATGCTGTTGTGTATGTCATCTGACTTGATCTTCTACAGGTTCTTTCGTGGGACCAGAATGCTGCGATGCCGGATAAGAAACTGATAGCGTCGGTGGACTTAGAAATTTTTGGTTCGGTTCAGGGACATCGTCCCTCAGTTCCGACATAGTCCAATAATGTCACACAAACTTTCGAATTATTGAACGACGCTATATATATTATTATTATATGCTTGCTATTACCAAGCATATCTGGTTTCTTGTTCGCAAAGTTACGGAGATGTCGTTCAAAAGTGTGCCTCTGTCGTCATAGTTAATGAAGAGCTAGCGGCAATAAGTGCTCATGGAATATGTCTATCGCCTAAGAGGTCCCTTGTAGGATCGACGGAGTGACATTCGCTAGCTCACCCGGTGTAGCGTACATTCATCGAATGGTTCGGCTGCCGGGTTCGTCCGTTGCGGTCTAGGAAGGAGATTTGGGTGATGCGAGCACTATAATTACTTTAGTACTCACCCATTGACGGCGGATTGAGGACAGATCGGAGGAAGCCTGTTAGTCCGGTTCCTGGCTTGTCCAGGTCCGTTCGGGCTGTGAGCGAGAGAGGTCCCTCTCTTGTCCACAACATAGGGGACCGCATGTTGTGGTTCAGATATTTTACATTCGGAGCATATGTCTGTCGGTCGGGACGCTCCGTTATATTGACAGTCTGAGAGACTGTCGATAATGCTTCCTCATCCTCACAGCAGGGCACACGACCGCACATTGGCTACGTGACCTCGAGTATCCGATCAGTTTCGTCATTCAGTGATTCCACGGCGAATAGATCATGCCATCCGGTAGCCAAGGGACACGAGGCCTATACACTCCGTTCGCTCGCATATTAGTAGTATGCACGGGGTAACGATCACGGAGCTTTCAGCGGCAATGCATTGTAGGACCGCTTCACCACAGGCCTCAGTGATGGACGTGCTATCCGAGTTAGCACAGTTTTTTCGCAGCATCCCAGCAATCGACAGTTTCTTAGTCTAATCAGGAATTATCTGACGGCGCTGGGTCGGTGCGGTCCGCGGTGGCATCAGGTACGGACGACCGAACGCTTTATAGGGTCCGACAGGATGGCGAAAGGGATTCGAAAGATTTCGAGTTTTCCCTTTCGTAGCATCGGAAGCTGCCATTCATATCTTCTGGCATTATCTTCCAGTGATTGTTATTTCGGACTACATTGCTGCGATGTTGGATAAGAGACTTATAGCGTCATTGGACATGGAATTTTGGATCGGTTCAGGGACATTGTCCCTGACTTACCGACACAGTCCAATAATGTCATTAGAACATGTGTATTATTTATCGACGCTATATATGCATATAAGCCTGCTACCAAGCATGATAATTTAGTTTCTTGTCCGCAATGCTCATTTCTGCCTTTTTATCATTTATACAAATAATTTATTTTGGCAGAGCAGAGCATACCGAGAGTTCATATGCGTCTAGACGGCGTGGTTAAAGACTGGAAATATTCTTTTTCGCCGTCTATGTCTTTTCCAACCACATTGTTGGAAACGACAATGATGTCTAGTAGACTTAACTTAGATGCTTTATCATACGTAATCCACCTTACTGAGGCGTTATCATTACGTCTTCAAGAAAAGAATTACGGGATATTATCCTCAATGTGATTTCTTTTGAGGGCAGTAGTTTGTTCACGTATAACTCCGCCCTTCAGTGGCTGATTGGAGTTGGTTAGACGTGACGCAGCCCTAGCTACATCCACGCGCGTGGATAGTAAGGTGAAGAACTCTCTCAGAGTCGCTTCGTTCTCGGAGAAGCTTCTCTTCGACGGCAACTTTTCAGCAATCCATGAATTGCTCGATTTACACGTTCTCTTGTCTATCTAGTGTTGCAAGAGATTCAGACTGGGGCAAACATTCGGTGGTTGACTCAGAGAGTGCCACTGCAGTTGCCGGATCCGAGTGTTATAATTATGATGGTTGCCAGTCAAACAGGTTGGGATATAATATTGATCCCAACGGATTCGAAGTGCCAGGGTCTTTGGGTTCCGCAGTCTCAAAGCAAGCACTTATCTTCCGCGGAATTATGTTTTTTAGGCTTGCTTTATGTCATTGGATGAACATTATTCAGAAACGCATGTCCAAATCCTGTCCGTTAATTCGACAGTAGTGGCGTATCTCCGGAACCAGGGAGGCACTCATTCGTTTCCGTTATTCAATTTAATGGAAAGAATCCTTCTGTTTGTTATAGTACACCAAGTTCTGTTTCGGTCCGTCATATTCCGGGTCGTCTGATTGTTTTACCGGACTCCCGTTCACTTAGGGGTCGCTTGTTGCCGTCAGTATCGACTCTCAACAAACAAGTATTCAATCAGATTTGCTATCTATGGGAGCGTCCAATGATAATTTATTTACGACACAGCTTGCTAATCAATTGCAGACGTATGTGTTTGCTTGTCCGGATCTCTGAGCTAATGTTGTTAACGCTCTATTGATCTAATAGGACGGAATGATAGGATATGCGTATCCTCCGACGCTGTTGTTTCAGCAGGTATTGCTAAGATAAACAACCACAATACATTTCTGTTGATAGCATCTCTGTCTTCACAGAGACCGTGGGTAAAGTTACTCTGATGTCTACTGTGGGACTTAACGCGAAATCTTCCTCAATGAGAGGATCTTTTTTCGCTGGGTAAAATCGTGTCATCTTTATCACAACCCGCAAGGTCGCAACCTTCACGTATTCCATTGTGTGGTCCGTATTGCATTGTAACCATTGTACTGGACGAGCTTTGGACGCGATTTCTTACTATAGGAGATCCTCTTCTTCGCTATTCTATGCGGCTAAAGTGGAGGCTCTTCCGTCGTTGGTGTAGGGATCACTATGTTCATATTGTTGATCCCTCCATACTACTCATTGCAACTTTTTAGTATACTTGTTTGACAAGATCTACTGCAGCCTGTTATTATTAAGGTTATAGGTTTATGTTACCTCATACCTATGCACTCTATGATAGTTTACAATTGAGTCTTATGTCTCTTTATCTAAGTCAGTTAGTAACTTTTTGATAAATAGACTTAGAATCATTAGATTAAATTCCTATATGGAATTTAACTTCGGTTCTTATTTAGCTAAGTAATCATTTGAGCCTCTGGAAACAGTAGTTTTCAAATTCTGACCTTTTAGACAGTAATTCTGTTGGCTTCTCTTTTTCTGAAGAGTCAGTGAGTTTCATGCATTATCGGTGGATGATTTTCACTTTCGTAGTTTCGGAATCACTACTTCCTTTACTATTTAGGTTGGATTTTTGCATAAGAGTTAGGCTCCTAATATCCGGAACCTATTGTTATTAAGGTCCTTCCGTCTTCGTACGGGCATAGGCCTTTACTCTGTCCGGTTAGAGTTTATGTATTTATAAACAGATATCTGTTTATTACTACGGGCGTAAACTTCTTCTGTCTTTGATGCCTATTAGAAGGACGTTACGCTCCATTCTATTGCTAATGGATTCAATTAACTATCGATACTGCTTATGGTATATCTTTGACTCAGCAGTTGTGTTTGAGATTTCGGCTCATGAAGTAAGAGTTCTTCTACATCTTGGGCTTACATTAATAGCGTCGCTATTATAAATTTTTGAAGGCTGCTCATTGCGCTCAGCCATCCACATTCATGAATTTTTTATCTCAGAAATATTGAGTCCATTTCTGGAGGCCTCTATTGTTAGGTCTATTATCTACTGTTCAGAATGTCATTCACTTAACAGTTGCTACTATAGCTAGGTAGGCTGTCTGTTTTGGCAGTGACTCCGTTCTGCTGCCCTCTTCGCTCTGGGCTATTTGACCCAGGGCAAGAAAAAGGGGGGGGGGGGAGGGTGTTCCCTTGGGTCACCTGTTTTACTATGAAAACAAGGGGATACCTCCTCCGGAGTTAGTAATTCTGAGCTGTTATTGGGATGGTTGTTTAGTGAGAAGTTTATGTTTTAAAAATTCATTCAAGTCTTAGTTTTTGAAGTATTGCTTTTGAATATAGCACGTGTCATCGGACATGATTATGCAATCCTCAGATACTTTTAAGGAGTATAAAGAGTCTCTATTCTCTAGACTTACTTTATTTATTGGCTTACTTTAAAAATTATTAGTATAAGGATTATACTAGATATTAATAGAGTACATGGATGTATAATGCTCAATTTTGGAAGGTGTTGTATCTTTCTAATTTATCATAAATAAGAAAGATACATGTAAGGCCTAATACTTCTTTTTCCCTAGAGGGGATGACTCTATTTTATATAATTGAGCGTATTCCATCTTGCTCTATGTCCTTGGCCCTCCAGCCTTTTTACTATTCAGCTATGTCTGGGTCATTGGTACAGTATAAAAATGTTAAAAAATTTATAGTAATTTATATATTTTTTATACTTACCAATGACCCAGACGGGGATGGCCCTCCCAGGAGTTGGGAACTCATACCTCCCCGCTGAGTACATAGCGCTTACCAGGCACTGGTTATTAGAATGATTAATGGCGCCAATTTCGGAACATCCTTGACACTGCGCATGCGCAGTAGAGGTGAAGTGTGGAGGGCCATTCAGGACATGTTTTCTTTGGTTTTAGATGCAAATTTTGGGGATTGGGGGGCAAAATTTGTGTTTGGCCCTATATTTTAAGAGTTAGCACCAGTTATGTCTGGGTCATTGGTAAGTATAAAAAATATATAAATTACTATAAATTTTTTAACTTTTCAAAAGTTTCAACAAAAAAAACATCGAGCTCGTTCCAGTGAGGGGTCATATGATATGGTTTTGTTGAAATTGTTTGAAAATTTTTTTTTTTTAAATTTAAAATAATAAATTTTGATATTGTGGGAAACGAGTTAAGTCAGTACTGCATTTATAGGGTTGAAGTGATTGAGGGGTTAACCAGTCAACTGGCTTTCATGCACATGGTAAATAAAAATGGTAAACAGTTTTAACATAGATGGGCAGAGATAGAAAGCTACAACATTATTTTAAGTTCAGTTTTCGGTTTCATTTTTAGCTTAACTTAACAAAGTCAAGATAAGCTATTGCCATCACGCGTGCGGATGTCTGTGAGTCTGTTCACATTTTCCTTTCGCACAGTCTACACCCCGTAGTTCTTGTCCGATTGTCACAAAATTTTATATGCAGGTTTGAGGTCCTGTCACGATCGGACAACCGTGATGGCTTCCCGAGGCCAAAACCTGAAAACCTTTAGCACAGGCTGCAGGTTGTATTTATGAAGGGATTTCATTGTAACTTGGTAGGATGCCTCTGTATAGTATCTAGATGAGAATGTTCCCTTTTGGTCATGATCTGTCAATCGTGACGGCTGCCCAAGCCCGAAACCCAAAAACTTGTAGCACAGTCTACAGATCATATTTAATATGGAGGGATTTCATTGTAACTTGGTAGGATGACTCCATATGGTGTCTAGATGAGAACTTCCTCATTTGGTCGCGATCTGTCAAGCATGATGACTGCCCGAGCCCAAAACCCCAAAATCTTTAGCACAGTTTTATTGTGGGTTTTCATTGTAACTTGGTAGGTTGACTCCATGTAATGTCTAGATGAGAACGTCCCCTTTTTGGTCGCGATTGGTCAACTGTGACGTCTACAGGGGCCCGAAGCCCGAAAACCTTTAGCACAGTATACAGGTCATATTTATGAAGAGATTTCATTGTAATTTGGTAGGATGGCTCCAGATAATGTCTAGATGAGAATGTCCCCTTTTGGTCCCGATTATTCAGCTGTGACAGCTGCCAGACCCTACAGGACCTATTTATGGAGGGATTTCAATGTACCTTGGTAGGATGACTCCACATAATTTCTAGATGAGAATGTCCCCTTTTGGTCGCGATTGGTCATCTGTCATGGCTACAGGGGCCCGAAAACCTTTAGCACAGTGTACAGGTCGTATTTATGAAGGGATTTCATTGTAACCTGGTAGGTTGACCCCAGATAAAGCCTAGATGAGAACATCCCCTTTGGTCGCGATCATTCAACCATGACAGCTGCCCGAGCCCAAAACCTGAAAAACTTTAGCACAGACTACAGGTCGTATTTATGAGGGGATATCATTGTAACTTGGTAGGATGACTCAGTATCATGTCTAGATGAGGAAGTCCCCTTTTGCTTGCGATCGGTCACCTGTGATGGCTACACATGCCTGAAGCCTGAAAACCTTTAGCACAGTATAAGGCCGTATTTATGAAGGGATTTCATTGTAACTGGATAGAATGACTCATTTTGGAATAATTTCACTGTAACTTGGTAACTTTCATTGACATACATTAACCGTGAGGGCCACATTAACCTACCCCTCAATTCTTTAGTACAGTCTACACCTCGTATTATTTTTATTGAATACATAGCATACAGGGAACAGAAATTAACATATTCCCAATTATCACATTCTCGTCTTATTTGATAATCCTTTCATAAACATTGAACATTATCCTTTTCATCAAAAACAACACACAGACAAGTTAAGCTACAGTGTCATTGACACTTTCATTTTTTTTTTGTGGGGGAGTGGGGTGAGTGGAGAAGGGTTGAATAAACTCAGGTTAGGGTAGGTTCATGTCATATTACAGGGATGCACAAATTGGACGAAGTCCATTACTTTCGTCTAGCGGATTTCTAAAAAAAAAATTCGATAACTATTTCTTGCTCTTCTAAATTGTTAATGCGTTCTGAGTTAGTTCTTCAAAGAAATTCAACATTTAACTGCACAATTTCAAAGAATGCGCCGACAAAGTGCACGCGATGCAACAGTGTAGATAGCAAAACAAAGCAAGCCACTATAATCCATTTCTACTAATGCGCAAGCAGTACTATAGGCATTAGCTAAATAACATCACATGCTGAAATAAACAGACTATATGGAATGAAGGTGTGATGATGGTCACAGCAGGCTGATGCGATTTGCGAGCCTGGGCCACTGTCGAGTTGCGAGCGACATGAATCTTGTGATTCGTTTGTTCGTACATCTGTCGCTCGGTGCAGCTGCTGTCCAGTTTCTGAGGCTTTTTGATGGCGGTTAGGTAATGCTGTGGTTCAGATGAAATGATCCTGGTTAGCAGTTGTCGCCCTGGGACGACCTGACCAACTTCATCAACATTGCCTGTCTGACTGTTGTGTGACCACAACCTGCTAATCACCAATCAAGTAACGTTGAGAATTTAAGCCACTACAGTCTGTCTATTGCCAGCTTCCAACATGCCAACGGCATGTAAATGTTTGTCACATGTCAAAAGTTATGTTTTGACCAGAAACTATTAATGAACGAGTTTATACCAAGAAAAGAATGATGAGACCTCCGAAAAAGCCTGTCCAGTAGAAATGAAAATTTCAAAACGTACCCCCACAGACATTAACATGGCGCTCGTGCGAAAAACCTGTATGAAGTTTTCGTGGGCCGATGACATTCATGATCCACACTAAACTTGGTAACATATTGATGTGTCCAATCACGCATATCCAATACCATTTTCCAAAAATGTCAACATCAGTGTGGATATCACCAACTTTTTTTGAATAGTATATTTGATAATTTCTGGAAAGGGCTCAGTATTTCTTCTGCCCCAAGTCTCTGATCAAAATGACATGTCTGCATATCTGCTGGGTTGATTTGAACCAAATTTGGTATGTCATATTATTGGGTCATATCTACTTGATATTGATATATGTGAAAATAAATTCCCTGCATACTTGCTGCTAAAAATAGAAAAATATTGAAAAATTCCAGGGATTCTTTTGGGCACCTACAGGGCCATTTGGGCATGATTTTTCACAATTCTTAACCCCAAATTTCCTAATCTCAGTTCCCACTCAAACAAAAATTTTTTGCACAACTGGAATCTTGCACGGGACAGCCAAAAGGCCTCAGAAAAACATTTTCTGCCTAGAACTTCTAAACTACATTTCCGATTTCAGTAATGGTTGTCTAGCAACAAAAGATACATAACATATCATACAGGTTTTTTTCTCTACCATAAATTATGCAAATTAGATGTACTCAAGCTTTTTTCAGCCGTATTTGTATATATTTTGTTGGTGTGTCCTGTTACCACCTATATCGCAGAGACGCTTTTGTTTCAAATTTTCAGCAATGATAAACATTATGTAAAATTGATACACTTCAGTTTTTTAAAAAAAAAATACAAGATGGCCGACTGGCATTCATTTTTGTTGGAAATTGTTTGTAATTAGTTTTCTGCCCAGAACTTCTGAATGACATTCCCGATTTCAATAATTTTTGGTATGGAGATGTAGCAGCATAAGATAAATAAAATAATCATACAGGTTTTTTTTCTCGTGCATAAATTATGCAAATTAGTTGAACTTAAGCTTTTTTTTCAGTCATATTTGTATATATTATCTTGGTGTGTCCTGTTACTACCTGAATCTCGGACACGCTTTTCTTTAAAATTTTCAGCAATGATCAGACATGTAAAATTGATACACATTAATTTTGTTTTATGAAAAAATATTCAAGATGGCCAACTGGCAGCCATCTTTAGCTCAACTTGACGTCAAGTATGAGCTATTAGGATGGGTCGTGATCCGTCGTCCGCACGTACATACATGCGTACGTACATATGTAAGAACGTCTGTTTGTCCACTATTCCTTTAGCACACCCTACAGACCGCAGCTCTTACCCAATCAGTCCAATATTTGACATGTAGCCTTGGGGCAATGTCGAGATGGAAGCTATCAAATGTTTCCAAATTTCATTGAAAAATATGGGTGGCCATCATGGATTTGACTTATAAATTGTTCGGTCCCAAATTTCATATGTAACTTTGGGGCAATGTCTAGATGGGAGCTATCAAATTTTTCCGAATTTCGTAAAAAAAAACATGGCCTCCAATGGCCATCTTGGATTTGGCATATAAATTGTCAACAATTCCATTAGCACACTCTATAGGCCACGTCTTTCACTTGATCTTTTTTGAATGTCATATATAGCTTTGGTGTGATGTCTAGATGGGAGCTATCAAATTTTTAGCTCACCTGACTGAAAGTCATGGTGAGCTTTAGTGATCACTCTTCATCCCTCGTCTGTTGTTCGGCATCCGTGAACATGGTGTTTGCGTCTTCTCCTTTAAAACCCCTGAACCGATTTAAGTAAAATTTGAGATAATTGTTTGTTATGACATCACATTTTGATTTTGTTCAAATCAAGTTGCCCTGCCCCTCGGTAGGGCTCAGCCCCAAAAATGTGCCTAAATCTTAAAAAATCTTCTCATGAACCAGCAGTAGCAAAGACTTGATATTTGGTGCGCGGCTTCCTTTTGAGGTGTAGACTCAGATTTGTTCAAGTGAAGTTCGAGGGGTTATATTTTCCATCGTTATGGGGAGGGGCAAGAATTTTCGCCCCACCCAAAATTTCTATTTTCCAAACTGAGAGGCTGATTTGAACCAAATTTGATATGAAGGCTTATTGGGTCATAAGTAGTTAATTTGTGTCAAAAAAACGTTTCCCGTCGCCCCATGAGAACCGCAGTAGCTAAAAATAGAAAAGATTTAAAATGCCTATATCTCCAAAACTACACAGCACTGAGAATTTTTATTTTGTGTGAAGCTTCCTTATGACCAACAGAATGGAATGGTCCAAAAAAAAAATGTTAGCGGTTTATCATAGGGTACTTTTTCAGGACTTTTGAAAAAGTGCTGAGTCAGCATTTTTTAACACTGTTGGTAATGGGGAAAACATTAAAGAATCTTCTCCCAAACCACTGCTCCAAAAGCTTTCATATTTCATATATAACATCATTGGAAGATTGTTTCACATATTTGTTGAAATCAATTCCCTGGGTCCATATTTGGGTTCTCTAATTAGTGCAATATGAGGAATATTCTTTAAAAATCTTCTACTATCCACTAATCAGAATCTTTTGATATTTGGTATGCAGCATCCTTAGGGTGGGGGGGGGGATTCAAGTTTGTTCAAGCCAAGTCCCTAGGTTCATATTTGGGTTTACTGTGGGAGCCCAAATTATAACTTAGTTCAAAATGAGGAATATTCTTTAAAAATATTTTTCTTCAGATCCAGTTAGAATCTTTTGATATTTGGTATACAGCATCCTCAGGGAGGTGAGATTTAAGTTTGTTCAAGCCAAGTGCCTGGGTTGATAATTTAGGCTACCATGTCAGGTGAGTGCCTTCAGGCTACTTTGATCCTCTTGTTCTGAATTTCGTTATAAAATATGGCCCACAGCTGCCATCTTGGATTTGGCATATGAATTGTCAACAATTCCATTAGCACACCCTGCAAGCCGCATCTCTCATCAAATCTTTTTCGAAATATCATATGTAGCTTTGGTGTGATGTCTAGATGGGAGCTATCAAATTTTTCTGAATTTTGTTTGAAAACATGGCTGGCATTGACCATCTTGGATCAGGCATATAAATTGTCAACACTTCCATTAGCATATCCTACAGGCCGTACCTCTCATCCGATCTTCTTCAAATTTTATATGGAACTTTGGTATGGTGTCTAGATGGGAGTTATTAAATTTTTCTGCATTCCACTGAAAAAGATGGCCACCACCGTCCATCTTGGATTTGACATATAAATTGTCAACCATTCCATTAGTACACCCAACAGGCCCCACCCATCACCTGATTGTTTCAGATTTCATATGTGGCTTTGGTGTGATGTCTTTTCTGCAGAAACTTGAGTGAATGAATTGGCATTACTGGGTCTTTCTATTTAGTTCAGTCCCTTCTTGACAAGTTGAGCTGCAGTGTCATTGACAATTTCATTGTTGGAAATTACATGTAATTAGTTTTCTGCCTAGAACTTCTAAACGACATTTCCAGTAACAATAATGTTTGGTATGGAAGTGTAGCAGCATAAGATAAATAACATAGCATACAGGTTTTTAGCTCACTTGACTGAAAGTCAGGGTGAGCTTTTCTTATCACTTTTCGTCCGTCGTACTGCGTGAAGGTGGTGTTTGAGCCTCTTTCTCCTAAACCACTGGCCACATTTTAATTAAATTTCATGTAAGTAGTGGTTATATAGGGGCATTTTGATTTTTATCCAAAATAGGTTTTGGCTCATATTGAGCAGAGGTGTGGGGGAAAAAATGGACAAATTTTTTGAAAATCTTCTTCTAATGAACCACCAGTAGCAGAGACTTGATATGTGGTATCCAGAGTCCTTTTGAGGTTTAGAATGAAGTTTGTTCAAGAGAAGTTTGTCAGGCATTATCTGCCTTCGTTTTGGGAGGAGCAAAAATTTTGGCCACGCCTAAAATTTCTATTTTCAGAACCGTGAGGTCGATTTGAACCAAATTTGATATGAGATGATAATGGGTCATAAGTAGTTGATTGATGCAAAAAAATTTTTCTCATTGCCCCGTGGGAACCTCGGGAGCTAAAAATAGAAAAAACCTTAAAACTGCCATATCTCCAAAACTACACGGCACAGAGAATTCTTATTTTGTATAAAACTTACTTTTATCCAGTAGAATAGAATGGTTAAAAAAATCCCTGTCGATTTGATCACAAGGAACTTTTTTCAGGACTTTGAAAAAGCGCTGAGTCCGCACTTTTTAACACTGTAGGCAATGGGAAAACATTAAAAAAATCTTCTTCTCCAGATCCAGCAGGCAGAATCTTTTGATATTTGGTATGCAACATTGTAGGGTGGATCTGATTCAAGTTTGTTCAAATCGGCCCCCTGGGTTCATATTTGGGCTCAGTACAGGAGCCCGATTTCGAACTTAGTGCATTTCAGGCAAATTTTTTAAAAAATCTTCTTCTCCAGATCCAGCAGGCAGAATCTTTTGATATTTGGTATGCAACATTGTAGGGTGGATCTGATTCAAGTTTGTTCAAATCGGCCCCCTGGGTTCATATTTGGGCTCAGTATAGGAGCCCAATTTCGAACTTGGTGCATTTCAGGCAAATTTCTTAAAAAATCTTCTTCTCCAGATCTAGCAGGCAGAATCTTTTGATATTTGGTATGCAACTTTGTGGGGTGGATCTGATTCAAGTTTGTTCAAATCGGCTCCCTGGATTTATATTTGGGCTCACTATAGAAGCCTGAATTCGAACTTAGTGCATTTCAGGCAAATTTCTTCAAAAATCTTCTTCTCCAGGTCGAGCAGGCAGAATCTTTTGATATTTGGCATGCAACATTGTGGGGTGGATCTGATTCAAGTTTGTTCAAATCGGCCCCCTGGGTTTATATTTGGGCTCAGTATAGAAGCTCGAATTCAAACTTAGTGCATTTTTATACTGTACCAATGACCCAGACATAGCTGGTGCTAACTCTTAAAAATCTAGGGCCAAACACAAATTTTGCCCCCCAATCCCCAAAATTTGCATCTAAAACCAAAAGAAATCATGTCCTGAAGGACCTCCATACTTTGCCCTTACTGCGCATGCGCAGTGTCAAGGATGTTCCGAAATTGGCGCCAATTATCATTCTCTGTTTGGCCCTTCATCAGTCAACATCTCACTGATCTTTGTGCTTGTAAATCTCAGTTTAAAGGATGCCAGACACGTAATTATTGGAGAAATGGTGATTCTAAGGAGGATATAGAAGGAGGAGAGGAAAAAGGAGTGACAAAAAATAATCAGGGCTGTACTTAAAATTTTTTATGAAATTATGTTAAGTTGCCTATTTTCGAGGCATGGGCCTGTTGTTGTCATTCTTGCTATAAAGTTGCACTGCTTATTCAGTGTTTCCTCTCCCCTGGTCTTCTAAGTCCCCCCTTGCTATTCTCCCATGCTTTTGGCATATTTTTGAGAAAGATCATTTCTAAATTCTCTTGGGAGAATTAGCTTGGTTACAGAATGAATTCTGTTATTTTCCCCATGTTTACGTTTTCACTCATGGGTGTATAACATTGTGTTCTGCATCTACCATCTGATGTTCTGCAGATTCTCCCCTGGGAGTCTCTGTTTTGCATCAGATAGTGTGTAATTTTGATGACTGATTTCGGGCCAGTATTGTCAGTGCCTGGAGTCATGTTTTCTGGTGTTTTTACACTGTTTGTTTACATTGGCAACAGTCTCTTTTGAGGGGGGCTGTTTGCCTTTGGAGTAGTTTATCTCACTATAAGATACATTATTATTATCCGTAAGTGTTGCATTAATTATTTAATATAATTTTAAAATTTTTGACCACACTTAGCCTTGGGATCCATTGGGGCTCAATGTTACTTTTCAGAAACTTGGGCTTCGCTGAATAAATATATTTTTATACTGTACCAATGACCCAGACTTAGCTGGTGCTAACTCCACAAAAACCAGGGCCAAACACAAATTTTGCCCCCCAATCCCCAAAATTTGCATCCAAAACAAAAAGAAATAATGTCCTAAAGGACCTCCATAGTACGACTCTACTGCGCATGCGCAGTGACGCAGTCGTCCCGAAATTGGCGCCAAATATCATTCTCTGTTTGGCCCTTCATCAGTCAACATCTCACTGATCTTTGTGCTTGTAAATCTCAGTTTAAAGGATGCCAGACACGTAATTCTTGGAGAAAATGTGATTCTAAGGAGGATAGAAGGAGGAGAGGAAAAAAGAAGTGGCAAAAAATAATCAGGGCTGTACTTAAAATTTTTTGTTAAAATTATGTTAAGTTGCCTATTTTCGAGGCAAACGCCTCTTGTTGTCATTCTTGCTAATTGTTGCACTGCTTATTCAGTGTTTCCTCTCCCCTAACCTTCTAAAGTCCCCCCTTGCAATTCTCCCATGCTTTTGGCATATTTTTGAGAAGTTTCATTTCTAAAATTTCCCTGGGAGAGTTGCTTGGTTACAGAATGTTTTCTGTTATTTTCCCCATAGTTACGTTTTCACCCATGGGTGTATAACGTTTGTGTTCTGCATCTTCCATCTGATGTTCTGCAGATTCTCCCCTGGGAGTCTCTGTTTTGCATCAGATAGAGTGTAATTGAGGACTGATTCCGGGCCAGTTTTGTCAGTGCCTGGAGTCATGTTTTCTTCTGTGTTTACACTGTTTGTTTTCATTGGCAACAGCCTTTTTTGAGGGGGGCTGTTTGCCTTTGAGGTGGTTTATCTCATTATAAGATACATTTATATTATCCGAAAGTGTCTCATTAATTATTTTATATAATTTTAAAATTTTTGACCACACTTTGCCATCGGATCCATCGGGGCTCAACGTTACTTTTCAGCAACTTGGGCTTCTCTGAAAAAATATTTTTTCAAAATTATTTTGTTTTGCAATTGTTTTTTCATTTATTAATGGATCATGTTATTATGTATCTTTGTGTCAGGGGTTTTTGCGAGTAACTAGGACTTATTGTTGTTCCTTCACAATGAAAGGAACTTGTTCAAATTGTAATAGGAAGAAATCTTCCTCTGACTTTCATGATTATTGCATAAATTGTAGTCAGTGTTCTCGCATTAATCCCTGTCCTGTATGTGAACATTGGGATGAGAAACATTGGAAACGTGTGTCACGATATGTTGTTTCGGGAGAAAGAGCGATGCCGGCTCTTTCTCCACAAGGTCACTCTACTCTCTCAGTTTCTATTTCAGAGGAACCAGAACAGGGTGATGTTTCCATGTTATCTTCTTCAAGTGTGCGTCCGTCGTCACAATTAAATACAGAGCTAGCGGCAAAAGTGCTCATGGAAATTAGACAAATGTCGTCCGCTAGCTCGCCCGGTGTAGCGTCCATTCACCGAATGGTTCGGCAGCCGGGTTCGTCCGATGCGGTCCAAGAGGAAATTTTGGGTGATGCGAGCACTATAAAAATAATAGATGCACACCCAGTGACGGCGGATAGTGAACGAGAACGGAGGAAGCCTTTTAGTCCGGTTCCTAGCTCGTCCAGGTCCAGCCGGGCCGCGAGCGAGAGAGGCCCCTCTCTCGTACAACAACATCTGGGACCAGATGTTGTGGTACAAAATGTGTCTTTAGCGGAGCATACGTCCGTCGCTCGGGACGCTCCGTTGTATAAGCAGTCCGCAGAGACTGTTAAGGCTTCCTCTTCTCGTCGGCGCACACGACCGCACCTTGGCTGCGTGACCTCCGATATCTTGCCAGCTTCGCCGAGGAAGGATTATTCGGCGACCAGGTCACACCATCCGGCAGCCAGGGACTCGAGACCGATGGACTCCGGACGTTCGCATAGGAAAAGTATGCGGGAGCCATCCGATGCGGAGCTGCCCTCGGCAAAGCAGCGAAAGACCGCTCCTCCGCAGGTCTCGACGTCGGACATTCTAGTGCAGATAGCACAGCTTATCGCAGCATCCCAGCAGCCGACAGAGACGGTGTCGGATCGAGAATTATCCGACGGCGCTGGGTCGGTACGCTCCGCCGAAGCATCGGGGGCGGACGACCGGGAACATCGGGAGGTCCGACCGGATGGTGAAAGGGATACGGATGAATTGGAGCTATCCCTTTCGGAACAACACAAAGCTGCCGTAGACTTCATCCGGCACTTTCTTCCTCAAGTTGTTCCGTCGGGCCAGACTGCTGCGCTTCCGGACAGGAGAATTATAGCGTCATTGGACTCTGATTTTTTCGAGCGGTTCAGGGACATCGCTCCCGAGTTTCCGTCGCAGTCCAATAATGTTGCAAGAACATTTGAATTATTGAACGACGCTATTTTTAAACTTGCTTCCAGGACAGGGAAAGCAGGCTTCTTGTCCGCAAATACCCTCAACCTGCCTTTCATTAATGCAAGGAATAAATTCGACACGGCAGGTCAGGGTATACCGAGAGTTCCTCTGCGTATGGACGACGAGGCGGAAGACTTAGAGCTATCATTACCGTCGTCAGCTTCTATTCCAACCGCAGTGTTGGAAACAGCTATTGCGTCTAACAGAGCCAATTTAGATGCCTTATCTTACGCAGATCACCTTACGAAGGCGTTATCACTGCGTCTTCAAGGGGAAGAGTTTCAGGATATACAATCCTCCTTAAGACTTCTTTCAAGGGCAGTAGCTTATTCCACGTGTAACTCCGCCCTTTCAGTGGCTAATCTGGAGTTGGTTAGACGTGACGCAGCCCTGTCTACATCCACACTAGTGGATTCTAAGGTGAAGAACTCTCTTAGAGTCGCTTCGGTCTCAGGAGATCTTCTCTTTGACGGCAAGCTTTCCGCTATTTATGATAATATTAAAAAGAAAGCTAGTGATTCTCTGTTGTTTAGATCCGCTCCTAAAAGGTCGGATTCAGCAGACACGAATAAGGCAGGCACTTCTGGGTCTTATCCGCCCAAGAGAGGTTCCTATAGAGGTTCCGGTGCGTCCTCTAGCTCTTATTCGAGAGACCGTCAGGATAGCGACTCTCGTTCGGGACGTCCTTCAGGCCGGGACAATCGGTCGGACGCCCCGAGGTCGACGAGGCGAGGTGCGGGTCGTGGAAGACGTGGTTTCTCCTACCGCAGGCCTCGCAGATCCAGGAGGTGATGGCTCAAACCTCTATCGCGTTCCGGTTGGCGGAAGGTTGTCGAGTTTTTCTCAAGAGTGGGCGTCGATTACGGACGACCCTTGGGTGAGAGGAGTGACTTCGGAAGGTCTAAAGATATCCTTCAAACGAAAGCCTCCATTAACTCGAAGTCCAAAGTGGACTCATCTTCCGTCAAACCCTCAGAAAAGAGACGCTCTGCTATCAGAGGTGCAGTCTCTTTTAATGAAGAACGCGGTAGAGGTCGTAGAAAACCAGGAATCGCTGGGATTCTACAGCCATCTGTTTCTGGTTCCGAAACCAGACGGCTCGTTCCGTCCAGTCATAGATTTGAGCTGGATAAACAAGCTGATCATCGCTCCGAAGTTTTATATGGAGACGATTCGATCGGTCAGAGCGAGTATTCGGGTGAACGATTATGCAACGAGCATAGATCTCAAAGATGCGTACTTTCACGTCATGGTACATCCGACATTCCGAAAGTATCTACGCTTCGCAGTCCTAGGAGTGGTGTATCAGTTCCGGGCCATGTGCTTCGGATTGAATCTAGCACCCTGGGCTTTCACTCGAGTAATGAACTCGGTAATGATTTACTTCCGAGCTCATTCGTCTGCGGTAACGTCGGCCTACCTGGACGACATTCTT
The DNA here is from genome assembly GCA_031216915.1 of Pictodentalium vernedei. NCBI lineage: Eukaryota > Metazoa > Mollusca > Scaphopoda > Dentaliida > Dentaliidae > Pictodentalium > Pictodentalium vernedei. The sequence goes on from CM062295.1 coordinate 694,692,034, forward strand.
CAGAGGTACGGCAACGAGTTAACGCTTCAGAACGATGTTCAGAATCTTCTTCTATTGCTCCGACGTCTCGGTTTCATAGTAAACGAGGAGAAGTCGGATCTGGTGCCGTCCAAGTCATTCACTCATCTGGGAATGAGCTTCGAGACGCACAACAATCTCGTTCGTCTGCCGTTAACCAGAGCGAAATTAGTCAGTTGTTACGCTCGCTATTGTCTAAATACAGACAAAGTCACAGCGAGAGAATTTATGAGACTGATAGGTCTGTGCGGAGCCGCTGCGGATCTCATTCCGATGGGACGGCTACGCACACGGCCTCTTCAAATTTTCTTGACTCAGAATTGGAGTGTGAAAATTCATTCGCTCGATGTAGACGTTCTCTTGTCAGATCAAGTGAAACAAGAGATTCAGACTTGGGCAAACATTCAGTGGTTAACTCAAGGAGTTCCGCTGCAGTTGCCGGATCCGAGTTTTACCATTATGACGGATGCCAGTCAAACAGGTTGGGGTGCATCATTAATCCCAACGGATTCGAGATGCCAGGGTCTTTGGGATCCGCAATTCCTGTGCAAGCACATAAACATCAAGGAAATGATGTCAATTTGGCTTGCGTTACGTCACTGGATGGACATTATTCACGATGCTCATGTCCAAATCCTATCCGACAATACGACAGTAGTGGCGTATATACGGAATCAGGGAGGCACTCATTCAGTTCCGTTGTTCAATCTAACGGAAAGAATCCTTCTGTTTGCGTTGGAACATCACGTTCTTCTTTCGGTCCGTCACATACCGGGTCGTCTGAATGTGCTAGCAGACTCCCTTTCTCGAAAGGGTCGCTTGTTGCCGTCGGAGTGGACTCTCAACAAACAAGTATTCAATCAGATTTGCTACCAATGGGAACGGCCAATGATAGACTTATTTGCGACACATCTCAACAATCAGTTGCAGACGTATGTGTCCCCGTGTCCGGATCCAAGAGCATTTGCTGTAGACGCTCTATCGATCCCTTGGGACGGAATGATAGGATATGCGTATCCTCCAGCGCCGTTAATTCAACAAGTATTGCTAAAGATAAAACAATCTCAATGCAAGATTCTGTTGGTAGCATCTCTGTCGCCACAGAGACCGTGGATAAATCTACTCAGGTGTCTGTTGTGGGACCTACCGCGGAAGCTCCCTCCACGAGAGGATCTTCTTTGGCAGGGGAAATCGCGCCAACTGCATCACAACCCGCAAGGTCTCAACCTTCACGTTTTTCCGTTGTGCGGTCCTTCTTGCATGGCAAGCACTTTACAGGACGAGCAGTGGACGCGATTTCTAACTGTAGGAGGACCTCCTCTTCGCTAAACTATGCGGCTAAGTGGAAGGTTTTCCGTCGTTGGTGTAGGGATCATTCTGTTGATATATTTGATCCCTCTATACCAGACATTGCTAACTTTCTAGTATACTTGTTTGACGAAATCAAACTGCAACCGGTTACTATAAAGGGTTATAGATCTATGTTATCTGATACCTATGCACATCATGATAGTTTACAAATTGGATCTAATGTCTCTTTATCGAAATTGGTTAGAAACTTTTCGATAAATAGACCCAGAACTCTTAGATTAATTCCTAAGTGGAATTTAGCTTGGGTTCTCCTTAAATTGAAGGAAAAGCCATTTGAACCTCTTGGGACAGTAGATTTCAAATTCTTATCTTATAAGACAGCTTTTCTCTTAGCTTTCTCTTCTGCCAGAAGAGTCAGTGAGCTTCATGCACTATCGGTGGATGATTCTCATTATCGTAGTGTTGGGAACACTATCACCTTCACTACTAACGTCGGTTTTTTAGCTAAGAATCAGGCTCCTAATAAATATCCGGAACCTATTGTTATTAAGGCTCTTCCGTCTTCAGACGGGCGTAGGCCTTTACTCTGTCCTGTTAGAGCACTACGTATCTATAAACAGAGATCTCAGTTCATCAGAAAGGGACGGAAACGTTTCTTTCTGTCTTTGATGCCTAATAGAAAGGACATTTCAGTCCATTCTATTGCTAGATGGATTCAGTTAACTATCCGTACTGCGTATGAAGATTTATCTTCTTCTCAGCAGTCTGTGCTTAAGATTTCTGCTCATGAAGTAAGAGCTCTTTCTACTTCCTGGGCTTATGTTAATAGTGTTGCTATTACAGATTTAATGAAGGCTGCTTATTGGTCTCAGCCATCCACATTTACTAATTTTTATCTCAGAAATATTGAGTCCATTTCTGGAGACCTGCATTGTTTAGGTCCGTTATCTGTTGCTCAGAATGTCGTCCACTAAACGGTTGCAACTATAGTTATGCAGGCTTTCTGTTCCGGCAGTGACTCCGTCCGGCTGCCCTCTTCGCTCTGGGCTATTTGACCCAGGGCAAGGGGAAGGGGGGGGGCGGGTGTTCCCTTAGGTCACCTGCTTTATAGTGAAAAGCAAGGGAATGCCTCCTCCAAGACAGTATTTCTGAGTCGCTTCCGGGATGGTTTTAAAGTGTAATATTAATGTTTAATTTCATTCATGTCTTACTTTTAAAGTGTAGCTCGGTGTGAAGCATTTGTATATGTCAAGTGTCAAACGGGCTTTAATATACAATACTCGGACACTTTTAAATGATTATAAAGAGTCTCAATTCTCTGGACTACTTTATTTATTGGCTTGTTTTAATAATAATTAGTATAAAGGTTATACTGGATATTAATAGAGAACATGAATGTTATTGTGCTCAATTATTAAGGGTAGTGTATCTTTCTAATTTAAATATTAAATAAGAAAGATACATGTAAAGCCTAATACTCCTTTTCTCCTTAAGGGGTTATCTCTTTATTTTATAATTGAGCTTATTGGATTTTCCTCTATGTCCTAGGCCCTCCAGCCTGTTTACTATTCAGCTAAGTCTGGGTCATTGGTACAGTATAAAAATGTTAAAAAATTTATAGTAATTTATATATTTTTTATACTTACCAATGACCCAGACGGGGATGGCCCTCCCTGAGTTGGGAACTCTTGCCTCCCCGCTGAGTACATAGCGCTGACCAGGCACTGCCAGTAAGAATGATATTTGGCGCCAATTTCGGGACGACTGCGTCACTGCGCATGCGCAGTAGAGTCGTACTATGGAGGTCCTTTAGGACATTATTTCTTTTTGTTTTGGATGCAAATTTTGGGGATTGGGGGGCAAAATTTGTGTTTGGCCCTGGTTTTTGTGGAGTTAGCACCAGCTAAGTCTGGGTCATTGGTAAGTATAAAAAATATATAAATTACTATAAATTTTTTAACTTTTCAAAAATTATTTTGATTTTCAATTGTTTTTTCAATATTAATGGATCATGTTATTATGTATCTTTGTGTTTAGGGGTTTGTGCGAGTACTAGGACTTGTTGTTTACTTTTCATAATGAAAGGATATTGTTCAAATTGTAATAGGAAGAAATCTTCCTCTGACTTTCATGATCATTGTATTAATTGTAGTCAGTGTACTCGCACTAATCCCTGTTCAATATGTCAATATTGGGATGTCAAACATTGGAAACGTGTGTCACGATATGTTGTTAGTGGAGAAAGGGCTATGCCGGCTCTTTCTCCGCAGGGTCACTCTACTCTATCAGTTTCTATTTCAGAGGAACAAGAACAGGGTGATGTTTCCATGTTATCTTCCGCAAGTGCGCTTCCGTCGTCACAAATGAATACAGCGCTAGCGGCAAAAGTGCTCATGGACATAAGACAAATATCGTCCGCTAGCTCGCCCGGTGTAGCGTCCATTCACCGAATGGTTCGGCAGCCGGGTTCGTCCGATGCGGTCCAGGAGAAAATGTTGGGTGATGCGGGCACTATAAACATTCAACGTGCACACCCAGTGACGGCGGATAGTAGGAGAGATCGGAGGAAGCCTTCGAGTCCGGTTCCTAGCTCGTCCAGGTCCAGCCGGGCCGCGAGCGAGAGAGGCCCCTCTCTCGTACAACAACATCTGGGACCAGATGTTGTGGTACAAAATGTGTCGCAAGCGGAGCACACGTCCGTCGCTCGGGACGCTCCGTTGTATAGGCAGTCCGCTGAGACTGCTCAGGCTTCTTCTTCTCGACCGCACCTTGGCTACGTGACCGCCGATATTCTTCCAGCTTCGCCGATCAGGGATTCTTCGGCGACCAGGTCACGCCATCCGGTAGCCAGGGACACGAGGCCGGTTGACTCCGGACGTTCGCATAGGAAGAGTATGCGGGAGTCACTAGATGCGGAGCTGCCCTCGGCGAAGCAGCAAAAGACTGCGCCTCCGCAGGCCTCGATGTCGGACGTGCTTGTTCAAATAGCACAGCTTATCGCAGCATCCCAGCAACCGACAAAAACGGTGTCGGATCAGGAATTATCCGACGGCGCTGGGTCGGTACGCTCCGCCGAAGCATCGGGTGCGGACGACCGGGAGCATCATGAGGTCCGACCGGATGGTGAAAGGGATACGGATGACTTGGAGCTATCCCTTTTGGAACAACATAAAGCTGCCGTGGACTTCATCCGGCACTTTCTTCCTCAGGTTGTTCTGTCGGACCAGACTGCTGCGGTACCGGACAAGAGAATTATAGCGTCATTGGACACTGATTTCTTTGAGCGGTTCAGGGACATCGCTCCCGAGTTTCCGTCTCAGTCCAATAATGTCACAAGAACATTTGAATTATTGAACGACGCTATATTCAAACTTGCTTCCAAAACAGGAAAAGCGGGTTTCTTGTCCGCCAATGCTCTTAACCTGCCTTTCATTAATGCAAGGAATAAATTCGATATGGCAGGACAGGGTATCCCGAGAGTTCCTCTGCGTATGGACGACGAGGCGGAAGACTTAGAATTATCATTACCGTCGTCTACGTCTATTCCAACCGCGGTGTTGGAGACGACTATTTCGTCAAACAGAGCCAGTTTAGATGCTTTATCTTACGCAGACCACCTTACTAAGGCGTTATCACTGCGTCTTCAAGGGAAAGAATTCCAGGATATACAATCCTCTTTAAGACTTCTTTCAAGGGCAGTAGCTTATTCCACGTGTAACTCTGCCCTTTCAGTGGCAAACCTGGAGTTGGTTAGACGTGACGCAGCCCTAGCTACATCCACACTCGTGGATAGTAAGGTGAAGAACTCTCTCCGAGTCGCTTCGGTCTCCGGAGAACTTCTCTTCGACGGCAAGCTTTCTGCAATTTACGATAAAATTACTAAGAAAGCTTCGAATTCTCTGCTGTTTAAATCTGCTTCTAAGAAGTCGGACACGGCAGATAAGAGTAAGACAGGCACTTCTGGGTCTAATCCGCCCAAGAGAGGTTCCGGTGCGTCCTCTTGGTCTTATTCAAGAGACCGTCAAGGCAGCGACTCACGTGCGGGACGTCCTTCGGGCCGGGACAACCGGTCGAACGCCCCGAGGTCGACGGGACGAGGTGCGGGTCGCGGAGGACGTGGTTTCTCCTCTTGCAGGTCCAGGAGGTGATGGCTTCAACCTCTATCGCGTGCCGGTTGGCGGAAGGTTGTCGAGTTTTCCACAAGAGTGGGCGTCGATTACGGACGACCCTTGGGTGAGAGGGGTAATTTCGGAAGGTCTAAAGATATCCTTCAAGCGAAAGCCTCCATTAACTCGAAGTCCAAAATGGACTCAACTTCCGTCAAATCCGCAGAAAAGAGACGCTCTGTTATCAGAGGTGCAGTCTCTTTTAAGGAAGAACACGGTAGAGGTCGTAGAAAACCAGGAGACACCGGGATTCTACAGCCATCTGTTTCTGGTTCCGAAACCAGACGGCTCGTTCCGTCCAGTCATAGATCTGAGCTGGATAAACAAGCTGATCGTCGCTCCGAAGTTTTATATGGAGACGATTCAATCGGTCAGAGCGAGTATTCGGGTGAACGATTATGCAACAAGCATAGATCTCAAAGATGCGTACTTTCACGTCATGGTACATCCGACATTCAGAAAGTATCTACGCTTCGCAGTCCTAGGAGTGGTGTATCAATTCCGGGCGATGTGCTTCGGATTGAACCTAGCACCCTGGGCTTTCACTCGGGTAATGAACTCGGTAATGATGTATTTCCGAGCTCATTCGTCTGCGGTAACGTCGGCCTACCTGGACGGCATTCTTCAGAGGTACGGCAACGAGTTAACGTTTCAGAACGATGTGCAGAATCTGCTTCTATTGCTCCGACGTCTCGGTTTTATAATAAATGAGGAGAAGTCGGATCTGGTGCCGTCCAAGTCATTCACACATCTGGGAATGAGCTTCGAGACGCACAACAATCTCGTTCGTCTGCCGTTAACCAGAGCGAAATTAGTCAGTTGTTACGCTCGCTATTGTCTGCACGCAGACAAAGTCACAGCGAGGGAGTTCATGAGACTGATAGGTCTGTGCGGAGCCGCTGCGGATCTCATTCCGATGGGGCGGTTACGCACGCGTCCTCTCCAAATTTTCTTGACTCAGAATTGGAGTGTGAAAATTCATTCGCTCGACATAGAAGTTCTCTTGTCAAATCAAGTGAAACGAGAGATTCAGACTTGGGCAAACATTCAGTGGTTAACTCAGGGAGTTCCGCTGCAGTTGCCGGATCCGAGTTTTACCATTATGACGGATGCCAGTCAAACAGGTTGGGATGCATCATTGATCCCAACGGATTCGAGATGCCAGGGTCTTTGGGATCCGCAATTCCTGTTCAAGCACATAAACATCAAGGAAATGATGTCAATTTGGCTTGCGTTACGTCATTGGATGGACATTATTCACAATGCTCATGTCCAAATCCTATCCGACAATACGACAGTAGTGGCGTATATACGGAATCAGGGAGGCACTCATTCAGTTCCGTTGTTCAATTTAACGGAAAGAATCCTTCTGTTTGCTCTAGAACATCAAGTTCTACTTCCGGTCCGTCATATACCGGGTCGTCTGAACGTACTAGGAGACTCCCTTTCACGAAAGGGTCGCTTGTTGCCGTCGGAGTGGACTCTCAACAAACAAGTATTCAATCAGATTTGCTACCAATGGGAACGGCCAATGATAGACTTATTTGCGACACATCTCAACAATCAGTTGCAGTCGTATGTGTCTCCGTGTCCGGATCCAAGAGCATTTGCAGTAGACGCTCTGTCGATCCCTTGGGATGGAATGATAGGATATGCGTATCCTCCAGCGCCGTTAATTCAGCAAGTATTGCTAAAGATAAAACAATCTCAATGCAAGATTCTGTTGGTAGCATCTCTGTCTCCACAGAGACCGTGGATAAATCTACTCAGGTGTCTGTTGTGGGACCTACCGCGAAAGCTTCCTCCACGGGAGGATCTTCTTTCGCAGGGGAAACCGCGTCAACTTCATCACAACCTGCAAGGTCTCAACCTTCACGTTTTTCTGTTGTGCGGTCCTTCTTGCATGGCAAGCACTTTACAGGACGAGCAGTGGACGCGATTTCCAACTGTAGGAGGACCTCCTCTTCGCTAAACTATGCGGCTAAGTGGAAGGTTTTTCGTCGTTGGTGCAGGGATCATTCTGTTGATATTTTTGATTCCTCAATACCAGACATTGCAAACTTTCTAGTATACTTGTTTGACGAAATCAAACTGCAGCCTGTTACTATTAAGGGTTATAGGTCTATGTTATCTGATACCTATGCACATCATGATAGTTTACAAATTGGATCTAATGTCTCTTTATCTAAGTTAGTTAGAAACTTCTCGATAAATAGACCCAGAACTCTTAGGTTAATTCCTAAGTGGAATTTAGCTTGGGTTCTTCTTAAACTGAAGGAAAAGCCATTTGAACCTCTTGGGACAGTAGATTTCAAATTCTTGTCTTATAAGACAGCTTTTCTCTTAGCTTTCTCTTCTGCTAGAAGAGTCAGTGAGCTTCATGCTCTGTCGGTGGATGATTCTCACTATCGTAGTGTCGGGAACACTATCACCTTCACTACTAATGTGGGATTTTTAGCTAAGAATCAGGCTCCTAATAAATATCCGGAACCTATTGTTATTAAGGTCCTTCCGTCTTCAGACGGGCGAAGGCCTTTACTCTGTCCTGTTAGAGCATTACGTATCTATAAACAGAGATCTCAGTTTATCAGAAAGGGACGAAAACGTTTCTTTCTGTCTCTGATGCCCAATAGAAAGGACATTTCGGTCCATTCTGTTGCTAGATGGATTCAATTAACTATCCGTACTGCTTATGAAAATTTATCTTCTTCTCAGCAGTCTGTGCTTAAGATTTCGGCTCATGAAGTAAGAGCTCTTTCTACATCTTGGGCTTATGGTAATAGTATTGCTATTACAGATTTAATGAAGGCTGCTTATTGGTCTCGGCCATCCACATTCACAAATTTTTATCTCAGAAATATTGAGTCCATTTCTGGAGACCTGCATTGTTTAGGTCCGTTATCTGTTGCTCAGAATGTCGTCCTCTAAACAGTTGCAACTATAGTTATGCAGGCTTTCTGTTCCGGCAGTGACTCCGTCCGGCTGCCCTCTTCGCTCTGGGCTATTTGACCCAGGGCAAGGGGAAGGGGGGGGGGGAGGGTGTTCCCTTAGGTCACCTGCTTTATAGTGAAAAGCAAGGGAATGCCTCCTCCGAAGTCAGTATTTCTGAGTCGTTTCCGGGATGGTTTTAAAGTGTAATATTAATGTTAAAAATTCATTCATGTCATATTTTTAAAGTGTAGCTCGGTGTGAAGCATTTGTATATGTCAAGTGTCAAACGGGCATTAATATACAATCCTCGGACACTTTTAAAGAATATAAAGAGTCTCAATTCTCTGGACTAACTTTATTTATTGGCTTACTTTAAAAATAATTAGTATAAAGGGTTATACTGGATGTTAATAGAGAACATGAATGTTATTGTGCTCAATTATGAAGGGTATTGTATCTTTCTAATTTAACATAAAATAAGAAAGATACATGTAAAGCCTAATACTCCTTTTCTCCTTGAGGGGTTGACTCTATATTATATAGTTGAGCTTATTGGACTTTCTTCTATGTCCTAGGCCCTCCAGCCTTTTTACTATTCAGCTATGTCTGGGTCATTGGTACAGTATAAAAATGTTAAAAAATTTATAGTAATTTATATATTTTAATACTGTACCAATGACCCAGACTTAGCTGGTGCTAACTCTAACAAAACCAGGGCCAAACACAAATTTTGCCCCCCAATTCCCAAAATTTGCATCCAAAACAAAAAGAAATCATGTCCTAAAGGACCTCCATACTACGCCTCTACTGCGCATGCGCAGTGACGCAGACGTCCCGAAATTGGCGCCAATTATCATTCTCTGTTTGGCCCTTCATCAGTCAACATCTCACTGATCTTTGTGCTTGTAAATCTCAGTTTAAAGAATGCCAGACACGTAATTTTTGGAGAAAATGTGATTCTAAGGAGGATAGAAGGAGGAGAGGAAAAAGAAGTGACAAAAAATAATCAGGGCTGTACTTAAAATTTTTTGATGAAATTATGTTAAGTTGCCTATTTTTGAGGCATGGGCCTCTTGTTGTCATTCTTGCTAATTGTTGCACTGCTTATTCAGTGTTTCCTCTCCCCTAGCCTTCTAAAGTCCCCCCTTGCAATTCTCCCATGCTTTTGGCATATTTTTGAGAAATTTCATTTCTAAAATTTCCTGGGAGAGTTGCTTGGTTACAGAATGTTTTCTGTTATTTTCCCCATAGTTACGTTTTCACCCATGGGTGTATAACGTTTGTGTTCTGCATCTTCCATCTGATGTTCTGCAGATTCTCCCCTGGGAGTCTCTGTTTTGCATCAGATAGAGTGTAATTGATGACTGATTCCGGGCCAGTTTTTTCAGTGCCTGGAGTCATGTTTTCTGGTGTTTTTACACTGTTTGTTTTCATTGGCAACAGCCTTTTTTGAGGGGGGCTGTTTGCCTTTGCTGTAGTTTATCTCACTATAAGATACATTTTATATTATCCGAAAGTGTCTCATTAATTATTTAATATAAATTTAAAATTTTTGACCGCACTTTGCCATCGGATCCATCGGGGCTCAACGTTACTTTTCAGCAACTTGGGCTTCGCTGAAAAAATATTTTTTCAAAATTATTTTGTTTTGCAATTGTTTTTTCATTTATTAATGGATCATGTTATTATGTATCTTTGTGTCAGGGGTTTTTGCGAGTAACTAGGACTTATTGTTGTTCTTTCACAATGAAGGGACGTTGTTCAAATTGTAATAGGAAGAAATCTTCCTCTGACTTTCATGATCATTGTATTAATTGTAGTCAGTGTTCTCGCATTAATCCCTGTCCTATATGTGAACATTGGGATGAGAAACATTGGAAACGTGTGTCACGATATGTTGTTTCTGGAGAAAGAGCGATGCCGGCTCTTTCTCCGCAAGGTCACTCTACTCTCTCAGTTTCTATTTCAGAGGAACAAGAACAGGGTGATGTTTCCATGTTATCTTCTTCAAGTGTGCGTCCGTCGTCACAAATGAATTCAGAGCTAGCGGCAAAAGTGCTCATCGAGATTAGACAAATGTCGTCCGCTAGCTCGCCCGGTGTAGCGTCCATTCACCGAATGGTTCGGCAGCCGGGTTCGTCCGATGCGGTCCAAGAGGAAATTTTGGGTGATGCGAGCACTATAAACATAATAGATGCACACCCAGTGACGGCGGATAGTAAGCGAGAACGGAGGAAGCCTTTGAGTCCGGTTCCTAGCTCGTCCAGGTCCAGCCGGGCCGCGAGCGAGAGAGGCCCCTCTCTCGTACAACAACATCTGGGACCAGATGTTGTGGTACAAAATGTGTCTTTAGCGGAGCATACGTCCGTCGCTCGGGACGCTCCGTTGTATAAGCAGTCCGCAGAGACTGTTAAGGCTTCCTCTTCTCGTCAGCGCACACGACCGCACCTTGGCTGCGTGACCGCCGATATATTACCAGCTTCGCCGATCAAGGATTCTTCGGCGACCAGGTCACACCATCCGGTAGCCAGGGATTCGAGACCGATGGACTCCGGACGTTCGCATAGGAAAAGTATGCGGGAGCCATCTGATGCGGAGCTGCCCTCGGCGAAGCAGCGAAAGACTGCGCCTCCGCAGGTCTCAACGCCGGACATTCTTGTGCAGATAGCACAGCTTATCGCAGCATCCCAGCAGCCGACAGAAACGGTGTCGGATCGAGAATTATCTGACGGCGCTGGGTCGGTACGCTCCGCCGAAGCATCGGGGGCGGACGACCGGGAACATCATGAGGTCCGACCGGATGGTGAAAGGGATACGGATGACTTGGAGCTATCCCTTTCGGAACAACATAAAGCTGCCGTGGACTTCATCCGGCACTTTCTCCCTCAAGTTGTTCCGTCGGGCCAGACTGCTGCGCTTCCGGACAAGAGAATTATAGCGTCATTGGACTCTGAATTTTTTGAGCGGTTCAGGGACATCGCTTCCGAGTTTCCGTCGCAGTCCAATAATGTTGCAAGAACATTTGAATTATTGAACGACGCTATATTTAAACTTGCTTCCAGGATGGGGAAAGCAGGTTTCTTGTCCGCTAATACTCTCAACCTGCCTTTCATTAATGCAAGGAATAAATTCGATACGGCAGGACAGGGTATACCGAGAGTTCCTCTGCGTATGGACGACGAGGCGGAAGACTTAGAGCTATCATTACCGTCGTCAGCTTCTATTCCAGCCGCGGTGTTGGAAACAGCTATTGCGTCTAACAGAGCCAATTTAGATGCCTTATCTTACGCAGATCACCTTACTAAGGCGTTATCACTGCGCCTTCAGGGGAAAGAGTTTCAGGATATACAATCCTCTTTAAGACTTCTTTCAAGGGCAGTAGCTTATTCCACGTGTAACTCCGCCCTTTCAGTGGCAAATCTGGAGTTGGTTAGACGTGACGCAGCCCTAGCTACATCCACACTAGTGGATTCTAAGGTGAAGAACTCTCTTAGAGTCGCTTCGGTCTCAGGAGAACTTCTCTTTGACGGCAAGCTTTCCGCTATTTATGATAAAATTACAAAGAAAGCTAAGGATTCTCTGTTGTTCAAATCTGCTCCTAAGAAATCGGATACAGCAGACACGAATAAGACAGGCACTTCTGGGTCTAATGCGCCCAAGAGAGGTTCCTATAGAGGTTCCGGTGCGTCCTCTTGGTCTTATTCGAGAGACCGTCAGGATAGCGACTCTCGTTCGGGACGTCCTTCAGGCCGGGACAATCGGTCGGACGCCCCGAGGTCGACGGGGCGAGGTGCGGGTCGTGGAAGACGTGGTTTCTCCTACCGCAGGCCTCGCAGGTCCAGGAGGTGATTGCTTAAACCTCTATCGCGTTCCGGTTGGCGGAAGGTTGTCGAGCTTTTCACAAGAATGGGCGTCGATTACGGTCGACCCTTGGGTGAGAGGAGTGACTTCGGAAGGTCTAAAGATATCCTTCAAACGAAAGCCTCCATTAACTCGAAGTCCAAAGTGGACTCATCTTCCGTCAAATCCGCAGAAAAGAGACGCTCTGTTATCAGAGGTGCAGTCTCTTTTAATGAAGAACGCGGTAGAGGTCGTAGAAAACCAGGAATCTCCGGGATTCTACAGCCATCTGTTTCTGGTTCCGAAACCAGACGGCTCGTTCCGTCCAGTCATAGATTTGAGCTGGATAAACAAGCTGATCGTCGCTCCGAAGTTTTATATGGAGACGATTCGATCGGTCAGAGCGAGTATTCGGGTGAACGATTATGCAACGAGCATAGATCTCAAAGATGCGTACTTTCACGTCATGGTACATCCGACATTCCGAAAGTATCTACGCTTCGCAGTCCTAGGAGTGGTGTATCAATTCCGGGCGATGTGCTTCGGATTGAATCTAGCACCCTGGGCTTTCACTCGGGTAATGAACTCGGTAATGATCTACTTCCGAGCTCATTCGTCTGCGGTAACGTCGGCCTACCTGGACGACATTCTTCAGAGGTACGGCAACGAGTTAACGCTTCAGAACGATGTTCAGAATCTTCTTCTATTGCTCCGACGTCTCGGTTTTATAGTAAACGAGGAGAAGTCGGATCTGGTGCCGTCCAAGTCATTCACTCATCTGGGAATGAGCTTCGAGACGCACAACAATCTCGTTCGTCTGCCGTTAACCAGAGCGAAATTAGTCAGTTGTTACGCTCGCTATTGTCTGCACGCAGACAAAGTCACGGCGAGAGAATTTATGAGACTGATAGGTCTGTGCGGCGCCGCCGCGGATCTCATTCCAATGGGGCGGTTACGCACACGTCCTCTTCAAATTTTCCTGACTCAGAATTGGAGTGTGAAAATTCATTCGCTCGATGTAGACGTTCTCTTGTCAGATCAAGTGAAACAAGAGATTCAGACTTGGGCAAACATTCAGTGGTTAACTCATGGAGTTCCGCTGCAGTTGCCGGATCCGAGTTTTACCGTTATGACGGATGCCAGTCAAACAGGTTGGGGTGCATCATTAATCCCAACGGATTCGAGATGCCAGGGTCTTTGGGATCCGCAATTCCTGTGCAAGCACATAAACATCAAGGAAATGATGTCAATTTGGCTTGCGTTACGTCACTGGATGGACATTATTCACGATGCTCATGTCCAAATCCTATCCGACAATACGACAGTAGTGGCGTACATACGGAATCAGGGAGGCACTCATTCAGTTCCGTTGTTCAATCTAACGGAAAGAATCCTTCTGTTTGCGTTAGAACATCACGTTCTTCTTTCGGTCCGTCACATACCGGGTCGTCTGAATGTGCTAGCAGACTCCCTTTCACGAAAGGGTCGCTTGTTGCCGTCGGAGTGGACTCTCAACAAACAAGTATTCAATCAGATTTGCTACCAATGGGAACGGCCAATGATAGACTTATTTGCGACACATCTCAACAATCAGTTGCAGACGTATGTGTCTCCGTGTCCGGATCCAAGAGCATTTGCAGTAGACGCTCTGTCGATCCCTTGGGACGGAATGATAGGATATGCGTATCCTCCAGCGCCGTTAATTCAACAAGTATAGCTAAAGATAAAACAATCTCAATGCAAGATTCTGTTGGTAGCATCTCTGTCGCCACAGAGACCGTGGATAAATCTACTCAGGTGTCTGTTGTGGGACCTACGCGGAAGCTTCCTCCAGGGAGGATCTTCTTTCGCAGGGGAAATCGCGCCAACTCCATCACAACCCGCAAGGTCTCAACCTTCACGTTTTTCCGTTGTGCGGTCCATCTTGCATGGCAAGCACTTTACAGGACGAGCAGTGGACGCGATTTCTAACTGTAGGAGGACCTCCTCTTCGCTAAACTATGCGGCTAAGTGGAAGGTTTTTCGTCGTTGGTGTAGGGATCATTCTGTAGATATATTCGATCCCTCTATACCAGACATTGCAAACTTTCTAGTATACTTGTTTGACGAAATCAAACTGCAGCCTGTTACTATAAAGGGTTATAGATCTATGTTATCTGATACCTATGCACATCATGATAGTTTACAAATTGGATCTAATGTCTCTTTATCGAAGTTGGTTAGAAACTTTTCGATAAATAGACCCAGAACTCTTAGATTAATTCCTAAGTGGAATTTAGCTTGGGTTCTTCTTAAATTGAAGGAAAAGCCATTTGAACCTCTTGGGACAGTAGATTTCAAATTCTTATCTTATAAGACAGCTTTTCTCTTAGCTTTCTCTTCTGCTAGAAGAGTCAGTGAGCTTCATGCACTATCGGTGGATGATTCTCATTATCGTAGTGTTGGGAACACTATCACCTTCACTACTAATGTGGGTTTTTTAGCTAAGAATCAGGCTCCTAATAAATATCCGGAACCTATTGTTATTAAGGCTCTTCCGTCTTCAGACGGGCGTAGGCCTTTACTCTGTCCTGTTAGAGCATTACGTATCTATAAACAGAGATCTCAGTTTATCAGAAAGGGGCGGAAACGTTTCTTTCTGTCTTTGATGCCTAATAGAAAGGACATTTCAGTCCATTCTATTGCTAGATGGATTCAGTTAACTATCCGTACTGCTTATGAAGATTTATCTTCTTCTCAGCAGTCCGTGATTAAGATTTCTGCTCATGAAGTAAGAGCTCTTTCTACTTCCTGGGCTTATGCTAATAGTGTTGTAATTACAGATTTAATGAAGGCTGCTTATTGGTCTCAGCCATCCACATTTACGAATTTTTATCTCAGAAATATTGAGTCCATTTCTGGAGACCTGCATTGTTTAGGTCCGTTATCTGTTGCTCAGAATGTCGTCCACTAAACAGTTGCAACTATAGTTATGCAGGCTTTCTGTTCCGGCAGTGACTCCGTCCGGCTGCCCTCTTCGCTCTGGGCTATTTGACCCAGGGCAAGGGGAAGGGGGGGGGGGCGGGTGTTCCCTTAGGTCACCTGCTTTATAGTGAAAAGCAAGGGAATGCCTCCTCCAAGTCAGTATTTCTGAGTCGCTTCCGGGATGGTTTTAAAGTGTAATATTAATGTTTAAATTCATTCATGTCGTATTTTTAAAGTGTAGCTCGGTGTGAAGCATTTGTATATGTCAAGTGTCAAACGGGCTTTAATATACAATACTCGGACACTTTTAAATGACTATAAAGAGTCTCAATTCTCTGGACTACTTTATTTATTGGCTTGCTTTAAAAATAATTAGTATAAGGGTTATACTGGATGTTAATAGAGAACATGAATGTTATTGTGCTCAATTATTAAGGGTAGTGTATCTTTCTAATTTAATATTAAATAAGAAAGATACATGTAAAGCCTAATACTCCTTTTCTCCTTAAGGGGTTACCTCTTTACTATATACTTGAGCTTATTGGATTTTCCTCTATTTCCTAGGCCCTCCAGCCTGTTTACTATTCAGCTAAGTCTGGGTCATTGGTACAGTATAAAAATGTTAAAAAATTTATAGTAATTTATATATTTTTTATACTTACCAATGACCCAGACGGGGATGGCCCTCCCTGGAGTTGGGAACTCTTGCCTCCCCGCTGAGTACATAGCGCTGACCAGGCACTGCCAGTAAGAATGATAATTGGCGCCAATTTCGGGACGTCTGCGTCACTGCGCATGCGCAGTAGAGGCGTAGTATGGAGGTCCTTTAGGACATGATTTCTTTTTGTTTTGGATGCAAATTTTGGGGATTGGGGGGCAAAATTTGTGTTTGGCCCTAGATTTTTAAGAGTTAGCACCAGCTATGTCTGGGTCATTGGTAAGTATAAAAAATATATAAATTACTATAAATTTTTTAACATTTTTTATACTTACCAATGACCCAGACGGGGATGGCCCTCCCAGGAGTTGGGAACTCATACCTCCCCGCTGAGTACATAGTGCTGACCAGGCACTGCTTTTAAGTATGATAATTGGCGCCAATTTCGGAACGTCCTTGACACTGCCCATGCGCAGTAAGGGCAAAGTATGGAGGTCCTTCAGGACATGATTTCTTTTGGTTTTAGATGCAAATTTTGGGGATTGGGGGGCAAAATTTGTGTTTGGCCCTAGATTTTTAAGAGTTAGCACCAGCTATGTCTGGGTCATTGGTAAGTATAAAAAATATATAAATTACTATAAATTTTTTAACATTTCATGCAAATTTCTTCCAAAATCTTCTTCTCCAGATCTAGCAGGCAGAATCTTTTGATATTTGGTATGCAACATTGTGGGGTGGATCTGATTCAAGTTTGTTCAAATCGGCCCCCTGGGTTCTTATTTGGGCTCAGTATAGACGCTCGAATTCGAACTTAGTTCATTTCAGGCAAATTTCTTCAAAAATCTTCTTCTCCAGATCCAGCAGGCAGAATCTTTTGATACTTGGTATGCAACATTGTAGGGTGGATCTGATTCAAGTTTGTTCAAATCGGCCCCCTGGGTTCATATTTGGGCTCAGTATAGGAGCCCGATTTCGAAATTGGTGCATTTCAGGCAAATTTCTTAAAAAATCTTCTTCTCCAGATCTAGCAGGCGGAATCTTTTGATATTTGGTATGCAACTTTGTGGGGTGGATCTGATTGAAGTTTGTTCAAATCGGCTCCCTGGATTTATATTTGGGCTCACTATAGAAGCCTGAATTCGAACTTAGTGCATTTCAGGCAAATTTCTTCAAAAATCTTCTTCTCCAGGTCGAGCAGGCAGAATCTTTTGATATTTGGTATGAAACATTGTGGGGTGGATCTGATTCAAGTTTCTTTAAATCGGCTCCCTAGATTCATATTTGGGCTCACTATAGAAGCTCGAATTCAAACTTAGTGCATTTCAGGCAAATTTCTTCGAAAATCTTCTTTTCAAGATCCAGCAGGCAGAATCTTTTGATATTGGGTATGCACCATGTTTAGGGGGGGGGGGGGGGGGATTCAAGTTTGTTCAAGCCAAGTCCCTGGGTTCATATTTGGGCTCACTGTGGTAGCCCGAATTATAACTTAGTTCAAAATGAGGAATTTTCTTTAAAAATCTTCTTCAGATCCAGCAGTTGGAATGTTTTGATATTCGATATGCAGCATCCTTAGGAGGGTGAGATTCAAGTTTGTTCCAGTCATGTCCCTAGGTCCATATTTGGACTCACTGTGGGAGCTTGAATTGTAACTTAGTTCAAAATGAGGAATTTTCTTTAAAAATCTTCTTCAGATCCAGCAGTCAGAATGCATCCTTAGGGGGCTGAGATTCAAGTTTGTTAAAGCCAAGTCCCTGGGTTCATATATGGGCTCCTTAGTTCAATATGAGGAATATTCTTTAAAAATCTTCTCTTTTTTTTTTAGATCCACTGGTCAGAATCTTTGGATATTTGGTATAAGCTTTTCTTAGGAGGAGTAGATGCAACTTGTTGAAATCAATTCTCTGGGTTGATATTTTAGCTACCATGTCAGGTGAGCGCCCTCAGGCCCCTTGGGGCCTCTTGTTAGTCGAGTTGTGATGAAGTGAAACTCGACCTTACAGTTTGATGAATGGCGGGCGGGCGTAAACAATTGGTTTCCGGATGATAACTTGATAATGGTTCAATCTACATTCATGAAACTTAATAGGTAGGTTGGCCTCGGTGAGAGGAAGAACCCTATTATTTTGGACACACTAGGTTAACGGTGAAGGTCACAGTGACCTTGAACATACTAAATCATAAACAATTGGTTTCAGGATGATAACTTGACTATGGTTAAACCCACATATATGAAACTTCATATGTAGGTTGGCTTCCGTAAGAGGAAGAACCCTATTTATTTTGGACACACTAGGTCAAAGGCCAAGGTCACAGTGACCATGAATATAGTAAATCAAAACAATTGGTTTCCGGATAACTTTATAATGGTTCGACCCACTTTCATGAAACTTCATAGGTAGGTTGGCATCAGTGAGAGGAAGAAGCCTATTACTTTATACTCGCTAGGTGAAAGGTCAAGGTCACAGTAACCTTCAACATAGTAGATCGTAAACAATTGGTTTCCAGATAATGACTTGATAATGGTTTGACCCACATTCATGAAACTTCATAGGTAGGTTGGCCTAGGTGAGTGGAAGACCCCTATTTATTTTGGACTCACCAGGTCAAATTAGTAAATTGTAAACAACTGGTTTCCGGACGATAAGTTGATAATGATTAAACCCAATTTTGTTAGAGCTGTAGGTTAACTGAAACCGAACCGAGGTTTTTAGTTTTTTTTAAAAAACCGAAACCGTTGACAACCCGTAATCTAAGGTTTTTCGTTTTTTATTAAATACTCTCTTGCCAGCTCTTGCTGCAGACATTCACTGAATGTAGCCCTCCCAGAGTAGAGAGAGTACCCAGACACTGCCAATGGCAGTGTCAGGGTACTCTCACTACTCTGGGAAGGCTACTTTCTGTGAATTTCCGACATTTCAAATTAGTTGTGTTTGCAGCTTTCCTCAAGTTGCGTGTAGGTGTCAGACCTCGAAAAATGGCCAAGCACAATAAAAGTTCTGTATATTTAGGTAATTATTATATTGGCCTTCCTGAATCTTCATGTATTATAGCTTATTTCGGGCATTCATTGAGTTTCACTCAATTTCACTACCATTCAGTTATGACTCTGGACATAAGAATGAGTTTTATTGAATTTTACTTGGCCTCATGAACAAACCGAAAACCGAACCGAACCGAGGTTTTTGTCCACCTGAAAAAACAAAAACCGAAACCGAACAAGAAATTTAAAAACCTACAGCTCTAACTTTTGTGCTGTCCCAACTCGACATTGGAACAGTGAACCTATCGGTATTTTTTTTCAATCATATTAGTACATATTATGTTGGTGTGTTCTGTTACCACTTTATCTCAGACACCTCAAAGATGTTGTTTCTAATTTTTACCAGTGATCAGACATTATATAAAATTGATGCATGCAATTTTTAGCTCAATTTTGACGTCCGCCTGGACGTCTGTCCTTCTGTCAACAATTCATTACGGCTTGGGCTAAAGGCTGTATTTATGAACCGATCTTTACAAAACTTCTTGAGTACCTTTGTTATCACCGTGGGATAAGAACAAGTGTTTTGGGATGCGGTCCAAATTCAAGATGGCCACCGGCAGCCATTTTGTACCGAAATTAGTGCAATCAGTTTTTTTTTGTACAGAACTTCTGTATGAAAGTTCTGATTTGAATAAATTTATGTATGAATGTTCAGTAACATGGAGTACATTACATATAATACAGGTTTTTTTCTCGTGCAGAAATTATGCAAATTAGATGAACTTTGATTTATTTGGTGCTACTTATACACAGCAAGTACACATGTCAATACGGCTCGTGCTAGAGGCTGTATTTATGAACTGATCTTCACGAAACTTCTTGGTTATCTTTGTTATTACCTTGGGACGAGAATGAGTGTTTTTGGGTGCGGTCCAAAATTCAAGATGGCTTCCAGTGGCCATTTTGTTCCCAAATTAGGTACAATCAGTTTTTTGTACAGAACTTCTATATGAAGATGCTGATTTGAATAAATTTTTGAATGAATGTTTAGTAACATGGAATACATTGCATATAATACAGGGTTTTTCTCTGGCAGAAATTATGAAAATTAGATGAACTTTGATTTATTCAATGCTTCTTGTACACAGTCAGTACACATGTCAATACCACTCGGGATAGAGGCTGTATTTATGAACCGATCTTCACAAACTTTCTTGGGTACCTTTGTTATCACTTTGGGATGAGAACTAGTGTTTTTGGGTGCGGTCCGAATCTCAAGATGGCTGCTGGCAGCCATTTTATACCGAAATTAGGTGCAATCAGTTTTTTGTACAGAACTTCTAGGACTACGTTTGTTATCATTATGGGATGGTAACGAGTGCTTTTGTGCTTGGCCCAAAATTCAAAATGACTGTCGGCAGTCATATTTACGGGAATTGTGTGTATTACATTTTTTGTACAGAACCTGTAAAGAAGATTTTTTATGTCAGTGATGTTTGCTATAAATTTATTGGCTGCCTTTGTTATCGCTGTGCTATGAGAAGAAATATTTTGGGGTTCAGTCAGACCTACCCGGGGACTCAAAAAGGGAGATAATTAAAAATCTTTTCCAAAAACACCAGACAAAATAATGTTTCTTGAATGTTTCTAGAATGTGTATATTCAAATGTGTGAAGCCAAGTTCCTGTGTTAATATTTGGTGTTGTTTGGAGAGTGTAAACATTATTAGCACAATCCAATTTTCTATTTCCAATGAGAAGAATAAAACCTCCTCACCCTTGGGAACCCTATGAACTAAAGATAAAAAATCCAAATACCTATATTTTAAGAAGGACTGGACAAATTTTTATTAATTAGTATGAATCAACCTTAGAAGGGTTTGAATCAAACAGGCCAAAACAATTGCTAACATTTGGCTTATGGTGCACCATACAAGGATCCCCATTGAAACATTAACCCCATGGAGAATTCTTTTCTAGTTTAGCATCTAACTGTCACCAACCTTTACAATACTTTACCTGTACATTTGTTGCAGGCTACGGTCAGTATTTATGTACAGACCTTTACAATACTTTACATGTACCTTTGTTATCAAGTCTTTACCTAGATGTGTGTTATTGCTGTGTCACATACTATACATGTTCATGTCTTACACAAGTTGAGCTACAGTGTCATTGACACTTTCATATTTTTATACTGTACCAATGACCCAGACATAGCTGGTGCTAACTCTTAAAATATAGGGCCAAACACAAATTTTGCCCCCCAATCCCCAAAATTTGCATCTAAAACTAAAGAAAACATGTCCAGAGAGGCCCTCCACACCTCGCCCCCACTGCGCATGCGCAGTGTCAAGGACGTTCCGAAATTGGCGCCATTTATCATTCTAAGTTTGGCCCTTCATCAGTTAACATCTGACTGATCTTTGTGCTTTTAAATCTCAGTTTAAATGATGCCAGACAAATAAATATTAGTGAAATGGTGATTCTAAGGAGGATAGAAAAGGAGGAGAGGAAAAGAATGTGTGACAGAATATTATCAGGACTGTAACTTAAAATTTTTTAATGAAATTATGTTAAGTTACCTATTTTCAAGGCAGCAGCCATTTTGTTGTCATTCTGATTATTTAGTTACACTGTTTTTACAAGTGTTTTTCCTCTCTCCCTGTCCTTTAAGTTCCCCCTTGCTATTCTCCCATGCTTTTGGCATAATTTCTGTAATTATTATTACTAAAATTTCTTGGGAGTTTAGCTGAATAACAGAATGAATTCTGTTCTTTCCCCATGTTTACGTCTTCACCTACGGGTGGTTAGGCGTTGTGTTCTGCATCTACCATCTGATGTTCTGCAGTTTCTTCCCTGGAAGTCTCTGTTTTGCATCAGATGGTGTATTTTTGGTAACTGATTTCGGGCCTGGGTGCCTGGAGTCTTATTTTAGTGTTTTTACACTCATTGTTTACATTTACAACAGCCCTCTGTGTGAGGGGGGGATTTCTAAATAATAATATCTTTATGTTATTTCAATCATAACTAGATACATTATTATTGTTCGTAAGTGTTGAATAAATTGTTTAAAATATTTTTAAAATTTTTGTCCACACTTAGGCTTGGGATCCATTGGGGCTCAACGTTACTTTTCAGAAACTTGGGCTGTTCTGAAAAAATATTTTTTCAAAATATTTTGATTTCAATTATTTTTTCTATATTAATGGATCATATTATTATTATGTATTTTGATTGCCAGGGGTTAGTGCGAGTACCAGGACTTGTTTTCTTTTCACATTGAAAGGATATTGATCTATTGTTTTAAGAGGAAGTCTTCCTCTGACCTTATTATCATTCTATATGTGGTCAGTGTACTCGCATTAACTCCGGTTCTGTATCGTATGATTTCGATGACAATATGGGAAGCGTATGTCACGGTATGTTGTTGGGGATTTGGACACTCCGGTCCTTTCCCCGCAGGGTCACTCTACTTTATCAATTTCTATTTCAGACGATCAAGATTAGGGTGATGTATCTGTGATGTCTTCCAACAGTGTGCCTCCGTCGTCACAATTAATGAAGGGCTAGCGGAAAAGTGCTCATGTAATACGCCAATTGCCTAAGAGGACCCTAGTAGGTTCGACGGCCTTTGACGTCCGCTAGCTCGCCCGGTGTAGCGTCCATTCACCGAATGGTTCGGCAGCCGGGTTCGTCCGTTGCGGTCTAGAAGGAATTTTGGGGTGATGCGAGCACTATAAAATTAACTTAATGCACACCCAGTGACGGCGGATCGGAGGGAGAACGGAGGAAGCCTTTTAGTCCGGTTCATAGCTCGTTCCGGTCCATCCGGACGGCAAGCGAGAGAGGCCCCTCTCTCGTTCAACAACATCTGGCCCCAGATGTTGTGGTACAAATGTGTCGTTAGCGGAGCATACGTCCGTCGCTCGGGACGCTCCGTTGTATAGGCAGTCCGCTGAGACTGCTAAGGCTTCCTCTTCTCGTCAGCGCACACGACCGCACCTTGGCTGCGTGACCGCCGATATATTACCAGCTTCGCCGATCAAGGATTCTTCGGCGACCAGGTCACACCATCCGGCAGCCAGGGATTCGAGACCGATGGACTCCGGACGTTCGCATAGGAAAAGTATGCGGGAGCCATCTGATGCGGAGCTGCCCTCGGCGAAGCAGCGATAGACTGCGCCTCCGCAGGTCTCGACGCCGGACATTCTTGTGCACATAGCACAGCTTATCGCAGCATCCCAGCAGCCGACAGAAACGGTGTCGGATCGAGAATTATCCGACAGCGCTGGGTCGGTAGCCGGGGACTCGAGGTCTGCAGACTCCGGACGTTCGCATAGGAAGTATGCGGGAGTCAACGTACACGGAGCTTCCAGCGGCAATGCATCGTAAGTCCGCTACTGCACAGGCCTCGGGAACGAACGTGCTTTCCTTAATAGCACAGTTTATCGCAGCATCCCAGCATCAACTGAATCTGTCGCATATATTTTATCCGACGATGCTGGGTCGGGACGCTCCGCGGAAGCGGGTACGGACGTCCGAAAGTTTCATCCGGTCCGACGGGATACCGAAAGGGATTCGGTGGATTTCAAGCTTTCCCTTTCGGAACAACATATGCTGCGATGCCGGATAAGAAACTGATAGCGTCGGTGGACTTAGAAATTTTTGGTTCGGTTCAGGGACATCGTCCCTCAGTTCCGACATAGTCCAATAATGTCACACAAACTTTCGAATTATTGAACGACGCTATATATATTATTATTTTATGCTTGCTACCCAAGCATTTCTGGTTTCTTGTTCGAAGAGTTATGGAGATGTCTTTCAAAAGTGTGCCTCTGTCGTCATAGTTAATGAAGAGTTAGCGGCAATAAGTGCTCATGGAATATGTCTATCGCTTACGGAGTGACATTCGCTAGCTCACCCGGTGTAGCGTACATTCATCGAATGGTTCGGCTGCCGGGTTCGTCCGTTGCGGTCTAGGAAGGAGATTTGGGTGATGCGAGCACTTTAATTACTTTAGTACTCACCCAGTGACGGCAGATTGAGGACAGATCGGAGGAAGCCAACAACATAGGGGACCGCATGTTGTGGTTCAGATATTTTACATTCGGAGCATATGTCCGTTGCTCGGGACGCTCCGTTATATTGACAGTCCGAGAGACTGTCTTTAATGCTTCCTCATCCTCACAGCAGGGCACACGACCGCACATTGGCTACGTGACCTCGAGTATCCGATCAGTTTCGGCATTCAGTGATTCCACAGCGAATAGGTCGCGCCATCCGGTAGCCAAGGGACACGAGGCCTATACACTCCGTTCGCTCGCATATTGGAAGTATGCACGGGGTAACGATCTCGGAGCTTCCTGCGGCAATGCATCGTAAGACCGCTGCTCCTCAGGCCTCAGTGACGGACGTGCTATCCGAGTTAGCACAGTTGTTTCGCAGCATCCCAGCAATTGACGGTTTCTCGGTCGAATCAGGAATTATCCGACGGCGCTGGGTCGGTGCGGTCCGCGGTTGCATCAAGCTACGGACGACCGAACGCTTTATAGGGTCCGACAGGATGGCGAAAGGGATTCGAAAGATTTCGAGTTTTCCCTTTAGTAGTATCGGAAGATGCCTTTCATATCTTCTGGCATTTCTTCCAGTGATTATTTTTCGGACTTCATTGCTGCGATCTTGGATAAGAGACTTATAGCGTCATTGGACTCGGATTTTTCGATCGGTACAGGGACTTTGTCCCTGACTTACCGACGCAGTCCAATATTGTCATTACAACATGTGTTTTATTTTTCGACGCTATATATTTATATATATACAAGACAGCTACTAAGCATGATAGTTTAGTTTCTTGTCCGCGTGGCTCATTTCTGCCATTTTATCTTTTTTACATATAGTTTATTTTGGCAGAGCAGGGCATACCGAGAGTTCATATGCGTCTAGACGGTGTGATTAAAGACTGCATATATTCTTTTTCACCGTTTATGTCTTTTCCAATTTCAATGTTGGGAACGACATTATGTATATTAGACTTAACTTAGACGCTTTATTATACGTAATCCGCCTTACTGAGGCGTTATCATTACGTCTTCAAGAAAAGATTTACGGGATATTATTCTCAATGTAATTTCTTTTGAGGGCAGTAGTTTGTTCACGTATAACTCCGCCCTTCAGTGGCTGATTGGAGTTGGTTAGACGTGAGGCAGCCCTAGCTACATCCACGCGTGGATAGTAGGTTAAGAACTCTCTCAGAGTCGCTTCGTTCTCGGAGGAGCTTCTCTTCGACGGCAACTTTCCGGCAATCCATGAATTGCTTGATTTATACATTCTCTTGTCTATCTAGTGTTACAAGAGATTCAGACTGGGGCAAACATTCGGTGGTTGACTCAGAGAGTGCCGCCGCAGTTGCCGGACCCGAGTGTGGCTGTTATGACGGTTGCCAGTCAAACAGATTGGGATATATACTGATCCCTACGGATTCGAAGTGCCAGGGTCTTTGGGTTCCGCAGTCTTTTAGCTATCAGTTAACTTCCGCGGAATAATGTTTTTTAGGCTTGCTTTATGTCATTGCATGAACATTATTCAGAAACGCATGCCCAAATTCCTGTCCTTTAATTCGACAGTAGTGGCGTATCTCCGGAACCAGGGAGGCACTCTTTCGTTTCCGTTATTCAATTTAATGGAAAGAATCCGTCTGTTGGTTATAGTACACCAAGTTCAGTTTTGGTCCGTCATATTCTGGGTCGTCTGATTGTTTTATCGCACTCCCGTTCTCTTACGGGTCGCTTGTTGCTGTCAGAATGGACTCTCAACAAACAAGTATTCAATCAGATTTGCTATCTATGGGAGCGCCCAATGATGTTTTTATTTATGACACAGTTGGCTAATCAATTGCAGACGTATGTGTTGGCTTGTCCAGATCTCTGAGCTAATACTGTTAACGCTCTATTGATCTATAGGACAGAATGATAGGATACGCGTATCCTCCGGCGCTGTTGTTTTTAGCAGGTATTGCTAAGATAAACAACCACAATATATTTCTGTTGATAGCATCTCTATCTTCACAGAGATCATGAGTAATTTACTCTCTTGTCTACTGTGGATCTTAACGTGAAATCTTCCTCTTTGTGAGGATCTTTTTTCACTGGGTAAATCGTGTCATTTTTATCACAACCAGCAAGGTCGCAACCTTCATGTTTTCCGTTGTGTGGTCCATATTGCATTGTAAGCATTGTACTGGACGAGCTTTGGACGCGATTTCTTACTATAGGAGATCCTCTTCTTCGCTATTCTATGCGACTAAAGTGGAGGCTCTTCCGTCGTGGTGTAGGGATCATTATGTTCATATGGTTGATCCCTCCATACTACTCATTGCTATTTTTTAGTATACTTGTTTCACAAGATCTACTGCAGCCTGTTGTTATTTAGGTTATAGGTTTATGTTACCTCATACCTATGCACTCTACGATAGTTTACAATTGAGTCTTTTGTCTCTTTATCTAAGTCAGTTAGTAACTTTTTGATAAATAGACTTAGAATCTTTAGATTAAATTCCTATACGGATTTTAACTTCAGGTTCTTATTTAGCTAAGTAATCATTTGAGCCTCTGGAAACAGTAGTTTTCAAATTCTGACCTTTTAGACAGTTATTCTGTTGGTTTCTCTTTTACTGTAGAGTCAGTGAGTTTCATGCACTATCGATGGATGATTTTCACTTTCATAGTTTCGGAATCAATACTTCCGTTACTATTTAGGTTGGATTGTTGCATAAGAGTTAGGCTCCTATTATCCGGAACCTATTATTTTAAGGTCCTTCCGTCTTCGTATGGGCATAGGCCTTTACTCTTTCCGGGTACAGTTTATGTATTTATAAACAGATATCTGTTTATTACAAGGGCGTAAGCTTCTTCTGTCTTTGATGTCTAGTAGAAGGACGTTACGCTCCATTTTATTGTTAATGGATTCTATTAACTAGCGTACTGCTTATGGTATATCATTGGCTTAGCAGTTGTGCTTAAGATTTCGGCTCATGAAGTAAGAGTTCTTCTACTTCTTGGGCTTACATTAATAGTGTTCTATTATAGATTTTTGAAGGCTGCTCATTGCGCTCAGCCATCCATTCATGAATTTTATCTCAGAAATATCGAGTCCATTTCTGGAGGCCTCTATTGTTAGGTCTATTATCTACTGCTCAGAATGTCATTCACTTAACAGTTGCTACTATAGCTAGGTAGGCTGTCTGTTTCGGCAGTGTCTCCGTTCGGCTGCCCTCTTCGCTCTGGGCTATTTGACCCAGGGCAAGAAAAGGGGGGGGGGAGGGTGTTCCCTTGGGTCACCTGTTTTTACTATGAAAACAAGGGGATACCTCCTCCGGAGTTAGTAATTCTGAGCTGTTTTTAGGATGGTTGTTTAGTGAGAAGTTTAAGTTTATAAAATTCATTCAAGTCTTAGTTTTTAAAGTATAGCTTTTGAATATTGCATATGTCAACGGACATGATTATGCAATTCTCACACTCTTTTAGGAGTATAAGAGTCTCTATTCTCTAGACTTACTTTATTATTGGCTTACTTTAAAAATTATTAGTATAAGGATTATTGGATATTAATAGAGTACATGGATGTATGAAGCTCAATTTTTGGAAGGTGTTGTATCTTTCTAATTTATCATAAATAAGAAAGATACATGTAAGGCCTATTACTTCTTTTCCCTACAGGGGATGACTCTATTTTATTTTATTGAGCGTATTCCATTTTGCTCTATGTCCTTGGCCCTCCAGCCTTTTTACTATTCAGCTATGTCTGGGTCATTGGTACAGTATAAAAATGTTAAAAAATTTATAGTAATTTATATATTTTTTATACTTACCAATGACCCAGACGGGGATGGCCCTCCCAGGAGTTGGGAACTCTTGCCTCCCCGCTGAGTACATAGCGCTTACCAGGCACTGGTTATTAGAATGATAAATGGCGCCAATTTCGGAACGTCCTTGACACTGCGCATGCGCAGTGGGGGCGAGGTGTGGAGGGCCTCTCTGGACATGTTTTCTTTAGTTTTAGATGCAAATTTTGGGGATTGGGGGGCAAAATTTGTGTTTGGCCCTATATTTTAAGAGTTAGCACCAGCTATGTCTGGGTCATTGGTAAGTATAAAAAATATATAAATTACTATAAATTTTTTAACTTTTTAGAGTTTGGTAAACAAATTCAAAGCAATATTTCAAAATTAGGAACTGTCTTATCAAAGCAGTAAACTTTATGATCTCCAAGAAGGCATTAGAGGTTGTAGAAAATACTATGTCTTTCAGTTTTATTCAAGAACCTTCCTGGTGCCAAAACCAGACCGTTCCTTTAAACCGGTCATAGACCTAATCTGGATCAACAAGCTCATTCTGGTTCCAAAATTTTATAAGGAAACCATCTGGTCGGTAAGGAACAGCATCCAAACGAATGATTTTGTGACAAGCATCGACCTCAAGGATGCTTACTTTCATGTAATGATTCATCCTTCATTCAGGTAGTAGTTGAAGTTTGCCGTAAATGGCAAGGTTTATAAGTTCCAGGCAATGTGCTTCGTTTTAAACCTTGCTCCATGGGCATTCACTCAGATTATGAACTCCATCATGTCTCTCACTTCAGAGCTCATTTGACGGTTCTGACTTCGGCTTAACTGGACGATATCCTCCAAAGACACTTCTACAAGGAAACTCTTCATCAGAATGTTCAGAAGCTTCTAACTCTCTTTCAGTCACTGGGGTTCTCGTCAACATACAGAAGACGGATCTAACCTCTTATACACCTTTCAGCATCTGGTTATAGAATTTCAGACTGATCTGAATCTTGTTTGTCTTCTCCTTGCCAGAGCTTGTTGCATAAGAACATTCTCCCTCTATTTTATTCAAGCGGAGACAGTGACTGCAGTTTGAATTCATGAGACTTCTGGATCTATATGGAGCAGTAACAAATTTGATTCTGCTTGGTTGTCTCTTCACGTGGCCATCCAGTTTTACTTCCAAGAAAACTGGAAGGCTGCGGTCAATAGTTTGGATCACGTAATTTGCCTTTCTTCGGCTATCAAGGAGAAAATTAAAATATGGAGAAATGTAGAATGGATGATGCTCTCCCCCGCCCCCAGTGGAATCATCAACATTCCCTTCTACTCATTAATCACAAGGATATGTTGGCTATTCTCCTAAATCTGTTTCACTGGAAAAGTCACTTTGCAAACTCTCAGGTTCAGATTCTTTCACACAACTCAACAGTTGTAGCTTATCTGCAGAACCAAGGTGGGCCCTGTTACAACCGATAATGTTACAACGCCGCATAATGTTACACCAACGCATAATGTTACAAAAAATGTAGTAAACAACTGATAATGTTATAAACTCCGCATAATGTTATAACTTTTTTCTACCTGTTATGTTATAAAAATCGAAGCATAATGTTATAACTTTTTTCAACCCGTTATGTTTCAACAAATTAACAGATTTTGTTATAACTTCTGTATACTAATTCCAGTTACAGCTATCGTAGGGCTCCGGGGGCTTTGATGGCGCCCCCCCCCCCCCCCCCCCCCCCCCTTCCTTCCAGTTTATCTCTGAGTTAAAAAAAAAACACGTTCGTAATAAACCAACCATTATTGTAATGAACCCATTTCTGTGATATGTGTCCATTATATGGTCGGACATTAGGTAAGGATACTATCCTATATTTTAAGGATACTAAACCCACGGAATCCCCCTTTTCGTCATATGAAGCAATGAAAGCTATGAAAATGATCACGATGCGCGCAAAATCATACATCTCAAAATGAAAGTTTTTGAAAATGAGCGCAGTGAGTACCTCTTCATACGTCTCATACCCTCATTAAAGATACTATACTACCTTTATTTGGGAGTGTTTCGAGAGTGTTTGGGTCAGTTTTCTGAAGATTGTCGGGTTGGTTTGATTAATTCGATATCTATTGTCGGGTTGTTAGGGGTGAGACGGAGCATGTTTCCCCATAACAACACGCGCTACACACTCCTACCACCTATTATCATGATAATGACGTCACAACATGGCCACCCACGTGCACTATCATGACAACCCAACATGACTGCCCAGTCACATGACATGACGTCACTTCTGGGGTCCTGCCCCGGGGTCCTACAAAATGGCTCATTTTCAACATACATAACTACTCAACACCATGAGTACCTCCTCTCTTTCTCAGCCTAATCCCTGCCCACCCCTTTCAATCCTCCTAAACCCCATTCCTCTTTCTTCCCAGTCTCGCATCTTATTCTTGTTCCGGGCGACATAACCAACCCGCCACATCCACAATATGTACCTTGCTCCATCCAACTTTTTTACCTCTTTTAACTCCACCTCATTTTTGTTCACTGTTAGTTGTTAAAATGTCAAATTAATGAACAATAAGATATTCTTATGACTAAGAAATATGCGACAAATGAGTTTTAGATGCCCAAAACAAGCAGAAACAGAGGCATTTGCCCATCCCCAAAGGCGTTAGGGGAATACGGTACACTACATTGCTGGAAGCGGAGACTATGCATGTTGGTAAACGTACCAACCGGATAAAAAAGCACCCCTCCCCCACCACCCCACCTTCACCATGTTGGGCACTGGATGGTCATGGTAATGACGTCACACGATTGAGTTACCAGGATAATCTGCGTCTATGTAATGTGACTAGTTCATTCTATGATAAATCCCCGGGAGTTGGGGGGGGGGGGAAACCTTCAGTATAAATATTACATACCATTATGCGGCAATAAATGGTAAGTTGTAAAGTCTATCTACAATAGCTGTAGCTGGAATTAGTATACAGAAGTTATAACATTATCAGTTAATTTGTTGTAACATAACAGGTTGAAAAAAGTTATAACATTATGAGTCGATTTTTATAACATAATGGGTTGAAAAAAGTTATAACATTATGCAGAGTTTATAACATTATCGGTTGTTTACTACATTTTTTGTATGCGTTGGTGTAACATTATGCGGCGTTGTAACATTATCGGTTGCAACAGGCCCCACTTCTTTCCAATGTTCAGTCTAACAGAAAAGATTCTTCTGTTCATTCAGGATCAGAACATTTCATGTCTTTCAGTTTGACACATTCCAGGTCGGCTCAGTGCGATTGCGGACTCTCTGTCCAGGCGCAACCGTATTCTTCCAACAGAAGGTACTCTCAACAGAAAAGTCTTTCTAGCAATCAGCAACTTGTGGAAATGTCCCATGATAGATCTTTTGGCAACAAGATGGAACAAACATCTCCAGGCATTCGTCTCTCCTTGCCCAGATCTGTTTGCCTTTACAGTAGACGCTCTGTCAGTGTCATGGAACAGAGTCATTGGCTATGCCTTTCCTCCGACACTGTTAATACTTTAGGTGCATTAGAAAATCAAATAAGCAACCTGCAAAATTATTCTGGTAGCCCATCTGTCTCCGCAGAAATCCCGGATCAACCTGCTCTGACCCCTGTTAC
The DNA here is from genome assembly GCA_031216915.1 of Pictodentalium vernedei. Lineage (NCBI taxonomy): Eukaryota > Metazoa > Mollusca > Scaphopoda > Dentaliida > Dentaliidae > Pictodentalium > Pictodentalium vernedei. Next base: position 694,723,397 of record CM062295.1, read on the forward strand.
TTGACAATCCACGCCGTTTACCTCTGTGAGAGGACCTTCTGTTTCAAGGCAAAACTTACAAACTTCACAGCAATCCAGCAGTTCGCAACCTTCACATCTTTCTATTGTTGGGTCCTTCCGCAGACGTAAACATTTTTCCAGAAGAGCAATGGACAGCATTTCAGTTTTATGGAGGACCATCTCTTCTCTAAACTTTGCAGCGGAGTGGAGAGTTTTCTTTGCTTGGTGCCAAGACACTGTTGTAAAATATCTTCATCCTTCAATTCCTAACATTGCAGATTTTCTGGTGTTTCTTTTAGATCAATCTATGTCAAAGTTACCAAAGAATTTTTCCATTAGAAGGCCAAAACCTTTAGGGCTAATTCCTTAGTGGAATCTAGCCTGGGACTTGTTAAAAGCTCCATTTGAACCTAGTCATGAGCTCATTCCTTACAAGAACTCATGATTCGTAATCTTGATATGAATTGTCTCATGTTACCTCTAGATGCATTTATATTTTGGCCCCCATAACCTAAATTATAGCATTTCGGATACACTATGGTCTTAGAAGAGGTGCCCAGTCTTATTCCAGTATGGATTCTTGTATCCTTATAGGTAGTGTTCAACCAATGATCGGAACCGGCCACCACAATCGGCTGATTGTAGGCAATCGGATGACAACGGCAACGGCTCCCGCTAATGTAAAATGGTGCCAATGATACCATTCAATAAAGTTGAGAAAGAACCACAGTGTGTATGTTAATCTCTCCAGACGCCCCTTTTACGGGATACACAAGTTAAACGACAAGTGAAGCTCACAATTGAACGTACTTGTGGCAATCGCCAGTTCCTACCAGGAAAGTGAAGATTGTACTCCATTGACTCAGGTCGCAGTAAAATTACCAGTCGCGCACACTTGGGCGGTAAACCTGGCTCTGGGAGAGCCACGTTTACCACCCAAGTGTGCGCGACTGGTAATTTTACTACGACTCCAGTCAATAAAGAAAAATGTTTAGTTTAATGTAGTTCTTTCGAGCCTCGACTTGTCTAGCAGTGCATGGTATTACAATCGGGATCGGCATCAGAATCGGCCGATTGTGAGCTCAAATAACCGGTAATCGGTCTGCGACCATTTTTGGTAATCAGTTAAACACTACTTATAGGTATTGCATCCAACAATGATATTCATCTATCACTCTGAAATGTAAATAAATCCTATATTACCCTTAGCAAGATGTGTGTTGATTTCTACTGTTGGAGCAAGCAATAGCCTGCTTTTTATTGTTTTTTCCTTTCAGTCCTGTTTTAGCCCTCCATCTTATCTATTCAGCATGTCTGGGCCAGTGGTAATGGTGGAATGTGGATAAATATTTGAAAATTCAAGGTATTTCTGTATCATACTTACCACTGGCCCAGACAGGAAGTGCCCTTCTGTGAGTTATTCACTCACACCTCCCTGCATCTAGACTTTTACACTCAGCAGGCATCACAAAAGAAAAGCTATTGGCAGGAATTGCGGACGCTTCCTTGGCTCTACACATGTGCAATGGCCATGTATGGAGGACTGCAGAGGACTCGAGTTTTTTTATTTTGCTTCATTTTCATGGTGTGGGGACAAGGGGGGGGGGGGGGGCACTAAAAATTTGCAAGACGTGACGTCCTATTTTTTATTCGGCTCCTTGTTACACCCACCCACCCACTACGTGCAAATTTTCTAATACCGTTCTCAGACACGCACCCTCACTCTCCCATTAAAATCCAAAATAAACTTATAAACTTAGTAGGCACAGCTGTCTTTAGGGGGTTTTCATAATGTTCTTAACCCTTTACCCAACGTAACGTCCAAAACCGGCCAGCGGTATTCTCAAAAATCGCCAATTAATTTTTATTATTTTTTCATTTTTTGTCTCAAAAACATAGGTTATGACCCCTCATTGGAACGAGCTCGTCGAGCTCGTTCCAATGAGGAGGCATAACCTATGTTTTTGAGACAAAAAATGAAAAAAATTAGTTATTCAATCATTTTTTGGCAAGTGTCGTCTGCTTTTCATGTTAGGTAAAGGGTTAAACTGGTACCACCAATTTAAACCTCTGTGGGCCCCAATCTACAAATGACAAGCTGTTTATTATCAGGCTTGGCCAGAGCAGGTGAACATACACGGGAAAAAATTTTCATTTGAATTGTTCCCAAAATATTGTCTGCACATTTTCTACATTTTGAACAAGACACCCACCCCCTACTAACGTGTGACATTTTCCCAGTTTAAGCCCAACATTCTCACATATACTCTCCCAAAAAAAGAAAGTGTGCATGCTAAAAAATAACACTAAAAAAAGATATATATAATTTTCATTCATGGAAATTTTATTCAATCACAGATGAATCAATTTGTGATCAACACGAGAAATTTCATTACGCTACGACGAATACTCTTGGTGCCATGGAGAGTCAGACACTAAGGGTCAAACACAAAAGTCACACACTCAATATCTGGTATGACCTCCGTCTGCATCGACTACTGCTGTGCATCTACGGCTCATGGAAGCGAACAAGTTAGCATGGAAGTGGGTTAGGGTAGGGTTAGGTTAGGGTTAGGGTTAGTTTAGGGTTATGGTTAGGTTAGGCTAACCCTAACCCTACTCTACACCACTGCAGTCGAGCACGACGATGACATAACGTCAAAATCGGACGAATTGCAGGTCTTCAAGGACGTAAGCTGTATTCTCTCAGGCGGTTGATTACTGTTTGAGGATGTATCCGTCTCAGGTTAGGGATGTTCGTGGCTGTCGTCATTGCCGTTTGTTGCCGGTTCCGGAGATGGACGACACAGATATACCGATCTTGTGCCGGGGTGGTAACTCGGGGTCTCCCGGAGCGGGGTCGGTCTCGAACGTCATCATGTTGTGCACGTCGATGGACTAGCCTGTCTACAGTGTTACGGTGGCAGTTCAAATGCTGGGCAACCTCTCTGTGTGTTCTGCCAGCTCTAATCATACCCAGAGCAAGGAGACGTTGATTCATTGTCAATCTTGGCATGCTAATGTGGAGTCGTTTTAACAGCAGCGCAAGTTTGAATGTGAACAATAGGAAAGCCTTACTTTAGTGTTTAAATACCCAAGGATTCACACTGCTGCATGAATTTTCAGACTCTCCAAGTGCAAAACATGCCTTTTCACAAACGTGCAGCACGTCATTTAACGTTAATGCAATTTTAATGGGGAAAGCTGTTTTTGTGTTCAATTTAACTTATTCATGAACAGGTTAACACTCTTTACACCTACGAAATTATTTTTTTGGAGTTTGATCAATTTCTGCAATGCACACTTTCTTTTTTGGGCGAGTATATAATGCCTCCTGATGTTGTATTTATGTTAAGAGTGTGATGTACAACATCATCTTTAAGGTTTGAAACACAAATGATGGTATATATTAGCTGATATATTGATATATTTTTTAAAAATTCAAAAAATTGCACAAGTTGGAAATGCACATTTTTGGCGCACTCAAGAGACCCACCCACCCCCACGTCACATCTTGCAAATTTTTGGTGGCCTCCCCCTGGTGGGGAGTTCAAAATTAAACGTTTGGCCTGAATTCTCATGAATAGAGTGCTAGCATGTCTAGGCCAGTGGTAGGTATGATAAATACAAAAATTACTTGAAATTTCCATTTTTCATTACAACTCAATCGTTGGACAATTTTTCATGTCCTTGGGTATGGTGAGAGACCAGCATAAGGGAAAGGACATTGCAACTCGTCTTTTAGACAGGCTCAGAAAGAAAAACAACCCACAATTTCATCCCATCATACATGAACATTTATTTTATCAATTCACACAATAAATAAAAAAAACACTCGTAACTCTTTCCCCAACATAATGGCTAAAAATGGCCAAAACTATTCACAAAGATCACCATTCAGTTTTCTTTTCTTTTTTTCATTTTTTGGTGCAAAAACATAGCTTACGACCCCTCATTGGAACAAGCTAACTGTTCTCATTCCAATGAGGGGTCATAAACTTTGTTTTTTGACACAAAAATGAAAAAAAATTGTTATTCAAGAATTTTGTTTGCAGATGTTTGCATTTTGTGTTAGGTAAAGGGTTAAAGCACATTCAATTGAAGAATATTCATATATAAACAATCAGTTACATCCCCTTATATCAGCTGTTCTTTGAACTTCCTTCGATAACAGTACATTTAAAAACCTTCGAAATTGTGCATGAGACTTGAAACCAAGACGTAGACCTATTCCTTCTGCCCCACACCAAAACTCAGTCAGAGCATCAACTCTTAATGACCATCAGTTTTCATTAAGATTTTATTGGACCTTTTCTAAAAGTTGATTTTAGAGATTTTTTTAACAAATTCAGTCAATCCTCCAGCCTCTGACAAGTTGCCAGTAAGATTTATTCAATTAACAGGAGTATTCGGTCAACAAGGATTTGGTCACTTTCGTGTATTCTACAAATAAACTTGAGATAGCATCTTCTATTATATTATTGAGCTCTGTCAAACAAGATATGATAGATTAAATGCCTGTATTGGATGTACTGAGGCCAGATAAGTCAGTAAACGAGGGGAATTCTGTGAATGCCTGTGTAATTTCTCAACATATCATAAGACTTTTTATTCAGTTAACCAGAATTTACTCTATCATATAAATGGAATTAACAAGTCAAATTCTTTCTTTCTTTTCACTCATTAGCCATGTCTGTGGTACAAGAGGTGTATGTAATATAATTATACAGATAGATAACATAACATTGTGGCTGTACATGTACAAACAAATAACGGTACCAATATTGAAAGTTCTACAAAGGAGTTTCCATTTTTAGCCCGACTGTTTACAGTGAGGGCTATAGTCATGACTTTTGTCTGTCTGTCCGTCCGTCCATCTGTCCGTCTGTGAACATTTAGAGTTTTGGTTAAAGTTTGTGGTTAAAGTTTTTACTGAAGGTTCAAGTGGTGCTTTTGGGCTCACCAACGCTAGTTGTATGAGCCTATGGCATAGCCCTCAGGTTGGCATCATCGTCGGCGTCCAGATTCATTCATTTTGAACTTTTGGGTGCAGGTTTTGATTTTTTGGGGGTGGGGGGGGGGGGGGGGCTTTTTTTTTATGTCTGCATGCTTTTCAGGGATAGTAATATTTTATTCAGCCCTTTCCATGCTTAGTTACATGAATTTTGGACTTTTGTGTACAGGTTTTTGACTTTTCTGTGCAGGTTTTAGACTTTTGTGTATAGGTTTTGAAATTTTGTCTTCAAGTGGAGTTTTACGTTACTGGCATATTGCCATGGTGGTTTCCTTAACATTTCTGGGTATTTTTCTCAATCTTAACCCCTTGAAACAAATGTGATGCTTTTTTGACTTTTATGTGCAAAAGGTTTTGAGGTTTGTCTTTCTTTTCTTCCAGGTGGATATTTTTTTTCAAGTAGAGTTTCATCTTACTGGCATATTGCCATTGTGGTTCTGTGACAGGGTATTTTTCTCAATTTTAACCCCTTGAAACAAATGTGATACTTTTTAGCTCAACTTTGGCGAAGCAAATTTGAGCTTATGCCATGGCCCGTCGTCCGTCTGTCCGTCAACAATTGGATACTGCTCGGGCTAGAGGCCGTATTTATGAACCGATCTTTACGAAACTTCTTGGGTACCTTTGTTATGACCGTGGGACAAGAACAAGTGTTTTTGGGTGCGGTCCGAAATTCAAGATGGCTGCCAGCCACCATTTTGTACCGACGATGCAGAAATCTGTTTTTTGTACAGAACTTCCATATGAAAGCTCTGATTTGAATAATTTTTTGTATGAATGTTTAGTACCATGGGATACATCACATATAGTACGGGTTTTTTTCTCGTGCGTAAATTATGCAAATTAGACTAACTTTGATGTTTTTTGGTGTTACTTTCAGCACTGTAAGTGCAAATGCCAATACGGCTCGGGCTAGAGGCCGTATTTATGAACCGATCTTTACGAAACTCCTTGGGTACCTTTGTTATCACCGTGGGACGAGAACAAGTGTTTTTGGGTCCGGTCCGAAATTCAAGATGGCCGATGGCAGCCATTTTGTACAAAATTTGGTGCAATCAGATTTTTGCACAGAACTTCCATATGAAAGCGCTGATTTGAATAATTTTTTGTGTGAATGTTTAGTACCATGGGATACATCACATATAGTACGGGTTTTTTTCTCGTGCAGAAATTATGCAAATTAGATGAACTTTGATTTTTTCAGTGCTACTTACACACAGTAAGTACACATGTCAATACGGCTTGGGCTAAAGTCTATATTTATCAACCGATCTTCACAAAACATCTTGGGTACCTTTGTTATCACCTTGGGACGAGAACGAGTGTTTCTGGGTGCGGTCCAAAATTCAAGATGGCTGCCAGTGGCAATTTTGTACCGAAATTAGGTCTAATCAGTTTTTTGTACACAACTCCTATACGGCTCAGGCTAGAGGCCGTATTTATGAACCGATCTTTACGAAACTTCTTGGGTACCTTTGTTATCACCATGGGATGAGAACGAGTGTTTTTGGGTGTGGTCCGAAATTCAAGATGGCCACCAGCAGCCATTTTGTACCAAAATTAGTGCAATCAGTCTTTTGTACAGAACTTCTGTATGAAAGTTCTGATTTGAATAAATTTTTGTATGAATGTTTAGTAACATGGAATACATCACATATAGTACGGGTTTTTTCTCGTGCAGAAATTATGCAAATTAGATGAACTTTGATTTATTCAGTGCTACTTATACACTGTAAGTGCACATGTCAATACGGCTCGGGCTAGAGGCTGTATTTATGAACCGATCTTCACAAAACTTCTTGGGTACCTTTGTTATCACCTTGAGACGAGAACGAGTGTTTCTGGGTGTGGTCCAGAATTCAAGATGGCTGCCAGTGGCCATTTTGTACCGAAATTAGGTCCAATCAGTTTTTTGTCACAACTTCTACACAGCTCTTATTTGTGAACTGATCTTCACAAAACTTCTTGGGTACCTTTGTTTTCACCTTGGGACAGGAATGAGTGTGTTTTGGGGTGCCTTTGTTATCACTGTGCTTTGAGAACAAATATTTTGGGGTTCAGTCAGACCCACCCTGGGAATCAAAGATTTTTTCTAGTTTAGCATCTGACTGTCACCCACCTTTACACTACTTTACCTATACATTTGTTACAGGCAACGGTCAGTATTTATGTACAGACCGTTTCACTACTTTATATGTACCTTTGTTATCAGGTCATTACCTAGATGTTTGTCATTGCTGTGTCACAAACTATACATGTACATGTCTTTATCTTGACAAGTTGAGCTACAGTGTCATTGACACTTTTCATTTTGACTTTTATGTGCAGGTTTTGAGATTTGTCTTTCTTTTCTTCCAAGTGGTGACTTACCTTGTAGCATATTGCCATGGTTCCTATTTTATGTTAGGATGCTTCTGGGGGCTAGTATTATATTATTTAATCCTTTAGCTGCTTATTAGTCCCCTACCGGCATTGCCGGAGGGGACTATCGGTTTGCACTCTGTCAGTCTGTCAGTCACACTTTAGTTTTCCGGAGTTTTTTTGGAAACGCTTCAACGGAATGATTTCATTTTTGGTAAACTACTCTAGAACGATGACTTACAGATCAAGTTTGAGTTTCATGCTGATTGCATTATTCTTGTGTGAGTTACGGCCCTTGGAAATATGGGAAAAAGCACCAAAATATCAGTTTTCCGGAGTTTTTTTGGAAACACTTCAACGGAATGATTTCATTTTTGGTAAACTACTATAGAATGATGACTTACAGATCAAGTTTGAGTTTCATGCTGATTGCATTATTCTTGTGTGAGTTACGGCCCTTGGAAATATGGAAAAGCATCAAAATATCAGTTTTCCGGAGTTTTTTTTTGGAAACACTTCAACGGAATGATTTCATTTTTGGTAAATTACTATAGAACAATGACTTACAGATCAAGTTTGAGTTTCATGCTGATTGCCATATTCTTGTGTGAGTTATGGCCCTTGGAAATATGGAAAAGTGCCAAAATATCAGTTTTCTGGACTTTTTCTGGAAACTCTTCAACGGTATGATTTCATTTTTGGTAACCTACTATAGAACGATGACTTACAGATCAAGTTTCATTTACAGTCTGTCCATCCATCCATCCGGCAGTCAGTCTGTAGGTCATACTTTAGTTTTCCGGACTTTTTTTGGAAACGCTTCAACGGAATGATTTCATTTTTGATAACCTACTATAGAACGATGAATCACAGATCAAGTTTCATTTGCACTCTGTCCATCCGTCAGTCTGTCAGTCAGTCTGTCAGTCATACTTTAGTTTTCCGGACTTTTTTTGGAAATGCTTCAACCGAATAATTTCATTCTTGGAAACCTACTATAGAACGATGACTGACAGATCAAGTTTGAGTTTCATGCTGATTTCATTATTCTTGTGTAAGTTATGGCCCTTGGAAATATGGAAAAGCGCCAAAATATCAGTTTTCTGGACTTTTTTTGGAAATGCTTCAACGGAATTCATGCTGATCACATCTAGGTTATAACATTTGTATAATTATTAATGCTCATTAGTCCGGTGGGGAACTTGTATTGCGATACGTGCGCTCTTATTTACTTTAATTTTGGACTTTTGTGTGCAGGTTTTGGACTTTTGTGTGCAGGTTTTGATATTTTTTTTAAGTGGAGTTTTACCTCACTGCATATTGCCATGGTGGTTACTGTAACATTTTCAGGGTATTTTTCTAAATTTTAACCCTTTGAATCAAATGTGATGCTTTTTTTACTTTTATGTGCAGGTTTTGAGGTTTGTCATTCTTTTCTTCCAAGTGGATATTTTTCAAGTAGAGTTTCACCTTACTGGCATATTGCCATTGTGGTTACTGTGGCAGGGTATTTTTCTCAATTTTAACCCTTTGAAACAAATGATACTTTTTTGACTTTTATGTGCAGGTTTTGTGGTTTTTCTTTCTATTCTTCCAAGTGGATATTTTTCAGGTAGAGTTTGACCTTACTGGCATATTGCCATGGTTGTTACTGTGACATTATCTGGGTATTTTTCTCAATTTTAACCCATTGAAATAAATGTGATACTTTTTTTTACTTTTATGTGCAGGTTTTGAGGTTCGTCTTTCTTTTCTTCAAAGTGGAGACTTACCTTGTAGCATATTGCCATGGTTCCTATTTTATGTTAGCATGCTTCTTGGGGCTGTTATTATATTATTTAACCCTTTAGCTCATTATTTTATTCATTCATTTTGAACTTTTGTGTGCAGGTTTTGATTTTTTTTTTATTTTGCTTTTTTTTATGTCAGCATGTTTTCAGGGATAGTAATATTTTATTCAACCCATTCCATGTTTAGTTACTTGAATTTTGGACTTTTGTGTACAGGTTTTTGACTTTTCTGTGCAGGTTTTTGAGGTTTTTGACTTTTGTGCACAGGTTTTGAAATTTTGTCTTCGAGTAGAGTTTTACCTTACTGGCATATTGCCATGGTGGTTACTGTGACATTTGCAGGGTATTTTTCTCAATTTTAACCCTTTGAAACAAATGTGATACTTTTTTTGACTTTTATGTGCAGGTTTTGAGGTTTGTCTTTCTTTTCTTCCAAGTGGCGACTTACCTTGTGGCATATTGCCATGGTTCCTATTTTATGTTAGCATGCTTCTTGGGGCTAGTATTATATTATTTAACCCTTTAGCTGCTTATTTACCTTAATGTTTTACTTTTGTGTGCAGGTTTTTGACTTTTGTGTAAAGGTTTTGATATTTTTTTTAAGTGGGGTTTTACCTCACTGGCATATTGCCATGGTGGTTACTGTAACATTTCAGGGTATTTTTCTTAATTTTAACCCTTTGAAACAAATGTGATACTTTTTAGCTCAACTTTGGCGAAGCCAATTTTGAGCTTATGCCAAGGCCCGTCGTCCGTCTGGCCGTCTGTCCGTCAACAATTGCATACGGCTCGGGCCAGAGGCCGTATTTATGAACCGATCTTTACGAAACTTCTTGGGTACCTTTGTTATGACCGTGGGACGAGAACAAGTGTTTCGGTGTTTGGTCCGAAATTCAAGATGGCTGCCAGCCACCATTTTGTACCGACGATGCAGAAATCTGTTTTTTGTACAGAACTTCCATATGAAAGCTATGATTTGAATAATTTTTTGTATGAATGTTTAGTACCATGGGATACATCACATATAATACGGGTTTTTTCTCGTGCATAAATTATGCAAATTAGACTAACTTTGATGTTTTTTGGTGTTACTTTCAGCACTGTAAGTGCAAATGCCGATACGGCTCGGGCTAGAGGCCGTATTTATGAACCGATCTTTACGAAATTCCTTGGGTACCTTTGTTATCACCGTGGGACGAGAACGAGTGTTTTTGGGTCCGGCCTGAAATTCAAGATGCCCGATGGCAGCCATTTTGTACAAAACTTGGTGCAATCAGATTTTTGCACAGAATTTCCATATGAAAGCGCTGATTTGAATAATTTTTTGTGTGAATGTTTAGTACCATGGGATACATCACATATAATACGGGTTTTTTTCTCGTGCAGAAATTATGCAAATTAGATGAACTTTGATTTTTTCAGTGCTACATACACACAGTAAGTACACATGTCAATACGGCTCAGGCTAGAGTCTGTATTTATGAACCGATCTTCACGAAACGTCTTGGGTACCTTTGTTATCACCTTGGGCCATGAACGAGTGTTTCTGGGTGCGGTCCAAAATTCAAGATGACTGCCAGTGGCCATTTTGTACCGAAATTAGGTCTAATCAGTTTTTTGTACACAACTTCTATATACGGCTCAGGCTAGAGGCCGTATTTATGAACCGATCTATACGAAACTTCTTGGGTACCTTTGTTATCACCGTGGGATGAGAACGAGTGTGTTTGGGTGTGGTCCAAAATTCAAGATGGCCACCAGCAGCCATTTTGTACCAAAATTAATGCAATCAGTCTTTTGTACAGAACTTGTGTATGAAAGTTCTGATTTGAATATATTTTTGTATGAATGTTTAGTAACATGGAATACATCACATATAGTACAGGGTTTTTTCTCATGCAGAAATTATGCAAATTAGATGAACTTTGATTTATTCAGTGCTACTTATACACTGTAAGTGCACATGTCAATACGGCTCGGGCTAGAGGCTGTATTTATGAACCGATCTTCACAAAACTTCTTGGGTACCTTTGTTATCTCCTTGGGACGAGAACGAGTGTTTCTGGGTGCAGTCCAGAATTCAAGATGGCTGCCAGTGGCCATTTTGTACCGAAATTAGGTCCAATCAGTTTTTTGTCACAACTTCTACACAGCTCATATTTGTGAACTGATCTTCACGAAACTTCTTGGGTACCTTTGTTTTCACCTTGGGACAGGAATGAGTGTGTTTTGGGGTGCCTTTGTTATCACTGTGCTATGAGAACAAATATTTTGGGGTTCAGTCAGACCCACTCTGGGACTCAAAGATTTTTTTCTAGTTTAGCATCTGACTGTCACCCACCTTTACAATACTTTACCTATACATTTGTTACAGGCAACGGTCAGTATTTATGTACAGACCGTTACAATACTTTATATGTACCTTTGTTATCAGGTCATTACCTAGATGTTTGTCATTGCTGTGTCACATACTATACATGTACATGTCTTTATCTTGACAAGTTGAGCTACAGTGTCATTGACACTTTCATTTGACTTTTTTGTGCAGGTTTTGAGGTTTTTCTTTCTTTTCTTCCAAGTAGATATTTTTCAGGTAGTTTTACCTTACTGGCATATTGCCATGGTGGTTACTGTGACATTATCAGGGTGTTTTTCTCAATTTTAACCCATTGAAACAAATATGATACTTTTTTTTTTACTTTATATGTGCAGGTTTTGTGGTTTGTCTTTCTTTTCTTCAAAGTGGAGACTTACCTTGTAGCATATTGCCATGGTTCCTATTTTATGTTAGCATGCTTCTTGGGGCTATTATTATATTATTTAACCCTTTAGCTGCTTATTTACTTAATTTTGGACTTTCGTGTGCAGGTTTTGGACCTTTTTTTTTCACTCCAGCCACCCCTTTACATTGGCCATCTGCTGATGAGCCACGGGGTACTGATACCCCCTCTAGTTCTGTTTAGTCATGACTTTCTTCTGTCTGTCTGTCAACATTTGGAGTTTTGGTTAAAGTTTGTGGTTAAAGTCTTTTAGTCAACCTTAAAGTTTTTTTGGTTTTTTATACGCCCGTTTGAAAAAACAGGACGTATTATGTTATGGCGTTGTCCGTCCGTCTGTCTGTCCGTCCGTTTGGTTTCTGGACAATAACTTTAGTATTTGTTTTCCGAGCGGCTCCAAATGTGGTATGTGGTTTAATCACAACAAAATACAGGTGAAGTTCGAATATGGGGTCGGTCCGAACATTTTTCGCCTGAATTATGGCCCCAGTGGGACTTAGAATTCGTCAAATATTTGGTTTCCGGATGATAACTTTAGTATTTGTTTTCCGATCGGCTCCAAATGTGGTATGTGGTTTAATCACAACAAAATACAGGTGAAGTTCGAATATGGGGTCGGTCCGAACATTTTTCGCCTGAATTATGGCCCCAGTTGGACTTAGAATTCGTCAAATATTTGGTTTCCGGATGATAACTTTAGTATTTGTTTTCCGATCGGCTCCAAATGTGGTATGTGGTTTAATCACAACAAAATACCGGTCAAGTTCGAATATGGGGTCGGTCTGAACATTTTTCGCCTGAATTATGGCCCCAGTTGGACTTAGAATTCGTCAAATATTTGGTTTCCGGATGATAACTTTAGTATTTGTTTTCCGATCGGCTCCAAATTTGGTATGTGGTTTAATCACAACAAAATACAGGTCAAGTTCGAATATGGGGTCGGTCTGAACAATTTTTGCCTGAATTATGGCCCCTGTTGGACTTAGAATTCGTCAAATATTTGGTTTCCGGATGATAACTTTAGTATTTGTTTTCCGATCGGCTCCAAACTTGGTATGTGGTTTAATCACAACAAAATACAGGTCAAGTTCGAATATGGGGTCGGTCTGAACAATTTTTGCCTGAATTATGACCCCTGTTGGACTTAGAATTCTTCGTCAAATATTTGGTTTCCGGATGATAACTTTAGTATTTGTTTTTCGATTGGCTTCAAACTTGTTAGTCTTTTTCTCAAATGACCGTAACATATATATATATACCAGTATAAATTTCTCGCACTCTAAAAAAATTGCAAATGTGTTAAAATGGTACAGTTTGAACAGTTCACGGGCGTATGATGCAATGCCCAGGGGTGCTCTTGTTTTTCTTTTAAATTAATACAGTAAAACCTGTCTTGAGAGGCCACTGTCTTGAGAGACCACCTGTCTTGAGAGACCACATCTGTCAGGCACCGATTGGTTTTACTCTATAATGGACCTGCTATGGGAGACCACCTGTCTTGAGAGACCACTGTGACATGGTACCAACGTGTATTTTTATGCCATAATGGACCTGTCTTGAGAGACTGCCCCTTTGAAGACTGAAACCATGACAAAAACTTTTTACCTGTTCTGGAATTGGAAGATCCATTGTGGATATACTGACAAAATTAAAAGTATTAAAAGCTCTTAATTGTGTTTCAATTGTTATTCAGTTACATAACTCATTAAAGATTGAGATGTTTTTATAAGACCCCTGTGAAAAGATTAGGATTATTGCTGAATAAACAATTTCATACATACCTGAAATATGACAGATAGGAATAAAAATAAATTTGTGTTGAAAATCTTTTTGTAACAAATTGAAATGGACTGTTATAAAAATTATAAAAATAAATTAGTGTTGAAAATCTTCATTTTATAAAAATTATAAAAATAAATTAGTGTTGAAAATCTTCAATGAAGATTTTCAACACTAATTTATTTTTATAATTTTTATAACAGTCTATTTCAATTTGTTACAAAACTTCATAAAAAAGAACTACAAAGTAATTACAAAAATCCATCCTTCTCTATTTCTGAATTTTGTGGTTGGTTATTCACTGACTTGAGAAAACCTGAAACCTGTTATGAGAGACCACCTGTCTTGAGAGACCACTTTTGTGTGGCCCAAAGGGTGGTCTCTCAAGACAGGTTCTACTGTATTACTATTGATTGTATCATTCTCATTTTGTTTTTATTTTTTTTATGTTTCATGTTATTTTGGGAAATATTTAACCCTTTTTTGTATAGCAATTTAACTTTTTGGTTAAAGTTTCTTTTCGGGGGGGGGGGGGGGGGGGGGTAAAATTACACCTTTAATTCCTCAAACAGTTTAGTGGAATGTCACTGTTTCTTATTTGGTACAATGTCTTCTATCTACTGAACATTTCTACAGTGATTTTCATTAATATCGGTATGATTGTAACCCCTTTTAAACATGTTTTCAGACTTACTTTCTTTGTATTTCAAATTAGACTTTGCCACATACTTTCTTACTCTAATTCTTGCATGGTCAATACAACTAAATGATTTCATTTACATCAATGATTTCTTTTATCGGTTTTAGGAAATATTTAACCCATTTTTGCCAATCAATTTTACTTAGTATTCCCAGCTTAAAGTTTCGGATTAAAGTTCTGCTTTTCAAGGTTCTACCTTTCATTCTCCAAACACTCTGTTACAACGTCATTTCTTTTTTTCATTTCGGGCAAGGTCTACTGAAGCTGTACACAGTGGTTTCAAATAATATTGGCATTAATTTAACCCTTTTCACAACGCTTTTTGAACTTAGTTTCTCTAAATTTCAAATAGGCTTCTACCACATACTTTGTTACTTTTTATCCCCTCCCACAAGGGAGGGATATAGCACAGAGCTCGCTACGTACGTCTATCTATCTGTCAGTCCGTCCATCCGTCAGTTCATCCGTCTGTCTGAACTTTCTTTATGCCATAACTTAAAAGTTAACGGATTTCAATTCTTTTCAGTACAAGTCTCTAGGTCACGTTTGATGACCACAATTATCCAATGAAAACTGTTGAAGTTATTTCCCTGCCCAGCCTCCCTCCCCCACCCCCACCACTCACCCCCCCCCCCCCCCCATAGGCATTTTTTTTTTCCTCCAATTTTGAACTATTTGCAGTCACTACATGCGGAACCTTTTTTTTAAACTCACGTAACACCCCCCAGGGGGTGGGGGGAATTAGGCACTTTTTTTTCTTTGTCAAAAATGCTTTTTTACAGTTTTGGTTAAAGTTTGTGGTTAAAAACCCAAACACCCCCCCCCCCCCCCCCCTCCCTCCCCAATTAGGCATTTTTTTTTCTTTCCTCCAATATGCATTTTGAACTATTTACAGTCACTACATGCAAAACCTTTTTTTTAAAGTCACATGGGGGGGGGGGGATTTAAATTAGGCACTTTTTTTTTCTTTCGTCAAAAATGCTTTTTTACAGTTTTGGTTAAAGTTTGTGGTTAAAAACCCAGACAAACACCACCACCACCCCCACGGTGCCAGTTAGGCATTTTTTTCTCTTTGCTCAAAATGCATTCTGAAGGATTTAGACTGACCACATGCGGAAAAAAATGGACTCCCCTAACACACCCCCCTCCCCTCCTCTTACCCAACCCTACCTCCTCCTCACCCAGGACCATTTAGCAATATTTTTCCTTTGGTACAAAGTGCATTTTTAGCCTGACTGTCTACAGTCAGGGCTATAGTCATGACTTTTGTCCGTCCATCCGTCGGTCCATCCATTTGTCTGTAAACAATTGGTTTCCAACCGATAACTCCAGTTTGGATTATTTTCTTTCAACCAAAGTTGATATGTGTATTTTCCAGCTAGTAATACAGGCCAGGTTTGAATAAAGTTTCCACAACTCCCTCTCCCCCCCCCCCCCCCCCCCCACACACACACACACACAAACACACACAGTCTTGTCTTCCCTACATACCGAGGTACCCCATTGTTTGTCTTTTGTGTGGACTAACGGTTTCTACCTCGTTTTGCCGGTACAGTTCTGGGAAAACACCCGAGGTAAAGGGTTTCTTTTGTCTTTTGTACCTCGGTAAGGCAAAACACGCAAACTCTTTTGTCTAGTTACCTCGTCAAGATGGTAAGACAAACCCACACACACACACACACACAGTCTTGTCTACCCTACATACCGAGGTACCCCATTGTTTGTCCTTTGTGTGGACTAACGGTTTCTACCTCGTTTTGCCGGTACAGTTCTGGGAAAACAACTGAGGTAAAGGGTTTCTTTTGTCTGTTGTACCTCGGTAAGGCGAAACACGCAAACTCTTTTGTCTAGTTACCTCGTCAAGTTGGTAAGACAAACCCACACACACACACACACACACACACACACACACACACACACACACACACACACACACACACACACAGAGTCTTGTCTACCCTACATACCGGGGTACCCCATTGTTTGTCCTTTGTGTGGACTAACGGTTTCTACCTCGTTTTGCCGGTACAGTTCTGGGAAAACAACCGAGGTAAAGGGTTTCTTTTGTCTGTTGTACCTCGGTAAGGCGAAACACGCAAACTCTTTTGTCTAGTTACCTCGTCAAGTTGGTAAGACAAACCCACACACACACACACACAGTCTTGTCTACCCTACATACCGAGGTACCCCATTGTTTGTCCTTTGTGTGGACTAACGGTTTCAACCTCGTTTTGCCGGTACAGTTCTGGGAAAACAACCGAGGTAAAGGGTTTCTTTTGTCTTTTGTACCTCGGTAAGGCGAAACACGCAAACTCTTTTGTCTAGTTACCTCGTCAAGTTGGTAAGACAAACCCACACACACACACACACACACACACAGTCTTGTCTACCCTACATACCGAGGTACCCCATTGTTTGTCCTTTGTGTGGACTAACGGTTTCTACCTCGTTTTGCTGGTACAGTTCTGGGAAAACAACCGAGGTAAAGGGTTTCTTTTGTCTTTTGTACCTCGGTAAGGCGAAACACGCAAACTCTTTTGTCTAGTTACCTCGTCAAGTTGGTAAGACAAACCCACACACACACACGTGTCACTTAGGCAATTATTCCCAAAATGCATTTTGAAGGATTGGGAGTTAATACATGCAAAAAAGAAAATTGACTCCTATAGCCCAACATTGCTTTATGTACTGCATCTTTAATCCTTTACCTAACACAAGTTGAAGACAACAGTACAAATTATTTTTCTGAAACATCAGATTTTTTCATTTTTTTTTTACTTTTAACCATGACTTATTAGTCCTTATTAAGCTCATCAAGCTTGTTCCATTAATAGGTCATGAGGTATGTTCTGGAGTAGAGAAATGAAAAAATAGAATTTGAATAGCAAATTTTGTATATCATGAGTGCAGATATGGCAGATTTGTTAGATAAACGGTTAACAAAAAATGGCTCAGACTATTTTGTGTCTAAGCATTGCCATTGCTGGGACAGTCGGGCTGCATGTGTGACATCACTCTAGTTATACCATGTGCTCCAGTGCAGTAAATGGTTTTGTATTTGATAGTACTGTTCAGTTAACAGAGTTGTTCTTTTAAGAGATCAGCAATAAAATTGGCTCCACTGTTCTCTGAAAAAGAAACCAGTAGGTAGCAGTTGTATGACATAGTTTTTTAATTCATTTACAATTCACTTGTAATGTTTGATCTTTATCTTCAGTAACTTATGTTATTTTTCCTCAGTCTTGGAGAGACACTCAGAGAAGAGATTATGGACAGTGATGGAACTCAAAGATAAGAAAGGTGAATAAATACAATTGACTTCCTGGATGATTCTATATTGTAACATTGAACTAGACTGCAATGGGCATGTCTCAGCTTATTGATGGGTGTTTGAAATTTCAGAGATGAGAGAGTTCAGTTAATTAGCTGATTTCAGATAATTTATTGTCAAGTTGCCGAAGTTTTATTTTCCATAAATCTACATGAAAATGCTCCTAAAGACCATTCTCATGTAGATTTATAGAAATAAAATCTAGTTATACCTTAGTTTTATGGCCTCTAACTTTCAGAAGAAACATTTTCACAAATTTTCAGGTTAAATTATGAGAGTTTCAGTTTATTTCAGGTAATTCAGATACCTTCCGCTCTCATCCCATAGTTTACTGCAAGCCTTCCCAAATGTGTTGGGATCCAGATTGGACAGGGTTCCTGCAGGCCTTGAAAAGTCTTAAAAAGTATGGAATTTAAAAAAAAAAATTCAAGGCCTTGAAAAGTCTTGAATTTGAAGCCTGGGCCTTGAAAAGTCTTGAAAATGGGACATTTCTAAATATGTAACATACTTTGCACTAATAGTGCAAAGTATGTTACATAGAGAGTAATCAATTTGTTTTGAGCGTTACGGTAAATAATTCATTGAGAGATGGGACATGAGTAAATCACGCGGGCGCAGCCCGCGTGATTTACGAAACAGTCCCGTCTTGAGATGAATTATTTACCGTAATGCTCAAAACAAATTGATTACTCTGTTTATTACATGACATTTGGGATAAAGATGTCTTTTACTATAATAATTCTACCCAAACTATTGTCAGATATAATCCAATTTAGAGTAAACACGGAAACATTTTTAAAATTAGCAGGAAGGAAATACGAAATAGTCCTGTCTGGAGGCAAATTATATACCGTAACTTTCCTTAAGAATGGGTCACTCTCTTTAGTAAATGACATTTTAGACCAAAATGTCTTTCATTAAAAATAATTCAACACAAAATATTCGCAAATGCAACTCTGAAATACTTCTGAAATTAGCGCGTATGAAGACATCACTTTCTGTGTCAAATCTTCGATTGGAAATGGCCCAGTTTTATTTTTGTGACTTTCGTTCGATATTTTACTATTTTATGTGGCGTTCCAGTCACATTTGGGGAATGGCATTCAGCCATAAGATAAAACATTTCTATTTGGATTTTGTCAACTGTGCTAACAAACCTGTTCATAGAGGAAAGAAAGGATTTTTAAAAATATTCAGAAGGAAAATTCATTTTAATTAACTGATGTGGAACTGGAAAACAAAACATCAACAAATCAGTGGGGCCGTGGCTTATATACGTCAGTCGTTCCAAAGTTACTATTGAAGTGACATAATTCACTCGTGACATTACCACTTTTTAATCAACATTAAATTCAATACTAAGTATAGTAATAAATACTTGTAATGCGAATAGTCTTGAAAAGTCTTGAATTTTGTTTTTTCCATCATTGAAAAGTCTTGAATTTGCATTGAAAAGGGTATGGAAAAGTCTTGAATTTGTCCCCCTGAAAAGTGCAGGAACCCTGTTGGAAGTGCTTAAAAAGTTCCCCCAAAATGCTTTTTGAGAAACACAATGGGACAGCGGGTGCAAAGAGCACCTATAAAGACCATAGAGCTGAATGGTTATGGAAATTTAAGATCGGTTTTGATTTCTTTATCTTTTTCCATGAAAAAAGAACCAGGTTTCATCGTGCTGTTTCGTTTTTTTTTTCAAGACTGAGCTTTATATTTCTAAAAACTAACAAAGGACAGTTTTAATATGGACTTAGCTACTTTTGCCACATGAAGGCTCAAAATAATTTTTTTTTTAGTGCAGGTCAAAATGACCTGTCACAATTAATTGGTGCAAGTCATTTTAATTTGTTGCAGGTCATTTTCAAAATAATGCTTTACGCATTGTAAATTGGCATATTGTGACTACTACATGAAGAATGACTTGACCTGACAGAATTGTTACTTGGCCCAAACCTTTTTTAACTTTTAAAATTTTGAGGTAAACTTATTTTTCTTCTGCATACACAGCAAATTGAGAGACCTTTGTGAACACTAGAATGTGTTATTGGCCATAATAATTCTTGACAAGTGAGATTTACATGACTTTATTAAAGCATTTCTAATTTGGTGTAAAAAAATTAGAGCCTGGTTGATACACACATGTCACAGCACACTTTTGTACCATCACAGAAAATTTCCCAATCAACCAGGACAGAACATGTGATGTCACTGTGGCGGGTCTGTGAATTCTGTGAATTTCGCCGAGGTGTTGTGAGTAGTATAGTGATGCCACTTCAACATAGCTTACACATGCCAAAAATTTGTTAAAGTGTGGTTACTGATTAAAAATAATAATTGTTAGAGTAAATGTTAAGTTTGAGCTTACCATTTCAGACTCTAATAAAAAATATCTATAGGCATTCTTTAAAATGCAGTGCGAACATAAGGCAATGATTAAAAATGGTCCTTTTACCCAACAAAACCTGCCAAATTGGTCAGTAACACAAACACCACAAAATACACAACTGTTGATTTGAGCATTTATGGAGCAAATGTGAAGTTTAACCTTAACGCTGGGGAGCGTGGTGGCTCATTTGTAGACTGTTGGACATCTATGCTAGAGGTCCAGAGTTCGATCCCCGTCCAGGACGACCCACGTTGTGTTCTTGGGTAAGGCACTTTATCCCGGTTGCCTACATGGGCACGATGACGCCGTGTACTAAGGCGTACTGCATGTCAATGGTGCACATGTCTTCAACCGCTGTGACCCTTCTTGAGCGGAGCTTGAACAGAGTTAGAATGTTGAGGAGCTGACAGTTGCTCGTCGATGCTCGGTGATTCTCTCTGGGTACTCCGGCTTACTCCACCTGTAAAACTGTCACAGTCACGATTAGTCATTGTGCATAAGTATGTGACCTTAAACACCAATAAATAAATAACCTTAACGCTTGAGAACCTATGCAAAAATATCTATGGGCATTCTTCAAAAGATGTTTCAAACTTAGAATAATGATTAAAAACAGCCCTTTCACCCAACGAAACCACCGAGTCGGTTTACAAAAATAAAAAAAACACAAAGGTGTTTTCAATTTGACATTCAAAGTGAATTATGTGCCACTTTTAGAATGAGCTGTTGCAACTCATTCCGAAACATTGTCACGATTTGTCCTTTAACTCAGTCATTGTGACGGAACTGTGCCATTCTGGTAAATTCACGGCACAGCTCAACATTGTGTCATCTGTACTATCTGCTATGCCGTAAGTGGATCAACCAGGCACCTTGGTCGATTGTATTTTCTTTTCAACCTACTCACAACTGTTTACAATTGGCTGTAACGTAAGTGCAAACCCTACTTCGGAACTAACTCAAGCTTAAGAAACTTTTCAAACAAGTTGGAAAAGTGATAGAGTGCAAAAGCACGAAAAAGATCGAAAAAGGGTCGAGCGAGACTGGCGCTCGAAATTACAGGTACTCTCTCTGCACACCTTTTGCATTTACCGAGCGCATGCGCAACAACCGTGACGTCAATTTCTTTTATTTCTGCCATTGTCCTGGTCGGAAATTTTGTGACTCATGCTATTGTTTAGCTGTTATCTTCGTGAACAACTTATTTGTATGGTGCTATCTTGTCTGATTATGTGCAAGTGGATTGTATCCTTTTCAAGCTTATAAATTATTCACTACTTGATGATATTTTTGATAATTGATGCTTGCTTTTTCACACATAGTCTTGTTTTTCCCCCGCGTGTGAACACAACCATTGTTTCTGTCGGCGGGAAGCTTAATTTCATTTATCATATTATGCCTAAGACTATTCCTTGTTCCTCTTGCTTGCAAGTGAAACATGTGGACGACTCTCATTCCACATGTGTAACTTGTAACAATTGTACACAGCCCCAATCATGTGGTATTTGGTCCTCAAAATTGTGGGCATCTGTAAACAAGGTGGTTCTGTCTAGAGCTAGAACCCCTCGTTCTCGGGGTAAGGGTAGCCGTGCCTTATCAGACATTTCTGTGAGTGCAGGTGGTGACTCTGTCACACAGGATGCTGATCTGTCCTTTTCTGTGGCGAGTTCCTCTGCAACTGTTGACGGTGCTAGTGCGGTGATACCTGAAGTGAAGACCGGGGTCTCTTTGTCTTCTGATGTCACTCTTGAGGCGTCTGTTTTCGTCGAGAGCTTAACCCGAGGTCAGCTCAGTGACACTCTCCAATTTGCCTCCTACGCCGTCGACAGTTGCTGAGGAAGTTGTTACTACAGATCCTATTCTGTATGATGGTGGCTCTTCCATCTCTTCTGGGGATGGTATACAATCACGGGGTCCGAGACTGTATCTGCTGGTGTGTCTATGAGCTCTCAGCCTCCCCTGGCTTCTCGGCAAGCTGTGCGGGTTTGCTGTCTGCTCCGTCTCATCTGGCTAGGTTTGCTCCTGGTCGGTTGAGCCATTCGGTCACTTCTGCAGCGATTCCTCGCCCCTCGAGCGAATCGTTTATTGTTCCTCCTTCCCCTGCTAGTGTGCCGACTAGCAGGATGGGGTTGGGACATTGACATCCAGGGCCTGCTGTTTGGCAGAGGTCAGTGACAACTCCGGTTAGCTGTTACTCTTGGAACCTTCCTCCGGTGATTCCTCAATGTGTTCCGAGTCTGGCTGTCGATCGATGCTTGCTGTCGATCTCAGAGGATAGGCAGTTGGAGCCTTCTGTCGCGCAGAGGCCAATGGCAGGTTCCTGTCATTTCTTGGGACAATCCTCCGGTGTCTTCTCATTGTGTCCCAGGTCCAGCTACCGATCGACATATGTCGTCGGTCTCTTTAGAGGATTTGCAGGCAGGGCCTTCTGTTACGCAGAGGTCAGTGATTGCCCCTGGGCGTCACTGTCAGGTCTATCCTCCGGTGTCTTCTCACCATCTCCCTATTCTGTCTGCCGATCGACGTTCGTCGTCGGTCCCTTCTGAGGATTTGGGTTCTTTTACCAGAAGGGTCCATTGGGAAGACACTCCGTCGATGCAACCCTCAAGTTGGCTTCCTTGTGCCTCCTGAGGCACAACCTCCTTTGGTCGGTCGCCAAGATGCCTCGCCTGGCCCTTTGGATACTGCACAGTATTCACAGGAGGTTTTGGCTACGTCTCTTCTGCTACAGAGGATGACGGTTTTCTTGAAGGCGATGGACCCCCCTCGTCAGTCTTGGGGCAGGCTTTGGATTTTGTCTTTGGCTTATTGCCGGACATTCAACCTTTAGACCAGCCATCAGTGATCGACTGGCCACGGTCCTCTGTGGAGCGCCGTAACCCTGTTGAGTCTTCTAATTCTGGGGCTTTGCGTCCTCTGCAATCGGCTCAGGTTGTTGAGGCCTTCCAGGGCTTGGACGCCAAAATGCGTTTTAAGGCCTCAAGGTTTCTTTCTTTTCACAAGCTGATGCCTTTCTGCCTCCATCGCAGTTTCATGTTGACAATTCCGTCTGTCCACCAGTCTTCCAAGGGATGACTACTGTGGCTGAGGATTCTTCCCTCGGGTTGACTAAGCCTAAGTCGGCTGTTCTCCCGATGTCGGTAGTTGAGTCTATGTGGGCCTGTCCCGAGAGATGCTGGGTATGTTATCTCTCGTGGACCATGTCGTTGCTGCCCTGGCTGAATATTTTCCACCAGGGGAGTTTGATGATGCTCAGGCGCCTTTTCGCATTTTGTCACAGGCTCTTATGAACTTGACACACGCTCACGCCTGTAACACGGCTAATTTGGAGCTGGCATGCCGGGATGCGGTGTTGGATTGTTCTCCATCCCTTCCTTCTCAGCAGCGTGCTGTTTTGAGGTCTGCTTCTTTGGTTGGACCTCAGTTGTTCCATGGTTCCGTGGAAGCTGTCCGTGGTGAGGTTCTTTGTCATTTGAAGGACCAGCTTTTGCTACGACAGCTGGACCAACCTGCTGCTGCAGGTGGTGGTCATTCCAGGCCTGCCAAGCATCCTGCTGCGTCTGCCACGTTAGCTACGCCTTTGGCTCCGTCTGCTCCTGCACAGAAGAAGCACCAACGTGGCCAGGCTCGCTGGCAGCCTCAGGGAGGAAAGTCTCAGGACTCTGGTTTCTCCTCTCGGGGGCCTCGTCGAGGCTGCAAATGAAGGCCCTCACCTCGATTCGCCTCCAGTTGGGGGAAGACTGTCGCTGTTTTACGACCGTTGGACAGAGATAACGTCGGACACTTGGGTCCTCGACATCATCCAATCTGGTCTGCGACTGTCCTTCCATCAGCACCCCTGTTTATCTCAGGTGCCCCTCCGGACTCAGGACCCTTCTGATTCTCTACGTCGGGACCTTCTGGTGCAGGAGATCAACAATCTCCTCTCCAAATGGGCGATCAAGGTGGTCAGGAACACCCTTTCACTGGGGTTTTACTTGAGACTTTTCTTGGTGCTGAAGAAAAACGGCCAGTTTTGTCCTGTCATCGATCTGAGTATCCTGAACAAGTACATTATAGCACCTCGCTTCAGTATGGAGACTTTCTGGTCGGTTCGCCATTCAGTTCATCAGGGCGACTTTGCTGCCAATATCGACCTGAAGGATGCCTACTTCCATGTACCCATTCATCTGGCGTCACGGAAATACCTTTGCTTCTCGTTTCGGGATCGAGTCTATCAATTCAGAGCTCTCCCATTCGGATTGAACCTGGCTCCTTGGGCCTTCACCCGACTGATGTCACATGTGCTTGCTTTTCACCGTTCACGGTTGGCTGTGACTTCGTCAGCCTACCTGGACGACATCCTCCAATGGCACCATGATGCTGCTGTTCTTGAGTCTGATGTCCGGCAGTTTCTTTGCCTTCTAGCGTCACTGGGTTTCAGAGTCAATCGCGTGAAGTCGGATTTCCTTCCTTCTCAGCAATTTCACCATTTGGGGATGGATTTCGACCCTCTTCACAGTGTGGTGTTGGTTCCCAATGCTCGGGCGACGAGTCTTTCCGCCTTGACTCGGAACCTGCTTCAATCTTCCTCGGTCTCGGCCAGGACTTTCTTTTGGATGCTGGGCTTTTGCAGTTCGGTGACAGATCTCATTCTGCTCGGTCGCTTGTTTGTTAATTACTTTTAAAGTACATGGTTGAGTGACTTGATATTTGGTATGAAAGTGTATCCTATTGTTGTATACCTATAGTGAAATGCAGGTGTCGTTCGAGATTTTATTGCCAAGTTTGCCTGTCTGTCCATCCATCTGTTCATCTGTCCATCCCCCAGCAGGGGTATATAGAAATCGCCTTGTCCATCTGTCCATCAGTCCTTCCATCCTGAAATTCAATCATGAATAACTTAATAGGTCATGGGGTATGTTTTGAAGTAGAGAAATGAAAAAATAAAATTTAAATAGCAAATTTTGTTTATCACGAGTGCAGGTATGGCAGATTCGTTAGGTAAACTGTTAACAAAAAATGGCTCCGACTATTTTGCATCTAAGCATTGCCATTCGTGGGACAGTCGGGCTGCATGCGTTACATCACTCTAGTTATTTTTGAATTATGCATTGTTGGTGTCTAGAGAAAGCTTCCTTTCAATTTTGGACTAGTTATTGGATGAGCTAGCCAATTCAATATGGCCACCATGGTGGCCATATTGAATTTTGTTTATGACCCATAACAAATAAATGCTGACTTGAATCATTTTTTGCTTAACTTGACAAAGTCAAGATAAGCTATTGCCATCATGTGTGCAGAAGTCTGTTCACATTTTCCTTTAGCACAGGCTACACCCTGCAGTTGTTGTCCGATCGTCACAAAATTTCATTTGCAGGTTTGAGGTCATATCTAGATGAGAACGTCTCCTTTTGGTTGCGATCGGTCAACCGTGATGGCTCCACGAGTCCAAAACCTGAAAACCTTTAGCCCAGTCTACAGGTTGTATTTATGAAGGGATTTTGTTGTAACTTGGTAGGATGACTCTGTATAATGTCGAGATGAGAACGTCCCCTTTTGGCCATGATCTTTGAACCGAGCCGGCTGCCCAAGCTTGAAACCCAAAAACTTTTAGCACAGTATGCAGGTCATATTTAGTATGGAAGGATTTCATTATAACTTGGTAGGATGACCCTGTATGATGTCTAGATGAGAACTTCCCCATTTGGCCACGATCTGTCAACTGTGATGGCTGCCCGAGCCCAAAACCTTTAGCACAGTCTACAGTTCGTATTTATGGAGGGATTTCCTTGTAACTTGGTAGGATGACTCCAAATAATGTCTAGATGAGAACATCCCCTTTTGGTCTCGATTGGTCAACTGTGATGGCTACAGGGGCCCAAAACCGAAAAACCTTTAGCACAGTCTACAGGTCATATTTATGGAAGGATTTCATTATAACTTGGTAGGATGACTCCAGATAATGTGTAGATGAGAATGTCCCATCTTGGTCGTGATCATTCATTGAAGAATGGGAGCAAAATGGAGGCGAGTGGAAAATTGCTCACCTCAAAAAAAGTTTGCAGAGTGAAATATGTGAGGAGAACATGGATGGAATTTTGATGGTGAAAATATCTATAACCCATTAAAATTTGTTCTGGATTTTAAATGGCAGATAATTAAAATCGTGGAAAATGGATCCGTAAATTCCAAATCGAGCACATTAATTCGTGTCACCGGTAAATTTGAGCAACAGGTGTCACAAGAATAAATGAAAATAAGGAATGGGGCAACATTCTGCATGTCTTTGATAAAAATAATATGGAAGTATTAAAACGTTTCTCAGATCTCAGCATGACCACCATTTTTTTTATCTGAACATAAGTGTTCGTTTTGTGGCGGGAGTAAGCTCTGTGCGAGTTGTCAGTGTACAACCCTCTTACTGTTAGCGTGTCGTGCGTGTCATGTTCATTACGACGGAAAGGAAATTGTTTGGAATTGTACTTTGAACGCTTCAAATTGCGAGGGATTCTTAAAAATTTCCCAACTTTATTGAATGTTTCTGTTGACGCAACTCAAAAGGATGAAAACACACCCAAGAATAGAGGCAAGCGATTATTTGTGAGCGATGGTGTTCGAGAGCGATCGTGTGCCTTTCCCATGCATCACTGATCATTCAGCTGTGATGGCTGCCCGAGCCCAGGACCTGAAAACCTATAGCACAGACTACAGGTCGTATTTATGAAGGTATTTCATTGTAATGTGATAGGATGACTCAGTATAATGTCTAGATGAGGATGACTCCTGCTGGTTGCAATCAGTCAACTGTGATGGCTACACAGGCCCAAAACCCTTTCGGACAGTCTGCATGCCGTATTTATGAAGGGATTTCATTGTAACTTGATAGGATGACTCGTTTTAGAATAATTTCACTCTAACTTGGTAACTTTGGTTGACATACATTAACTGTGAGGGCCACATTAAGCTACCTCTCAATTCTTTTGTATATTCTACACATCAAATTATTTTTATTGAAAACATAGCATACAGGGAACAGAAATTAACATATTCTCAATTATCACAATTCTTGTCGTACTTCATAATCCTTTCATAAACATTGAACATTATCCTTTTCATCAAACACAATACACAGTCAAGTTAAGCTACAGTGTCATTGATATGAGAGCTTATTGGGTCATAAGTACCTAATTTATGCAAAAATAAAGTTTTTCCGCCACTCCATGGGAACCGCAGAACCTAAAAATATCTTCAAAACTACACAGCACTGAGAATTCTTATTTTGTGTGAAGCTTCCTGAGGAACAGCAGAAAGAAATGGCCCCAAACAAATTGCCATCGGTTTTATCATAGGGTACTTTTCATGGATTTTGAAAAAATGCTGAGTCAGCATTTTTTAACACTGTGAGTAATGGGAAAAATATTAAAGAATCTTCTTCCCCCATACCACTGCTCCAAATGCTTTCATTTCACATATAACATCTTTGGAAGATTCATTGACATGTTTGTTGAAATCAAATCCCTGGGTCCATATTTGGTCTCTCTATGGGAGCCCAAATGTTCAGATTAATGCAATATGAGGAGTATTCTTTAAAAATCTTCTTCCGATCCACTAATCAGATTCTTTTGATATTTGGTATGCACCATCCTTGGGGGTGGGGGCTGGGGCTGGTGGGTGGGGAGGGGGGATTCAAGTCAAGTGAGTGCCCTCAGGCCCCATGGGCCTCTTGTCTTATTTCATAATCCTTTCATAAACATTGAACATTATCCTTTTCATCAAACACAATTCACAGTCAAGTTAAGCTACAGTGTCATTGACACTTTCATTATTTTTATGCCCCCGACTTAAGTCGGGTAGCATATAGTGATTGAAGTGTGCGTGTGTCTGTCAGTGTGTGTGTGTGTGTGTCCATGTGTGTGTGTGTCTGAGCCAATAACTCGAAAACTGTTAGGGCCACAGTCATCAAACTTCACACAATTATAAAGCACCATGGGAGGATGTGCCACACACCACAGCCGGGTTTGTACCTTCAAGGTCAAGGTCACACTTTAAGGTCACACTAATGGGGGCATTGGCACACGCTTTGCATTGCCCCTCTTGGTTAATTATGCATTGTTGTTGTCTAGAGGAAGCTTCCTTTCATTGTTAGACCAGGTTCTAAACCAAGATGGCTGCCTGTGGCCAATTCATTGTGGCTTCCATGGTGGCCATCTTGAATTTGGTTTCCGTCCAATAACTAATAAATACTGACTCCAATCAGTTTCATTTTTTGGTTATGCATTATTTGTGTCTATATTCAGCAGGATTAGCTAACATCAGTTTGAAAATCAGTTCATATAAAAATGTTTAAATTCCTCAATTTTCAACATGTTAATCTTCGCAAAAAACTCCCATCAGTTCATTGATTGATTTGATTCTGACTGTGTTTTATCATTTTAACAGCACAAAGTTCATAATAAAACCAATCAGATGCTTCAGACAACGAAGCTATAGGGAATTCTGTTAATGTTCTATAATGAGCAATGCAGCAGTTCTGTTGGCTAGAAACAACCTCCAAGCATGTGCACATGCTTCCTTTGAAGTTCTTGTTCCTTTGGTTGCACAGAATTGAAAACAATCTGTTGAATAAATAAAAAAACTTTTCAAGCCTTTCGCCCATATAAAGCAAGCCTTGTTTTGTGTGTGCAAGTTGAAGAGCCATTCTAATCACATATTACGAATGTTTGTAAAAAATGAATCAACATGAACACAGGTAAAGTTGTATGTATTCGACACATTGCCCTACAAAATTGGGGCCATTATGCTATTAAAAAACAAATACTTGTTTCTCAGAACCTCCCTCATCATTGAAATTCTGCCTCATCACTCTTCTTTTTACCAGAAAATCTCTTCATTGATACCTATTTTGCACTTGCTGGACTTAAAATTTAACCAACTATATCTTGTTTGACAGAGCTCGCCGAGCCCTGTCAAACAAGATATATTTGGTTAAATTTGCAAATGCAGTATGGGAAACATTGTGCAAAGAGTTAAATAATTCCAACTATTTTCAGGACTGTTTTGTGGATAGACAAAAAAATAAAAAGCCTCCATCCCTCAACATAAGATTGAGGGAAAATTGCCTGAGAACCCTGAAATTTTTTATAGGCCTTACAACAACAAAATGAGATGTTTTGTCCATACAAACAAATTAATGTTTTTGATTTCGTAAGCATTGGCTTCATTTTTTGGCCATGTGAGTTTTTCTCATCATTTGGCGTCCGGCGTCCGTAAACTTTTCACCTTTTCATCTTCTCTAACCGCTGAGCCGGTGTGAACCAAACTTGGCAGGAATGGTCTATGGGAGGTCCTCTACAAACAATCGTCATTTTGTTCCCGAAAAACATGGCTTCCAGAAGCATTCTTTGATTATACAAATGATCCTCATTTTGTTCCCATGGGTATGAAAACATGGCCGCCAGAGGCATTCTTTGATTCTGATTGGTTGATTTTGAAAAATCTTCTCTGAAACCACAGGGTCAAATGTTTTGAAACTTTGCATGGTTGATGACTGGGACCCCCTCATTCAATGATCCTCATTTAATGTTGATCGGGTTGCAAAATTGGCTTCAATTACGGCTTATAGTTACTATAGAAACTCTATGGGAAATCACATTTTCATCTTCTTCTCGAACTACTGAGCTGACGTGAACCAAACTTAGCAGAAATGGTCCTCTACAAACGATCCTCATTATGTTCCCTTGGATTGAAAAACATGGCCACCAGAGGCATTCTTTGATTCTGGTTGGTGGATTTTCACAAATCTCCTCTAAAACTGCCAGGCCAAATGTTTTGATACTTCACTTTAATGATGACTGGGACCCCCTCTACCAACGATCCTCATTTAATGTTGATCGGGTGGTAAACATGGCTGCAATTGCTGAGCAGACCTGAACCAAACCTGGCGGGATAGTCTATGGGAGATCTTCTACAAATGCTCCTCATTTTTGTTACCGTACATTGAAAAACATGGCTGCCAGAAGCATTTTTTGATTCTGATTGGTGGATTTTGAAAAATCTTCTCCTCTGAAACCACAGGGGCAAATATTTTGCCTCTTTGCATGGTTGATGGCTGAGACAACCTCTACCAAACGATCCTCATTTAATGTTGATCAGGTTACAAACATGGCTGCAATTGTGGCTTATATTTACTATTGAAACCTTACGGGAAATCACATTATCATCTTCTCTGGAACTACTGAGCTGACGTTAACCAAACTTATCAGGAATGGTCTATAGGAAGCCCTCTACAAACGATCTTCTTTTTGTTCCTGTTGGTTGGAAAATGTGGCCACCAGAGACATTCTCTGATTCTGATAGGTTTTGCAAAAATCTTCCCCTCTGAAACTACAAAGTCAAATGTTTTCACATGATTGTGGACTGGGACACCTTCTACGAATGATCCTCATGTAATGTTGATGTAATGTTGCAAATATGGCCACAATTGCAGCTCATCGTTACCATGAAAAGCCTATGGGAAATCACATTTTTATATGTAGTTCCAGGTGAGTGATTACAGGCTCTTTAGAGCCTCTAGTTTTTATCTGCCCCTACACTTCCCCCTCACAAACAAAAACATAATGGGTAATGGAATGATTTAAAACTAAACCTAAACCATATGTTTTCATACAAGATTTACCACCGATACCGACATCAGACTCAAAAATTTCAATTTTGTCCATATCCATCTCTTGTGCTAGAAGGCCATTTATGTATTCTGAAGTGCAGATACCACAACTTAAAATCTTCATATTCAGAGTATGCAGACATGTTAAGTCTCACAGATTCACCATGAGACTCCCGGATTAGGGCCATGATCTCCTGCACTCACGGTAGCACCCATAAATCTCCCGCATCATCAGAATTTATCAAGTGAAATCAACCATTTCTTTATTGTGTACAATTTACTTCACGTTTGCAAACTGTAATCCTTGAGATCTGCTCAGTGACCCGGATATTTAAGTAAGCTTCAGAAATTGAGTCTCTTTTTTTCCTCATCCCTTTGTTCCAAATCGTGTTTAATTAAAATAAATTAATACAAGAATGGACTATTTGATATTATTCTGTCATTAAATGGTGATCGAAGACCAAACAATATAGCTTGGTGCAATGTTTTCACAACAAAAACACCAACCTTTTTTCTTAGTACTTAAGCGACTTTGCCCCAGTTTTCACAACATAAACACAGCCGCATGTGAAGGAACAATAGCTGATTACTGTTTGAAACCAAATTGATTTCGGCTCATCAGAGATCTTCTTTTTAATTGAAAAATAACTTTGTTTTCAAACATTCTATGATGAATGGATCACAGGTAACTGTAGTTGTGTATATATATTAGGAGATGTATACCGGTAAGTACCATTCACAATCGTATTTGCAATGTCTGAAAATCCATCGTTATGATTCTAAATTAGAAGAATCATGGAAGAAGGAGATGACCTGAAATTTATACAGGCATAAAGTAAGGAAAGGAAGGGGGTAGTTGTGGGATAAACTTATGTGTAGAGTGGGGGGAGGGACTATTGAACTAGGTTTGGAATAGAATATGTTGGGATGGGGAGGGGTAGTAGTGGGTAAATTAATGGAGATAAAGTGTGTGTGTGTGGGGGGGGGGGGGGGGATTAAACTATATAAACTGTATAAATTTACCCCACTTACAATTACAAGGTGTGTGTGTGTGTGGTCCCTTAACTGATAGTTTGTTGGTGGTTCTTAAGCTTTTTCTCAAAAATTATAAGTGGGGTAAATTTATGCAGTGATGAAGTGGGGAGGGGGGGGGGGGGGGGAATTGATAGAGATACATGTAGATAACTTAATAAATTGTTGTTCTCTGAACAAAAGTCTTGTTAAAATATTCACACGCAAAAATCTCCCTGATTGTTATTTTCAAAACTTAACATGTCTGAGAGTATGTGGTTCATATCTTCTGTGAAATGAAATTATTTAATCTCTAAGACACTTTCCCTTATAAATTTTAACAAGGCAAAGACGTAAACAAATTTTGATGACCAAAATTACTTTAGGTTTTGATCTTTTAACTGATGTGTGAAACAGCATCTAAATAGAGCATGGGTGCTTATGTACAAGTGTTTTTCATTGCACTTGTTTTTTTTTTTTGTATTTATATAAAAAGTTTATAAATGTACTCTAGAGGCTTCAAGGTTATGTACCCTGTTCAGTTTGAGAAAAGAAAATATTTAAAGCTGTGTAAATTTGAATTTTTTCAGATTTAAGCAAGAAAGCAGGCAATATTTCCAGTCCTCATAAATTCTGTGAATCTATGAAGAAGCAGTTGAATCTTCACTTTGATTGTGTAAGTTGTCAATATTTTTGTGCTCTTCTGGCTCAAATTTTCTTCTTGTGGTGGTTGGCAAGGAACTGGGAATGTTTTGATAGGTCGTATAAGGTCAAAATATTTTCAAACTTCAGATAAAATGTACCTTTGGAAGGATAACGTGTCCATTTTTTTTTTGTTGGACCAATTCAAACATATTGTCAGTCAATAAAAATGAATGTGCATCTCCCGTACGTGGATTACAATACCAAAGTCTAAAACATGACAGGTAGAAAGTGCAAATTAAAAAAGACAGATGAGAACAGCCAGTGGCTAGATATGGCGGAATGACACATGCACACTTCCTCAATATGGATGCACATACACTGTGTCACACTTTAAAATCCAAGAAACACAAAAAGGCATAATGTAACAGAAAAACAATATTGTTGTTGTCATATTTGATGCCTACAATAACTCCCACATAACAATCCATCCCTATACCTGCACTGTTCCCTTGATGCCTTGAAAACCCTTGAATTTTGTCGCCCCATAGCCTAGAAAACTTTGAATTTCTTTTTAAAAAATGTGTGCAAGAATCCTGTATGATGGTTGAATATATTCCGGATTGAATTGTATGCAAGATTCTGAAGCTCCACATATATATATATGGCACATTTACAATTTGTACTGAAGGAATAGTGAAGGGTTTGTTTGAATATTATATGCAATTAAGATTTCATTTGGTAAGTGAGACTTACTGTTCTAAGTAGGTGGTTTTATTTCATCACATACACTTGTATCTTGGGAATTTCAATGATATACCGTATTTACTCTATGTATTGGGACACTCTATGATTTGGGACACACATTTTTTCCAGAAAACTATATTTTTTTATGCTCCAAAGTTTGGGACATTCAGGAGATTTGTTTCCAGTTGGCCCGTCGGTAGTAGCAGACGACATTCATAAAAAAAATTCTTGAGTAACTAAAAATTTTCATTTTTTCCTTCCAGAACATAGCTTATGATCCCTCATTGGAATGAGCGCAATGAGCTCGTTCCAATGAGGAATCATAAGCTCTGTTTTGGAAGCAAAAAATGAAAATATAAAAAAAAA
Source organism: Pictodentalium vernedei (assembly GCA_031216915.1). Classification (NCBI taxonomy): domain Eukaryota; kingdom Metazoa; phylum Mollusca; class Scaphopoda; order Dentaliida; family Dentaliidae; genus Pictodentalium; species Pictodentalium vernedei. The sequence continues at coordinate 694,756,940 of CM062295.1, forward strand.
TTGGACGGCAATTTTCGTATATAGTGATGGAAAACGAATCGCACACAACTTTATCAGCATCAAATCAAGACCAGGCTCTGTTCTTTCCCCATTTTCTAAGAATTGGGACACCTGTGAAAATAATTATTTTTACCTGTCCCAATACATAGAGTAAATACAGTAATATTTTTAATATAGAAGTTGGTAACATTTTTTATTACATTCCTCAGTTCATTTTGCATTGAATTTAATGTTGATTAAAAAGTGGTAATGTCACGAGTGAATTATGTCACTTCAATAGTAACTTTGGAACGACTGACGTATATAAGCCACGCCCCCACCGATTTGTTGATGTTTTGTTTTCCAGTTCCACATCAGTTAATTAAAATGAATTTTCCTTCTGAATATTTTTAAAAATCCTTTCTTTCCTCTATGAACAGGTTCGTTGGCACAGTTGACAAAATCCAAATAGAAATATTTTATCTTATGGCTGAATGCCATTCCCCAAATGCGACTGGAACGCCACATAAAATAGTAAAATATCGAACGAAAGTCACAAAAATAAAACTGGGCCATTTCCAATCAAAGATTTGACACAGAAAGTGATGTATTCATACGCGCTAATTTCAGAAGTATTTCAGAGTTGCATTTGCGAATATTTTGTGTTGAATTATTTTTAATGAAAGACATTTTGGTCTAAAATGTCATTTACTAAAGAGAGTGACCCATTCTTACGGCAAGTTACAGTATATAATTCGCCTCGAGACAGGACTATTTCTTATTTCCTTCCTGCTAATTTTAGAAATGTTTCCGTGTTTACATTAAATTGGATTATATCTGACAATAGTTTGGGTTGAATTATTACAGTAAAAGACCTCTTTATTCCAAATGTCATGTAATAAACAGAGTAATCAATTTGTTTTGAGCGTTACGGTAAATAATTCATCTCGAGACGGGACTGTTTTGTAAATCACTCTGGCTACGCTCTCGTGATTTACTCGCGTCCCGTCTCTTGATGAATTATTTACCGTAACGCTCAAAACAAATTGATTACGCCCTCGTGATTTATTCACGTCCCGTCTCTCGATGAATTATTTACCGTAATGCTCAAAACAAATTGATTACTCTCTATGTAATTTGAGATTGTATGGATCAAAATTGAGATAACTAGAATTGCCAATTTTAACCCTTCCATTTTCAGAATGTATGTGTGTCTGCTGAATTGATAAATGGAGCTATATGGACTCGCATTCACTTTCTAGAAAATGGAGACAAGAAGTTTTCACCAAATAGAATGCCATATTTTGTTCACTATCCCCAGACAAGTTTTATTATTATGACAAAAGTCATTGTTAAGTATCACGATGCTCTTATGCAAGTAAGTTGAATATTTCTTAGCTAAGGCCCAGGGATGAAAGTTTTCTGGAATTTTATTTTACTTTTTTATACATCCCCAAAGTCTGCTTTTTCCAGTAATCAACTTTTCCCTTCCACTTGTAGTTCCGTTTTTCATATTTTAGCAATTGTTGGAAGTCAAACCAAGTTTTTTTGTGTACTAAATGCTGATTGGACAGTCATATTTTTATACTAAAACCAATGGCCCAGACTTACCTGGTGAAAACTCCTTAATTTCCAGGGCCAAACACAAATTTTGAACCCCCAATCCCCAAAATCCCCAAAATTTGCAATTTGTCCTGTCTGGTCCTCCATACTTTTGTTCACTGCATATGTGCGGTAACCAGGAAGGTACCAAAATTGGCACAAACATCATTCTTCTGTTTGGCCCAAGTCAGTAACATACATGAGATTTTTCCGCGGATCCGCGGATTTCCGCTTTTGCGTATTTTCCGATAATGAAGTGTAAAAATATTACGTTAAAAAGCAAAATTTCCATGCAAAGAACGTCTAAAAAGACGAAGGGTACGAAATATTGGGGCGAATATGTTGGGAGCGTTTTGCAAGTACCACTCTTCTATTGATTATGCACAATCGAACGCACCATCGAGAGCACATGTTTTATGTTCTGCTGCTAAATATTATGCACTTTTTTGTAATTCTACTTGGATTTCCAATACTATTAATCAAAATGCGGAGTGACATTATTGAGCGAGAAAATGATTCATTAATTGATGAAAAGGGGATAAAAAATTCTTGGAAATGGTCATGGATGGAATTAAAAATTATCAATCATGACGAAACGGAATATGTCAATGAACACGTACGAAAAATTTGTGCCAAAGGGAAAGCTTATTGTAAACTCTGTGATTTGGAGATAAAGTACGGAAGCCGTGGTAAGCCGGCGTTAATCGACCACATTAAGTCTGCAAAGCATCAAATTAAAAGGAAAATAATTTCCCAGGTATGTAACCTTCACTTTTAGAGGACCCACTGCCATATTGAGGACTCGCTTTTGCGGGTCCAGGTCGTTTCGTTTCCGGGACGTTTCGTCCCCATGGCAGGGTGGGATTTTTTCATACCCAGCTGGGGACGAAACGTCCCAGTTAGTTGGGAACTCTGGTAATGGTGAAAGGGTTTAATTCAAAAAAATTAAAACAGATTGTCTGCCTACTATTGCAACCAGCCTACTATTGCAACCATCAGTCCTTTTTCATAGCAGAAGTTCTTGATGAAAGTTGTAAAAGAATATGAATTTTTTCGACATCCAGTTTATGTTTAATCAAATTATTTTAAGTGAACCACCAATACTACTCAGTTATAATCTTAAAATGCTTAGGAATGGCCAAGATTCAATCTCCGAGCACTTACAACCCCAGAGCTTCCAGGGGCCTAGCGGCCCCTGGACCCCGGCTAAAAAGAATTTCGCCTTGCTACGCTCGCCAAACATTTCCTCTTTTTTATCTTTAACCAATCTCATGTATGCAGTAAACATCTGAACTGACATCTGTGCTTTAAATGGCATAGCTCTCATGTCGGCGGTGTCTGGATTCATTCATTTTGAACTTTTTTGTGTAGGTTTTGATTTTTTTTTTTTTTATGTCTGCCATGCTTTTCAGGGATAGTAATATTTTATACAACCCTTTCCATGCTTAGTTACTTGAATTTTGGACTTTTGTGTACAGGTTTTTGACTTTTCTGTGCAGGTTTTTGACTTTTGTGTATAGGTTTTTGACTTTTGTGTACAGGTTTGGAATTTTGTCTTCAAGCGGAGTTTTACCTTACTGGCATATTGTCATGGTGGTTTCCTTAACATTTCTGGGTATTTTTCTCAATTTTAACCCCTTGAAACAAATGTGATGCTTTTTTGACTTTTGTGTGCAGGTTTTGAGGTTTGTCTTTCTTTTCTTCCAAGTGGATATTTTTCAAGTAGAGTTTCATCTTACTGTCATATTGCCATTGTGGTTGCTGTGATGGGGTATTTTTCTCAATTTTAAGCCCTTAAAACAAATGTGATACTTTTTTTTTACTTTTATGTGCAAGTTTTGAGGTTTGTCTTTCTTTTCTTCCAAGTGGAGACTTACTTTGTAGCATATTGCCATGGTTCCTATTTTATGTTAGGATGCTTCTTTGGGGCTATTTAACCCTTTAGCTGCTTATTTACTTTAAGTTTGGACTTTTGTGTGCAGGTTTTGATATTTTTTTAAGTGGAGTTTTACCTCACTGGCATATTGCCATGGTGGTTACTGTAACATTTTCAGGGTATTTTTTAAATTTTAACCCTCTGAAACAAATGTGATACTTTTTTGACTTTTATGTGCAGGTTTTGAGGTTTGTCTTTCTTTTCTTCCAAGTGGATATTTTTCAAGTAGAGTTTACCTTACTGGCATATTGCCACTGTGGTTACTGTGACAGGGTATTTTTCTCAATTTTAACCCCTTAAAACAAATGTGATACTTTTTTTTACTTTTATGTGCAGGTTTTGAGGTTTGTCTTTCTTTCCTTCCAAGTGGATATTTTTCAGGTAGGGTTTCACCTTACTGGCATATTGATATGGTGGTTACTGTGACATTATCAGGGTGTTTTTCTCAATTTTAACCCATTGAAACAAATATGATACTTTTTTTTCTTACTTTATATGTGCAGGTTTTGAGGTTTGTCTTTCTTTTCTTCAAAGTGGAGACTTACCTTGTAGCATATTGCCATGGTTCCTAATTTATTTATGTTAGCATACTTCTTAGGAGTTATTATTATATTATTTAACCCTTTAGTTGCTTATTTTCTTTAATTTTGTACTTTTGTGTGCAGGTTTTGAACCTTTTTTTTTACTCCAACCACCCCTTTACTTTGGCCACCTGTTGGTGAGCCACGGGGTTCTGATACCCCCTCTAGTTTGAAGATGCCAGACACAAATCATTGATGATTATTGTGAATTCAAGGATGTGAAAGGATGCTGGAAGTGATCTATGGAGGTTTTAGATGTTCAGGACTGTAACTTTAAAATAATTATGTAAAATTATTCATGTCTCCCATTTTCAGGACATGGGACTGAACGTCCTCATTCATGCTAATGATTGAACGTACTGTTTGTTAAATGTTCCTGCCCTCTCCTCCCATGAACCCTCCTATTAAGCTCCCAAGATTTTTGTTTGTTTTTTTTTATCGAAATTTTTTATTAAATTTCTTGGGAGTTTAACGTGATCTGCGGAATGTTTATTCTGGTTATCCCGATGGTTACGTCCTCATCCTGTGGGTGTTAGGACGTCTGTAGTCTTGCATCTTCTACCAGATGCATTGTTTCTTCTTCCTATGCAGATCTGGCTTTGCATCAGGTAGTGATTGATCGGTTACTGACTTTGGGCTTATTGTATGCCTGTTGTTTAGTTTCCGATTTTTCCTGTTGACGTTGTTTTAAGTTTATATTTATTTATTTATTGGTGTTTAAGGACACATACTTATGTACAATGGCTAATCGTGACCGTTTTACGGGTGGAGGAAGTCTGAGTACCCGGAGAGAACCACCGAGCATCGATAAGCAACTGTCAGCTCCTCAACATTCTAACTCTGTTCAAGCTCCACTCAAGCAGGGTTACAGCGGTTGAAGACATATGCACCATCGACGTACAGTACGCCTTAGTACACAGCGTCATCGTGCAACCGGGATGAAGTGGCATGCCCAAGGACACAACGCGGGTCCCAGACGGGGATCAAACTCTGGACCTCTAGCATAGAAGTCCAACAGTCTACCACTGTGCCACTGCACTCCCTTGTTTTCAGTTTAACAACGCTTTAAATTATCATATTCAAGTATTATAGTATAGCACAGTTATTAGCTCACCTGACTTTCAGTCAGGAGAGCTATAGTGATCACTCCCTGTCCGTCGTCCGTGAACATGGTGTTTGCGTCTTCTCCCAAACCACTGAACCAATTTAATTGATATTTGAGATAATAGTTTGTTATGACATCGTTATGACATTGCAATTTGATTTTGTTCAAATCAAGTTGCCTCACCCCTTGGTAGGGCCATGCCCAAAAAGTGTTCTTAAATCTTAAATGAACCAGCAGTAGCAGAGACTTGATATTTGGTGTGCGGCTTCCTTTTGAGGTGTAGACTCATATTTGTTCAAAAGAAGTTGAGGAGCTATATTTGCCTTCGTTATGGGAGGGGCAAGAATTTTTGCCCCGCCAAAAATTTCTATTTTTCAAACCTAGAGGCAGATTTGAACCAAATTTATATGAGGGCTTATTGGGTCATAAGTACTTAATTTATGCTCCAATTTTTTTTCCTGTTGCCCCATGGGAACCACAGGAGCTAAAATAGAAAAAAATTAAAACGCTGGCCATATCTCCAAAACTACACGGCACTGAGAATTCTTATTTGGTGTGAAGCTTCCTTAGGACCAACAGAATGGAATGGTAAAAAAAAAGTTGCTTTCGGTTTTATCATGGGGTACTATTTTGTGACTTTGAAAAAGTGCTGAGTCAGCATTTTTTAACACTGTGAGTAATGGGAAAAACATTTAAGACTACTTTTCTCCCAAACTAATGCTCCAAAAGCTTTCAAATTTCACATATAACATCTTTGGAAGATTGTTTCACATGTTTATTGAAAGCAAATCCCTGGGTTCATATTTGGGCTTTCTATAGGAGCCCAAATGTTTAAATTAGTGCAGTAAAAGGAATATTCTTTAAAAATATTTTTCTTCAGATCTACCAATCAGAATCTTTTGATATTTGGTATGCAGCATGCTTAGTGGGGTGAGATTCAAGTTTGTTCAAGCCATGTCCCTAGGTCCATATTTGGGCTCACTGTGGGAGCTCGAATTGTAACTTAGTTCAAAATGAGGAATTTTCTTAAAAAATCTTCTTCTTCAGATCCAGCAGTCGGAATGTTTTGATATTTGGAATGCAGCATCCTTAGAGGGGTGAGATTCAAGTTTGTTGAAGCCAAGTCCCTGGGTTTGTATTTGGGCTCCCTGTGGGAGCCTGAATTATAACTTAGTTCAATATGAGGAATTTTTCTTTAAAAATCTTCTTCTTCAGATTCAGCAGTCGAAATGTTTTGATATTTGGCATGCAGCATCCTTAGGTGTTCATATTTGGGTTCACTGTGGGAGCCTGAATGATAACTTAGTTCAAAATGAGGAATTTTCTTAAAAAATCTTCTTCTTCAGATCCAGCAGTCAGAATGCTTTGATATTTGGTATGAAGCATCCTTAGGGGGTAAGATTCAAGTTTGTTAAAGCCAAGTCCCTGGGTTGATATTTGGGCTCCCTGTGAGAGCCCGAATTATAACTTAGTTCAATATCAGGAATATTCTTAAAAAATCTTCTTCACATCCACCAGTCAGAATCTTTTAATATTTGGTATACAGCATCCCACTGGAGGTGAGATTCAAGTTTGTTCAAGCCAAATCCCTGGGTTCATATTTGGGCTCCCTGTGGGAATATGAGGAATGTTCTTTAAAAATCTTCTTTTTTTTTAGATCCACTAGTCAGAATCGTTGGATATTTGGTATAAGTTTTTCTTAGGAGGGGCAGATGCAACTTGTTGAAATCAATTATTCCCTGACTTGATATTGAGGATACCATGTCAGGTGAGTGCCCTCAGGCCCCCTGGGTCGCTTTTTATATTTATAATAGGATACATGTCTTAAATAATTCCGGTAGTGTAGCTTTAATTATTTAGTGTTTGTCCACACTTAGGCTCTAAATAATTCCGATAGTGTAGCTTTAATTATTTAGTGTTTGTCCACACTTAGTCTCTATCAAGACGCCCTTGGGCTAATGAAGTTCCCTTTGAGAACTTTTTTCGGAAAATCTTTTTTTCAATTTTGATTTCTTTCGAAATAATTTTGATTCCCATATTTTTGTATCCTTAATATGTATAAATTATTTTTGTAGTTTAGGAGTGCAGTGAACGTCTTCGGCTTAAATATTATTATGAAATCTTTTTGCTCAAAGTGTAAGGCGAGGAAGTTTGCCTCGGATTTCCATGCTTGTAGTCACTGCAATCCTTCAGATACATGTGCTACTTGTGTAGTTTTGGATGCCAAACGTTGGAGGCGGGTGTCGTGTTATGTGGCATGCGGTAGAGTTCCGATAACGGAACTGTCACCGCAGGCTAATTCTAGTTTTTAGCTCACCTGAGCAAAGCTCAAGGGTAGCCCAATTTTATTCAAATGTTGGGTAAATGTTTATTGCCTAATGCCAATTCGGATTTGTTCAAATGAAGTTACTCCTCTCCCTGAGTGGTGCCATGCCCCCAAGGGAGACCGAAATCTTTAAAAATCTTCCCCTCATGAACTAGCAGTAGCAGAGACTTGATATTTGGTGTGCAGCTTCCTTATGTGTTATAGACTCAGATTTGCTCAAGAGAAATTCGAGGAGCTATATTTGCCTTCATTATGGGAGGGGCAAGAATGTTCCCCTGCCCAAAATTTCTATTTCCAAACTGAGAGGCAGATTTGAACCAAATTTGATATGAGGGCTTATTGGGTCATTATGCCAAAATTTTTTTCCTGTCGCCCCATGAGAACCGCAGGAGCTAAAAATAGAAAAAAATTAAAACGCCTATATCTTCAAAACTACAAGGTACTTAGGACCAACAGAATGGAATGGTCACAAAAAATTGCTATCGGTTTTATCATGGGGTACTTTTTGGGGACTTTGAAAAAGTGCTGTGTCAGCATTTTTTAACACTGTGGGTAATGGGAAAAACATTTAAGACTACTTTTCTGCCAAACCACTGCTCTAAAAGCTTTCAAATTTCACATATAACATCTTTGGAAGATTGTTTCACATGTTTAGTGAAATCAATTCCCTGGGTCCATATTTGGGCTCTCTATGGGAACCCAAATGTTTAAATTAGTGCAATTTTAAGACAAAAAATTTTTTTTTTACACTGAAAATTTGGGGGCCGGGTGGGACTTTATGCATTTTGGCCAATTTTAAGAAGAAGAAAAAACAATTTTTACTCTGAAAATATTTTGTTTGGGACTTCTCAAATTTCCGAACAAAAATGAAAAAAAAATCTGTTTTTTATGCATTTATCTTAATTTTGGGACGTAAAAGTGCAGGAACTGAAAATAGAAGGAAAATCCTGTGTATTGTGTGGGCAGAATCGCTTCATCTAGTTGGTATATGCTTTTCTTAGGAGGGGCGTATGCAGCTCATTCAAGTCAAGTCCCTGGTTTGATATTTAGACTACCATGTCAGATGAGTGCTCTCAGGCCCCCCTGGGGCCTCTTGTTCAGTTTCTTATTCAGAGGAACAAGAACATGGTGATAGTATAGCGACACCCATCCAAAATGTGCAGCCGTCGTCGCACTCTGATTAGCAGACAGTTAGCTGCAAAGGTGCTGATGAATATCCAGCAAGAAATAAGGCCTCTTATTCCTTCACAAGCAGCTAGCTCAATCGGTGAAGCGGTTAGCCTGTTAGTGAGAGCCGTAGTCCCGGGTAAGTCCGTAGCGGTTGAGGAGAGTGTAGAATTGGGTCGAGCGAGCACCTCAAAATCAAAAGCTCACCCAGTGACGATGGCAAAGGGGAAAAAGCCAGCAAGTTTCTCATTGGGACGCTCCGCGAGATCTGTGGTCAGATCGCGAGTGGGAGAGCCTTCTCTGTCTCGTCAACATTCGGGGCTGACTGTTGCCATTGCGAGAAACTTCACTGAGTCAGAGCTAACGTCATCGCTGGCCGCTCGGGGCCGGTGGCAGTTATGACTTCTTCCACGTCTCTTACTAAGCACATTAGACCGCTCACTATCTATCCGACTTCGGATGTTCAAGCCATTCCGTGAAGATGCTCCCAGTCTTCGCCTCAGAAGTCGGGCCATCCGATAGCCAGTGGTTCAAGGCTTGATTATGCGGAGCATTCGGGATGTGTGGAGAAAAGATCTGGGGACAGAACTCCATCCTGCAAACATCATGCGACGAAGAAACATAAGACTGCTGTTCCGCAAGCCTCAGTGACGCACTTGCTGTTGCAGATTGCACAGCTTTTTGCAGCTTCCCAGCAAATGCAGGTACAGCCGTCAACAGACTCCGGGAGTGAGATGTCGGACGGTGCTGGGTCGGTCCGGTCATCCATTCATTCAGATGGAGTTGACTGAAATTCACAGCTAGAGCAAGCAGATGGTGAAAGGGAAGCAGTAAGTTTCTCAGTCCCTTTTGGAGCAACACATGGAAACTGTGAATTTTATTCATCAGTTTTTTCCAGATCTTGTTCCTCCTGGTCAGCAAGCTGCATCAGCTAGGCAGAAACCGCTATCATTCCTAGATAGTAGATCCTGCGGAGGAAAGACAATGTTCTTTCCTTCCCGGGTCAGTCTGTTCATGTGTCTGAGGCCTTCGGCCAGATTGACAATGCAATATACAGCCTAGCAAATGTAAGAAGAAAAAACAGTTTCTTATTTTCATCTTCTATCCATATACGGTTTCCTGGATCATGTTACTTAAACACGGTTGAAGAAGATGTTCAGAGAGCTCCTCTGCATCTGGATGAACGGGATTTAGATCTGGATATCTCGGTACCCACTTCATTCAATGTCCCCTCAGATGTGATTGAATCTACAATAGATTCTAGTCAGGCAGTTTTGGATGCTATGTCCTATGCAGATCATATCACCAGGGCTTTGGACAATCGTCTTGTTGGGAAAGAATTTGCCGATATTAATACTTCGCTCAGAGTTCTTTCTAGGGCAGTTATGTATGCCACATCATTCTGCCCATACAGTGGCTAATATGGAATTGATAAGACGTGATGGAGCCTTAGCATCATCTTTATTGATAGACGATCGGGTGAAAAGCTCTCTAAGAGTAGCTCCGGTTTCCGGGCATACCTTGTTAGACGACAAGTTATCCTTAGTGTATGAAGAAGCTACCAAAAAAGCTACCAGCACTCTTATGCTGAGGTCAGTTTCCCAACAGCAGTCGTCTGCTGGACATGGTGGGCGAGGGAGCTCCAATTCATAGCCAGCGAAAAAGGGCTCCTTGCGGGGTTCTAAGAAACCCTCGTAGGATACTCGGGGAACCGTCAGTATAGCGACTCTGGACAGGGGTATAAGTCTTACAAAAACTTGAAGCCAGACGCCCCTAAACCGACGGCGAGAGGTGCTTCACAGGGAGGACGTAGTTTCTCTTCCCGAAAGCCTCACAAGTCATACAGGCGATGGTATAACCTCTATTGCTCTCCAGTTGGCGGAAGGTTATCAAACTTTGCGAGAAACTGGATGTACATTACGGTAGATCAGTGGGTCAGGAATGTATTCGGAACGGGGCTTCTGCTATCATTCCGTTCAAAGTCCCCACTTACAAGAAGTCCACGTTGGACAGATCTTCCTTCAAAAAGGGAGTCTCTTCTTGCAGAAGTTCAATCTCTCTTAGTAAGGGAAGCAATAGAGGTCGTAGAAAATCCCAACTCACCAGGATTTTACAGTCACCTGTTTTTTGTGTCGAAACCAGATGGCTTGTTTCGACCGGTGATACACTTGAGCTAGATAAACAAACTGATTATCGCTCCAAAGTTCTATATGGAAACCTTTCGGTCGGTAAAAGCGAGCATTCGAGTGAACGACTTTGCAGCAAGCATAGACCTAAAGGACGCATACTTTCAAGTCATGGTCCATCCAGCTTTCAGAAAGTATCTGCGCTTTGCCATTTAAGGGAAGGTTTATCAGCTCAGAGCGCTGTGTTTCAGTCTGAACCTGGCACTTTGGGCGTTCACTCTGATAATGAACTCGATAATGTCATACTTCCGAGCTCATTCGGTGGTGGTAATGTCAGCTTATCTGGACGACATTCTTCAGAGATACGGCGACAAAGATGCACTTCAGATCGATGTGCAGAGTCTGCTTCAATTATTCCGACGTCTCGGTTTCATTGTAAACGAAAAGAAGTTGGATTTAGCTCCATCCAAGTCCTTCTTTCACTTGGGGATGAGCTTCGAGACTCACAGCAATTTGGTTCGCCTTCCGATAACCCAAGCGAAATTAGTCAGTTGCTGTGCTCGCTTTTTATCTAAACTCTCACAGTATCAGCGAGGTAGTTTATACGACTGATTGGACTGTGCGGGGCAGCGGCGGACTTGATTCTGCTAGGTCGTTTATGCACACGTCCTCTCCAGATTTTCTTTCCTCAGAACTGGAGTATCAAGACGCATTCGCTCGAAAGCCAGATTGTTTTAACAGATCCGATAAAACAAAAGGTTCAGATTTGGGCAGATCTCGAGAGGTTGACTCAGGTAGTACTGCTTCAAGTACCGGATCTGGTCTTTACTATTATGACGGATGCGAGTCGGACGGGTTGGGGCACATCCCTGATTCCTGCAGATCTGAAGTGTCAGGGTCTTGGGGACCATTGGTTCCTGGAAAAGCACATAAACATCAAAATGATTATGTCTATTTCGCTTGCACTCAAACACTGGATTGCTCACGCAGCGGATGTCCATGTGCAGATTCTGTCAGACAATTCCACAGTAGTGGCTTATCTTAGGAACCAAGGCGGCACTCGTTCAATTCCTCCCTCTATTCGAATTGACAGAGAAAAATCTCCTATCATGTTCATCTCTCAGTCGGTCATATTCCGGGTTGTCTGAACGTAGTAGCAGACTCGTTCTCAAGGAAAGGTTGCCATCGGAGTGGACTCTCAACAAACGAATATTTCGTCGGATTTGCTACCAGTGGGATTGTCCCATGACAAATCTTTTTGCCACGAACCTAAACAATTTGCTTCCGACGTTCGTGTCGCCTTGTTCCGATTACCATGCGTACGCAGTAGATGCTCTATCGATCTCATGGAACGGAATAATATGATATGCATATCCCCCTACTTCACTGATTCAGCAGATTCTGTTGAAAATCAAACAGTCTCACTGCAAAATCTTGCTTGTAGCACCTCTGTCAGCTCAGAAACCTTGGATCAGCCTGGTCAGGTGTCTGTTATGGGACATTCCTCGGAGGCTTCTTCCTCTCAAGGCTCTTCTATATCAAGGGAAGTCCCATGCACCCATGCACTGCATCACAACCCGGAAGGTCTCAACTGTCACGTATTTCCGTTGTGCGTTCCTTCCTGCATGGAAAGCAGTTTTCAGGACGAGCAGTGGACGCAATTTCTAACTGTACGAGGACCTCCTCTTTGTTGAATGACTCAGCAAAGTGGAGAGTTTTCTTTTGTTGGTGTACAGATCAGTCGGTGGATATTTATAATTCATCTATAGGTCTATGTCATCAGATACATGTGTTCTTCATGATAACTTGGATATTGGATTAGATCCTTCTTTATCCAAACTAGTTAGAAATTTCTCTGTTAATAGACTTATAACCCTCAGATTAATTCCTAAATGGAATTTGACTTGGGTTCTCTTGAAGCTTCAAGAAGCTCCCTTTGAGCCGTTAGATGATGTGGAATTTCAATTTCTAACCCACAAAATGGCATTTCTCTTAGCCTTCACTTCTGCCAGAAGAGTTAGTGAACTCCATGCATTATCTGTTGAAGATTCCCATTACCGTAGTGTGGGTTATACTATTACTCTTACTACGGAAGTGGGATTCTTGGCTAAGAATCAGATTCTGGATAAATGGCCAGAGACTATTGTCATTAAGGCCTTACTGTCCTCGGAAAACCGTAGACTGCTGTTGTGTCCAGTGAGAGCACATTTATAAACGTCGATCTAGCTTTATTAGAAAAGGAAGAAAAAGGTTTTTCCTTTCTCTTATGCCTAACAGAAGGGATATTTATGTTCATTCAGTCGCTAGATGGATTCAATTGGCATTACGAATCGCCTACGAGAATCTATCTTCAGATCAATGTTCTGTCAATAAGATTTCAGTGCATGAGGTTGGAGCACTGTCTTCTTCTTGGGCTTATTCCAATAGTATTGCTATTACTGATTTTATGAAGGCAGCCTACTGGACACAGCCCTCTTCATTTACCAAGTTCTACCTTAGAAATTTAGAGTCTATCTCAGGTGACCTTGGGTCCTCTTTCTGTGGCACAAAATGTCGTCCATTAATAATGCATCTCAGTGATGTCTTAGGCAGTCTGCTCGAGCACTGACACCGTTCTGCTGCCCTCTCCATTCTGAGGATTCTTCCTTCAGAACAAAGGGAAGGGGAGGGGGTGGGGGTCCCTTTATATCATATGACAGTAGACCAGTGTAGGTGCTGTGTGGTTTTAATGTGTAGCTCAGTGTGAAGCAACAATTATGTTTCATTTATGTTCTGCTTTTAAAGTGTAGCTCAGTGTGAAGCATTGTATATATCATGTGTCAAACAAGCGTTAATATACAATCCGCGGTCACTTTTAAATGAGTAGAAAGCGTCTCATTCTCTGGACTAGCTTTATAATTGGCTCCCTTCACCAAATTAGCATAACGGGTTATGCTGGCATTAAATGGAGAAATTATTGTGTATTACTCCTAGATATGATTGGTGTTATGTCATTCTCTTTTTTTTTCTTATTAAGAGAAAGACATACAGTACTCGCAACATGTATTTTGCATTTTCCCCGATGCTGCCGTGTCGGTTTTTCGAGTTCACGGTGGGAATGATGATGAAGAACAATGAGGCACTGAGCACAAATTCAACATTATGCAACACCTAATTCGTGAAACTGACCAGGTGTCACGAAAATCGTGGACAAGTACTTTCCTCATTAAGAAATTATAGCTTCTTGTAATTGTGGTTTGTATATCACATCGCGTAAATCGTGTTCATTTGCAGACTCGGGCACTTGTAGCATTTTTCCATTCACTAAACCGCACTGCTGTCATAAGATGGAGAATTAGAAGCATGGGTGCTCGTGTTCAAATTTAACATTTTCAATCATTTTAAAATATCAATACTAAGAAAACAGTATAGATAGTATAAAAATGTGGTAGCCCACACAAAGTAGATTTTCTGTTTCTCGGGCCATTATTTGTAAAATTGCATGCGGGCGAGCGGGTTTTTCTTTTATTTTTATTCCCCCCGAAAAAAATTCGGGGGAATCTAGCCGTGACGTCGTCCGTCTGTCCATCCGGGCGTAGACGGAATTCGTGTCCGCTCCATAACTTCTTACAGCCTTCAAGGATATTAATGATACTTGGTATTATTATTGCCCACAACCAGAGGGTGTGTCGCAAATAAGGTTGGAATGGCTATCAAGGCTTTTTTCGGGGGAATCGGCCACCCTTTGGTGGCCATCCTCTAGTTTATTTCTGTAATTATTTCTTTGCCATCAAATGTTCATGGTATTGGTTTATGTGTTAAGCCTCATAATCTACTGAATAGCATGGGTGGTGGTGTAGTTCATCCCTTGAGAACAAGAAGGCTTTGCAATGCTAAAGCATTGCAAAGCCTTCTTGCACTCAAGGGACAAATTTATCAATTGTATTAACTTGGGTAAAATATCAACATAAACCATTTAAATATTATTTTTTTAAGTATGCATTGGCTATAAAAAGCATTGCAAAGCCTTCTTGCACTCAAGGGAAAAATTTTTTTAACTTTGGTAAAATATCAGATATAAACCATTTAATTTTTATTTTTTTAAATTTTACATTGGTTATAAAAAGAGAGTATGCGGCAGCCAAAAGACCATGTGGGAGGGCCTGAGAAACAGATTTTTTATTTTTTTAGGCCTTAAATTCTTGCCATCAAATGTTCATGGTATTGGTTTATGTGTTAAGCCTCATAATCTACTGAATAGCATGGGTGGTGGTGTAGTTCATCCCTTGAGAACAAGAAGGCTTTGCAATGCTAAAGCATTGCAAACCCTTCTTGCACTCAAGGGACAAATTTATCAATTGTATTAACTTGGGTAAAATATCAACATAAACCATTTAAATATTATTTTTTTAAGTATGCATTGGCTATAAAAAGCATTGCAAAGCCTTCTTGCACTCAAGGGAAAAATTTATAAATTTTTTTAACTTTGGTAAAATATCAGATATAAACCATTTAATTTTTATTTTTTTAAATTTTACATTGGTTATAAAAAGAGAGTATGCGGCAGCCAAAAGACCATGTGGGAGGGCTTGAGAAACAGATTTTTTATTTTTTTAGGCCTTAAATTCTGATAATACGACGAGCATCTGTGATGAAAAGTTCAAGCACTTGGTACAGAAATGCAGAATGCAGTGTGGGTTTTTCGTTTCTGTCAAACCGCTGCTGCCTCAAGCAGTAGCAAACCAGTAAAATAACAAACAGTGTGGCATTCTGTGTGTTAAATTTGAACAGGGCAAACAATAAACTGATTTAACGGTTCAAGTGTGGGGAAGAGGAAAAATGCCTCAATTGACATATAGGTCTACATGACCTTGGGCAGTCATAAAATATCGCCATATCTCAATCACCGTGAAGACTGCCAACTGACACAAGAATTTTTATCACAAAACAAATTTGCTTTTCTAAAATTGATGATTTTGATTGGCTGTTTAATTTTACCATAGGAGGAATGGGAAGAATGTTGTACTGTAAGGATGTACCAAACCCAAAAATTATATTACAGACTTTCAGGCCATGTTTGGACTAAGTTCCACTTGCCCCCCCCCCCCCCCCCCCCCCCCCCCCCCCCCTCCTCACAAACACAAAGTTACCAGGCACAGATTCATTTTTGCCCAAAGATGCTTCATTTTTTAGCTCACCTGACTGAAAGTCAGGGTGAGCTTTTCTTATCACTCTTCGTCCGTCGTCCTGCGTGAAGGTGGTGTTTGAGCCTCTTTCTCCTAAACCACTGGCCACATTTTAATTAAATTTCATGTAAGTAGTGGTTATATAGGGGCATTTTGATTTTTATCCAAATTATGTTTCGGCTCATATTGAGCAAAGGTGTGGGGAAAAAATGGCCAAATTTTTTGAAAATCTTCTTCTGATGAACCACCAGTAGCAGAGACTTGATATGTGGTATACAGAGTCCTTTTGAGGTTTAGAATCAAGTTTGTTCAAGAGAAGTTTGTCGGGCATTATTTGCCTTCGTTATGGGAGGGGCAAAAAATTTGGCCATGCCTAAAATTTCTATTTTCTGAACCGTGAAGTCGATTTGAACCAAATTTGATATGAGATGATAATGGGTCATAAGTAGTTGATTAATGCAAAAAAAAAATTTTCTCATTGCCCCGTGGGAACCTCGGGAGCTAAAAATAGGAAAAATCTTAAAACTGCCATATCTCCAAAACTACACGGCACAGAGTATTCTTATTTTGTACAAAGCTTACTTTTATCCAGTAGAATAGAAGGGTTAAAAAAAATCCCTATCGGTTTGATCACAAGGTACTTTTTTCAGGACTTTGAAAAAGTGCTGAGTTAGCACTTTTTAACACTGTAGGCAATGGGAAAAACATTAAAAAATCTTCTCCAGATCCAGCAGGCAGAATCTTTTGATATTTGGTATGCAACATTGTAGGGTAGATCTGATTCAAGTTTGTTCAAATCGGCCCCCTGGGTTCATATTTGGGCTCAGTATAGGAGCCCGAATTCGAACTTGGTGCATTTCAGGCTAATTTCTTAAAAAATCTTCTTCTCCAGATCCAGCAGGCAGAATCTTTTGATATTTGGAATGCAACATTGTGGGGTGTATCTGATTCAAGTTTGTTCAAATCGGCCCCCTGGATTCATATTTGGGCTCACTATAGAAACCCGAATTCGAACTTAGTGCATTTCAGTCAAATTTCTTCAAATATCTTCTTCTCCAGATCCAGCAGGCAGACTCTTTTCATATTTGGTATGCAACATTGTGGGGTGGATCTGATTCAAGTTTGTTCAAATCGGCCCCCTGGATTCATATTTGGGCTCACTATAGAAGCCCAAATTTGAACTTGGTGCATTTCAGGCAAATTTCTTAAAAAATCTTCTTCTCCAGATCCAGCAGGCAGAATCTTTTGATATTTGGAATGCAACATTGTGGGGTGTATCTGATTCAAGTTTGTTCAAATCGGCCCCCTGGATTCATATTTGGGCTCACTATAGAAACCCGAATTCGAACTTAGTGCATTTCAGTCAAATTTCTTAAAAAATCTTCTTCTTCAGATCCAGCTGGCAGAATCTTTTGATATTTGGTATGCAACATTGTGGGGTGGATCTGATTCAAATTTGTTCAAATTGGCCCCCTAGATTCATGTTTGGGCTCACTATAGAAGCTCGAATTCGAACTTAGTGCATTGCAGGCAAATTTCTTCAAATTCAAAAATCATCTTCTCCAGATCCGCCAGGCAGAATCTTTTGATATTTGGTATGCAACATTGTGGGGTGGATCTGATTCAAGTTTGTTCAAATCGGCCCCCTGGATTCATATTTGGGCTCACTATAAAAGCCCGAATTCGAACTTAGTGTATTTCAGGCAAATTTCTTTGAAAATCTTCTTAAGATCCAACAGGCAGAATCTTTTGATATTGGGTGTGCACCATGCTTAGGGGGGTTTGATTCAAGTTAGTTCAAGCCAAGTCCCTGGGTTCATATGTGGGCTCACTGTGGTAGTCCGAATTATAACTTGGTTCAAAATGAGGAATTTTCTTTAAAAATCTTCTTCAGATCCAGCAGTCGGAATGTTTTTAGCTCACCTGAGCGAAGCTCAGCGGGAGCTTTACTGATCGTGATCCGTCCGTCGTCCGTCCGGCGTTAACTTTACATTATCGAGTTCTCCTAAATCACTAGCCCAATTTTATTCAAATGTTGGCTAAATATTTATTACCTAATGCCAATTCAGTTTTGTTCAAATGAAGTTGCCCCTCCTCCTGGGTGGGGCCACGCCCCCAAGGGACACCAAAATCTTTGAAAATCTTCTTCTCAAGAACCAGCAGTAGCAGACACTTGATATATGGTATGCAGCTTCCTTTTGAAGTGTAGACTCAGATTTGTTCAAGAGAAGTTTGAGGGGTAATATTTGGCGTTGTTATGGGAGGGGCAAAAATTTTGGCCCCGCCCTAAATTTCTATTTTCTGAACCGAGAGGCCGATTTGAACCAAATTTAATGTGAGGTCTTATTGGGTCATAAGTACTTGATTTATGCCAAACCAATTTTCCCGCAGCCCCGTGGGAACCTTAGGAGCTGAAAATAGAAAAAATTTAAAACGCCTATATCTGTAAAACTGCACGGCACTGAGAATTTTTATTTGGTGTGAAGCTTCCTTAGGACCAACAGAAAGGATTGGTCAAAAAAAATTGCCATCGGTTTTATCATAGGTTACAGTTTCGGGACTTTGAAAAAGTGCTGAGTCAGCACTTTTTAACACTGTAGGCAATGGGAAAAACATTTAAGTATCTTCTTTTTTAGATTCACCAGTCAGAATCCTTTCATATTTGGTATACAACATCAATAGGGTGGTCAGATTTAAGTTTGTTCAAATCGAGCCCCTGGGTTAATATTTGGGCTCCCTATGGGAGCCCGAATTTCAACTTAGTGCAATATGAGGTCTATTATTTAAAAATCTTCTTCTTCAGATCCGCCAGGCAGAATTCTTTCATATTTGGTATACAACATCAATAGGGGGGTCAGATTCAAGTTTGTTCAAATCAAGGCCCTGGGTTCATATTTGGTCTCCCTATGGGAGCCTGAATATTAACATAGTGCAATATGAGGATTATTCTTTAAAAATCTTCTTCTTCAAATTCAACAGGCAGAATTCTTTCATATTTGGTATACAACATCTCTAGGGGGGTCAGATTCAAGTTTGTTCAAATTGAGTCCTTGGGTTCATATTTGGGCTCCCTATGGGAGCCCGAATTTTAACTTAGTGCAATATGAGGTCTATTATTTAAAAATCTTCTTCTTCAGATCCACCAGGCAGAATTCTTCCATATTTGGTATGCAACATCAATAGGGAGGTCAGATTCAAGTTTGTTCAAATCGAGCCCCTGGGTTCATTTTTGGGCTCCCTATGTGAGCCCGAATTTTAACATAGTGCAATATGAGGATTATTCTTTAAAAATTTTCTTCTTCAGATCCACCGGTTAGAATTCTTTCATATTTGGTATACAACATCTCTAGGGAGGTCAGATTCAAGTTTGTTCAAATCGAGTCCTTGTTTAATATTTGGCTCCCTATGGGAGCCCGAATTTTAACTTAGTGCAATATGTGGAATTTTCTTTAAAAATCTTCTTCTTCAGATCCACCAGTCAGAATCCTTTCATATTTGGTATACAACATCTCTAGGGGGATCAGATTCTCGTTTGTTCACATCCAGTCCCTGGGTTAATATTTGGGCTCCCTATCTGAGCCCGAATTTTAACTTAGTGCAATATGTGGAATTTTCTTTAAAAATCTTCATCTTCAGATCCACCAGTCAGTTATTTTGTATATAACATCTCTAGGGGGGTCAGATTCAAATTTGTTCAAATCAAGTCCCTGGATCAATATTTGGGCTCCCTATGGGAGTCTGAATTTTAACTTAGTGCAATATGTGGAATATGCTTTAAAAATCTTCTTCTTCAGACCCACCAGTCAGAATCATTTCATATTTGGTTTACAACATCTCTAGGGAGGTCAGATTGAAGTTTGTTTAATTCGAGTCCCTGGGTTCGTATTTGAGCTCCCTGTGGGAGCCCGAATTTCAACTTAGTTCAATATGAGGTCTATTCTTTAAAAATCTTCTTCTTCACATCCACCAGTCAGAATTCTTCCATATTTGGTATACAACTTATCTAGGGGTACCATATTCAAGTTTGTTCGAATCGAGTTCCTGGGTTTATATTTGGGCTCCCTGTGGGACCCCGAATTTTAATGTAGTGCAATATGAAGATTATTCTTTACAAATCTAATTCAGATCCCCCAACCAGAATCATTTCATATTTGGTATATAACATCTTTAAGGAGGTCAGATTCAAGTTTGTTGAAATCGAGTCCCTGGGTTCATATTTGGGCTCCCTATGGGAGCCCAAATTTTAACTTAGTGCAATATGTGGAATTTGTGTTAAAAATCTTCTTCTTCAGATCTGCCAGTCAGAATCATTTCATATTTAGTATATAACATCTCTAGGGGGGTCAGATTCAAGTTTGTTAAAAATCAATCACTGGGTCAATATTTGGGCTTCCTATGGGAGCCCGAATTTTAACTTAGTGCAATATTTGGAATATTCTTTAAAACTCTTCCTTCATTCAGCCTGCCAGATATTTGGATATTTGGTATACATCACCCTCAGTTCAGCCAGTTACATCATACAAATTTGTTTAAATTCAGTCCGTGTGGTCAAATTTGGTCTTTCTATTGACTCCCCTATGGGAGCCAGTGAAGTGAAGCATTGCTGGTTTAGTATGGTGAACAAGTTCTGTTTTGCTGGTAAACTGGTACCCTGTTACCAATATCTAGGGTGGAAGTCGTGTTAAAATGGGCCTCATGGAAATAAATGATTTTAATCTTTCGTTGCAGTTACAATTAGCCAAAACTTCCAAAACATGACCTTAAACACCTATAAATAAGTAACTTGGGGGAAATAATTTTATGACAAAAACATTTTCTCCTTGTTATACTGTACCAATGACCCAGACATAGCTGGTGCTAACTCTTGAAATTCTAGGGCCAAACACAAATTTTGCCCCCCCAATCCCCAAAATTTGCATCTAAAACCAAAAGAAATCATGTCCTGAAGGTCCTCCATACTTTGCCCTCACTGCGCATGCGCAGTGTCAAGGACGTCCCGAAATTGGCGCCAATTATCATTCTTTGTTTGGCCCTTCATCAGTTCACATCTGACTGATATTTGTGCTTGTAAATCTCAGTTTAAATGATGCCAGACACATAAATATTGGAGAAATGGTGGATATAAAGTGGATATAGAAGGAGGAGAGGAAAAATGAGTGACAGAAAATATTCAGGGCTGTAACTTAAAATTTTTTAGTGAAATTATGTTAAGTTGCCTATTTTCGAGGCATGGGCCTGTTGTTGTCATTCTTGCTATTAAGTTTCACTGCTTGTTCAGTGTTTCCTCTGTCCTTTTCCTTTAATTCCCCCCTTGCTATTCTCCCATGCTTTTGGCTTATTTTTGAGTAATATTATTACTAAAATTTCTTGGGAGATTTAGCTAGGTAACAGAATGAATTCTGTTCTTTTCTCCATGTTTACGTTCTCACCCATGGGTGTTTAGGCGTAGTGTTCTGCATCTACCATCTGATGTTCTGCAGTTTCTTCCCTGGAAGTCTCTGTTTTGCATCAGATAGTGTATTATTGGTAACTGATTTCGGGCCAGGGTTATCAGTGCCTGGAGTCATGTTTCTGGTGTTTATACACTTCTTGTTTACATTGGCAACAGTCTCTGTGTGAGGGGGATTTTTTGTCTTTGTACTAGTTTAAGTCATTACAAGATACATTATTATTATTCGTAAGTGTTGCATTAAATTTTTAAAATATGTTTGAAATTTTTGTCCACACTTAGGCTTGGGATCCATTGGGGCTCAACGTTACTTTTCAAAAACTTGGGCTTTGCTGAAAAAATATTTTTTCAAAATTTCTTTTTTGATTTCAATTATTTTTTCTATGTTAATGGATCATGTTATTATGTATCTTTGTTTTCAGGGGTTCGTGCGAGTACTAGGACTTTTTGTATTCTTTTCACTATGAAAGGATATTGTTCAAATTGTAATAAGAGGAAATCTTCCTCTGACTTTCATGATCATTGTATTAATTGTAGTCAGTGTACTCGCACTAACTCCTGTTCAGTATGTGAATATTGGGATGACAAACATTGGAAACGTGTGTCACGGTATGTTGTTAGCGGGGAAAGGGCCATGCCGGTCCTTTCTCCGCAGGGTCACTCTAGTTTATCAGTCTCTATTTCAGAGGAACAAGAACAGGGTGATGTTTCCGTGATGTCTTCCAATAGTGTGCCTCCGTCGTCACAATTAAATGAAGAGCTAGCGGCAAAAGTGCTCGTGGAGATACGCCAATTGCCTAAGAGGTCCCTAGTAGGATCGACGGCGTTGACGTCCGCTAGCTCGTCCGGTGTAGCATCCATTCATCGAATGGTTCGGCAGCCGGGTTCGTCCATTGCGGTCCAGGAAGGAGATTTGGGTGATGCGAGCACTATAAATATTCGAGGTGCACACCCAGTGACGGCGGATAAGAGGAGAGAACGGTACAAAATGCATATGTCCGCCGCTCGGGACGCTCCGTTATATAGACAGTCCGGAGAGACTGTCCAAAAGGCTTCCTCATCCTCTCAGCAGCGCACACGACCGCACCTTGGCTACGTGACCGAGGATATCCAGCCAGCTTCGCCAATCACGGATTCCACGGCGACCAGGTCACGCCATCCGGTAGCCAGGGATAAGAGGCCTGTAGACTCCGGGTGTTCGCATAAGAGAAATATGCAGGAGTCAGTTTACACGGAGCTTCCAGCGGCTAAGCAGCGTAAGACCGCTACTCCTCAGGCCTCGGTGACGGACGTGCTATCCCAAATAGCACAAATTATCACAGCGTCGGATCAAGAATTATCCGATGACGCTGAGTCGGTACGCTCCGCCGAAGCATCGGGTACGGACGACCGAGAACATCATGAGGTCCTACAGGATGGCGAAAGGGATACCAAGGATTTGGTGCTATCCCTTTCGGAACAACATAAAGCTGCCATAGATTTCATCCGGCATTAGCCACAAGTTGTTCCGTCGGGCCAGATAGCTGCGATGCCGGATAAGAGACTGATAGCGTCATTGGACACAGAATTCTTTGAGCGGTTCAGAGACAGCATCCCTGAGTTTCCGACACAGTCCAATAATGTCACGAGAACGTTCGAATTATTGAACGATGCTATCTTTAAGCTTGCTTCCAAAACAGGCAAAGCTGGTTTCTTGTCTGCTAATGCTCTCAATCTGCCTTTCATCAATTCAAGGAATAAATTCGAAACGGCAGGACAGGGCATACCGAGAGTTCCTCTGCGTCTAGACGATGAGGCGGAAGACTTGGAATTGTCGTTACCGTCGTCTATGTCTATTCCAACCGCGACATTGGAAACGGCAATAACGTCTAACAGAGCAAGCTTAGACGCTTTATCATACGCAGACCACCTTACTAAGGCACTATCATTGCGTCTTCAAGGGAAAGAATTCCAGGATATACAAACCTCATTAAGACTTCTTTCAAGGGCAGTAGCTTATTCCACGTATAACTCCGCCCTTTCAGTGGCAAACCTGGAGTTGGTTAGACGTGATGCAGCCCTAGCTACATCCACGCTGGTGGATAGTAAGGTGAAGAACTCTCTCAGAGTCGCTTCGGTCTCCGGAGAGCTTCTCTTCGACGGCAAGCTTTCAGCAATCTATGATAAGATAACTAAGAAAGCTTCGGATTCTCTGCTTTTTAAATCCGCTTCCAAAAAGTCGGATACAGCAGATAAGAGTAAGACAGGCACTTCTGGGACAAGTACGCCCAAGAGAAGTTCCTATAGAGGTTCTTATTCGTCCTCTAGGTCTTATTCTAGAGACCGTCAAGGCAGTGACTCACGTACGGGATGTTATTCAGGCCGAGACAACTGGTCTGACGTCCCGAGGTCGACGGGTCGAGGTGCGGGTCGTGGAGGACGTAGTTTCTCCTTCCGCAGGCCTCGCAGGTCCAGGAGGTGATGGTTTGAACAGGGAAGCCGCGGCTCCTTGAAATCCTTGAAAGTCCTTGAATTTTAAAAATTTGTTCAAGGACCTTGAATCTCCTTGAAAAAAGGTCTAAAACCCGGGAAACTCCTTGATTCTGTCTCCGGGTTCCTTCCCGTGTCCGTTACCAGATTAGACTTTTTTATGCAACCGAAACTTCAAAGGTGCCTAGTGCATTAATAAGCTCCATTCTCATTGGCTACTTGCTTTCTCTCTTCCATTGAACAACATAACTATTCGTCCAATCAGCGTGTCGCATACAAAATGAACAGAACCACCTCGTTTGTTTTTAAAAGTTTTCAATACGCTTCGGTTGGCGTGAATTGAATTGTTTTCTCTCGTGTTTGAAATAAAAATGCCTGGAGGGAAATGTAAATTCCAGGACAGGTGGTATAGCGATAAAAAGTACAAAGCATGGATAACTGCAGTCCCAAATGATAGAAATTCTTCGCGTTGTAAACTGTGTAAACAGAACATAAATATTTGTACCATGGGCGAATCGGCTCTCCGGTCACATTTAACTGGCAAGTTACAAACACAAAATACATTACTCAGTCAGCCAGAAATTACAGTTAAAGACTTTTTTCATCCTAAAATTTCGACGTCATCGGAGTGCACCAGTGTTCGGCCTACATTAGCAACAACGACAACGGTCAGCTCCCAAAGCGCGTTGGTGAAAGACGCCTGCAGCACAAACGACGTCCACTCTGCTGAAATAATATGGACACTAAAGTGCGTCCAATCGCACTACAGCCTGAATAGTTCTGAAAACACGGACAAATTATTTGCCAGGATGTTTCCTGACAGTGCCATCACCGGAAAATTCACTAGTGGCAGGAATAAAATTTCATACTTAATGAACTTTGGTATTCGACCATATTTACAAAACTGAAGGAATGAGCATTATTTTGTGAGTATTTTTTCTTATTACCATATATTTTGGTACTTTGTCCAACAAAAACATAGAGATATGGATATAATTGGAACTGGCCCAATGAGCCAGTTCGAATTATAGCAATATTTGTGTCTGTTTTTGTTGACAAATTGTCAACTTAATGCTCAGCTAAGCAGACAGACACTTGATTCTAAAATTTAGACATAAGCACATAACAGTGATTTCCATCCAAAATTTGTCCTGAACCTCCTTGAATCTCCTTGATTTGGGGCCTAAAACCTCCTTGAACCTCCTTGAATTTCATCTGTCCAATTGTGGGGATACCCTGTTGAACATCTATCGTGTTCCGGTGGGCGGAAGGTTATCGAGTTTTACAGACGAGTGGGCGTCGATTACGGATGACCCCTGGGTCCGAGGGGTAATTTCGGAAGGACTAAGAATATCCTTAAACGAAAGCCTCCATTAACTCGAAGTCCAAGATGGACTCCTCTTCCGTCAAATCCGCAGAAAAGAGATGCTCTTTTATCGGAGGTACAGTCTCTTCTGGTGAAGAAGGCGGTAGAGGTCGTAGAAGACCAGGAATCACCGGGTTTCTACAGCCATCTGTTTCTGATTCCGAACCCAGACGGCTCGTTCCGTCCAGTCATAGATCTGAGCTGGATAAACAAGCTGATCGTCGCTCCGAAGTTCTATATGGAGATGATTCGATCGGTCAGAGCGAGTATTCGGGTGAACGACTATGCTACAAGCATAGATCTCAAAGATGCGTACTTTCACGTCATGATACATCCGACATTCAGAAAGTATCTACGCTTCGCAGTCCTAGGAGTTGTATATCAATTCCGGGCGATGTGCTTCGGATTGGACCTAGCACCCTGGGCTTTCACTCGAATAATGAACTCGGTAATGATACATTTCCGAGCCCATTCGTCTGCGGTAACGTCGGCCTACCTGGACGACATTCTTCAGAGGTACGGCAACGAGTTAACGCTTCAGAACGATGTGCAGAATCTGCTTCTATTACTCTGACGTCTCGGTTTTATTATAAACGAGGAGAAGTCGGATCTGGTGCTGTCCAAGTCATTCACTCATCTGGGAATGAGCTTCGAGACGCACAACAATCTCGTTCGTCTGCCGTTAACCAGAGCGAAGTTAATCAGTTGTTACGCTCGCTATTGTCTTCACTCAGACAAACTCACAGCGAGATAGTTCATGAGACTGATAGGTCCGTGCGGAGCCGCTGCGGATCTCATTCCGATGGGGCGGTTGCGCACTCGTCCTCTCCAAATTTTCTTGACTCAGAATTGGAGTGTGATGATTCATTCGCTCGATATAGACGTTCTCTTGTCAAATCAAGTGAAACAAGAGATTCAGACTTGGGCAAACATTCAGTGGTTGACTCAGGGAGTTCCACTGCAGTTGTCGGATCCGGGTTTTACGATTATGACGGATGCCAGTCAAACAGGTTGGGGTGCAACATTGACCCCAACGGATTCAAAGTGCCAGGGTCTTTGGGATTCGCAATTTGTAAGCAAGCACATAAACATCAAGGAAATGATGTCAATTTGGCTTGCATTACGTCATTGGATGAACATTATTCAGAAAGCACATGTCCAAATCCTGTCCGACAATACGACAGTAGTGGCGTATCTCCGGAACCAGGGAGGCACTCATTCCGTTCCGTTATTCAATTTAACGGAAAGAATCCTTCTGTTTGTTCTAGAACACCAAGTTCTACTTTCGGTCCGTCATATTCCGGGTCGTCTGAATGTTTTAGCAGACTCCCTTTCATGGAAGGGTTGCTTGTTGCCGTCAGAATGGACTCTCAACAAACAAGTATTCAATCAGATTTGCTACCAATGGGAACGGCCAATGATAGACTTATTTGTGACACATCTCAACAATCAGTTGCAGAGGTATGTGTCACCATGTCCGGATTCCCGAGCTTATGCAGTAGACGCTCTATCGATCTCATGGGATGGAATGATAGGATATGCGTATCCTCCAGCGCCGTTAATTCAGCAAATATTGCTAAAGATAAAACTATCTCAAAGCAAAATTCTGTTGGTAGCATCTCTGTCTCCACAGAGACCGTGGATAAATCTACTCAGGTGTCTGCTGTGGGACTTACCACGAAAACTTCCTCCACGAGAGGATCTTCTTTCGCAGGGGAAATCGCGTCATCTTCATCACAACCCGCAAGGTCTCAACCTTTACGTATTTCCGTTGTGCGGTCCTTCTTGCACGGCAAGCATTTTACAGGACGAGCAGTGGACGCGATTTCTAACTGTAGGAGGACCTCCTCTTCGCTAACTATGCGGCTAAGTGGAAGGTCTTTCGTTGTTGGTGTAGGGATCATTCTGTTGATATTTTTGATCCCTCCATACCAGACATTGCAAACTTTCTAGTATACTTGTTTGACGAGATCAAACTGCAGCCTGTTACTATTAAAGGTTATAGGTCTATGTTATCTGATACCTATGCACACCATGATAGTTTACAAATTGGATCTAATGTCTCTTTATCTAAATTAGTTAGAAACTTCTCGATAAATAGACCCAGAACTCTTAGATTAATTCCTAAATGGAATTTAGCTTGGGTTCTTCTTAAACTGAAAGAAAAGCCATTTGAGCCTCTTGGGACAGTAGATTTCAAATTCTTGTCTTATAAGACAGCATTTCTCTTAGCTTTCTCTTCTGCTAGAAGAGTCAGTGAGCTTCATGCACTATCGGTGGATGATTCTCACTATCGTAGTGTCGGGAACACTATTACCTTTACCACTAATGTTGGATTTTTAGCTAAGAATCAGGCTCCTAATAAATATCCGGAACCTATTGTTATTAAGGCCCTTCCGTCTTCATACGGGCGAAGGCCTTTGCTCTGTCCTGTTAGAGCCTTACGTATTTATAAACTAAGATCTCAGTTGATCAGAAAGGGACGAAAACGCTTCTTTCTGTCTCTGATGCCTAATAGAAAGGACATTTCGGTCCATTCTATTGCTAGATGGATTCAATTAACTATCCGTACTGCTTATGATAATCTATCTTCATCTCAGCAGTCTGTGCTTAAGATTTCGGCTCATGAAGTAAGAGCTCTTTCTACATCTTGGGCTTACGCAAATAGTGTTGCTATTACAGATTTAATGAAGGCTGCATATTGGTCTCAACCATCCACATTCACAAATTTTTATCTCAGAAATATTGAGTCCATTTCTGGAGACCTGCATTGTTTAGGTCCGTTATCTGTTGCTCAGAATGTCGTCCACTAAACAGTTGCAACTATAGTTATGCAGGCTTTCTGTTCCGGCAGTGACTCCGTCCTGCTGCCCTCTTTGCTCTGGGCTATTTGACCCAGGGCAAGGGGAAGAAGGGGGGGAGGGTGTTCCCTTAGGACACCTGCTTTATAGTGAAAAGCAAGGGGATTCCTCCTCCGGAGTCAGTAATTCTGAGTCGTTACTGGGATGGTTTTAAAGTGTAATATTAATGTTAAAAATTCATTCAGGTCATATTTTTAAAGTGTAGCTCGGTGTGAAGCATTTGTATATGTCTTGTGTCAAACGGGCGTTAATATACAATCCTCGGACACTTTTAAGAGAATATAAAGAGTCTCAATTCTCAGGACTAACTTTATTTATTGGCTTACTTTAAAAATAATTAGTATAAGGGGTTATACTGGATGTTAATAGAGAACATGAATGTTATTATGCTCAATTATGAAGGGTGTTGTGTCTTTATAATTTATCATAAAATAAGAAAGATACATGTAAAGCCTAATACTCCTTTTCTCCTCGAGGGGTTGACTCTATTTATATAGTTGAGCTTATTGGATTTTCCTCTCTGTCCTAGGCCCTCCAGCCTTTTTACTATTCAGCTATTGTCTGGGTCATTGGTACAGTATTAAAATGTTAAAAAATTTATAGTAATTTATATATTTTTTATACTTACCAATGACCCAGACGGGGATGGCCCTCCCAGGAGTTGGGAACTCATACCTCCCCGCTGAGTACATAGCGCTGACCAGGCACTGCTTGTAAGAATGATAATTGGCGCCAATTTCGGGACGTCCTTGACACTGCACATGCGCAGTGAGGGCAAAGTATGGAGGACCTTCAGGACATGATTTCTTTTGGTTTTAGATGCAAATTTTGGGGATTGGGGGGGCAAAATTTGTGTTTGGCCCTAGAATTTTAAGAGTTAGCACCAGCTATGTCTGGGTCATTGGTAAGTATAAAAAATATATAAATTACTATAAATTTTTTAACTTTCTGAGCCGTGATGTTGATTTGAACCAAATTTGATATGAGATGATAATGTGTCATAAGTAGTTGATTGATATAAAAAAAAATTTTCTCATTGCCCCGTGGGAACCTCGGGAGCTAAAAATAGGAAAAGCCTTAAAACTGCCATATCTCCAAAACTACACGGCACAGAGAATTCTTATTTTGTATAAAGCTTACTTTTATCCAGTAGAATAGAATGGTTAAAAAAATCCCTATCGGTTTGATCACAAGGTACTTTTTTCAGAACTTTGAAAAAGTGCTGCGTTAGCACTTTTTAACACTGGAGGCAAGGGGAAAAACATTAAAAAATCGTCTTCTCCAGATCCAGCAGGCAGAATCTTTTGATATTTGGTATGCAACATTGTGGGGTGGATCTGATTCAAATTTGTTCAAATTGGCCCCTTGGGTTCATATTTGGTCTCAGTATAGGAGCCCGATTTCGAACTTAGTGCATTTCAGGCAAATTTCTTAAAAAATCTTCTTCTCCAGATCGAGCAGGCAGAATCTTTTGATATTTGATGTGCAACATTGTGGGGTGGATCTGATTCAAGTTTGTTCAAATATGCTCCCTAAATTCATATTTGGGCTCACTATAGAAGCTCGAATTCGAACTTAGTACATTTCAGGCAAATTTCTTCAAAAATCTTCTCCAGATCCAGCACGCAGAATCTTTTGATATTTGGTATGCAACATTGTGGGGTGGATCTGATTCAAGTTTGTTCAAGTCGGCTCTCTAGATTCAAATTTGGGCTCACTATAGAAGCCCAAATTCGAACTTAGTGCATTTCAGGCAAATTTCTTCAAAAATCTTCTTCTCCAGATCCAGCAGGCAGAATCTTTTGATATTTGGTATGCAACATTGTGGGGTGGATCTGATTCATGTTTGTTCAAATCGGCCCCCTGGGTTTATATTTGGGCTCAGTATAGAAGCTCGAATTCGAACTTAGTGCATTTCAGGGAAATTTCTTAAAAAATCTTCTTCTCCAGATCCAGCAGGCAGAATCTTTTGATATTTGGTATGCAACATTGTGGGGTGGATCTGATTCAAGTTTGTTCAAATCGGCCCCCCTGGATTCCTATTTGGGCTCACTATAGAAGCCCGAATTCGAACTTAATGCATTTCAGGCAAATTTCTTAAAAAATCTTCTCCAGATCCAGCAGGCAGAATCTTTTGATATTTGGTATGCAACATTGTGGGGTGGATCTGATTCAAGTTTGTTCAAATCGGCCCCCTGGATTTATATTTGGGCTCAGTTTCGAAGCTCGAATTCGAACTTAGTGCATTTCAGGCAAATTTATTCAAAAAACTTCTTCTCCAGATCCAGCAGGCAGAATCTTTGCTATTTGGTATGCAACATTGTGGGGTGGATCTGATTCAAGTTTGTTCAAATCGGCCCCCTGGGTTTATATTTGGGCTCAGTATAGAAGCTCGAATTCGAACTTAGTGCATTTTAGGCAAATTTCTTAAAAAATCTTCTTCTTAAGATCCAGCAGGCAGAATCTTTTGATATTTGTTATGCAACATTGTGGGGTAGATCTGCTTCAAGTTTGTTCAAATCGGCCCCCTGGATTCATATTTGGGCTCACTATAGAAGCCCGAATTCGAACTTAGTGCATTTCAGGCAAATTTCTTAAAAAATCTTCTTCTCCAGATCCAGCAGGCAGAATCTTTTGATATTTGGTATGCAACATTGTGGGGGTGGATCTGCTCAAGTTTGTTCAAATCGGCCCCCTGGGTTTTTATTTGGGCTCAGTATAGAAGCTCGAATTCGAACTTAGTGCATTTCAGGGAAATTTCTTAAAAAATCTTCTTCTCCAGATCCAGCAGGCAGAATCTTTTGATATTTGGTATGCAACATTGTGGGGTGGATCTGATTCAAGTTTGTTCAAATTGGCCCCCTGGATTCATATTTGGGCTCACTATAGAAGCCCGAATTCGAACTTAGTGCATTTCAGGCAAATTTTTTAAAAAACCTTCTTCTCCAGATCCAGCAGGCAGAATATTTTGATATTTGGTATGCAACATTGTGGGGTAGATCTGATTCAAGTTTGTTAAAATCGGCTCCCTGGGTTTATATTTGGGCTCAGTATAGAAGTTCGAATTCAAACTTTGTGTATTTCAGGCAAATTTCTTCAAAAATCTTCTTCTCCAGATCCAGCAGGCAGAATCTTTTGATATCTGGTATGCAACATTGTGGGGTGGATCTGATTCAAGTTTGTTCAAATTGGCCCCCCTGGATTCATATTTGGGCTCACAAGAGAAGCTCGAATTCGAACTTAATGCAATTCAGGCAAATTTCTTAAAAAATCTTCTCTAGATTCAGAAGCCAGAATCTTTTGATATTTGGTATGCAACATTGTGGGGTGGATCTGATTCAAGTTTGTTCAAGCCATGTCCCTAGGTCCATATTTGGACTCACTGTGGGAGCTTGAATTGTAACTTAGTTCAAAATGAGGAATTTTCTTTAAAAATCTTCTTCTTCAGTTCCAGCAGTCGGAATGTTTTGATATTTTGGTGTGCAGCATCCTTAGGGGGTTGAGATTCAAGTTTGTTAAAGCCAAGTCCCTGGGTTCATATATGGGCTCCCTGTGGGAGCCCGAATTATAACTTAGTTCTATATGAGGAATATTCTTTAAAAATCTTCTTTTTTTTTAGATCGACTGGCCAGAATCTTTGGATATTTGGTATAAGCTTTTCTTAGGAGGAGCAGATGCAACTTGTTGAAATCAATTCTCTGGGTTGATATTTAGGCTACCATGTCAGGTGAGCACCCTCAGGCCCCTTGGGGCCTCTTGTTATATTTGGTATGCAGCATCCTTACAGGGTGAGATTCAAGTTTGTTCAAACCATGTCCCTAGGTCCATATTTTGACTCACTGTGGGAGCTCGAATTGTAACTTAGTTCAAAATGAGGAATTTTCTTCAAAAATCTTCTTCTTCAGATCCAGCAGTCTGAATGTTTTGATATTTGGTGTGCAGCATCCTTAGGGGAGTGAGATTCAAGTTTGTTAAAGCCAAGTCCCTGAGTTCATATATGGGCTCACTATAGAAGCCCGAATTCGAACTTAATGCATTTCAGGCAAATTTCTTCAAAAATCTTCTTCTCCAGATCCAGCAGGCAGAATCTTTTCATATTTGGTATGCAACATTGTGGGGTGGTTCTGATTCATATTTGTTCAAATCGGCTCCCTAGATTCATATTTGGGCTCACTATAGAAGCTTGAATTCGAACTTAGTGCATTTCAGACAAATTTCTTCAAAAATCTTCTTCTCCAGATCCAGCAGACATAATCTTTTCATATTTGGTATGCAACATTGTGGGGTGGATCTGATTCAAGTTTGTTCAAATCGGCTCCCTAGATTCATATTTGGGCTCACTATAGAAGTTCGAATTCGAACTTAGTGCATTTCAGGCAAATTTCTTAAAAAATCTTCTTCTCCAGATCCAGCTGGCAGAATCTTTTCATATTTGGTATGCAACATTGTGGGGTGGATCTGATTCAAGTTTGTTCAAATCGGCCCCCTGGATTCATATTTGGGCTCCCTATAGAAGCCCGAATTAGAACTTAGTGCATTTCAGGCAAATTTCTTCAAAAATCTTCTTCTCCAGATCCAGCAGGCAGAATCTTTTGATATTTGGTATGCAACATTGTGGGGTGGATCTGATTCAAGTTTTTTCAAACCGGCTCCCTAGATTCATATTTGGGCTCACTATAGAAGCTTGAATTCGAACTTAGTGCATTTCAGGCAAATTTCTTCAAAAATCTTCTCCAGATCCAGCAGGCAGAATCTTTTCATATTTGGTAAGCAACATTGTGGGGTGGATCTGATTCAAGTTTGTTCAAATCGGCCCCCTGGGTTTATATTTGGGCTCAGTATAGGAGCCCAAATTTGAACTTAGTGCATTTCAGGCAAATTTCTTTGAAAATCTTCTTAAGATCCAGCAGGCAGAATCTTTTGATATTGGGTATGCACCATGCTTAGGGGGGTGAGATTCAAGTTTGTTCAAGCCAAGTCCCTGGGTTCATATGTGGGCTCACTGTGGTAGCCCGAATTATAACTTGGTTCAAAATGAGAAATTTTCTTTAAAAATCTTCTTCAGATCCAGCAGTCGGAATGTTTTGATATTTGGTATGCAGCATCCTTAGGGGGTGAGATTCAAGTCTGTTCAAGCCATGTCCCTAGGTCCATATTTGGACTCACTGTGGGAGCTTGAATTGTAACTTAGTTCAAAATGAGGAATTTTCTTTAAAAATCTTCTTCTTCAGATCCAGCAGTCGGAATGTTTTGATATTTGGTGGGCAGCATCCTTAGGGGGGTGAGATTCAAGTTTGTTAAAGCCAAGTCCCTGAGTTCATATATGGGCTCCCTCCCTGTGGGAGCCTGATTTATAACTTAGTTCAATATGAGGAATATTCTTTAAAAATCTTTTTTTTTTAGATCCACTGATCAGAATCTTTGGATATTTGGTATAAGCTTTTCTTAGCAGGAGCAGATGGTACCTGTTGAAATCAATTCTCTGTGTTGATATTTAGGCTACCATGTCAGGTGAGCGCCCTCAGGCCCCTTGGGGCCTCTTGTTTTTATTCATCTTTTTTCTAGTTAACGATGGTGAAGTGACTACAAAAAGTCATCCAGTCGCGTAATATATAAATGGAGCAGTTGAGAAAATATTATTTTCCAAAAATTTTAACAAAACCATATCATGTGACTCCCTCAATGAGGGGGTCACATGATACGGTTTTGTTTAATTTTTTGCATATTTCAAATACCACTCACACCGAGCAGGGCTCATTTATCGTCTGATTTTCTGGGAATCCAATTGGATTCCCGTAAATTATCTTGACAGGAATCCACCAGAATCCAGTGTGGCGACCAAGGGTCGCCGGTACGATGGGCCGACCCTTCCACGGTCCAAAAAAATGCATTTCCTTGCATCTGAGTGAGCACCTCAACGGGCGTATTTCATCTAAATTTTCGGACACCAAAAATTGTTTAGACATTCAATATATCAAAAAATGAAACAAATTACCCAATGCCATATACGTACAGGCTGAAAAATGTTCAGGGTGCACAGCTTGCATCGAAATTGGTAAAGTGCTCAAAACGGCGCAGTGTGAGAGTATATTTTGTTATCGAGCAATAAATTTCACAGCATTCCCAGTTAAACAATAAAAAAAGTCCAAACTTACCTGACTACTGTCTGTTTGTTGTTTTTATTTTTAATTTCTCCCAATTTTCCATGAATTCAAAAGAACACGCTGGCTCCTTGTGTGGCCTACACTTGTCTTCCAAGGGTTACAAGACGATTTACCCGCACAGGCGACTCACTCCGAGTTCTTGTGGACAATTTGTCAATTAAAGTCAAAATGACTCTTTGATTGGGGTGTTTGTGGGGGGGGGGGGGGGGGGGGGGGGAGGAGTCACGTTTGGAGGGGTCATGCGCCCGGTTGGCAGATTCTAAAAATGCAATCCTTGCTCTGTAATCTTTGAGTTCAGTCAGTACTTGGTGACAATATTTATGATATGATTAATGCCCCAAGCTTCCCACAGCACTGCTCCACGGGAAGGGGGGGGGGGGGGGGGGGGGGGGGGTTGTCACCTTGCTGACTGTGCTCAAACATTACAGAGCAAGGAGATATGTTAGTATGCAGGATGGTGGGTCCATTCCCTTTTTTCTGAAATAAATTTTAAAATTTAAAAAATCATGAAAAAACTGAAGACCAATATTGTCAGTGTTAGCAGAAGATAGTTTTAATGATGTCTTTCAATCATTGCTGGCGTAAGAGTTTGTTTTAATACAATAAAATACTCAATGAATTACTGAAAATCAACTTGAAGTCAGTGATTTTTTTTGTTCATTTTATTCCATAATTTATGCTCAATTATGGTGGAGAGGTCCTTACAGTAGACATGTAAAAGGCATCATCATTGACTGAATCAGGTATTTCCTGGCAGATCGAACACAGGTCTGTGGACACTCACAGGAAGACTGGACACAGGCCGGCATGTCATTGATGTACACAGGGAATAGTAGGGGGCCCAGGACTGCTCCAGACATCATGCAGCATCTTGGTAATGTTGCTCCATTGGAGCAACATTACCAAGATACAGCGTGACACCAGGAGTTCCCCGTGGAACAGTCCTAGCCCCCTATTATTCTCCATGTGCACCAATGACATGTCAGTCTGTGTCCAGTCGCCTGCTCACTTGTTTGCGGACACCATTGCTCAACTGAAAAAGTAAATTCTTGGACTAGTCTACACTTAAGACTTTCTAATTATAACAAAATAACTGGAGTGATTTAATATCAGGTATGGCTTCTTCACTGTTTTAATCATTTTCAGGTGATTTTTTTCTGCTCATTTGATACCTTAACTTATGGCATTCCTCGTGTCACAGGACTTAAAAGTAAACGCAGGATAAAAATCATTGCTTAACCTTGAATCTGAAAATTGCAACGTAAAGTAAAACTTTAACTTTAAAGTCTGAACGAAATGAATATAAAAGAAAGTCTTGTTCATTTTAACCACTTTAAAGTTCTGAGTCATTATGATTTTAATTATTGTAGGTTTTGCTACAAAATATTTTAATCCTAACCTTCATGTGTTGGGAGGCACATCATCCTTATCACATACTAATGGACCTGGACTATTAGTAAGTGATGAGAATGCCATGCCTTCTGAGCTCCAATACAACATGGATTGGTGGTTAAGATTTAAATATTTCAAGTAATATTTTATGGCACTGTGCTTTATGTGAAGGCAGTAGTGTCAGCAACTGTGTGACATGGCCTACAAATCAGATTAATATTTAAAACGTAGCATCATAGTCATGGGTGTTACTATAAACACTTTCACTTGAGGAGCTGCAAGACAAAGAAGACTCATCACTTAATGCAATAGAAGCAACCAAACTGGATGGTGCAGAATGAGATGAAGGCTTATCTTTTATTGACTTGCACAGTTTTCTTACACATCGTTTACTCAAGCCAATTCCTGGCACTTTACCATCTGTACCACTGACAAATTTATTTGCCGCTCTTGTGACAATCGTATGCTTCCTTGTTCCATGACACCCATCCTTACGAGTACTAAAATGCAGCAAGTCAGTTATGGTTGTATGTGAGAGTGAAGCTCTCCAGTCAGCAACAATCCGACACTTAGCAGAAAAACCCCTTTCTACAACCGCCTCAGAGAAGGGGAGTGCCATTATCAATTCAACAACAAGAAAGAGATCTTGTTTTTCTTTTTCTAGTTTATAAACATATGGCCAATATGCATTGGTTTCCATCTCCTGAAGAGATGGAGATAAAGCCCCTTTTAATTTAAGATCTTGAAATTGTTTTACTGCTTTTTCAGCAGAAAAACCTTCTAAGGCTGAATGCAAAGGATCACTGTAATGTTCAATGATAGCATTTAAGTCGGAATTTTGAAATTCACGAATGTGTTTGAGCTCATCAGGAGATGTTTATTTGTTAGACGAGATGAAACATGTATCCACGTAAGATGGCTAAGGATGTGTTCATTGTTTTCAAATTCTTGAAAACGAGTTTCAGTTGCATTAATAATTTGTTTAACTGCGTCTGTTCTCTCTTTGGGGATAGCAGTAACGGCAGCTTCACAATATTTCAAGGAAATTGGCTGATTACACAACTGTGTGTCCGATTGGACCCTTATTAGAACCCCATCCTTATCTCTCTTCCTTTTTACACGCTGAAGTTGTTTAACTGGTAAGTAAACTTCTTTCTGTTCATTTACGTCACTGCCCCTGGCACTGGAGGTCTCTCAACATGTAATTATTGTTGGTATGACTGGATTACTTGCTGTTTAGGCCTCTCCAATTATTTTAAGAATTGAATGTTCATTTTCACCGGCATAGTCAACAAGTTCTTACAGACTAATTCTCATTGTCCGCAGCTCAACTAAAGCGTGTGTAATATTCATTGTTTTGCAGTCTTGTATAAGGCGACATGTTTTAGCTGTGATATCAAGGATGTCCTTATATGACCAACATCTGGTGAGGAATTTACCATCCAAGAGTTGCTTTAGCATTCCTCTTGCAGTTTCAGAATTGTCATGAGGACCACTTTGAGAAATAATAAACATAAACGGCCCAATTAAGTATAAGGGACTCCAGTGTTCTGGCTCTAAACAAAATAAATCTCGTCCCACTTGACCTGGGTGGCTGTACAACCGACAAGTTAGAGTTTCTGATGCTGCATGAACTCCAGCCCACTCCTTGGGTGAATTCCGAAAATGCAGGAAATTACTATCCAAAAAATCATCGATTTCACAGTATTTTGACACTTTTAGTGCATCAGCAATCGCTAGTTCAAGGCGTTGACTTGAACAGTGAATGGCAACAAACCATGGAATTTTCTTTTTCATTTGTGACACAAGTCCAGTGCGTGACCCAAAATTGACAGCCGCCCCATCAGCTGACCCCCCTATAATTTTATGGTTATACAGTTTTAATGCCTCATTAATTTTGGACATTGGGGTTTCTGATGTTAAAATAATAGCCTCAGTTTGATTACAATCACACTGACCATCACCGTCATTATGTTCACATGACTTGTGTGTGCCAGGATCCTGACCAAAAACTGATAACAAGCAAATTGAAATGGCATGTGTAAGATTATTTGCATTCACGCTGATGTAGTCTTTCATTGAAATAAAATCAAACACTTCAATTTTAGGACAGAGATCATTGGCAGTTCTTATGTAAAAAAGTTCTCCTTCATGAGAAATTTTTTTCTTGTAAACAGAGGAACCATCTACAAGAAATGAAGTTTGATTTCTCAACCGAGGTTAGGACGTCATTCCTCATTTCATTTCCAAGTAAATTACAGAAAGCCCTAGCAGAATGGTCGTCTGTATATGCCCCTGAGACATTTACACCATTTTCACCCATTAACGCATACAACTTGGGGAAGTTGGTGAAAGGCCTTTCATTGTCTGCAATATACCAGGTAACATTCATAATGGTCACACACTGCTTGATTGTGGCCTCTTTCCCAAATCTAAACGTTTTTTCTAGAGTTGATTGATCAGCAGGGATTTTTTGTGTTTTTTTTTCATGATCTAATGCCTTGTTGTGACAATTACTTGTTAAATGTCTTTTTAAATTTGGCAATAATAAATGCATAGTCCCGAGTTCACCATAACTTTTCACATCAGATGCAATTCGACCATGACATGTTGTCACGATGGTCTTACAATGCTTCGAGCATAATTGGCAGATGGACCTTATAATTTTCGACGCAGATTCATTTTTGGTGAAAATGAAACTTTCTTTGACTTCATTTGGCCACAATTCAAAAGAAGCAGCTGAAATTGGCTTTTCCCTTTTCACCGAGGCATTCGGAACTTCTTTGGTCGTTTCAGACTTTTATAGTAATTTCAAAACCAAGTTGCTCTGGCACTTGGTCATTTCGCCATGTGGTGTGGTTTTTTTTTTACTATAAACGGGGGACGAAATGACCTGGGAAACATGGCCGAAATTCTATTGCGCAGGAATGGTGCATTTTTTAAAAGTCTACCAGTTCTACTCCACATCCAGTTCAGTTGTGTTCAACCAAATATGTCACAATTCTGTAAACAATACATTTGAACTTACTAACTGGTATTGTCATTGAGATCGAGTTTTCAGTTTGCGAATGCAACTTAGGTCAAAAAGGTAAAAAATAAAACTCAAAAATATAAGATTTATACATTGGGATACACGGGAATCCATTTGGATTCCCGCTGGTTGTGTTTACGGGAATATTACGAGAATCAGATTCCCGGATTCCCGTCGAAAAACGAGCCCTGCCAAGAATCCATATTTAAAAGTTAAAGTCACCAGACTCCTGTCCATTCAATACCTCATTTGCTGAGCGCATACTGGAGAATATATTCTCCGACTCTAGAAAACGATCTTCATAAGAAAAATTTTCCTGCAGTACACCTCTGTTGGTGTGTTTTTGTTCTTTTGGCGGTCTCCGTAATCCTTCATTGATGGCATTTACTATAACATTTTGGAACAACTTGGGTTTTTAGCTCACCTGACTTTTAGTCAGAAGAGCTATAGTGATCACTCACCATCCGTCATCCATCGCCGTCCATCGTCGTCCGTGAACATGGTGTTTGCGGCTTCTCCTCTCAAACCGCTGAACCAATTTAATTGATATTTGAGATAATAGTTTGTTATGACATCGCAATTTGATTTTGTTCAAATCAAGTTGCCTTGCCCGTGGGTAGTGCCACACCCAAAAAGTGTGCTGAAATCTTAAAAAATCTTCTTCTCATGAACCAGCAGTAGCAGAGACTTGATACTTGGTGTGCAGCTTCCCTTTGAGATGTAGACTCAGATTTGTTCAAGAGAAGTTTGTGGGGCTATACTTGGCGTCGTAATGGGAGGGGAAAGAATATTTTCCCCTCCCAAAATTTCTATTTTCCAAACCGAGAGGCAAATTTTGACCAAATTTGATATGAGGGCTTATTGGGTCATAAGTACTTAATTTATGCAAAAAAAATTTTTCCCGTCGCCCCATGGGGACCGCAGGAGCTAAAAATAGAAAAAGATTAAAACGCCTGTATCTCCAAAACTACTCAGCACTGAGAATTCTTATTTGTTGTGAAGCTTCCTTAGGACTAACAGGATGGAATGGTAAAAAAAAATTGCCATCGGTTTTATCATGGGGTACTTTTGGGGACTTTTGAAAAAATGCCAGCATTTTTTAACACTGTGGGTAATGGGAAAAACATGTAAGACTACTTTTCTCCCAAAACACTGCTCCAAAAGCTTTCAAATTTCATATATTA
This sequence comes from Pictodentalium vernedei, assembly GCA_031216915.1. NCBI lineage: Eukaryota > Metazoa > Mollusca > Scaphopoda > Dentaliida > Dentaliidae > Pictodentalium > Pictodentalium vernedei. Next base: position 694,796,843 of record CM062295.1, read on the forward strand.
TATAACATCTTTGGAAGATTGTTTCACATGTTTATTGAAATCAATTGCCTGGGTCGATATTTGGGCTCTCTATGGGAGCCCAAATGTTTAAATTAGTGCAGTATGAGGAGTATTTTTTAAAAATCGTCTTCTTCAGATCTACCAATAAGAATCTTTTGATATTTGGTATGCAGCATCCTTAGTGGGGTGAGATTCAAGTTTGTTCAAGCAAAGTCCCTGGGTTGATATTTAGGCTGAAAATTTGGGGTCCCGTTGCGGACTTAGAAATTTAAAATCCTGAAAAATTTTTTTTTGTTTTTTATGCGTTTCGGTCAATTTTAGACAAAATTTTTTTTTTTTTTTACTCTGAAAATTTGAGGTCCAGGTGGGACTTAGAAAATTTTGAACCAAAATCCTGAAATTTTTTTTTGGTTTTTTATGCGTTTCGGTCAATTTTAAGAGAGAAAAAAAAAAAAGTTTTTACTCTGAAAATTTGGGGTTCGGGTGTGACTTTGAAAATTTTGGACCAAAATCCTGAAATTTTTTTTGTTTTTTATGCGTTTCGGTCAATTTTAAGAGAAAAATTTTTTTTTTTTTTACACTGAAAATTTGGGGTCCGGGTGGGACATTTTGGACCAAAATCCGGAAATTAGTTTTTTATGCGTTTTAAGAAGAAAAAAAAATTTAGGCTGAAAATATTTTGTTTGGGGAAAAAATTCTGTTTTTTAGGCATTTATCTCAATTTTGTGACGTAAAAGTGCAGGAACTGAAAATAGAAAGAAAATCCTGTGTATTGTGTGGGCACAATTGCTTCATCTAGTTGGTATATGATTTTCTTACGAGGGGCGTATGCAGGTTATTCAAGTCCCTGGTTTGATATTCAGACTACCATGTCAGGTGAGCGCCCGCAGGCCCCTTGGGGCCTCTTGTTTTAATTCTGGGAAAAAGTATTCAACATACTTCCTCATTATTTCTTTCCTCAGTGGATCCAGTGCCCTTTTCCCCTTTGCACCACCACCATTGTAATTATAACATTGTCTCAAGTTGCCGAGTGAGAACAGTTCCGGGAAAAGCTTCTCCGTCACTTTCAGTGCAAAATTACCTGGTCCTTGTGAGTCTTTCATGAATATCCTCAGAATGTCAATGGGAATTTTAAACCTGCTTGGAATCCTCTCGTTAAAATTCAGAGATTCATTTGCAGGCGTTGGTTCCGAACTGAAAGCAGTAGATCCATCTATAGGTCAAGGTGAGTCAGGAATAAATGAACTATCAACATGAGAGTTGGTGATTCTTTGTGATGATAAGTTATCCACTACCCGCCGCATTTCATTTATAGAAGTTTCTGCATTGTACAATCTTCTCCTCATAATTGATAATTTATTGTCAGTTTCCTCCAGACTCTTTGTAAGCATTTCCTCCAGTCTTCTGAATTTGAAGGACGTGAGTTACAATACTGCGAAAAAGGCTATTGTTGAGGCGGGGTTTATGACTTCCTCACCCAGATGATACGCGACATCAACAAGGCTAAGTGGGTTGTATTCTGTGAATCTCTTATAAACAATGATGACACTTTGGATATTATTTTTACGGACGAAACGTATGTGCAGCTTTGCCAAAACCGACAGTTAACAGCTTTCCGCCGAAAAGGAACCATAGCAATTCATGTTCCAAAACATCCACTCAAAGTACATGTGTGGGCCAGGATAAGCAGGTGTGGCATGACACACTGTTTTGTCTTTGATGGCATAATGGACGCCGACTTCTTTACACACAAAATTCTGGAGACTAAGTTACTGCGTTTTATTAAAGAAAAATATGCGGATGGACACATGTTTCAGCAGGACAATGATCCAAAACATACCTCCCATTTGGCAGAGAACTTCATGACAGGCAATGGCATTAGCTGGTGGACTTGACCTGCTGGTAAGTGCTTTGTTATTTATATGAATACGGGGTATTTGTCTTTGCCTTGTTATAATTTCTGGGAGAGTGTTTCGAGACACTCGGCCAAATATTGTAACAAGGTAAATTCAAGGTAATATGAAATACATCCAAAGAATGTGAGACCACTAATTTGCAGCCCCAGTACTTCAGGTTAAAGCCCAAATTTTGGGCTTCCAACACTCTACTAGTTAAATACATTTGCACTATGAAAACAGTGGAAATATTTTTTTTAGTTATTCACTTGAAAGCCTGCTTTAAAAGAATTAGCTGAGACTGTACGGCCCCCGGAAATTGGCATTTTGGGGTCTAGATCGAAAACCTAAAATGGTTGAATGAAGGAAAGGCTTATTGCAAAATAATTTCAAGCTATGTCGTAGGACTTACTGCTAAGGTTGGCCTATGCTACACCAAATACTCGTAGTTGTCCATTATTACTTGACAATTCTCCGGAAAAGTACCAAGAATTGCTTTTCCAAAGAATAATTGCAAAATAAATTTCAGCAATGCCGTAGTGCTAACATTTTTAATCAGCTTTGGTTGGTAATAAGTACGACCCGCTATGTTTAGATAAACATGAGTAACACTAATCGACCAATACTTACTAATATTTGTATTTGTTTTCCGAAAGCCCCGATCTTAACCCGATTGAGATGGTCTGGAGTGAAATGAAAAGATATGTTTCAAGTAAAGAACCCAAAACGCAGGCTGATTTGGTGAAAGTTATTTATGAATTCTGGGGCTGAATGACAACGGCAATGTGTGAAAAATATATTGACCATATCTTCAAAGTTGCTCCAATTTGTGTTCTGATAGGAGGAAAGGCAACTCGTGATATTCCTAACAGAGTGAAAATAATCTTTTGGAACAGCCAATAGTTCATGGGATTTATTTTTTCTTCAAAAAAAAAAAGAGAAAAAAATATTTTAAAATGCTCTACGATTATTTCATAGTTTTTTCTTTAAAACCATATCTTATGACCCTGCTTAGTGGTCATAAGGTAAGATTTTGAAGAAAACAAAAATGAAAAACTGCACGACTATTCTTTTATATTTTGTATTTAATGGCTACAATTGAATAAAATGGGGGAAAACGAAATTGATCGATATTTCGTGTCTAACAGTTCCTAGGTTTTTTCTTCCAAACCATATGTTACGAACCTACTAAGGGGTCATAATAAGGTATGTTAGCATATATAACAGCGTCAGATTCCATAGAATTATGACTGATGGCCTGAGCGTATGATCAAACTGTTGATTGGAGCAGTACATGACTGCCGAAAACAAACAGATCGCTTTTGAAAGGGACTCTTTGCTCACACCACAAATGCCATGTTGCGAGGTGCACCTTGTACTTGCATTGGCGATGCATTGTTCTGTTGGCCCTCAGGTCTGCTGGTTCACAATGAATTGAACCTGCCATATAATTAAAATAAATATTTGAATGTTAATTATTGTTGTTTTGAATAACTGTTGACAGACACATAGGAGTTATGTTCACTGCTTGTGAATATTTGTACAAGATGTCATTTCACTGCGACTGACACAAGCAACTGTCCACATTTATTATCGAAGGCGAACGATGGTCGATTTAACGATTATGTTGCTAATTAGTAACGACAAGCGAATTTACAATGGAAATCGCAAGTCTGAAATTCAAAAAACTCAAAATGTTCATAAACTACATTCAAATGATCGCTGTGGACCGTACAATACATGTGTAATTTGTGTAAATGTGAGTTGTGGAATTTTAGACTTAGTGCCGAATAACTGGAAATGGTCTCACGCATTGTGGAGTGAATTGCGGATAGCCCACTGACCCATCAGTCATTCAATACTTTATTTGGGGTGGGGGGTCTGGTGTCTACCAATCGTTCCAGGCCTTTAAATTCATTTATTTTTGTCATACCCTTTTGTTGCCGTAATGTGGGCACATTAACATCAGAAATAATCCCCTTATCCTGTACCGACGCTTTCTCAATTTGGAAATCTCGTTAGCCCAATCCAGACAGAATGGGGGGGGGGGGGGGAGCGGGGTATGGGGAGGGGGGGTCACCAATCCGCAAGACTCGTATTGAAAAATTCTGAGAGGGGAGGGGATGATTTTGTCAAAGTGAGTGATAAAATTTAACATTACCTTTTTGGTTGTTTTTGAGGATCCAGATTTATTTATTCTCTTAGGAGTTTCTGTTGGTTGATTGTGGTGATTTCCTGATATTTGATTTTGTACATTGTTAGAATGCTCCTGTGCATCTAGTTGATTGTCCTGATGTGAAGTGTCTGCAGAGGGATTGTCTGAATGATTTGACAAAACCTCAGATCTGTCATTTTCACTATCATGTGTGCATGAGTTGGCTTTCTGCCGAACAAAGTCTTTCATTTCTTTATAGCTTCCACAAGCTTCTACTTTTGCAGAATGTACATTTTTCTTGTTATTTCCCCACTGTACGATGTACTCCTCCCCAATCCGAGGAATATCTTCACAGCGTATGGCTCCCTTACCAACGACAGCCCATGTCTTGTCATATTCAAAAAACACCGAGTAATGTGATGGAGGGTTTGTTAACATTCTTAGGATCATCTTGAAGAAATGCTATTATTTGTTTTATGACCCGAGCAGAAATGGTGACTCTCTAAATGCACAGCGTGTTATATAGTATCTGCATTGTATAGATATTTTTCATCACATTGTCCTTCAATTGTTTTAAAAACACCGTGGATAATTGAGACAAACTGAGTGTTTGGCTTGGATTGCCATGGCTTTTTGTTTCTTCTTGTTGACAGCTTCTTGCTGTTTTCATAACATTTTGCTATCCAAATACAGTAGGTATTATGAGTTTCTTTATAACTCGCCGCTCAGACTAATATTATTTCACCCTTTATTGTCTCATGAAGTCTTCTAAATAATGGTTAGGGTAATAAATGTGAAAAAAACACAATAATAATGTTTTCAGGACTTTTCTGTTTCCTAAATATTCAAAGTGACACATTTTGTAATTTATTATCTGCTAAATGGACGCTGTGACAGTTGGTGTGGGATTCCAAGGGGGCTTCACTTTATTTCTAATCGGATGAAAACTGAGCATGCATACACACATTTCTTAACTATTTGGTAAATCTCCCTGACATCCGATGGTGTAAATTAATGTTCCAGAATATTTGGAATCAAAATATTTTGACAGTGTGGATAGACCAGGTTAGGGAGTTATTAGAGAACTATTCAATGGGGATCTCTTTTGAAGCAAGCACAAATGTGGGTAAAAAAATTGCCAGTCTCCCGAAATCGCCTCGCAGAGCCTATTGCCGTGGGGGGGGGGGGGGGGGGGGGGGGGGGAGGGGGGGGGGGGGGTTGGAACCCTGAAAAAAATTGCCAGTCTCCCGAAATCGCCTCGCAGAGGTTAATTATTTCACCCTTTATTGTCTCATGAAGTCTTCTAAATAATGGTTAGGGTAATAATGTCCAGTATTAATCAGACACTGAACTGAAATTAATTGGTTTTGTCCATCTTATACAGAATAGAACTGGTCATGCACCCGTAGTCAGGGGGGGGGGGGGGGGGAGGAAGGGTTTGGGACATGATTGTTACGACTGAATGAATGATCAGCAAGCTGGGGGGGGGAGCACTATCGCCACATATCGTATGGTACATGTCGTAAATTGCCGATACCTTTTCCCCGGAGCGCGACTGAACTGTCTACACTTCAAATAAATTTTAAATGTTGATAACATTTATCATGCCCAGATAATCGAGTTTCAAGATTTTTTACGTTCAGAATACATGCATAAACTTATACTTGAGAAATTATCGAATTGTAGCATGTCATGCAGCATGCCATGCAATTGTAAACGCGAATATTCCGAAATCATCTCCAACTTATGCTGGGATTAAGCAGTAGAGTTTCAACACTATCCTTCGAGATATCCAGGCAGCGTCACGAATCTTAGCCGACATGGGAGTCAGGTTTTTTTCACGCGACTATTGATCGTGAAACGGCACAGTCACGTTCATGAACACTGCGAAAAAAGCAAAATACACGTTGAGAGTACTGTATGTAATTCCTCTGTCTTCTCCTATTCTCCTGTAGGAGCTATTCTTTAATGTGGAGTAATAGAGATATTGTATTTCATCTAAGTCCTAGGCCCCCAGCCTTTTTACGATTCAGCTAAGTCTGGGCCATTGGTTTTAGTATAAAAATATAAATTTAAAGTAATTTGTATATTTTTTATACTTACCAATTGCCCAGATGGGAATGGCCCTCTCATGAGTGGGCACTCATACTTCCCTGCTGATTTATAACATTTAGCAGGCATAACTAGGAAGAATGATGTTAGCGCCAATTTTGGTACCTTCCTGGTTACTGTGCATACGCATTTAACAAATGGATGGAGGACCAAATAGGACTTTGAATTTTCGTTTTTATATGCAAATTTTGGGGATTGGGGGGTTCAAAATTTGTGTTTGGCCCTGGAAATTAATGAGTTTGCACCAGCTAAGTCTGGGCCATTGGTAAGTATAAAAAATATACAAATTACTTTAAATTTATCAGATTCAATGGGGGGGGGCGCGGTGGCTCAGTTGCTAGAGGTGCAGGCTGCAAGCCAAGAGGTCCTTGGTTCGAATCCCACCTGCGGCAACCGCGTTGTGTCCTTGGGCAAGACACTTCACCCCCATTGCCCACGTGGGGGCACGGTGACGTAGTGTACTAAGGTGTACTGCACGTCGATGGTGCACCTGTCTTCAACCAATGCTAACCCTGCTTGTGTGGAGTTGGTATGTTGGGGAGTTGACAGTTGCTCACCATTGCTCGGTGGTTCTCTCCGGGTACTCCGGCTTCCTCCAACCGTAAAAATGTCACAGTCATGGTTAGCAATTGTGCAGAAATATGTGACCTTAAACACCAATAAATAATCATATTCAATAAGTGAAATTCTGTGAGAGTTCAACCAATGGAATTTGTTTTTTGTTTGTATTCAGTGCTCAGTGAAGACCACACTTTTCAAAGCGAACAATAGAATTGAAAGGACAGGAGGATATATCACTTGTTGAATCAGGATAAGTTTCGTTGGGGCCGGTTACAAGAAAAGGATTCCACTGATGACTTTCTATCTGACTGCATAATGAAAATAAATTTTGCTGGAAACGTGAATTTTATTTGTGTGCAAAAGAAATCGACTTTAGAAATTATGGCAAAAAAGCTTGAAAGCAACATACGAAGGCAGAAGTACAAATCGGAAACCATTCTGACATAAATTCAAATCAATCATTGCCATCAACATTTTTCAGTTGGACCCCAGCCTGTGTTAGCCATGCTTGACTCACTTCACTCAGCGATTTACACTTTCCGGTATTCTTACATCTGCCACTTTCATCTCTGCTAAGGCCTATTACAGGGACCGATCAGGACTATTTAAAATACGCTCTAGCCTCGGAGCCTATTTTTTCAATTCATGTGCCAGATTTCAATTTACGGAGTCACACTGCTGTTTGTAACACACACTGCAAGTATGTAATAGCTCTCATCATTTTCATTTAGTACACTATAGCAAACATTAATCTTCACTGTGGTTTCTGATCAAGTCTTGGCTGCCTACTTAGGCAGCCAAGACTTGATCAGAAACCACAGTGAAGATTAATGCTTGGTAATTAAGACTTGAAGTATTAACTTAAGCACTCTACAACAATGATAAATGATAATCATATATATAATACATGTAAGAGTGTCTCTCTCGATTATCCATCGAAAGAATATCAAAATATGATCTGAGAAGTTACGCGCCAACTGAGAAGCCTATTTCTGAGATTTAAGAGCCAGGTCCTGATGTTTCAGAACCAAATATGCACTGGCGCATGCCCAGGTTGGTCCCGGCTATTAAATAGAGGATCTCCAACAAGTTCTCAGTTTATATCAAATTTTATCATATGATCTGACCCTTCTCCCATTTATTAAACGCATTCATTAAAAATGGTAATGCATGGCTATGCATTAACCCTTTACCCAACGTAACGGCCAAAACCGGCCAGTGCTATTCTCAAAAATCTCCAATTAATTTTCATTATTTTTTCATTTTTTTTGTCTCAGTAAACATACATTATGACCCTTTGTTGGAATGAGCTTGTTGCAGCGAGTGGTCATCACCTATGTTTTTGAGACAAAAAATGAAAAAAATTAGTTCTTCAAGAATGTTTTTTGCAAGTGTTGTCTGCTTTTCATGTTAGGTAAAGGGTTAACAGAAATAACGGTGGGAGTACTTTAATCTATTTAAGTGTCTTGTGGGGTTTGGGGCTCACATAACAAATGGGGATCTTCAACTCGTTCCCAGTTTATATGGAAAGTACGGAACTCACTATTTTATAAGTGGAGGTGGCCAGAGTACCCAGTGAGAATGACCAAGCAATGGCAAGTAACTGTTCGACTCAACTTATGATTCCAACGCAACTTGGCTTCAACACAACTTCAGCATCGGTAAAATATTGGTCTCTCATGAAGAGTTGAATTTAAGTAATAACCAATTCCGAGAAAATCAAAACTTTTGGACTGAGGATGCAAGACAGTTGTTGGAAATAATTGTATATAAAATATACATTGTACTGGATATAAAAGTATCTTATCAAAGACTTATCAAAGATTTTTTGTTATGTGCCAAAGATGTGAGCATGAGAAAATACTTCAGTCTGTCTTCCAAAGTTTGAAAAAAGTTGATAGTGTTTTTTAGCTTAGTGTAATAATACAAAATTAAGCCACATTTTTAGCTCAACTTTGGCAAAGCCAAATTTGAGCTTTTGTCATGGTCCGTCGTCCGTCTGGCCGTCTGTCCATCTGTCCATACGTCAACAGTTGGATACGGCTCGGGCTAGAGGCCGTATTTATGAACCGATCTTTACGAAACTTCTTGGGTACCTTTGTTATGACCGTGGGACGAGAACGAGTGTTTTTGGGTGCGGTCCAAAATTCAAGATGGCTGCCAGCCGCCATTTTGTACCGACGATGCAGAAATCTGTTTTTTGTACAGAACATCCACATGAGTGCTCTGATTTGAATAATTTTTTTGTATGAATGTTTAGTACCATGGGATACATCACATATAAGGCTATAAAAAAAAGAACCTCTGTTTCTCAGCCCCGCGCGCATGGTCATTTTTGGTGCGCATGCAACCTTTTTATGACACCAAAAAAATCTTCAAAAAAAATTTGAGATATTGTGCTCATTTCGGTAAATCGATATTGATGCGTTCGCATATTTTAAATTAACACACTTCAAGCTTTTTCTACATCATACCTTAATAAAGTGGGTGGGTTTTAGCAATATTCACGACAGAAAGTGTTTTATTCTGTAAAAGGTAAGTCATAATGACAGCAAGAAGGAAGGTGTCTTTCAGTCTGACAACAAACAGTCACAAAGGGGAATGGTCGATTCGCACCACATTTGATTCGCACCAAACCTCAGAAAGTCTGCAAAGTCAGGTGCTATGTTGAATGGAACACAGGGCTATCACTAAAAAGTGTAAACCGAGTCCGAGTCAGAAAAAGGTGTAGACAGAAAATTCAGATTGCCTCAAAAGTCTTAAAATACAAACAATGAACATAATTTCATTATTATATTATGCACATATATAACGAAATTATGTTCAAAGATAAAGTAGTAATTAAATTTTGTTTTTGATGATTTTATGACCAAAATTCCTCGAAAAACACACTAAAAAGTGTAAACGAAAAGTGACGCCGAGTCGGCAAATGGCAATAAGGTAACACATACCGGACTTAATTTGTCTCAGCCGGATGAAATATTGGACCCAGCGAATACACCCAAACCGTCCTCTGGCCGAACCGTCCTCTAGCAATTTGACCCAAACTGTCCTCCAATCTAACCCGAACCGTCCTCCACAGTGACCGAACCGTCCTCTGAGCAATTTGACCCGAACCGTCCTCAAGGGAAAGAGAGAATAAGAGAGAAGAGTGGTAGAATAATAACATAAAACTGGTTATTTATTTATTGATTTTATTTATTTTTTCATTTTCAACTATGCTTCAACGGGTTTTCTTTTTTACAAAACACAATAAAGATTATATGACATCAATGCACGATAACAAAACAATATTTGTGATAATAATAGCGATAATGATTTATGATCACTTAGAGGTGATGAGCTACTTTCTATTCTTTTTTTTTGGGAGGGGGGGGGGGGGGGCATGGGGTGCACCATACGAGTCACCATTGCGCAACGTTGGCTCTTCTTCTATAGTTGAAAGTTCCACTTCCAATTTCTCAGGTAGTTTCAACGCATCTCCTGAAAATTTAAGTCTTTTTTTAGCTCTGGTTGATTTTGGAGTAGTAATACTCCTTGACATTGCAGGCGTTGAGCATTCCACAGGTGTACTTAATATTGTGTCAGGGGCAGGCATTACCATTTTTTCCATGTCCTCAACATCACAAGGCCTGGGTCTTTTTTTGCCTGCATTTTTATTTGGTTTTTTTCTCACGTTACGTGTAAGTTGAGAAAGGTTGTAAACCTTTTTCTCCTCGTCACAGTCAATTCCTACACTTATTTTAGCTGCTATTATATGCCAGCACGTACCTAGTGCTGGACAAACACATTTTTCTGGGAACAGTGTGACACTCCATTTTGCACTTAAGTTATCAAACAACTCATCAAATTGCATTTCACATTCACTTCGCAATAAACTGTCAATGTCAGCCATATAAACAACAATATCGTCTGTTTTCCCACCGTGTTTCTTAATCCAAAACTTTGCATCAGACTTCACGTGGTTCCAGCAAAAAAACAATTTTGCATCTGGTACAAATTGTTGAATTGCATTTGTAAAGGACGTTTCACGATCTGTCACTATAACAGGCTGTCCTTTTCGAAAATTTGGCACTGCATTAACCATCTCCATCCAGAAAGTGTTGTGAGATTTTTGTTTTTTTCTGTCATGAATTAAAAATGAAATTGGAAGGCATCGGTTTCCTTTGAAGAATTTCCAAGAACAAGTCGCAGTTCTGGAAAAAATGCAAATTCAATCACAAAATTGTCCAAACTGTATGCCAGGGTAAGAGTGTTGTACGCTGCATCATGTGTCAGTCTAGTTTTCTTATTCATTGCATAACGTTGATTTTCCACTTGTTTTTTGTGTTCACTATTCCTTGGTTGGCAGTTGAAATGCCTGAAAGAGTCACACTGTCTCTGTAGACTACAGCCGGTTCCTTCTCACCACACTTGTCTTTTAAAGACGTTAAAGTCGACTTCAAAGTTCTTTTGTATGGTTGTTGTTTTAAAACTCGCATTTCCATGAGGCCTGTCCCCATTAACATTTTCATCTCCAATATAGTGGAGCAAAGTCAATTCAGTATTATAAGATATGTACATAACATGCCGAAATCTGTCGTCACCAACTTTGTCGCCGGTAAATCTCTTTAATTTATAATCCCTGCGAAAGAAAACTGGATTATTCTTGGGTAATTTATTACCACCTTTATTCACCCACAAATACTGGTCAACCGTCGCATCCTGACAGTTGTTTGTTAAATAAATTTCTCCACCCTTAGGTTTAGTAGGAGGAAGAGATGAAATTCTTTCTGGGTCAGGATTCTCCAAGATAGATAAAACGTCTTTGAAGGCCAGCGGCCCATCCTGTCCGTCTGCATAAAGACGTACTGCCGTCATGTTAACCACAAAACAAAATGAACTAATGCACCAAACCCACCAGACCTTCTTATAGAGAAATTTGTTTGTAAAAGACAAAATGTTGTTTTAAAATCAAAAAGTGTGATTGGTGATCAAAAACTAATCACTTTCATATAAAACATAATTAAAAAATAATGAGAATCATCGGTGTTCAAAAACGAATATTACCTAAACAAATGCAGAGTGCAAATAAAACACAAGCTTTGGTGAATAGTAGTACACGCTGATTACTAACATATCTATAAATGATAGGTATGAGAGGTTAAGAAAGCATCTCAATTAATAAGAAAACAAGTTTTCTCAGCAAGTTTGGAAATCATCACAGGAGTTTCTTTGAAATGCCGATGATTATAGATAATCCGTCAGCTGTCCTCATATGATTTGCAGTGTTAATTACTTTCACACCTGACTGCACAGATGAACTCGGCTTTCTGTTTACACTTTTTAGTGAGTTTTCATGTACTTTTTCCCATTTAAACCATTTAAAAATAAAAAAAAATGAACTATTTTGTTATCTTCCACATAAATAAGTTGTGTAGACATTATCTTGACAATACTGACAATAAAAAGATCGGAATTATGCTTTTATACACACTTTCTGTTTTCGTTTACACCTTTTCCCGACTCAGACTCAGACTCGGTTTACACTTTTTAGTGAGCTCTGGAACACAGTCTCCTGGCATTTATTTTTAGTAACATTTGTATTGTAAATGGCCGTCATTAGGAATTTGTGTACTGTTGTTTGAAACCGTTACGAGTTTCCCAGTTAATTTAAATAAATGCATTTGAGATGCAGGATAATTGGATAACTAATAGTAACCGTTGCTTGATATAAAAGTAACAGTCATAGTTGAAAATAAATTGCATATAGGCAGGTATGTGCGCTCGAATTGGTTAATAAAAACACGCAAACATTCGTTTTGTATTTCATTTTCAGATTTAAAAAAAATATGATTTATGGATGAACTGCCCGTTCAAATGGGTTGTGATAATTTTGAATATAATGGGGAAAAATTGCGATTCACGATTTTATTTGGCAAGTTGTGAAAGGATTTTTTTTTTGTTAAAATAAATCTCTGAAAGTTGGCACTTCGACATTTGATTTGTCCCAGAGACGTTTCAACCCGAGACGTTTCACCCACGAGGCGTTTCGTGACTTTCGTCCTGTGTTATAATTTTCACGTTTCACTGAAAAAACAAACATTCAAACCTCACTTCATTTACGACCCAACACCCCTGTGGTGAATAACCAATATATTTGCGAAATTTTGCGTGGTCCACCAGGTGTTTGGATGGGGGGTAAAATTACCACAAACAACCTCTCGGGGAGAAAATAAAAATTAAAAAAAAAAACCGCCCGCCCGCATGCTTTTTTGGAAACAATGGCCTGAGAAACAGACAATCAACTTTGTATGGCCTAATACGGGTTTTTTCTCGTGCATAAATTGTGCAAATTAGACTTATTTTGATGTTTTTGGGGGTTACTTTCAGCACTGTAAGTGCAAATGCCAATACGGCTCGGGCTAGAGGCCGTATTTATGAACCGATCTTTACGAAACTTCTTGGGTACCTTTGGTATCACAGTGGGACGAGAATGAGTGTTTTGGGGTCCGGTCTGAAATTCAAGATGGCCGATGGCAGCCATTTTGTACAAAATTAGGTGCAATCAGATTTTTGCACAGAACTTCCATATGAAAGCGCTGATTTGAATAATTTTTTGTGTGAATGTTTAGTATCATTGGATACATCACATATAATACGGGTTTTTTTCTCGTGCAGAAATTATGCAAATTAGATGAACTTTGATTTTTTCAGTGCGACTTACACACAGTAAGTACACATGTCAATACGGCTCGGGCTAGAGTCTGTATTTATGAACTGATCTTCACAAAATGTCTTGGGTACCTTTGTTATCACCTTGGGATAAGAACGAGTGTTTCTGGGTGCGGTCTAAAATTCAAGATGGCTGCCAGTGGCCATTTTGTACCGAAATTAGGTCTAATCAGTTTTTTGTACACAACTTCTATACAGCTCAGACTAGAGGCCATATTTATGAACCAATCTTTACGAAACCTCTTTGGTACCTTTGTTATCACCGTGGGATGAGAGCGAGTGTTTTTGAGTGTGGTCCGAAATTCAAGATGGCCACCAGCAGCCATTTTGTACCAAAATTAGTGCAATCAGTCTTTTGTACAGAACTTCTGTATGAAAGTTCTGATTTGAATAAATTTTTGTATGAATGTTTAGTAACATGGAATACATCACATATTGTAAGGGGTTTTTTTTCGTGCACAAATTATGCAAAAGATGAATTTTGATTTATTCAGTGCTACTTACACAATGTAAGCACACATGTCAATACGGCTCAGGGTAGAGGCTGTATTTATGAACCGATCTTCACAAAACTTCTTGGGTACCTTTGTTATCACCTTGGGATGAGAATGAGTGTTTCTGGGTGAGGTCCAAAATTAAAGATGGCTGCCAGTGGCCATTTTGTACCGAAATTAGGTCCAATCAGTTTTTTGTCACAAGTTCTATACAGCTCGTATTTATGAACTGATCTTCACAAAACTTCTTGGGTACTTTTGTTTTCACTTTGGGACAGAAACGAGTGTGTTTTGGGATATCACTGTGCTATGAGAACAAATATTTTGGGGTTCAGTCAGACCCACTCTGGGACTAAGATTTTTTTCTAGTTTAGCATCTGACTGTCACCCACCTTTACAATACTTTACCTATACATTTGTTACAGGCAGCAGTCAGTATTTATGTACAGACCGTTACAATACTTTATATGTACCTTTGTTATCAGGCCATTACCTAGATGTTTGTCATTGCTGTGTCACATACTATACGTGTACATGTCTTTTTCTTGACAAGTTGAGCTACAGTGTCATTGACACTTTCATTTTTGTTGAAAACAAACACTGATGTTGGAACCAACCAACTCTATTTTAAGAGCTAAAAATCTTCATTCTTGCCTCAAAAACATAGCCTTTGACCATTCATTGGAATGACCTTGATGAGCTCATTCCAGTGATGAGTCAAAAGCTATATTTTTAAGAAAAATCCCAGTGAGAACCCAAGAAAGATGGAGCAATGCTTGTTCACATAGGTAAACAAGTTCTTCTTTACTAGTAAAATAGAACCCAGTAACCATTGCCTGGGGTGAAAGTCCTCTAAAGTGGGCAACATTGTTATAAACGAATGGCTAAACTTGACTTCATACCTTTGTTGCAGTCATAAGAGAGCCACAGCTGCTGACAGTGACCTTAAACAACAATAAATAATTTAAAGTGAGGCAAAAATTGGAAAATTAAATATAAGTGGTGATTTTAGTGAATAGCACAGACTGTATATGGCCATTGTGTTAACTACATAGTTAACCACACTAAAATTTCTCTTCATTCGTCCTCTAATGTTAGTACCAGCTTCCCACAAGGGTCGTACAAGTCCTCCAAAGTGCTTAAATTTAAAACAGAAATTTCAGACTCTAGAAAATGCTTGAGAATCAGACTTTCTTGGAAGAGTCCTGGAAAGTCTTTGAAAAATATAAGTAATTAGCTCTGCCTGGCAAGTGCCAGCAGAGCACTTCTGGTAACGATTTGTCCATCGTTCTTCGTCTGTCGTCAACATTTTGTTTGTTTTGGCCATAACTTGTTAACCATAACTTCTTAAAACTTTCTTTTTTATAAAGCTTTATAACAATATATATTATCAAAGAAAGTGTGTCACAAATTATAATATGGTATGTGCCCCTCATGTCAAGGTCACAGGCCCTATGTTAAGGTGACAGAAAAACTTTGACATTTCACTGTTGCTTTTGTTCGGTCCATATAACTTGGTTTGATTGATCGATCTTATTCAGTCATTGCTCCCAAATCAAAGGTGTGTCACGACTTTGATCCAAGGTTATTATCATCAAGGTCAAGGTCACAGACAGCAAAACTTTGATATTGTTTTTCAGAACATTGTCTTGTATGTATAATTGAATCTATGTGACAGATCTTGTTTCTATTATATCTTGTTTGACAGAGCCTAGTGCATCAGAAAATGCCCTGCAAACTATGTACCTAGGCAGAGTAAGACAGGCTGAGAGATCACTTGTTACTTTTATCTTACAGCAAGAACGTATTACCTCCAAAACACGTAATAATATCTAGATAAATATGGGTTATATACACATGGTGTTTGTAAAAAATCTTTTATCGCGACGAGAGCGTTATCGGGGGCATATATAGCTACGAGTCGCGCAGCGACGAGTAGCTATGTAGCCCCCGAAAACGCTCGAGTCGCGATAAAAGATTTTTTACAAACACCATGTGTATATAACCCTTTTATCTACACCCCCACCTCCCCCACTCCCGTAATAAAACAAGTTTTGATTAACAAATGCAGACCACTAAAAATAATCTAGCCTTCAACCAGATAATCACTAATGTGAAAAATATCTGGTTATTTGTACTTTCCGACGTTTGACGTCACATTTTGAAAAATGTTGAAGAAACTGAATTCCCAGTGACGTTTGAACGTCAGGATAATTAAAGTCTCAAAGGGTGAAATAATCTCATTTGAAAAAGTGTAAGTTACTAATTTTTACTCTTTTCCGTCAAATTTTATTTTTACAATTCAGTAAGTTTAATTAATGGCCTTCTTTTTTATTCAATACATTTCGATAAATACGCCCCGTTTTATTTGTTTCGATCCGCGGCAGCGATAATTAGTTATTCAAAGTGTTGAATGAAATAGTACGTCATGCAAATGAGATGGGCGTGAACGTTGTATTCTTGCGATATCACGTGACTTTTATTCTTACTGCAGTAACGATAAAAGATTTTTTATTGACGGCGAGTTTTCGATAACGATAAAAGATAAAACGTTACTGTTTTTACGTATAAAGTAGATAAAATACAAATCTGTATTGAGAGCAGCAACCATACGTTTGATCATTCAACTCAGAAAGAGGATGGGTTTTTTTTACCTGCTCTCAATTGGTATCGAGTTATTACATATGTCAAGTCTACTATTTTTTGCTTAACTCGACAAAGTCAATATAAGCTATTGCCATCCTGCGTGTGGAAGTCTGTCAGTCTGTTCACATTTTCCTTTAGCACTGGCTACAACCCGTAGTTCTTGTCCGATCACCATAAAATTTCATATGCAAGTTTGAGGTCATGTCTAGATGAGAACGTCCCCTTTTGGTCGTGATCGGCCAACCTTGATGGCAGCCGGAGCCCAAAACCTGAAAACCTTTAGAACAGTCTACAGGTCGTATTTTTGAAGGGATTTCATTTAACTTGGTAGGATGACTCTGTATAATGGTTAGATGAGAACGTCCCCTTTTGGTCGTGATCTGTCAACCGTGATGGCTGCCCAAGCTCAAAACCCCAAAACTTTTAGCACAGTCTACAGGTCGTATTTAGTATGGAGAGATTTCATTGTAACTTGGTAGGATGACTCCATAGATTGTCTAGATGAGAACTTCCCCCTTTGGTCACGATCTGTCAACCGTGATGGTTGCCCGAGCCCAAAACCCGAAAAACCTTAGCACAGTCTACAGGTAGGATGACTCCACATAATGTCTAGATGAGAACGTCCCCTTTTAGTCGTGATCGGTCAGCTACGATGGCTATAGGGGCCCAAAGCCCGAAAACCTTTAGCACAGTCTACAGGTCGTATTTATGAAGGGATTTCATTGTAATTTGGTTGTATGACTCCAGATAATGTCTAGATAAGAACATCCCCTTTTGGTCGCAATCGTTCAACCATGTCAGCTGCCTGAGCCCAAAACCCAAAAACCTTTAGCACAGTCTGCAGGTCATATTTATGAAGGGATTTCATTGTAATTTGGTTGTATGACTCCAGATAATGTCTAGATAAGAACATCCCCTTTTGGTCGCAATCGTTCAGCCGTGTCAGCTGCCTGAGCCCAAAACCCGAAAACCTTTAGCACAGACTACAGGTCATATTTATGAAGGGATTTCATTGTAACTTTGTAGGATGACTCAGTATGATGTCTAGATGAGGAAGTCCCCTTTTGGCTGTGATGGGTCAACCGTGATGGCTGCATAGGCCCAAAGCCCCAAAACCGTTAACACAGTCTAAAGGCAATATTTATGAAGGGATTTCATTGTAACTTGATAGGATGGCTCGTTTTGGAATAATTTCACTGTAACTTGGTAACTTTGGTTGACATACATTTACTGTGAGGGCCACATTGACCCACCCTGTTCTTTAGTACAGTCTACACCTCAAATTATTTTTATCGAAAACATAGCATACAGGGAACAGAAATTAACATATTCTCAGTTATCACAGTTCTTGTCGAATTTCATAATCCTTTCGTAAACATTGAATATTATCCTTTTCATCAAACACAACACAGTCAAGTTAAACTACAGTGTCATTGACACTTTCATTGATAACAGTAATTAAATAATAAATAAATCACCAGCTCAATGAAATAAATTAGACTAGATCAGTTGTTGCCATGATATTTGTTATATCAGCCTACCATACACATGAAAAATAAAAGAAAGGCATGCACATCTGAAACACTGCTTTTAACTTCTGCGGTTGTAGTACAAATAGACAACAATGAATGGGGATTATGTCATGAACAGTGCAAAAACGTAATACCATGATCTTCGCTCATAAAAATCATACACTGAATGATTGACAAAACAGACGCTGTTAAAAACTGGACACAGTCCCTTCATTATGCGAACAAGTAAAGAAAAGGATAAGTATTGTATATTGTAAGATAAATGGGTTATTACTGCCATGTGGGTTTCTGATATGGTGTATTGAAGTCTCAACTTTGCCTCAGGGTCATATATCGACTCGTCATAACAGACTAGGTGATATATGCCCAGAAACGAGGTCTCAACTTCAATACATCATCTCCGAAACCCACATGGCGACCTCGTCTCTGGGTCATAGATCGAGCCCAGAGATGAGATCTCAACTTCAATACACCATCTCAGAAACCCACAAGGCAGTAATAATCTATATGTCTTGTTTTGGGCAAAATGTGTGCTGTTGTACATGTGTATTTAGTTGCAAAAACTGTGTTTTTTTCTGCAATCAAATAATACCTTGTTGATTGTTTGGAATACTTGTGTAAGAATTGTTAACTGTAAAAAGACTTGGCTGCAAGCTATTAATTGATAAGTATGTAAGCATCAGATATTTTTAAATAAGTTTAGGTGAGCATCCTGGAAAGTGCTGAAAATTCCTTGGAAAAAATCCTTGAAATTCATGGACATTTATTTCCTCACGTTTGTTTCAAACCCTGTTACTTTGATTCTTGGGAATATTATTATTTATTGGTGTTTAAGGTCACATATTTCTGCACAATGGCTAATCATGACCTCGACAGTTTTACTGGTGGAGGAAGCCGGAGTACCCGGAGAGAACCACCGAGCAACGGCGAGCAACTGTCAGCTCCCCAACATACATAACTCCACACAAACAGGGTTAGCATTGGTTGAAGACAGGTGCACCATCGACGTGCAGTACGCCTTAGTACACAGCGCCACCGTGCCCCCACGTGGGCAATGGGCGTGAAGTGTCTTGCCCAGGAACACAACGCGGTTGCCGCAGGTGGGATTCGAACCGAGGGCCTCTCGGCTTGCAGCCTGCACCTCTACCTACTGAGCCACCATGCCCCCTGATTCTTGGGAAGGGCTTTTGAACTTTATGACACTCTTTAATATAGCCATGCTGTTATCACCTCTAAAATTTGAGCTGCTAATCAAGTCGTAACTATCTGGTCGGCCATGGCTTAATTATTTAAATCATGTAACAACCATATCCGACTATAGCTATTCACAAAAATCATGATTTGCTGGGCATTTAGACAATGTTTGTTTTTAAGTGGTGGTTGATTTGGGGAGTACCTGCTTGCAAGCCTACTACCTGTTCAAGAAAATTTTTCTTTTTTTTCAATAGCAAGATAGTATTGTAATGTATGGATTTTTAACAACCTCTTTTCTTCAAATACAGGATCTGGCACTGGCATGTATTGTATACCATTTGCATATTTACTCTTTTGCAGGCTATAATTTCCACACTTGGGTATGATACCATAGTTGAAAGTAAATTGACTGGACATCATGTAGCATCATTAGCAAAGCTGTTACTGAATAAAAATAGCCAGGTTTGTTTATCATAAATTATTGTCATTATGTTAGCGACATGTTGTATTCTAGTGAAAGACCAATGTAATGTGCCTTCACTATTGCTTGTGAAATGCTATTCTGCTACACACTGTTGGAAAGAGATCTGATAGTCTTTTCCAGTGGTGTGCCACCAAATTGCATTTCATTAATTTAAGTCTTAACTCACTGAATATTTTCAAGATATTCTTAAAAAAATCTAGTCATGGCTGCTGTGATGCAGCCTTGACTGGATTTGATGAAAAATTCATGTAAATTTCAGTCAAGTAATCATTTAGTGAAAAAATCCATTCAATTTACAGGTGAAAGATTGGATTAAATTTGCCCAAATTATTTTTATTCCATTGGCAAGAGAAATCTTGTCTTTGGCAGGAATATCTGCCAGCAGCATGAAAGGAGTTAATAGATACTCCAGACATGACGTGGTTTATACTGCGTTAATCTTATACAGATTCCATTCAGATGGGAGTTAACTTTGTTACATCTAAGTCTGTGAGGAAAAATGCAACTGGGCTGATGTAGTATCTGGAAATTCAAATTTTGAAAGATTTTCCTTTTTATTTTTATTTTATTTATTTTTTTACCATGAGGGGACTTATGGATTGCAGTCTGTCTGTTGGGCAATCGTTATGGATTGCACTCTGTCCATCCATCCATCCATCCATCCATCCATCCATCCATCCATCCATCAGTCCATCCATCCATCCGTCCATCCATCCATTCGTCCTGTTACCACTTCTATCGCCTAGATTGTTGAATGTTGGTGTTTCAAATTTTTAAAATTAATCAGATGTTTAATAATGAAAATATGATGAACATCAGATGTTTTAAAAAAAAAAATTAATTATGGCTGAATGGCAGGCATTTTTGTTTTAATTTTGAGCTCAACTTGACAAAGTCAAGATAAGCTATTGTCATCGTGCATGCGGAAGTCTGTGAGTTTGTTCACATTTTCTTTGGTACAGGCTACACCCCATAGTTCTTGTCCAGTCATCAAGAAATTTCATATGCAGGTTCGAGGTCATGTCGTGATGAGAACGTCCCATTTTGGTCGCGATCGATCAACTGTGATGGCTGCGAGATCCCGAAACCCGAAAACCTTTAGCACAGTCTGCAGGTTGTATTTCTGAAGGGATTTCATTGTAACTTGGTAGGATGACTCCATATAATGTCTAGATGAGAACATTCCCTTGTGGTCGCGATTGGTCAACTGTGACGGCTGCAAGAGCCCAAAACCTGAAAACCTTTGGCCCAGTCTACAGATGGTATTTATGAAGGGATTTCATTGTAACTCGGTAGGATGACTTCATATAATGTCTAGATGAAAACGTCCCGTTTTGGTCGTGCCCGGTTAACCATGATGGCTGTGAGAGCCAAAAACTTTTAGTGCCGTCTGCAGGTCAAATTTATGAAGGGATTTCATTGTAACTTGGTAAGATGACTCGGTATAATGTCTAGATGAGAATGTCCCTTTTTGGTTGCGATCGGTCAACCTTGTCAGCTGCGAGAGCCTAAAACCCCAAAATCTTTAACACAGTCTGCAGGTTGTATTTATGAAGGGATTTCATTGTAACTTGGTATGATGACTCCGTTCAATGTCTAGATGGGAACAACCCCTTTGTTCATGATCGGTCAACCGTGACGGCCACTGGGGCACTTTACCTAGATTCCTTTAGCACAGCCTGCAGATTGCATTTATTATGGGATTTCATTGCAAATTTGTAGGATAACTCAGAGTAATGTCTAGATGAGAACATCCTATTTTGGCCGTCATTGGTCATCCATAACAGCTGCACAGGCAGGTGACCTACATTTGTTTAGCACAGTCTACAGTTCATATTTATGAAGCAATTTCATTGTAACTTAGAAGGATAACTTGGTATGATGTCTAGATGAGACTGTTGTATTTTGGTCACGATAGGTCAGCCATTACCACCACCTGGTCACTTGACCTAGATTCCTTTAGCACTGCTTACAAGTGGTTTTTATGAAGGGATTTCATTGTAACTTTTAAGGATAACTTGGTATGATATCTAGACGAGACTCTCCTAATTTGGTCATGATCAGTCAACCGCAACTGCCAAACCGTCACGTGACCTAAATTCCTTTAGCAAAGTCTACAAGTTACATTTATGAAGTGACTTCATTGTAACTTGGTATGGATGACTCGTTTTGGAATGATTTTACTGTAACTTGGTAACTTTGGTTGATATACGTTAACTGTTAGGGCCATCCCAGGTCTTAATTCTTAAGTACAGTCCAATCTCAAGTTATTCTTTTTGAAAACATAGCATACAGGGAACAAAAATTAACATATTCTCAATTATCACAATTCTTGTCTTATTTCATAAACATTGAACATTATCCTTTTCATCAAACACTACACACAGTCAAGTTAAGCTACAGTGTCATTGACACTTTCATTTCATATTTTTATACGTTATCACCTGTATCTCCGAGATGCTTGGATGTTGGTGTTTTAAATTTTTAACATTAATCAGACATTTTGAAAATATGATGCACATCAAATTTTGTTGAAAAAAAATTAAAGATAGTTGAATGGCAATCATTTTTAGCTCAACTTTGGCGAAGCCAAATTTGAGGTATTGTCATGGCCCATCTGTCCATCTGTCCGCACACACAAATGACTACTTATGTGGCTACGAGTTAGTAAAACAGGATACTTATGTGGTTAAAGTCTGTTACGTGGCTAGCCACGTAACAGAATCTCTTATTGTGTGTGTGTGTGTGTGGGGGGGGGGGGGGGGGGGGGAGGGGGGTTGGATAAATGTAGACTAGGGTTAGGGCATTCCAGGGTGGGGTTTAGGGGTGAGGTGGAGTGGGGGTCAGTGAAGGGGTGTTAGAGTTTTGTGGCTAGGGTTAGGTTTAGTTTAGGGTTATGGGGTGGGTAGGGTTAGGGTCAGTGAAGGGTAGGGTTAGGGTAAGCAGACCCCCCAAAAATTTTCCCCCAAAAAACTTGTTTTATTATGTTGGACATGTGTTTTAGGTTAGCCACCTAACATGTTCATAAAATAGCCACATAAGTAGCCATTTGTGAGAATGTCCGTCTGTCGCGCGCTGCACACACGGCTCAGGCTAGAGGCCTTATTTATGAACCGATCTTTACAAAACTTTTTGGGTACCTTTGTTATCACCATGAGACGAGAACGAGTGGTTTTAGGTCCAGTCCGAAATTCAAGATGGCCGCTGGCATCCATTTTGTACAAAATTAGGTGCAATCAGATTTTTTGCGCAGAACTTCCATATGAAAGCTCTACTTTGAATAATTTTTTGTATGAATGTTTAGTACCATGGGATACATCACATACAATATGGGTTTTTTTCTCGTGCATAAATTATGCAAATTAGACTAACTTGGATTTATTCAGTGTTACTTTCAGCACTGAAAGTGCAAATGCCAATACGGCTCGGGTTAGAGGCTGTATTTATGAACCGATCTTTACGAAACTTCTTGAGTACCTTTGTTATCACCGTGGGACGAGAACAGTGTTTTGGGGTCCGGTCTGAAATTCAAGATGGCTGCTGGCAGCCATTTTGTACAAAATTAGGTGCAGTCAGATTTTTGTGCAGAACTTCCATATGAAAGTGCTGATTTGAATAATTTTTTGTGTGAATGTTTAGTAACATGGAATACATCACATATAATACGGGTTTTTTTCTCGTGCAAAAATTATGCAAATTAGACGAACTTTGATTTATTCAGTGCTACTTATACACAGTAAGTGCACATGTCAATATGGCTCGGGCTAGAGTCTGTATTTATGAACCAATCTTTACAAAACTTTTTGGGTACCTTTGTTATCACCGTGGGACGAGAACGAGTGTTTTTGGGTGCAGACCAAAATTCAAGATGGCTGCCAGCAGCCATTTTGTACCAAAATTAGTGCAATCAGTTTTTTGTACAGAACTTCTTATGAAAGCTCTGATTTGAATAAATTTTTGTATGAATGTTTAGTAACATGGAATACATCACATATAATACGGGATTTTTTCTCGTGCAGAAATTATGCAAATTAGATGAACTTTGATTTATTCAGTACTACTAATACACTGTAAGTGCACATGTCAATACGGCTAGGCCTGGAGGCTGTATTTATGAACCGATCTTCACGAAACTTCTTGGGTACTTTTGTTATCACCTTGGGATAAGAATGAGTGTTTTTGGTTGCGGTCTGAAATTCAAGATGGCTGTTGGCGGCCATTTTGTACCAAAATTAGTGCAATCAGTTTTTGGTACAGAACTTCTGTATGAAAGTTCTGATTTGAATAAATTTCTGTATGAATGTTTAGTAACATGGAATACATCACATATAATACAGGGTTTTTTCTCGAGAAGAAATTATGCAAATTGGATGAACTTTGATTTATTCAGTGCTACTTATACACAGAAAGTGCATGTGTCAATACGGCTCGGGCTAGAGGCTGTATTTATGAACCGATCTTCACAAAACTGCTTGGGTACCTTTGTTATCACCTTGGGATGACAACGAGTGTTTCTGGGCTCGGTCCAAAATTCGAGATGGCTGCCAGTAGCCATTTTGTACCAAAATTAGGTCCAATCAGTTTTTTGTACACTACTTCTATACGGCTCAGGCTAGAGGCCGTATTTATGAACCGATCTTTACGAAACTTCTTGGGTATCTTTGTTATCACCGTGGGACGAGAACGAGTGTTTTTGGGTGCGGTCCAAAATTCAAGATGGCCACCAGCAGCCTTTTTGTACCAAAATTAGTGCAATTAGTTTTTTGTACAGAACTTCTGTATGAAAGTTCTGATTTGAATAAATTTTTGTATGAATGTTTAGTAACATGGAGTACATCACATGTAATACAGGTTTTTTTCTCGTGCAGAGATTATGCAAATTAGATGAACTTTGATTTGTTCAGTGCTACTTATACACAGTAAGTGCACATGTCAATACGGCTTGGGCTAGAGTCTGTATTTATGAACTGATCTTCACGAAACTTCTTGGGGTACCTTTGTTATCACCTTGTGACTGGAACGAATGTTTTTGGGTGCCTTTGTTATCACTGTGCTATGAGAACAAATATTTTTGGGTTCAGTCAGACCCACTCTGGGATCTAACTGTCACCCCACTTTTACAATACTTTACCAATATATTTGTTACAGGCTACGGTCAGCATTTATGTACAGACCGTTACAATACTTTACATGTACCTTTGTTATCAGGTCATTACCTAGATGTTTGTCATTGCTGTGTCACATACTAAACATGTACATGTCTTAAACAAGTTGAGCTACAGTGTCATTGACACTTTCATTGTTGTTATTTTTTCGTATTTTTTTCATACTTTTATATTTTACCACCTCTGTCTCCATGATGCTTGGCTGTTGGTATTTCAAATTTTTAACATTAATCAGACATTATGTAAATATGATGCTTATCAAATTTTGTAGAAAAAATTAAACATAGCTGAATGGCAGCCATTTTTGTTGTAATTTTGTCTATGTTTTCATATCTTTATATTTTACCACCTGTATCTCTGAGATGCTTGGCTGTTGATGCTTCAAATTTTTGGGTGAGTGTTTTTTGAAAAACTCAACTTTTAGTTTGATGAAGTCGTTTTGCAGGCAGGTGGATGGATTGGGGGTGTGTGGGTGTATGTCACCTTTCTCATTAGGCCATAAAAAAAAAAATTTCTATGATCTAAGGCAATTGTGCCTTAAATTTTTGATGAGGGGAGGCTTTTTATTTTTATTTTTAGCTCAACTTTGACATAGTCAAATTTGAGGTTATTCCATAGCCAGTCGTACATCTGTCTGGTGTCAACAATTCAATGCGGCTTGGGCTAGAGGCCATATTTATGAACCGATCTTTACAAAACTTCTTGGGTACCTTTGTTATCACCATGGGACGAGAACAAGTGTTTTTGGGTGCAGTCCAAAATTCAAGATGGCCACCAGCAGCCCTTTTGTACCGAAATTAGTGCAGTCAGTTTTTTGTACAGAACTTCTGTATGAAAGTTCTGATTTGAATAAATTTTTGTATGAATGTTTAGTAATTTGGAATACATCACATGTAATCCTTTTTTTTTTCTCGTGCTGAAATTATGCAAATTAGATGAACTTTGATTTATTCAGTGCTACTTATACACAGTAAGTGCACATGTCAATACGGCTCGGGCTAGGGACTGTATTTATGAACCGATCTTCACGAAACTTCTTGGGTTCCTTTGTTATCACCTTGGTACGAGAATGAGTGTTTTTGGGTGTGGTCCAAAATTCAAGATGGCTGCCGGTGGCCATTTTGTACCGAAATTAGGTACAATCAGTTTTTTATACAGAACTTTTATATGGCTTGGGCTAGAAGCCGTATTTATGAACTGATCTTTACAAAACTTCTTGGGTACCTTTGTTATCACCGTGGGGCGAGAACGAGTGTTTTTGGGTGCAGTCTGAAATTCAAGATGGCCACCGGCAGCTATTTTGTACAGAAATTAGTGCAATCAGTTCTTTGTACAGAACTTCTGTATGAAAGTTGATTTGAATAAATTTTTGTATGAATGTTTAGTAATATGGAATACAGTACATATAATACAGGTTTTTTTCTCGTGTAGAAATTATGCAAATTAGATGAACTTTGATTTATTCAGCGCCACTTAATCACAGTAAGTGCACATGTCAATACGGCTCGGGCTACAGGTTGTATTTATGAACCGATCTTCATGAAACTTCTTGGGTGCCTTTGTTATCACCTTGGGACGAGAACGAGTGTTTTGGGGTGTGGTCTGAAATTCAAGATGGCTGCCAGTGGCCATTTTATACCAAAATTAGGTGCAATCAGTTTCTTGTAACAATTTCTAGGGCTACGTTTATCATCATGGGACCGTAACAATTCCTTTTTGGCTTGGCTGTGTTAATATTTGGTGTTGTTTGTGGAGGGTAAACATTATTAGCACAACCCAGTTTTCTGTTTCCAATGAGAAAAATAAAACCTCCTCACCCGTGGAAACTCTATGAGCTAAAGATAAAAAATTCAAATACCTATATTTTACCCCGGGAAGTGAAGCAGTGCTTGTTTACTGTGGTAAACAAGCTCTGTTTCACTGATAAAATAGGACCCAGTCGCTAATGCTTGGGGTGCGAGTCCTCTAAAATAGGCAACATGGGGTATAAACGATTGACTGACCTTGACTTTATCTCCATGTTGTGGTCATGATTAGCCATTGTGCAGAAGTATGTGACCTTAAACAACAATAAATAAATAAATAAATAACCTATATTTTAAGAAGGACTGGACAAATATTTATTAATCAGTAGGAATCAACCGTAGATAGGTTTGAATCAAACAGGCCAAAACAGTTGCTAACATTTGACTCAGGGACCAGCCGTGAGGGCGACTAGGGCGATTAAGTCGCCCTTCTAAGCCCAAAGTCGCCTAGAAAAATAGTCGGGGCGATTACAAGTCGCCCTCTAAAAATTGGCCAAAATGAGAAAAGGCTGAACTGAGTGATGCGAGGTTTACATGAAAACGAGTATTTTCAAAAATCGAATGTGCTCGAGTGTGATAAATGGGCATTTTAATTCGTCAAATAAACGTCCATTTATCACACGACAAGCAATTGTCCATTGTTGCTTTTGGCGGATTTTTTTATTTCTATTTTGTTGCGTTCCAGTCGGAGCTTCAAGTGTCGAAACGAAAATAGGTGACTTACGCGACTCAACAAAACAACCCAGTTTGAAAGTAGGTTACGTCGCTTAGGATGCCGAAAATGTTTACACAACGGACGTATTTTATAACACATTATTTTCATTTCGATTTGCTGATGACTGTTAACTGTTGGGCTGTCTATTCCCAGAAAAACACGAATGGAATTGAAACACATGAAAAAAAGCTTTAGTGATGTCAAGAAAAGCTTTGTACAGGACACAAGTGTGCATGTGGACGATCTTGAAAAAGGGTCCTCCTAAACATCGGAATGACATGAAATGACGCGGAATGACACCGGAATGCCATAAAAATGATGCGGAATGACATTTCTTTTACAAAATACTCGACCCCAGAATGTATTTTGTTTATTAACTAACAAAGTACCTCCCAAGCAACCTTCTTACATCTGGTCCTGTTCACACTTTCAGACTTAGGAAATTATTAGCTTAGTAGACTTTGTTGAAAGGCAACCACAGGAGGGTGATGGGGGATTGGCACGAAGAAGAGGTGAGGGGTCATGAAGGAGAAGGTAGCAGTGGGGGATTTTCAGTCAATAATTACATTGTGATTTTTTAACCTGGCACAGATGCATCATAGACAACTGGACCTGGATTATTTGTACGTTAATGGAGGACCATAAATTGAAAATATGAAGGGGCGGCTGGGGTGGTACATGAATATTCTTAATTTTCCCCACTTGCCTATGAAGTCTCCCTACATGACTCTGCAGTCTCCCTATTTTTTCTGGAGGGAGACTTGAAGTCTCCTTAAAATTCCCCCCTAGGCTGGTCCCTGATTTGGCTTATGATGCACCATACAAGAATCCCCATTGTAACATTAACCCCATGGAGATTTGTTTTCTAGTTTAGCATCTAACTGTCACCCACCTTTACAATACTTTACCTGTATATTTGTTACAGACTATGGTCAGTATTTATGTACAGACCTTTACAATACTTTACATGTACCTTTGTTATCAGGTCATTACCTAGATGTGTGTCCTTGCTGTGTCACATACTATACATGTACATGTCTTACACAAGTTGAGCTACAGTGTCATTGACACTTTCATTTATTCTCAGATCTGAAAAAGATACCCGAAAAAAATATATTCACATTGCAGGAAGAAATCTTTTACAAAACTCCGGACTAGTGTTATCTTATCGTACATAGTGCAAAATGCTTCAATCAGCTTGGCTGTTGACAACATGCCAAAGATGCTCCATTGCAGGATTATGTTCAGTCCGACATTAAATTGAAAAGATAATTGTGGCATTTTCCTCAAAAGTTCTTATACATACCAACAAAGAAAACATTTATAGAATAGTCAGAAATTTGAAGCATGAGAATACAGAGGAAAATGGGAACAATAAGTTGAAATGCTACAGAGAAATGTGTACCAGTGCTGGTGCTCAAAATTCCAATCCGAAAATACTGACCGGGTAAAAAAATTTTGACAGGCAGAATTTTTTTTTTTTTCTCTGGGTATTAAAAAGTTTTGATGCGGCAGAAATTTAATGACGCAGGCAGTGCCTAAGAACAGACCTTTTTAATGGCCTTAGTTCGATAACTTTTAACAAATATTAACGGATTTGTTTCAAATATTATATATACAGTGGAGCCCACTTAATTGGATATCTTTCAACTGAATAACCCTGTTAATTGAATATCATTTCCCAACACAAAACCATTTACCATACCTCTAGTACAAATTTGACCTGTTAATTGAATATAGGTTATAGAGTTAACTCCTGTTAATTGAATAAAAAATCTTGCAACCTGTCCAGAAATTACACTGACTGTCCACAATTGTCCTTTGTTTATAGACCTATACGACTCAAAGTTTGCTAAGCACCATATATTTGACACATCATTGTGAAATTTGCTTGTGACATATTTGCGATATTTTTGGTGGATATGATTGAGGAATGTATTGAGATGGTCCCCAGTGTTTACATAAGCTCTCTTGACAGGTAGACTTTTCGTGACAGTCATGGAAAGCATGTTCCCCTTGATTTTCATGATGTTTTCATGTACTGTTTACATGTACATGACATGTGTAGGGTATTCAATCTTCATTTCAACACAATCGACCTATCCTTTTTACAGATGAGTCAAGGCAGGGACCAGCCTAGGGGGGAATTTTAGGGAGACTTCAAGTCTCCCTCCAGAAAAAATAGGGAGACTGCAGAGTCATGTAGGGAGACTTCATAGGCAAGTGGGGAAAATTAAGAATATACATGTACCACCCCCGCCGCTCCTTCATATTTTCAATTTATGCTCCTCCATTAACGTACAAATAATCCAGGTCCAGTTGTCTATGATGCATCTGTGCCAGGTTAAAAAATCACAATGTAATTATTGACTGAAAATCCCCCACTGCTACCTTCTCCTTCATGACCCCTCACCTCTTCTTCGTGCCAATCTCCCATCACCCTCCTGTGGTTGCCTTTCAACAAAGTCTACTAAGCTAATAATTTCCTAAGTCTGAAAGTGTGAACAGGACCAGATGTAAGAAGGTTGCTTGGGAGGTACTTTGTTAGTTAATAAACAAAATACATTCTGGGGTCGAGTATTTTGTAAAAGAAATGTCATTCCGCATCATTTTTATGGCATTCCGGTGTCATTCTGCGTCATTTCATGTCATTCCGATGTTTAGGAGGACCCTTTTTCAAGATCGTCCACATGCACACTTGTGTCCTGTACAAAGCTTTTCTTGACATCACTAAAGCTTTTTTCATGTGTTTCAATTCCATTCGTGTTTTTCTTGGAATAGACAGCCCAACAGTTAACAGTCGTCAGCAAATCGAAATGAAAATAATGTGTTATAAAATACGTCCGTTGTGTATACATTTTCGGCATCCTAAGCGACGTAACCTACTTTCAAACTGGGTTGTTTTGTTGAGTCGCGTAAGTCATTTATTTTCGTTTCGACACTTGAAGCACCAACTGGAACGCAACAAAATAGAAATAAAAAAAATCCGCCGAAAGCGACAATGGACAATTGCTTGTCGTGTGATTTCAAATAAATGGATGTTTATTTGACGAATTAAAATGCCCATTTATCACACTCGAGCACATTCGATTTTTGAAAATACTCGTTTTCATGTAAACCTCGCATCACTCAGTTCAGCCTTTTCTCATTTTGGCCAATTTTTAGAGGGCGACTTGTAATCGCCCCGACTATTTTTCTAGGCGACTTTGGGCTCAGAAGGGCGACTTAATCGCCCTAGTCGCCCTCACGGCTGGTCCCTGAGTCAAGGTACTGCCTAGACCACACAGATAGGCATTCTAGGGTATGGAGAAGACCAGGAGAGTGATTCCATGCAGCCAACATTGCTGAGCATGACCGCTATGGAGGAGGGTCAGTCATGGTCTGGGGCGGCATCAGCTGGATAAACGTACAGAGCTCTGTGTCCTTGAACGTGGTACATTGACTGCACAATGTTATATTGAGATCCTGGATGTCCACGTCAGATTGTATGCAGGTGCAGTGCGTGATAGATCCATTCTGATGGACGATAATGCCTGTCCTCATGTTGCCCATGCTGTTGGGGAGTACCGACAGCGGGAGGGGAGTGAGTGTATGGACTGGCCAGCAAGATCCCCTGACCTCAATCCAATCGAACATGTCTGGAATGAGTTGAAGCTTGCAATTTCAGCCCGTCCAGTCCAGCCAAGAAGTGTCCAGGAGCTTGGTGACATGCTGGTCCAAGAATGGAACAACATCCCACAAAGGACCACCAGGAACCTGACTGGGAGCATGAGAAGGCGTTGTCAAGCTGTAATTTACAGTAATGGGTCTCATACTCGATATTGAAGCCATACCAGTTCGCTCCGTCAAATTTTTTGCATATTGAAAAATTTCCTCTTTTACCCAAAATATCCATTTTCCATGGTTATCGTATTAAAAACCTAAAAAATAATGTCAAACACAAATAAAATCTTAATTTCTGTACTTAAATCATTAAAGATATAATTAAGTAAAAAATATATACACTTTTCATTACAATATTTCAACTAAAACGTAAAACAGGTAGTTGGATATACTTGGTGCTTAGCAAACTTTGACTAGTATATTTGGCCTCAATACATCCAATACAGGCATTTAATCTATTATATCTTGTTTGACAGAGCTCATGGAGCTCTGTCAAACAGGATATAGTAGAATAAATGCTAAGTTTATCGCTAGAATACAAGAAAGTGACACAAGCCTTTTTAATTGAATACTCCTGTTCATTGAATAATTTTCATAGGCAAAGTGCCTATTCAATTAACAGGGCTCCACTGTATAACAATGTCTTGAACGAGTTAAAAAAATGGTGTGGTTCGATCATACTGAGCAGAGTTATGGCCCTTAATTAGTTGATTTTTGCACATTTTCAGCTCATTAGCACAATGACATGAACAGATATTAACAGATTTGGTTGATATTTGGGGTATGATACTTTCTTAACAATATATTGAATGAGTTTGATCATACGGAGCAGAGTTATGGCCTTTAATTAGTTAATTTTTGTGTCACCGCCCCACGAAGTGGGGAGCGACATATAGGGATTACTTTTGTCCTCTTGCGTCGTCGTCCGCGTCATCGTCCACGTCACACTTTCTCTTATCCGCCACTCCTCTTTAACCTATGAATGGATTTTGATGAAACTTTCAGTGATTCTTTATCACATAATGGCATTGTGCACCTCCTATTTTATTTTTTGATCCGCTGTATTTTTTCCAGAGTTATGCCCTTTTCCACTTAGAATTCTGTCTGAAATATTAAAATATAGTGCAGGTGACACACGTCTTCCATGGAAGACTCACATCTAAGTTACAAATTTTCAGTTCATTAGCGTGATAACTTGAACAGAGTTAGGGTATGAGTCTTTCTTTACCAACAGAATTTTCTTCAACCACTCTTGTTTTTTTCTTGTTTAACTATGAATTTAACCAATTTTATCTTGTTTGACAGAGCTCACTGAGCTCTGTAAAACAAGGAATATTTGGTTAAATATCAAACTGCATTATGGGAAATATTTGCTGCTGAAAACTTTGCCATTTTGACATCAGAGTGCAGAGGGTTAACAATGTCCTGAATGGGTTCGAAAAATTGCTGCAGTTTGATCATACTGAATAGAGTTATGGCCCTTATCACCACAACCACAAATAATATCACCATCAACAGTATTTATAGCACCATCAAAGTTCTCAAAAGCACAATTTAGTCTTTTTGAAAACTTTCATAACTTACACAAAGACCAAATGGTAGTGTTAGCTATTGATAACATGCAAAGGAAGTTTGAAATGTTAGGCAACTAGATTGATCATCAAACTACTATCCATATGTTGAATCAACTTTTGAAAATAGTTTTGAATTTGATGGCTTGGGAAAACTTATCCACGACTGGTTACTTAGAAACCTCATGTTTTTGGAGTGTTGTTTAAAGGTCTAGGATCTAAGCAGATTCTTAGTTCACTTGATTTCTTTGTTGCAACTATAATGCCAGAATTCTGTCCCGTCAGTTTGTCAACGGAACCTATATCTTCAACAAGTGGGTCCAACTCGCTTTGAAGCTTTTGTTCCAGTGAAATGGGTACTTGTGATGCATGCGATGTTCGAGGTGGAAGACTTTTATCAATTTCAAAAGGCACAGGGTCAATTATATTTGCAACAGATTGGTCAAACACATCAGGAAAATCATTAATGAATTCAAACTGGTCACTTAGAAACCTCACGTTTTTGGAGCGTTGTTTAAAGGTCTAGGATCTAAGCAGATTCTTAGTTCACTTGATTTCTTGGTTGCAACTACAATGCCAGAATTCTGTCCCGTCAGTTTGTCAACGGAACCTATATCTTCAACAGGTGGGTCAATCTCACTTTGAAGCTTTCGTTCCCGTGAAATGGGTATTTCGTGATGCTTGCGATGTTTGAGGTGGAACACTTTTATCAATTTCAAAAGGGACAGGATCAAGTATATTAGCAACAGATTGGTCAAACACATCAGTAACATCATTAATGAATTCAGAATCTATTGTATCTGGAAGAGGTGCAGTCAGATTGTTGAGCCCAATTCTTGAAAATATAAACTAGTGTTGAAACGATTAGCCGACTAATCGATGTTGACGCGATTATTAAATTAGTCGATCCCTAAATCTGATAGTCGATTAGTCGGAACATCTGCCCCAACCATACACCATCCCCTTAAATTCACCCAACATTGTTGCGAACGTCGCAAGTAAACTCACGAAATCAAAAAACAACCCACGGAAATAATGCGTTTGATGTTTCCGACTGCATGAATAACAACCCTAGTTGGCCAACTGACCAGAGATTGAATAAGACCAGGGGTGCGTGAAGTAAACGGGGAAAAATATATGGGTGAGCTTATTCTCGATGGAGCAGCCTGCAGGAAAATTAGGTCCCAAAGTTGACATGAAATTAGGCCACCTACGGACATCAATTTGTTCACCAGGTACTGGTAAGTTCGAAATGTCTTACAGAAACTTTGAACATCAAAGAGAAATTATGGAAGAACACATACCAGTTCATATTTGGAACAATTTGTTATCACTAAAGAACCAATTACAAAATCCATGTGCTTTTTATTTTCATTTTGTAAATACATGCGGACAAATTCCTGGAAATCTGCGAGTTTCCGGGAAATTGAAAGTGAAACTAGCTTCTCCTCGAACTGCAACTGAGTTAAGAGGTAACCCAATCAGGTCAGGTGATGATTTTCAAAGCAGACAATATGGAAATTAGTAGGCGTGTTCGATGTATGCATAATTATGGACAGATAAGAGGTTAAGTCATACTACGAGAAGTTGTGTGGGAGTGTTCGGTGTACAATTGTTGACAGGCTGATGACTGCTGTGGGCGTTAACTGTGCTTAATTTTCGTCAGGGGATGTACTTCACGCATGCGTAAAGAGCACTTCCTTTTGTTAACATTCAGTGGGATGGAACGAATAATATAAAAAAAAACCTGAATAATGATTTATTTTATTAAAATATCAGTGACTATATTGAGAAAAAATGATTTTAAACAGAAGCTACCAACATTAATTCTCTCTCGAAACTGAAATAGGTTTTGAGGACTTTGAAAGCTTCACTTGCCATTGTTTTATTGCAAGTATTACTGTTAGTTTTAACCAGGGAAGAACGGTGGTACACGTGTTTGATTACAATAACATGGGGGCTTCGACTAGTCGATTAGTAATCGATTACTGCTGGCGACTAGTCGATTCCTGAAGATCACTAATCGTTTCAACACTAATATAAACACAGGCTGAAATTGCATGATTTATTTCTGAAACGAGACAAACCAAATCTAATTTCTGTGAAATCTGATAAATCAAATCAAGTATTTTATTGGTTATAACCCAAACTTATAGGATTGTTCCAATTGAACATAATAACATCCAAACAAAACATTTTTAACAGTACAGTAAGGTTTAGACAAAATGGACAAAACTAAAATAGACATATGAATACCGTAATGAGATTATAATTATGAAGCTCAAGGTTAGCCTAATTTAAAGCCAAAGGTAGTACCCCTTATCAGTATATGGTTCGATATTGGGTACTTGTATCATGAAATATGTTGATATTTGGAATAGAAGGACCTTAACTTACGGTTCCACTCTACAGTTTCACACTATTGCACAGGGTTGAAATTCCAAACTTAGGGCATATGTTGAAACTAAGGCCATGTAAAATAGAGATAGATTTTTAGTTTCAGATATATGATTACATTAGGCTTTTTATTGGACAAGAGAATTTGAAGTTTTGGTCCAAAAATTGGAGTCTGATACACGGGGTAAATTACCAGATGAATTATGGGAAACAGTGGCTTCGAAAAATATTTTTACACAGGTTTATGACCAGACATGTAACTAAAAAAAATTAAATTTCAATTTTCTGAATCCATTGTCTGATTTGAATGAAATTTGGTATGTGGTATTATTGGGTCATAAGTACTTGATTCATGCAAACAAAAATAAAAATTCCCATGGGATCCACAGGAGATAAAAATAGAAATATTTTCAAACGCCCATATTTTCCAAACCACATGGAACAGAAAACTTTTATTTAGTATGAAACATCCTCAAGACCAGTAGAAAGGAGTGATAAAAAAAATTGCCATCAGTTGTGTTGGTGTTCTGTGTGTGGAGGGAGTGTGGGGGAGAGGGGGGCATCCATAAAAAATTTCTTCTCCAGAACCACTGATCAGAATCTTTTTGATACTTGGTGTATAGCATTCATAGGGGGTCAGATACAAGTGTGTTCAAATTAAGCCTCTTGGTCATATTTGGGCTCAATATGAGAGCCCGAATCTTAACTTAGGGCAATATGAGAAATAAGCTTTAAAAATCTTCTTCTTCAGAACTACTAGTCAGAATCTTTTAATATTTGGTATACATCATTGTTACCAGAGTCAGATTCACGTTTGTTTGAATCAAGTCCCTCAGTTAATATTGGGCTTCCTATGAAGTCCCGAATTTTAACTCAGTGCAATATGGGGAATAATCTTTAAAAATCTTCTTCAGATCCACCAGTTAAAATCTTTTGATATTTGGTATACAATATCTCTAGGGGATTGAGATTCAAGTTTGTTGAAATCAAGTCCCTGGGTTAATATTTGGGCTCCCTACGAGAGCCTGAATTTTACCTTAGTGCAATATCAGGAAATTTCTTTAAAAATCTTCTTCAGATCTACTCGTCAGATTGCTTTCATATTTGGTATGCCACCAATAAATAAATAAATGAGGAAATTTCATAAAAAATCTTATTCAGATCCACCAGTCACAATCCTTTCTAATTTGGTATACAACATCTCTAGGGGGATCAGATTCAAGTATGTTCAAATCGAGTCCCTGGGTTAATATCTAGGCTCCCTATTGGAGCCTGAATTTTAACTTGATGAAACTTTGCTTGTGCTTGTTATGCTTTGCAACAAATTTGTAATTATTGCTTGGGTGGAATCTCCACACACTGCGGGTGATTTAGTGATATTACACTCTCCACATACTGTATTTCAAAATGTGTGACTGCATTTCTGTCTGTCCATCCATCAATCCATCAGTGAGTTGGACAACTCATAGCCTGGACGATTTGTACCTCTGGCAATTGGTACCTTTTGCTGGACAATTCGTACCTTTTCCCAGGACAATTTGTACCTTCTGTCTGGACGATTCGTACCCCTCCTCTGGGCAGTATCCGACAGTTCGTTCCCCCTCTGGACAATTTGTATTCTCTTCTGCAAATTCATACCCTGCTTAATTAACCCCCTCTGAAAAAATATACATGGAGATGGGGTTGGGAGAAGATTATAAACTTGGAGAAAGGATAAAAAAGGCGATGTCATTTCTATTATTTTAAAAAGACACAGAATATCAAATTTCATGACTTAAAGTAAAAAGCAAGTAGACACTTAAAAGATTCAGCATCACAACGACAAAAAGAAAATGCTCTTTTGAGGGAGCTCAGAATTAAATTAATTAAATTATTAAGGCAGCACGCTCTTTAACTTATTATTTTAGGCGTCATAAAATTATTTATTGTTAGATCTTCATCAGTTTAAAGAATTATTGTGGCTTCATTAAAAAAATAGTGTTTTAACTGTAAAACTACATCCATTACTATCTACTATAAATTTTCTTTTACCACGTTCGGACCCAAATTGATAATACTAGAGGTCGCTTTTTCACTTATGCTGTTAAGCGATGGTTCACCCATTGAAGTTTAATTTCTATTCATAAATCTTGTTTTGATTGGTTGTTTCATGCATATGTTTATGTTTGTATTACTATCACTCCATCGACTTTTCATTTTCATTTCACTAAGCCAAAACAAGAGTCAAAAACATTTAAATAGTTAATACATGAGACAGTTTAGTACACTTACTTGAGACAACTTGTACCAAAAAGGAGACAATTCATACCTTTTACTGGGACAATTGTCAAGACAATTCATACCCCCTAATTGTGGCATGAATTGTCTAGGGTGAAAGTTGTCCAAGAACCGTCCATCACAGACAGCGATTCTTTGCTTTTCATTTGCTCGGTTGTACATGTACATTTTCAGTAACTGCCTTCTGGCTATTTTTCACACTGAAATCCCCTCCACCTTACACACACACACATACACAAATATATTAAACACTAACGAGCACTATTTTTTTGAAGCAAATATCTGATTCATCCTCTCTGGAAAACTGTATTGTATTTTCCTAAATAATATGAAATAGGTGCTACCTAAAGAGC
Organism: Pictodentalium vernedei; assembly: GCA_031216915.1. Classification (NCBI taxonomy): domain Eukaryota; kingdom Metazoa; phylum Mollusca; class Scaphopoda; order Dentaliida; family Dentaliidae; genus Pictodentalium; species Pictodentalium vernedei. The sequence goes on from CM062295.1 coordinate 694,834,576, forward strand.
GAACGTAGTTATTTTGTAAAATTGAATAAAAATTATACAGAGGATGTCATTGGGTGTGTTTAATTCCGTACCCATTACCCAAATCATTTTGTACCCAAGTGATTTCGTACCCAAAACCATTTTGAACACTTTAAAACAAGTAAATTTGTGCCCCAAAAATAATAATAGAATGGTAATATTCATAGCAGATTATTTATCAGGGGTGTAATTTGAAAAAATAGGTAATAAATTCATCATTAATAAGCAAGACTGATCACAACATAGCATTAAGTAATGAATCCACAACCTTTAGAATTATTTATATTTTTATACTGTACCAATGACCCAGACTTAGCTGGTGCTAACTCTAACAAAACCAGGGCCAAACACAAATTTTGCCCCCCAATCCCCAAAATTTGCATCCAAAACAAAAAGAAATCATGTCCTAAAGGACCTCCATACTACGCCTCTACTGCGCATGCGCAGTGACGCAGTCGTCCCGAAATTGGCGCCAATTATCATTCTCTGTTTGGTCCTTCATCAGTCAACATCTCACTGATCTTTGTGCTTGTAAATCTCAGTTTAAAGGATGCCAGACACGTAATTTTTGGAGAAAATGTGATTCTAAGGAGGATAGAAGGAGGAGAGGAAAAAGAAGTGGCAAAAAATAATCAGGGCTGTACTTAAAATTTTTTTGATGAAATTATGTTAAGTTGCCTATTTTCGAGGCATGGGCCTCTTGTTGTCATTCTTGCTAATTGTTGCACTGCTTATTCAGTGTTTCCTCTCCCCTAGCCTTCTAAAGTCCCCCCTTGCAATTCTCCCATGCTTTTGGCATATTTTTGAGAAATTTCATTTCTAAAATTTCCTGGGAGAGTTGCTTGGTTACAGAATGTTTTCTGTTATTTTCCCCATAGTTACGTTTTCACCCATGGGTGTATAACGTTTGTGTTCTGCATCTTCCATCTGATGTTCTACAGATTCTCCCCTGGGAGTCTCTGTTTTGCATCAGATAGAGTGTAATTGATGACTGATTCCGGGCCAGTTTTTTCAGTGCCTGGAGTCATGTTTTCTAGTGTGTTTACACTGTTTGTTTTCATTGGCAACAGCCTTTTTTGAGGGGGGCTGTTTGCCTTTGTAGTAGTTTATCTCATTATAAGATACATTTATATTATCCGAAAGTGTCTCATTAATTATTTTATATAAATTTAAAATTTTTGACCACACTTTGCCATCGGATCCATCGGGGCTCAACGTTACTTTTCAGCAACTTGGGCTTCTCTGAAAAAATATTTTTTCAAAATTATTTTGTTTTGCAATTGTTTTTTCATTTATTAATGGATCATGTTATTATGTATCTTTGTGTCAGGGGTTTTTGCGAGTAACTAGGACTTATTGTCACTTCACCCCCATTGCCCATGTGGGGGGCACGATGACGCCGTGTACTAAGGCGTAGTGCACGTCGATGGTACGCATGTCTTCAACCAATCTAACCCCGCCTGTGCTGCAGTGCGGAATTACGATGTTGGGGAGCTGGCAGCTGCTCGTCGTTGCTCGGTGGTTCTCTCCGGATACTCCGGCTTCCTCCACCCGTAAAGCTGTCACGGTCATGATTAGCCATTGTGCATAAATATGTGACCTTAAAACATCAATAAATAAATAAATAAATAGGACTTATTGTTGTTCTTTCACAATGAAGGGACATTGTTCAATTGTAATAGGAAGAAATCTTCCTCTGACTTTCATGATCATTGTATTAATTATACCCCCGCTTCGAAGAAGTGGGGGCTATATAGGAATCGCCCTGTACATCCGTACGTCCGTCCGTCCGTACGTACGTCTTTCCGGACATGAAATTCTTGTGTGCGCAACTCCTCCTACATTTATCAATCAATTTGGACAAAACTTTTCAGACATCATCACTACTAAGTGAACATGCGCATATTCCAAGATTTTTGATCTGCGACAATTTTAACCAGGTTTTCTCCCTTTGACTTAGATTTACTGTGTCTTTCCATCCGAACAAATTCTTGTGTGCGCAACTCCTCCTACATTAATGAACCGATTTTGATGAAACCTTTCAAACATCATCTCTACTAAGTGAACATGTGCATATTCCAAACTTTTTAATCTGCGACAATTTTAACCAGGTTATCTCTCTTGAACTTTGATTTAATATGGGTTTCTACATGAAATTCTTGTGTGCGCAACTCCTCTTACATTTATCAATCAATTTGGACAAAACTTTTCAGACATCATCACTACTAAGTGAACATGCGCATATTCCAAAATTTTTGAGCTGTGGCAATTTTAACTAGGTTATCTCCCTTTAACTTAGATTTATTATGGGTTTCTACATGAAATTCTTGTGCGTGCAACTCCTCCTACATTTATCAATCAATTTTAACGAAACCTTTCAAACATCACAACTAAGTGAACATACGCATATTCCCAAATTTTTGTTCTGCGACAATTTTAACCAGGTTATCTCCCTTTAACTTGGATTTATTATGGGTTTTCAAATGGGATTCTTGTGTGTGCAACTCCTCCTACATTAATGAACTGATTTTGAATACATGTTGCACATTGTAAATGTGTTTTTCCAAATGTAAACCATATATGTGTGGGCTCTTTAAGTATTCAGTGCTGTTCTGTGGAAGGCCACATGCAAATACAAATTTCAACAACAAAAAATGATCTTTATGTATACATTTCCTTATGGCCTTCGCCTACATGATCAGAAGTGCATTCCTCTAAAAACCCAAAGCGGGGGTATTAATCACCTTCAGTGATAGTTCTAGTTGTAGTCAGTGTTCTCGCATTAATCCCTGTCCTATATGTGAACATTGGGATGAGAAACATTGGAAACGTGTGTCACGATATGTTGTTTCTGGAGAAAGAGCGATGCCGGCTCTTTCTCCACAAGGTCACTCTACTCTCTCAGTTTCTATTTCAGAGGAACCAGAACAGGGTGATGTTTCCATGTTATCTTCTTCAAGTGTGCGTCCGTCGTCACAAATGAATTCAGAGCTAGCGGCAAAAGTGCTCATGGAGATTAGACAAATGTCGTCCGCTAGCTCGCCCGGTGTAGCGTCCATTCACCGAATGGTTCGGCAGCCGGGTTCGTCCGATGCGGTCCAAGAGGAAATTTTGGGTGATGCGAGCACTATAAACATAATAGATGCACACCCAGTGACGGCGGATAGTAAGCGAGAACGGAGGAAGCCTTTTAGTCCGGTTCCTAGCTCGTCCAGGTCCAGCCGGGCCGCGAGCGAGAGAGGTCCCTCTCTCGTACAACAACATCTGGGACCAGATGTTGTGGTACAAAATGTGTCTTTAGCGGAGCATACGTCCGTCGCTCGGGACGCTCCGTTGTATAAGCAGTCCGCAGAGACTGTTAAGGCTTCCTCTTCTCGTCAGCGCACAGGACCGCACCTTGGCTGCGTGACCGCCGATATTTTACCAGCTTCGCCGATGAAGGATTCTTCGGCGACCAGGTCACACCATCCGGCAGCCAGGGATTCGAGACCGATGGACTCCAGACGTTCGCATAGGAAAAGTATGCGGGAGCCATCTGATGCGGAGCTGCCCTCGGCGAAGCAGCGAAAGACTGCGCCTCCGCAGATCTCGACGTCGGACATTCTTGTGCAGATAGCACAGCTTATCGCAGCATCCCAGCAGCCGACAGAAACGGTGTCGGATCGAGAATTATCCGACGGCGCTGGGTCGGTACGCTCCGCCGAAGCATCGGGGGCGGACGACCGGGAACATCGGGAGGTCCGACCGGATGGTGAAAGGGATACGGATGACTTGGAGCTATCCCTTTCGGAACAACATAAAGCTGCCGTGGACTTCATCCGGCACTTTCTCCCTCAAGTTGTTCCGTCGGGCCAGACTGCTGCGCTTCCGGACAAGAGAATTATAGCGTCATTGGACTCTGAATTTTTTGAGCGGTTCAGGGACACTGCTCCCGAGTTTCCGTCGCAGTCCAATAATGTTGCAAGAACATTTGAATTATTGAACGACGCTATATTTAAACTTGCTTCCAGGACGGGGAAAGCAGGTTTCTTGTCCGCTAATACTCTCAACCTGCCTTTCATTAATGCAAGGAATAAATTCGATACGGCAGGACAGGGTATACCGAGAGTTCCTCTGCGTATGGACGACGAGGCGGAAGACTTAGAGCTATCATTACCGTCGTCAGCTTCTATTCCAACCGCGGTGTTGGAAACAGCTATTGCGTCTAACAGAGCCAATTTAGATGCCTTATCTTACGCAGATCACCTTACTAAGGCGTTATCACTGCGCCTTCAAGGGGAAGAGTTTCAGGATATACAATCCTCTTTAAGACTTCTTTCAAGGGCAGTAGCTTATTCCACGTGTAACTCCGCCCTTTCAGTGGCAAATCTGGAGTTGGTTAGACGTGACGCAGCCCTAGCTACATCCATACTAGTGGATTCTAAGGTGAAGAACTCTCTTAGAGTCGCTTCGGTCTCAGGAGAACTTCTCTTTGACGGCAAGCTTTCCGCTATTTATGATAAAATTAAAAAGAAAGCTAATGATTCTCTGTTGTTCAGATCGGCTCCTAAAAAGTCGGATACAGCAGACACGAATAAGACAGGCACTTCTGGGTCTAATGCGCCCAAGAGAGGTTCCTATAGAGGTTCCGGTGCGTCCTCTTGGTCTTATTCGAGAGACCGTCAGGATAGCGACTCTCGTTCGGGACGTCCTTCAGGCCGGGACAATCGGTCGGACGCCCCGAGGTCGACGAGGCGAGGTGCGGGTCGTGGAAGACGTGGTTTCTCCTACCGCAGGCCTCGCAGGTCCAGGAGGTGATGGCTTAAACCTCTATCGCGTTCCGGTTGGCGGAAGGTTGTCGAGTTTTTCACAAGAGTGGGCGTCGATTACGGACGACCCTTGGGTAAGAGGAGTGACTTCGGAAGGTCTAAAGATATCCTTCAAACGAAAGCCTCCATTAACTCGAAGTCCAAAGTGGACTCATCTTCCGTCAAATCCACAGAAAAGAGACGCTCTGTTATCTGAGGTGCAGTCTCTTTTAATGAAGAACGCGGTAGAGGTCGTAGAAAACCAGCAATCTCTGGGATTCTACAGCCATCTGTTTCTGGTTCCGAAACCAGACGGCTCGTTCCGTCCAGTCATAGATTTGAGCTGGATAAACAAGCTGATCGTCGCTCCGAAGTTTTATATGGAGACGATTCGATCGGTCAGAGCGAGTATTCGGGTGAACGATTATGCAACGAGCATAGATCTCAAAGATGCGTACTTTCACGTCATGGTACATCCGACATTCCGAAAGTATCTACGCTTCGCAGTCCTAGGAGTGGTGTATCAATTCCGGGCGATGTGCTTCGGATTGAATCTAGCACCCTGGGCTTTCACTCGGGTAATGAACTCGGTAATGATCTACTTCCGAGCTCATTCGTCTGCGGTAACGTCGGCCTACCTGGACGACATTCTTCAGAGGTACGGCAACGAGTTAACGCTTCAGAACGATGTTCAGAATCTTCTTCTATTGCTCCGATGTCTCGGTTTTATAGTAAACGAGGAGAAGTCGGATCTGGTGCCGTCCAAGTCATTCACTCATCTGGGAATGAGCTTCGAGACGCACAACAATCTCGTTCGTCTGCCATTAACCAGAGCGAAATTAGTCAGTTGTTACGCTCGCTATTGTCTGCACGCAGACAAAGTCACGGCGAGAGAATTTATGAGACTGATAGGTCTGTGCGGAGCCGCCGCGGATCTCATTCCGATGGGGCGGTTACGCACACGTCCTCTTCAAATTTTCCTTACTCAGAATTGGAGTGTGAAAATTCATTCGCTCGATGTAGACATTCTCTTGTCAGATCAAGTGAAACAAGAGATTCAGACTTGGGCAAACATTCAGTGGTTAACTCAAGGAGTTCCACTGCAGTTGCCGGATCCGAGTTTTACCGTTATGACGGATGCCAGTCAAACAGGTTGGGGTGCATCATTAATCCCAACGGATTCGAGATGCCAGGGTCTTTGGGATCCGCAATTCCTGTGCAAGCACATAAACATCAAGGAAATGATGTCAATTTGGCTTGCGTTACGTCACTGGATGGACATTATTCACGATGCTCATGTCCAAATCCTATCCGACAATACGACAGTAGTGGCGTATATACGGAATCAGGGAGGCACTCATTCAGTTCCGTTGTTCAATCTAACGGAAAGAATCCTTCTGTTTGCGTTAGAACATCACGTTCTTCTTTCGGTCCGTCACATACCGGGTCGTCTGAATGTGCTAGCAGACTCCCTTTCACGAAAGGGTCGCTTGTTGCCGTCGGAGTGGACTCTCAACAAACAAGTATTCAATCAGATTTGCTACCAATGGGAACGGCCAATGATAGACTTATTTGCGACACATCTCAACAATCAGTTGCAGACGTATGTGTCTCCGTGTCCGGATCCAAGAGCATTTGCAGTAGACGCTCTGTCGATCCCTTGGGACGGAATGATAGGATATGCGTATCCTCCAGCGCCGTTAATTCAACAAGTATTGCTAAAGATAAAACAATCTCAATGCAAGATTCTGTTGGTAGCATCTCTGTCGCCACAGAGACCGTGGATAAATCTACTCAGGTGTCTGTTGTGGGACCTACCGCGGAAGCTTCCTCCACGAGAGGATCTTCTTTTGCAGGGGAAATCGCGCCAACTCCATCACAACCCGCAAGGTCTCAACCTTCACGTTTTTCCGTTGTGCGGTCCTTCTTGCATGGCAAGCACTTTACAGGACGAGCAGTGGACGCGATTTCTAACTGTAGGAGGACCTCCTCTTCGCTAAACTATGCGGCTAAGTGGAAGGTTTTTCGTCGTTGGTGTAGGGATCATTCTGTAGATATATTTGATCCCTCTATACCAGACATTGCAAACTTTCTAGTATACTTGTTTGACGAAATCAAACTGCAGCCTGTTACTATAAAGGGTTATAGATCTATGTTATCTGATACCTATGCACATCACGATAGTTTACAAATTGGATCTAATGTCTCTTTATCGAAGTTGGTTAGAAACTTTTCGATAAATAGACCCAGAACTCTTAGATTAATTCATAAGTGGAATTTAGCTTGGGTTCTCCTTAAATTGAAGGAAAAGCCATTTGAACCTCTTGGGACAGTAGATTTCAAATTCTTATCTTATAAGACAGCTTTTCTCTTAGCTTTCTCTTCTGCCAGAAGAGTCAGTGAGCTTCATGCACTATCGGTGGATGATTCTCATTATCGTAGTGTTGGGAACACTATCACCTTCACTACTAATGTGGGTTTTTTAGCTAAGAATCAGGCTCCTAATAAATATCCGGAACCTATTGTTATTAAGGCTCTTCCGTCTTCAGACGGGCGTAGGCCTTTACTCTGTCCTGTTAGAGCACTACGTATCTATAAACAGAGATCTCAGTTTATCAGAAAGGGACGGAAACGTTTCTTTCTGTCTTTGATGCCTAATAGAAAGGACATTTCAGTCCATTCTATTGCTAGATGGATTCAGTTAACTATCCGTACTGCTTATGAAGATTTATCTTCTTCTCAGCAGTCTGTGCTTAAGATTTCTGCTCATGAAGTAAGAGCTCTTTCTACTTCCTGGGCTTATGCTAATAGTGTTGCTATTACAGATTTAATGAAGGCTGTTTATTGGTCTCAGCCATCCACATTTACGAATTTTTATCTCAGAAATATTGAGTCCATTTCTGGAGACCTGCATTGTTTAGGTCCGTTATCTGTTGCTCAGAATGTCGTCCACTAATCAGTTGCAACTATAGTTATGCAGGCTTTCTGTTCCGGCAGTGACTCCGTCCGGCTGCCCTCTTCGCTCTGGGCTATTTGACCCAGGGCAAGGGGAAGGGGGGGGGGGGGGGGCGGGTGTTCCCTTAGGTCACCTGCTTTATAGTGAAAAGCAAGGGAATGCCTCCTCCAAGTCAGTATTTCTGAGTCGCTTCCGGGATGGTTTTAAAGTGTAATATTAATGTTTAAATTCATTCATGTCTTATTTTTAAAGTGTAGCTCGGTGTGAAGCATTTGTATATGTCAAGTGTCAAACGGGCTTTAATATACAATACTCGGACACTTTTAAATGATTATAAAGAGTCTCAATTCTCTGGACTACTTTATTTATTGGCTTGCTTTAAAAATAATTAGTATAAGGGTTATACTGGATGTTAATAGAGAACATGAATGTTATTGTGCTCAATTATTAAGGGTAGTGTATCTTTCTAATTTAATATTAAATAAGAAAGATACATGTAAAGCCTAATACTCCTTTTCTCCTTAAAGGGTTACCTCTTTACTATATAGTTGAGCTTATTGGATTTTCCTCTATGTCCTAGGCCCTCCAGCCTGTTTACTATTCAGCTAAGTCTGGGTCATTGGTACAGTATAAAAATGTTAAAAAATTTATAGTAATTTATATATTTTTTATACTTACCAATGACCCAGACGGGGATGGCCCTCCCTGGAGTTGGGAACTCTTGCCTCCCCGCTGAGTACATAGCGCTGACCAGGCACTGCCAGTAAGAATGATAATTGGCGCCAATTTCGGGACGACTGCGTCACTGCGCATGCGCAGTAGAGGCGTAGTATGGAGGTCCTTTAGGACATGATTTCTTTTTGTTTTGGATGCAAATTTGGGGGATTGGGGGGCAAAATTTGTGTTTGGCCCTGGTTTTGTTGGAGTTAGCACCAGCTATATCTGGGTCATTGGTAAGTATAAAAAATATATAAATTACTATAAATTTTTTAACTTTTGGTGTTCAAGCCACATACTGAAGCTAATCGTGACCGTGACAATTTTACGGGGTCAAAGTCGGTCAGCGCGGGAAAATAAAATCTAAACGCTCTTGTACCTACCTATAAAGTTTAATGGATCTCCTATTTCATGAGGTGACAAAATATAATTCAATTAAATTTATTATTTAATAAATATGGACATTTATTGATTTAGGTTTCATTCTGTACTATTATTCATTGCTCAAACCAACAACTATTTTTTTGCAATTTCACGCACAACTCAGCCTGCACAGTGAGGAAAATAATGTTAAAGGGGGAGTGGGGAGGGGGCGATGGTGTCCTGGTAACCGGTTCTCGCCAGATCACTCAAGTTAAGCAACGTCAAGTGCGGTTAGTAGTTGGATGGGTGACCATTTCAGCAACTGATTCATGGCCCCGCATTGTGTACTTGGACAAGGCACTTAACCCTGATTATCTACGTATGGAGGTACGATGACGCTGTGTACTAAGGCGTACTACACGTCGATGGTGCGCATGTCTTCAACCAATCTAACCCTGCCTGTGTTGCAGTGCAGAGTTACGATCTTGGAAAGCTGACAGCTGCTCGGTGGTTTTCTCCGGGCACTCCGGCTTCCTTCACCCATAAAATTGTCACCGACATATGACCCTGGCTGTTAAAGTGTCATTAAACCCTAGTAAATAAATAAATAGTTGTGACTAATACTTCCAAAAGGCCACTCTCAAAGCTGGCCACCTTTCAGCTGGCTGGACTGTCCATATGTACCAGAGTAGTGTGCTCACTGTGCTGCTTGGAACGTGTAACACCCTTTGCATGAGAAAGTTTGACAGCTTTGAGAAGCAGTGCAAATCCAAAGAGGCTGCTGGACTGGGACTGACAATAAATCTACGAGTGAGAAAGACAACAGTAGAAGGAAATGGTGATCAGTCGGGAAAGTACTTGATTTCCTATTCCTATGTTCTAAATTATCACATCCGTAGTGTTGATATTTTTTTTGCATTTTCTACTACATGCATGCACATATTATTCTGATTTGATCCCCTATATTTTTATACTGTACCAATGACCCAGACATAGCTGGTGCTAACTCTTAAAAATCTAGGGCCAAACACAAATTTTGCCCCCCAATCCCCAAAATTTGCATCTAAAACCGAAAAAATCATGTCCTAAAAGGTCCTCCATACTTTCCCTCCACTGCGCATGCGCAGTGTCAAGGAGGTCTCGGAATTGGCGCCAATTATCATTCTTTGTTTGGCCCTTCATCAGTTCACATCTGACTGATATTTGTGCTTGTAATCTCAGTTTAAATGATGCCAGACACATAAATATTAGAGAAATGGTGGATCTAAAGAGGAAATAGAAGGAGGAGAGGAAAAATGAGTGGCAGGAAATAATCAGGGCTGTAACTTTAAATTTTTTTTACGAAATTATGTTATGTTGCCTAATTTCGAGGCATGGGCCTGTTGTTGTCATTCTTGCTATTAAGTTACACTGCTTGTTCAGTGTTTCCTCTCTCCCTTTCCTTTAAGTCCCCCCTTGCTATTCTCCCATGCTTTTGGCATATTTTCTGTAATATTATTACTAAAATTTCTTGGGAGTTTTAGCTGGGTAACAGAATGAATTCTGTTCTTTTCCCCATGTTTACGTCCTCACCCATGAGTGTTTAGGCGTAGTGTTCTGCATCTACCATCTGATGTTCTGCAGTTTCTTCCCTGGAAGTCTCTGTTTTGCATCAGATAGTGTGTTATTGGTAACTGATTTCGGGCCATGGTTATCAGTGCCTGGAGTCATGTTTCTGGTGTTTATATACTTCTTGTTTACATTGACAACGGTTCTGTTGAGAGGGATTTTCTTGTCTTTGTATTAGCTTAATCATAACAAGATACATTATTATTATACGTAAGTGTTGCATTAATTTTTTTGTAATATTTTAAAAAATTTTGTCCACACTTAGGCTTTTGGGGATCCATTGGGGCTCAATGTTACTTTCAGAAAGTTGGGCTTTTCTGAAAAAATATTTTTTCAAAACATTTTTTTGATTTCAATTATTTTTTCTATATTAATGGATCATGTTATTATGTATCTTTGTTTTCAGGGGTTGGTGCGAGTACTAGGACTTTTTGTGTTCTTTTCACAATGAAAGGATATTGTTCAAATTGTAATAAGAGGAAATCTTCCTCTGACTTTCATAATCATTGTATTAATTGTAGTCAGTGTACTCGCACTAACTCCTGTTCAGTATGTGTCAATTGGGATGACAAACATTGGAAACGTGTGTCACGGTATGTTGTTAGCGGGGAAAAGGCCATGCCGGTCCTTTCTCCGCAGGGTCACTCTAGTTTATCAATCTATATTTCAGAGGAACAAGAACAGGGTGATGTTTCTGTGATGTCTTCCAAAAGTGTGCCTCCGTCGTCACAGTTAAATGAAGAGCTAGCGGCAAAAGTGCTCATGGAAATATGTCAATTGCCTAAGAGGTCCTTAGTAGGATCGACGGCATTGACATCCGCTAGCTCGCCCGGTGTAGCGACCATTCATCGAATGGCTCGGCAGCCGGGTTCGTCCATTGCGGTCCAGGAAGGAGATTTGGGTGATGCGAGCACTATAATAAGACAAAGTGCACACCCAGTGACGACGGATCAGAGGAGAGAACGGAAGAAGCCTATTAGTCTGGTTCCTAGCTCGTCCAGGTCCATCCGGGCTGCGAGCGAGAGAGGTCCCTCTCTCGTACAACAACATCTGGGACCAGATGTTGTGGTACAAAACGTTTCGCATTCGGAGCATATGTCCGCCGCTCGGGACGCTCCGTTATATAGACAGTCCAGAGAGACTGTCGATAAGGCTTCCTCATCCTCACGGCAGCGCACACGACCGCTCCTTGGCTACATGACCATGGATATCCAGCCAGCTTCGCCGATCAGGGATTCCACGGCAACCAGGTCACGCCATCCGGTAGCCAGGGACACGAGGCCTGTAGACTCCGGACGTTCGCATAAAAGAAGTATGCAGGAGTCAACGTACACGGAGCTTCCAGCGGCAAAGCAACGTAAGACCGCTACTCCACAGGTCTCAGTGACGGACGTGCTATCCCAAATAGCACAACTTATCGCAGCATCCCAGCAAACGACAGAATCTCTGTCAGATCAGGAATTATCCGACGACGCTGGGACGGTACGCTCCGCCGAAGCATCGGGTACGGACGACCGAGAACTTCATAGGGTCCGACAGGATGGCGAAAGGGATTCGGAGGATTTGGAGCTTTCCCTTTCGGAACAACATAAAGCTGCCGTAGATTTCATCCGGCATTACCTTCCAGAGGTTGTTCTGTCGGACCAGAATGCTGCGATGTCGGATAAGAGACTGATAGCGTCATTGGACACAGAATTTTTTGATCGGTTCAGGGACATCGTCCCTGAGTTTCCGACACAGTCCAATAAGGTCACAAGAACATTTGAATTATTGAACGACGCTATTTATAAGCTTGCTACCAAAACGGGCAAGTCTGGTTTCTTATCCGCAAATGCCCTAAATCTGCCTTTCATCAATTCAAGGAATAAATTCGAAACGGCAGGGCAGGGCATACCGAGAGTTCCTCTGCGTCTAGACGACGAGGCTGAAGACTTGGAATTGTCTATACCGTCGTCTATGTCAATTCCAACCACGACGTTGGAAACGACAATAATGTCTAACAGAGTTAACTTAGACGCCTTATCATACGCAGATCACCTTACTAAGGCGTTATCATTACGTCTTCAAGGGAAAGAATTCCAGGATATACAATCCTCATTAAGACTTCTTTCAAGGGCAGTAGCTTATTCCACGTATAACTCCGCCCTTTCAGTGGCAAACCTGGAGTTGGTTAGACGTGACGCAGCCCTAGCTACATCCACGCGCGTGGATGGTAAGGTGAAGAACTCTCTCAGAGTCGCTTCGGTCTCCGGAGAGCTTCTCTTCGACGGCAAGCTTTCAGCAATCTATGATAAGATAACTAAGAAAGCTTCGGATTCTCTGCTTTTCAAATCTGCTTCCAAAAAGCCCGATACAGCAGAAAAGAGTAAGACAGGCACTTCTGGGACAAGTACGCCCAAGAGAAGTTCCTATGCGTCCTCTAGGTCTTATTCTAGAGACCGTCAAGGCAGCGATTCTCGTGTGGGACGTTCTTCTGGCCGAGATTACCGGTCAGACGTCCCTAGGTCGATGGGGCGAGGTTCGGGTCATGGAGGACGTAGTTTCTCCTTCCGCAAGCCTCGCAGGTCCAGGAGGTGATGGTTTGAACCTCTATCGTGTTCCGGTAGGCAGAAGATTATCGAGTTTTATAAACGAGTGGGCGTCAATTACGGACGACCCCTGGGTTCGAGGGGTGATTTCGGAAGGACTAAGAATATCCTTCAAACGAAAGCCTCCATTAACTCGAAGTCCAAAATGGACTCAGCTTCCGTCGAATCCGCAGAAAAGAGACGCTCTTTTATCAGAAGTACAGTCTCTTCTGAAGAAGAACGCGGTAGAGGTCGTAGAAGACCAGGAATCACCGGGTTTCTACAGCCATCTGTTTCTGGTTCCGAAACCAGACGGCTCGTTCCGTCCAGTCATAGATCTGAGCTGGATAAACAAGCTGATCGTTGCTCCGAAGTTCTATATGGAGGCAATTCGATCAGTCAGAGCGAGTATTCGGGTGAACGACTATGCTACAAGCATAGATCTCAAGGATGCGTACTTTCACGTCATGGTACATCCGACATTCAGAAAATATCTACGCTTCGCAGTCCTAGGAGTTGTATATCAGTTCTGCGCGATGTGCTTCGGTTTGAACCTAGCGCCCTGGGCTTTCACTCGAATAATGAACTCGGTAATGATATATTTCTGAGCTCATTCGTCTGCGGTAACGTCGGCCTACCTGGACGACATTCTTCAGAGGTACGGCAACGAGTTAATGCTTCAGAACGATGTGCAGAATCTGCTTCTATTACTCCGACGTCTCGGTTTTATAATAAACGAGGAGAAGTTGGATCTGGTGCCGTCCAAGTCATTCACTCATCTGGGAATGAGCTTCGAGACGCACAACAATCTCGTTCGTCTGCCGTTAACCAGAGCGAAATTAATCAGTTGTTACGCTCGCTATTGTCTTCACTCAGACAAAGTCACAGCGAGAGAGTTCATGAGACTGATAGGTCTGTGCGGAGCCGCTGCGGATCTCATTCCGATGGAGCGGTTATGCACTCGTCCTCTACAAATTTTCTTGACTCAGAATTGGAGTGTAAAGATTCATTCGCTCGATATAGACATTCTCTTGTCAAATCAAGTGAAACAAGAGATTCAGACCTGGGCAAACATTCAGTGGTTGACTCAGGGAGTCCCACTGCAGTTGCCGGATCTGAGTTTTACGATTATGACGGATGCCAGTCAAACAGGTTGGGGTGCAACATTGATCCCAACGGATTCGAAGTGCCAGGGTCTTTGGGATCCGCAGTTCCTAGGCAAGCACATAAACATTAAGGAAATGATGTCAATTTGGCTTGCACTACGTCATTGGATGACGGAATGATAGGATATGCGTATCCTCCAGCGCCGTTGATTCAGCAGATATTGCTAAAGATAAAACAATCTCAATGCAAAATTCTATTGGTAGCATCTCTGTCTCCACAGAGACCGTGGATAAATCTACTCAGGTGTCTGCTGTGGGACTTAATGCAAAAACTTCCTCCACGAGAGGATCTTCTTTTGCAGGGGAAATCGCGTCAACTACATCACAACCCGCAAGGTCTCAACCTTCACGCATTTCCGTTGTGCGGTCCTTTTTGCACGGCAAGCATTTTACAGGACGAGCAGTGGACATGATTTCTAACTGTAGGAGGACCTCCTCTTCGCTAAACTATGTGGCTAAGTGGAAGGTCTTTCGTCGTTGGTGTAGGGATCATTCTGTTGATATTTTTGATCCCTCCATACCAGACATTGCAAACTTTCTAGTATACTTGTTTGACGAGATCAAACTGCAGCCTGTTACTATGAAAGGTTATAGGTCTATGTTATCTGATACCTATGCACACTATGATAGTTTACAAATTGGATCTAATGTCTCTTTATCAAAATTAGTTAGAAACTTATCGATAAATAGACCTAGAACCCTTAGATTAATTCCTAAATGGAATTTAGCTTGGGTTCTTCTTAAACTAAAAGAAAAGCCATTTGAGCCTCTTGAGACAGTAGATTTCAAATTCTTGTCTTATAAGACAGCATTTCTTTTAGCTTTCTCTTCTGCTAGAAGAGTCAGTGAGCTTCATGCACTATCTGTGGACGATTCTCACTATCGTAGTGTCGGGAACACTATTACCTTTACTACTAATGTTGGATTTTTGGCTAAGAATCATTCTCCTAATAAATATCCGGAACCTATTGTTATTAAGGCCCTTCCGTCTTCAGACGGGCATAGGCCTTTACTCTGTCCGGTTAGAGCTTTACGTATTTATAAACGAAGATCTCAGTTTATCAGAAAGGGACGAAAACGCTTCTTTCTGTCTCTGATGCCTAATAGAAAGGACATTACGGTCCATTCTATTGCTAGATGGATTCAATTAACTATTCGTACTGCTTATGATAATCTATCTTCAACTCAGCAGTCTGTGCTTAAGATTTCGGCTCATGAAGTAAGAGCTCTTTCTACATCTTGGGCTTACGCAAATAGTGTTGCTATTACAGATTTAATGAAGGCTGCATATTGGTCTCAGCCATCCACATTCACGAATTTTTATCTCAGAAATATTGAGTCCATTTCTGGAGACCTGCATTGTTTAGGTCCGTTATCTGTTGCTCAGAATGTCGTCCACTAAACAGTTGCAACTATAGTTATGCAGGCTTTCTGTTCTGGCAGTGACTCCGTCCTGCTGCCCTCTTCGCTCTGGGTTATTTGACCCAGGGCAAGGGGAAGGGGGGGAGGGTGTTCCCTTAGGTCACCTGCTTTATACTGAAAAGCAAGGGGATACCTCCTCCGGAGTCAGTAATTCTGAGTCGTTACCGGGATGGTTTTAAAGTGTAAAGTTAATGTTTAAAATCCATTCATGTCATATTTTTAAAGTGTAGCTCGGTGTGAAGCATTTGTATATGTCACGTGTCAAACGGGCGTTAATATACAATCCTCGGACACTTTTAAAGAGTATAAAGAGTCTCAGTTCTCTGGACTGACTTTATTTATTGGCTTACTTTAAAAATAATTAGTATAAAGGGTTATACTGGATGTTAATAGAGAACATGAATGTTATTATGCTCAATTATAGAGGGTGTTGTGTCTTTCTAATTTATCATAAATAAGAAAGATACATGTAAAGCCTAATACTCCTTTTCTCCTCAAGGGGATGACTCTATTATATATAGTTGAGCTTATTGGATTTTCCTCTATGTCCTAGGCCCTCCAGCCTTTTTACTATTCAGCTATGTCTGGGTCATTGGTACAGTATAAAAATGTTAAAAAATTTATAGTAATTTATATATTTTTTATACTTACCAATGACCCAGACGGGGATGGCCCTCCCAGGAGTTGGGAACTCATACCTCCCCTCTGAGTACATAGCGCTGACCAGGCACTGCTTGTAAGAATGATAATTGGCGCCAATTTCGAGACCTCCTTGACACTGCGCATGCACAGTGGAGGGAAAGTATGGAGGACCTTTTAGGACATGATTTTTTCGGTTTTAGATGCAAATTTTGGGGATTGGGGGGCAAAATTTGTGTTTGGCCCTAGATTTTTAAGAGTTAGCACCAGCTATGTCTGGGTCATTGGTAAGTATAAAAAATATATAAATTACTATAAATTTTTTAACTTTTATTCATTTTCACCTGGTTGGACTGCAGTCTAATTCTCATGATGCACTATTTTGGACTAAATTCTTAACATTTTCCTTAGCTGCAGATAGTTTGAGTTATTGTGGAATTTTTAGGTTATTTGTCCAAGATACATGCATGGCACTTTGAAATATTATGAAGTCAGTTTGTAACTTCAGTATAATATTCTACCCTGTACTATTAGTCCTCACCGTACCATTATATGGAAGACAGTCACGGGAGTAAACGCCCCCTCCCTCTCATATTCCCAATAAATTTCACACAAGAAACAGGTGGACATTGATGAATGGATGAAAATACATATAGAATTAGAATATGGGATACAGATCGCTCTCACCACATTTATCAACAACCCCCCCCCCCCCCCCCCCCACCACCACCACCACCACACTGCCAACACACCACCAATTTCTCTGTGACCCACCCTTGCGATGAAAAGAAGAACTTCAGTGTCATGCTAATAGAAATTCTCAACACCTTTATGGTGAGCAAAACCCTACTGAATCAGACCAAATACTCTGTCCAGGCTGAAGGCTTATTTAAGAGACTTTAACAAGGAGGGAATTGACGAAGCATGGAGTTGGAGAAGAGATACAGCCTGGAGAGAGTAGATCACCATTAAATCACAAACCTTTACAACAATTGTGCACACTTCTTGAGACCAGAACTCACAATACAACAAAAGTTACAACACAAAGCCCTGAGGTGCAAGCGGTCTATGAGCTGAACATTTACAAGTTCTTATACGGTACTTTCTTAAAAAAATAGTATCCTGCAAAAAAAAATGAATAAATTCAGACTGTTGTGCTGTGATCTCACCCAGGAACGAGGTTAGGAGGATTTAGACGAAGCCATTATCCGGCATAAGAAAATTATTCAGCCTCAAAACGGCCCTGGGATTTCCTACTTACGACATCAATAAATACAATTTGGCAAAAGTTCTGTTGCCCTTCATAACATTCTTATTTCAAATAAATTATGGCCCTGCAAAATTACAATTTAAACAACCGCCCCCCCCCCCACCCCCCCACCCACCCATCAGCACAACCAATATTTTCAAACTAGTGTTCACAGTAATTACTATTTACAAAGAAAATCCAGTTAATTGCCACAACTCCTTATATATGGTCTTGTGAAATTCTAGTTTATTCTCTATGCCACCACCCCCCTCCCCAACCATCCTCCCAGAGGTTTTCTAGCAGTGCCCTTAGAAAGTACAATTAACAATTTGATGGAATGCTACGTGCAGGCTATTACCCCTTTCAAATATTTTTTCATGGTCTTGGGAGTATTAATTTTTTGAATGGATTTTTTCTTTTTGTGTTTGAAAATTTCCTAATTGTGGTGAATTCTCAGTAGCAAGAAAAGATTGTTTTCCCAATTTTTTTAGCGAAGATTTCTGTCTTTTTATCACTTTCAAATTTCAGAATTTCATAACTCAGTAATCTATGATGTGATCATTTGGGTGGGGACATCAATTAAAATACCCACAGTCCCACACACTGCCTCCACTTCTTGAATTTTCAAGTACATTTAGTTTAAGCAGGTTGAAAATTTTCTGAAAGGTGTGGGGGGGGGGGGGGGGGGCGCAACAAATACACTCACCCACTCTCAACGCCTCAGGTTTCAAGTAGGTTGGAAAGGTTCTTTATTTATTTATTTTTTTAGGGGGAGGAGGGGGGGGGGGGACATCAATCATTCCCGTCGAACCCAAATCTGTGGTTGTATTTTCAACTTGCAAGAAGGTTAGAACATTATGTAGCTTAATTTTATGTAGCCCATTGTCTTTCCATCACAAGTTTTCTTGATACCTGATTGTTACAGTGGCGGCGCCAGGATTTCAATTTTTTTTTGGAGGGGGACTTAAGATATGGGGGGTCCAAGGTCGAGATGCCAAGCTTTATAGCTGGAGGGGGGGGGGGGGGGGGAGTGGTTGTCTCCCCATGAAAGTTTTCCATAATTGGAGTCCCTGGAGCGATATCTGAGCATTTCTACAACACCTTACATAATGTGTATTGTTGTGTGTCGTTTGCGGTGTGATATTGGGTGGGGAAACCACGGTCAGATAGAAATTTGAAATCTGATTGGGGCGAGGGAAAAGTCGGGGGGGGGGGGGGGGTGCAGCCATCCCTCCTCCTGTGGTGCCGCCACTGGATTGTTAAACGTTATGTAAAAAAGTTTTGGATCAGATAGAAATTGAATTCAGTATCAGTGAGTGTAAGTAATCAAATTTATAGAATTAATTACTTTTTTTCCCACGCTTTAATGTGTAGTCCCATTTTGCTGGTCGCCTGAAATTGCAAATGCATTGACTGACTGAGTGTAACTTGGATCAGACTCGGTCACTGATCAAAAACAGCACCTTCTGATCTCCCTTATTTTACGAAGGAATGAGTCATGAACTATTTACTGAATGGTTTTATATTCAAAAACAAAAATGTATTAACACTGCGTGTGTATCGATAATTTTCTCTTGCAATCACAGCCCGAAGACGGAAAACCGTCTTTCCTTGCCAAAATTGGTATACAACGTAACAAGAATCTCCGTGTGATGCAAAAGTGGGTCAATCCGAAAGTAGTAACAATTTTTTGTGGAGTTTCCACTGGACTGGAGTGGAGGTGCTTGGGTGTAACACTGCATCACTTCAAAAATGGAAAGATCGTGTTCGAAATATCATTACCATGCAGGTGCTGGTACAGTACTTTCTGATAAATATTGAAGTGGAAAAATCGTTCCAAAACTTTATTGTGTCAGAAAAATGGGAAAAAATTGATGATCCGAAATGTACGGCGGCACCCAACAATGAAGAGCAAAGTCTCAGGAATCCCATTGTGTGCCTCTTTTTTTAATTTAAAATCTTCTCCAGAACCATCAGTCAGAATCTTTTCATATTTGGTATATAACATCTCTTGGTGGATCAGATTCAAGTTTGCTCAATTCAAGACCCTTAATATTTGGGCTCTTTTGTGGGTAGGGGGTAGGTTACATTCAAGTTTGTTCAAATCCATTCCTTAGTGGTTTTCCATAAAATTTGCTTTTCAAACTACAGTGACATAATAACCCTCAGTAGTTTGGCAGTGCTTGTCTACCATAGATAGAATTGGAAGCAATCTGGAAGACCTATGATAATAATCATCTAACATGGACACCAGAGTTATGATTAATTTCATGACTTCATTCCTCTGTATTGTTGATGAACCATGACTAACTGAATGTGACCCGAAATACTTCTTTGAACACTTTGTCAGGTGAGCCTCTTGTTTGACGTTTAATTATCACAATTCTTGTCTTATTTCATAATCCTTTCATAAACATTGAACATTATCCTTTTCATCAAACACTACACACAGTCAAGTTAAGTTACAGTGTCATTGATACTTTCATTGTATGTAGGTTCCTGATGGGTACCTCCACATCAAATTTTAATTTCATTCTGATCCTTTCGTTTATCGAAGAGTAATTGCCTTTGAGCTTGGAAATTTCACATATTATCTGCAGTTATAGCTCCTCATCAATCATACAGACTGCTATAGTTCGAAATTTGACTGGAAAACAAGACTTTTCATTATAAATATCTCTTTTATATAATAATATAAATACCCTGAACCCAAATCAGCTGTTTGGTACATTGTTTCACAAGACAGGTGGTCTCTCTAGGAAGGTTTTACTATACTGTATGCTGTTCGAATTGCAAACTGTTTAAAATTTGGGGCCCACAGTGATGGTCAATACACTAGAACCTGTCTTGAGAGACTGCCCATTGGGCCACACAAAAGTGGTCTCTCAAGACAGGTGGTCTCTCATAACAGGTTTCAGGTTTTCTCAAGTCAGTGAATAACCAACCACAAAATTCAGAAATGGAGAAGAATGGATTTTTGTAATTACTTTGTAGTTGTTCGTTTTTATGAAGTTTTTGTAACAAATTGAAATGGACTGTTATAAAAATTATACATTACGTGTACAGTCCCTGTAAAAGTAGTCTTCCAAATTACCCCAGTTGTTACATATGATTACATAATGCAGTCACTGTTAATCTTGTTCAATTAAGATCTCTGTGTCTATTTATAGAGGAACTTTTTATGAGTGGGCAGAGCTAATTAATGGGGTTTTCCAGCACTGGTCTGATAAAGCATAACACTTTTGAGATGTTGTTTATAACCTTTGTGACAACTTTTATTTATCAAATGTTATTTTAAGTTATCGACTAAAAATATTCAACACATATTTACATCATCAACACAAAAAAGACTGACAACAAATCGAGATGCAATTGATCGCCTTCTTTTTCAGTTATGACCGCTTATGATCTGCCCATATTAATACTCTCGAAAATTATTTTAATGATTTTATTTGCAATGTCCGGTTTCCGTTTTTGAATGCACTCAAATTAAACTGCATTCTGGCAACAACATAATTAGCCGAAAAATAACTTTTAACTTTCTGTGGAACTAGAGGTGGTGTCAGTAGGCCTATCTCTGCGATAGGCGACATGTCATCCCCAACATGTGGTGTGTGGGGGGTGGGGGGGGGGGGGGGGGCTTCAAACTATAAAGGTGTCGAAGCCTGCTCTTACTGGACGTCGACTTGGCACATGTAGATACGGCGATCTTAGGTGGAAAAGACAGCTATCCAGTATTAAGAAAACAACACTCGAACACATGGTCTCTCAGTGTGCCGCAAGACACGGGGCTTTAGAATGGGAAGTCGGCCCACGGGAGAAGTCGGCCAAAAATAAAGTCAGCAACTGAGGTATGCCCCTAAGTCGGTCCATGGATTAAATCGGCCCAGGGCTTTTTCATTGTGCTAATATACATGTGCATGGTTAACTTAAGTGACAGGCCGAATGATAGAAATTGAATTTTTTCTCATTGTGTTGCAACTATTTTTTGGAAAACACCACACAGGCGCTGTCTTTTCCTACAAATAGATTCAAAATAATTTCAATATTTATCGTAGTGCTAATAAAATTGTTAAATAGTAGGTTGAATGTTAGAAACAAAATTTTCTTTACAAGTCACAGTGCAAATATAAAAGTATATAGATATACATAATTGTAATTCAATTTAACCAGTTTCTTATGTTGGAAATCTCAAAAGAATAAATTTCATAGGAGTAATTTATGCTTTATCTATTGTCACCAGTCAATGTTTTCATTGTGATCAGAGACTGTTTCAGAAACAATCAGTAGCTATTGTCGGCTCTTGTTTTACATCTTTGGAAGGGTAATTAAAGGATTAGTTCCGATTAGGAAATGTTATTGCTACCAAATTTTATTGCTGCCACGAGAACTCAATAATTAACCATGTTAAATGTTGTGTTATATTCAGTTATATTACAACAGCCTGGGTCTACTTTTCACAGTTGTCCAAAGCAACAAACCTCAAGCTAGACAAAGCGTTTTTTAACGAAATATAAAATATATGTACATGTTTCTTCTAATTTTGATGAGTTCAGAAGGGAAACTGAAAACTCTTCCAAATTGTGCTAATTTATATTTTTTTAACTGATCTCAGATACATTCAGACACATCACGTCCCATCTCGCCACATACAGAAGGGTCTCTGCTAAAACACTCGAGGAGTGAGGTTTTCACTCACAAAATATGCTCTCAGCTTCGGTGGAAAAGGGACACCGAACACAACATATTTCTGCAGATGGACCGTAGGTTGTCGTTCAAAGGACACTCAGTTCAATGAAATGCTTCTCTGACATGGGTTAAGACGATATATGTGTGAAAATTCCACCCTGTTAATGTTTCTGTTTAGAATTTCTCTCCATGTACCGTTAATGGGTTCCAGGATATCCACAATTGCAGTCTTGGTCATCCACTGAGTTTCAAAGCCCCTGCATGGTTCAATGTAAAAGAATATTCTGTTCACCTGCACAATGGGTCGAACCGCATGCTGGATGAAACTGTGTTAGAGAGAATTTGACTCAGATTTCACATCCCATGTTTTATTCAATCAAAAGAGACGATTTCAGCAAAGCGCCATCTAACATCCGGGAACTGATATGTAGATCCACGCTCAGTTTGTTTATCAAATTTGGTCCCACATCTGAAATCAGTCTGGAAATTATTTTGCCCTGATTAATATCACACCACCCCCAACGTCACATCTCTCTCTCTTATATATGCCCCCCCCCCCCCCACACACACACACACACACATACACACTTCCAAAATAAATAACACACAGATCTGTGTATTATATATTTCGGGGTGGGGGGGGGGGGGGGGAGTGCATATAAGAATGAGGTGTTTTGAGGTGGGGTGATTTAGATCAGGTTTCCATACGTCTGTGGTCTAATAACTCTGGCAATTTGGCCCGTATAGTGGGGTAACAAAACTACGTTGTTCTCAACCTGTTAAGTCGATGTCAGCTGTCCTTCATGCGAATACGCGGAAACGCAACCAAATTGTGTAAAGTTCTTTTTCATTGCCCGGAATATGTCTACCACTGCAGAATAAAAAAGGTGTGTATTTGAAAGACTATTTTTGAAAGTTTCTTCAACCTGTTACAAATGAGATTTTTTTTATTATTTCCATTTTTGGCGTAACTTCGCTTATAATAGTCGGATTGTAAAAATTCAAGGACGAAATCGCACTGATTTTTAATCAATATATTCGAAACGAAATGCGTTTTTAAAATTACCCTATGATATTAAAAATAGTATTTGCCCGACTGGTTGGAAAAATGTGCTAATTGGTATCCAAAAATTACAGGATCAAAGAAACACTGACATCAACAAAAAGTAACGAGAAGGTCTTCACAAATATTCATGTGAGATCGAAACTGCCCTCAAAAGGCATTTTGTATGATATTTCGAAATAAATTTTAACGATTTTATTTTTGTTTGTGTAGTTTGGGAGCGATGCGCTTTTTTCCCTAATTATCAATGACTGTTTTGCAGAGAAATGATGTTTGGAGGTCCTATTTTGGGTCGGAAGGATAACCTTGTCACAACACTGGGAAACACTTTGTGCTAATTATAACCGATAGTACGTCTTATTGAAGTCACGTGGTTGGGTTTTGATACCCCACCTTACAGAGCAGTTAGTGGGGAGTCGATTGGCAGTGTTTTACAGGGAGCGTACATGTAATGAAAAATAAATTAGTGTTGAAAATCTTCATGGAAGATTTTCAACACTAATTTATTTTTATAATTTTAATAACAGTCCATTTCAATTTGTTACAAAAAGATTTTCAACACAAATTTATTTTTATTCCTAACTGTCACATTTTAGGTATGTATGAAATTGTTTATTCAACAATAATCCTAATCTTTTCACAAGGGTCTTATAAAAACATCTCAATCTGTAAATAGTTAGCAATTGAAACCTAATTAAGAGCTTTTAATAGCTTTAATTATGTTAGTATAACCACAATGGATTTTCTAATTCCAGAACAGGTAGAAAGTTTTTGTCATGGTTTCAGTCTTCAAAGGGGCGGTCTCTCAAGACAGGTCCCTTATTGCATAAAAATACAAGTTGGTACCAGGTCACAGTGGTCTCTCAAGACAGGTGATCTCTCAAGACAGGTGATCTCTCAAGACAGGTGGTCTCCCATAGCAGGTCCATTATAGAGTAAAACCAATCAGTGCATGGTAGATGTGGTCTCTCAAGACAGGTGGTCTCTCAAGACAGTGGTCTCTCAAGACAGGTTTTACTGTATCACTTTGCATCGAATTATTTTAATTATTTTTTTTCAAAATTAACAAAAAATTTCAACAAAACCATGTCATGTAACACCTCATTGGAATGAGCTTGACAATCCCATTCCAATGAGGGCCAGATGGTTTGGTTGTGTTGAATTATTTTGAAAAATATATTTTTTCCAACTGCCTAATTTGTAAATTATGCAGGCTAAATGTGGCTGATTCATTAGACAAAGTGCTCAACTGTTTGCATGAATTTGATTTCATGTAACCGTCATGAGAATGGAACAAGCATTCTAGTGAAATTTGATGCCCTATTTATGTAACCTACTGAAGGACTATGGAACTCCAGTAACTAAATTGACACTTTGCCAATGAAAACTATTCACAAAAATAATAATTTAACTGATTTCATTCATTCTCCTCAATTCTGGTGATTAATTCAGCATTTATTCAATTCCGGGAAGAGGTTGGCTGGTCCAATGGGTGAGCACTTTTTGTGCTTTAAAATGAGTTTTGATGGATAGCAAGTAATTTCCAAAACAATTACCCATTGGTCCCTGTGGGTGGATGGGGAAGGATCCATTTTTACAGAAATATTGTCTGCATTAAAATGAGTTTTGAAGGATTTTGAGTGATTAGGGAAAACCTTCCCCAACATCACCCCCCCCCCCCCCCCCCCTCCCACCCCCCACCCCCTCGTTCACAGGTCTTAAGTGGGGCCAGATGTGAAAGCGGGTGAGGGGAGGCCAGTTGCGTGAAAGGGGTTTTTTTTTTGTGTGTTTGTGGTTTGTTTTTTGAAACTATTTTAAGGCCAAAAGTGAAAAATTAACCCAATGGTCCCACCCTGTTCCTTCCTCCCGCAATTGAAAGTACGATCTTGGCCCATGGGCATTGAAACTCAAGGGTTGTTGTCTATCCTGGAAACTGAAAAATAGATATTTAGAATTCCAGGTCCTGAAAAACCTTTTCTAGTGTTTCTGGAAATCTGAGCATTATTCTGTGATCGGATTTGAATTCTAGTAAGGGGTGGTGAAAGCAGTGGGCAGTTGCCCCCTTAGCTTTAGGCTGGGGGGCAAGGAATGCACTTTTTTACCAGAAGTGCACGTGCACTTGTGGAAAAGACTTTACTTAACAAAAATTGTAACTGAGAAACTCTTTGAGTGTTCGTTTCTAACATTTTTCATGTGCCAATGACAATTTGGGGGGGGGGGGGGCGGGGGGTGGAGGGAGATAAGGTATAATGATAACAGAGTTTAGTTGATAATCAACAAAGAAAAAGGAGCTTTACAATTGTTTTGGGGGTGGGGTGTTATTTCTAAAAGTTTGTTCCTCGCAAGGGACAATATGTATATAATGTGTCAGTACTATTGAGTTTCACATTACAATTTATGATATGTTGTAAACTCACAGTCTTAACTCATAACCAGAGTTGAGTGCCCTTTTTGACACACAGTCCCACTTGCCCTCGGATACTTCTGGCATATTTTAATACTAGAAAAATCATCTGATCATGACACAGAGTTGTGAATAATTACATGATTTCTTTACTCAAAATACTTGAATTTCATTCAGAAAAATATATACGAACCCTTCATCAATAAGCAGTGCTGAAAACAGCATGTCTGCATTCTTTGAAGAAAGATGTAATAATAAAGAAATGAAAAAAAAGCAGTCTGAGCATTTCTGTATGGAACTTCTCAGTGGTTGCTCTTTTATTTTTTAATAAATTAACCCTTTGAATCCTGGTGGTATCTTCCATGTCAGTTCAAATGCAGCAATAGAAGAGTCCATATTCATTATTTGGGGGTAGACAAACCAGTATTTTCAACATAGGGCTACACGTTGAAAATATTAGTTGGTCTAACCAACACATTCACTTAGCAGCCACCCTCCTTAACCCTTTACCCAACGTAACGTCCAAAACCGGCCAGCGCTATTCTCAAAAATCGCCAATTAATTTTCAAAATATTTTCATTTTTTGTCTCAAAAACATAGGTTATGACCCCTCGTTGGAACGAGCTCGTCGAGCTCGTTCCAACGAGGGGTCATAACCTATGTTTTTGAGACAAAAAATGAAAAAAATTAATTATTCAAGAATTTTTTTTGCAAGTGTCGTCTGCTTTTCATGTTAGGTAAAGGGTTAATGAAATTATGACGTATCATGCTTCTGGCTGGAAAAAGGGCTGCTCGGTTTCAAAGGGTTAGTGGTGTCTTGTAACAATTGTAATTTAAGTCAGATGCGGTGGAAGTTAAATCACAAAACAATGCAGTTGTGCTATGACTTGTTTGTTTTCTTTCAGGGAGAATTCAGTAAATATAGACAAAGTAAATGTGATTGCAACCCTTTATCTAGAGCATCAAGTAGGAAAAGAAAAGGTAAATTTTCATTTTAGATTAAAGGGATATACATCCCATTTACTTCAGTCTTGTATCTTTATCCTTTTTTGTGTTGTGATTAATTATACCCCCACACTCAACTTGAGGTGGGATACACTGGATTAGGCCAAATAAAAAAAATGAATTGATTCTCAGGCAATTTTTTTTTTAAATCAGTGAGGGAGGGAGGATTTTATTTTTTTTTTTTTTTTTCTTTTTATTTTTTTTTTCGTGTAAAGGGTTGAGTATACTCAGTAAATCTTTTTGCTGTCTTTCCACTTGAAAAAGAGAAAAGGTTGTATTTTAGTGTAATTATAGTATACCTTTTATAACTAACTGCCGTAACAACAGCTAAAAGGATTTGTATTTTATTGTTCTTTTTAATGGTATAGATCTGTCAAACATGATCCATTATAATAGGCCCTAGTAACCAGTGCTTGGGGTAGGAGTCCTTTAAAATAGGAAACATGGCTCTAAATGATTGGTTAAACTTGAGTGAGTTCATATCTGTGTTGCGGCCATTATTAGCCATTGTGCAGAAATTTATGACCTTAAACACCAGCAAATAAATAAATAATTAAATCATGATCCAGTATATCAGAATTTGCCTTGTTACAGTTTATGAGAGAGTGCCTCTGGGCACTCTCCCATAAACTGCAACAAGAAAAAAACAGTTTACTGCAAACACAGCTAAATAATTATATTTCGAGAAATGCGAAAAAATGACCATTCCAAGTTTTCACAAATTCTTAAAAAAACATGACATAATAAAAATGTCTAATGAGGAGGTTCAAATTCAACGAGGGAGGGCCTGAGAATCAAAACACTATGTTTTTTTAGCCTTATAGATTACATTTTTTGAACTGTGTCCAAATTTTACTAATTTCAGTAGCAAGAGAATTCTGTCCTGGGCAGGAAAATCTGGCAGCATGCAAGCTGGATAAAAAATGAAAGTACCTACACAATTTTAATTTAATGTTCGAGTTAAAGCAGAACAGAAATAATCTATATATTCAAACTCTGGAATCTGGAATGTACGAAAAGTCATTACATTTCACATAAAACTGCTGATGCAAAAGTCCTGTAATTTTTTACAGTTAATGTTTTGCACAACATATAATATAACATGGTATAAGAATATTCTTTAAAATAAAAGATATGTGCCATTTATAGATAATTAACTGGCTGATAACAGTGGACTGACAAGGGAAGAAGAAATACATTGACATATTTTGTTATTTAGAAGTACAGAGACAGCATTCCAATTGACTTATGAAGGTTAAGAGTAGATATGGTTAATCATGTAATTTGTTTGTATTTTTTTTTTTTGGTGGGGGGGGGGGGCAAACTCTGGTTACAGTTTGGTTTCATTTTTAGCTCAACTTTGACGTTGTCAAATTTGAGTTTATGTCATGGTCCGTCATCTGTCTGGACGTCTGTCCGTCTGTCAACAATTCAATACGGCTCAGGCTAGAGGCTGTGTTTATGAAGTGATCTTTACAAAACTTCTTGGGTACCTTTATTATCACCGTGGGACGAGAACGAGAGTAGTTTTATACTATAACCCAATGGCCTAGACTAACTGGTGCTAACTCAAAGTTATCAAGGGCCAAACACAAATTTTGAACCCCCAATCCCCAAAATTTGCTTGCAAAACCGAAAATTAAAAGTCCTATCTGGCCCACCATACATTTACTCTCTGCGCATGCACAGCCATCAGGAAGTAACCGGAATTGGCGACAACATCATTCTTTGTTTGGCCCTAAAGTCAGCAACAATGAACTGACATCTATGCTTTAAAATCTCCTTTTTTGAGGATGCCAGACTCAAATCGATGCAAGAATTGGTGGATCCAAGGCTGTTATTGGATGATGGAATTGTTCAACGGTGGTTTTAGACGTTCAGGGCTGTAACTTTATAATAATTATAAAATTATTTTATGTTTCCTAATTTCGGGACATACGCCTGACATCATCATTTTTAGCTCAACTTTGGTGAAGCCAAATTTGAGCTTATGCCATGGCCCGTTGTCCGTCGTCCGTCTGTCCGTCAACAATTGGATACGGCTCGGGCTAGAGGCCGTATTTATGAACCGATCTTTACGAAACTTCTTGGGTATCTTTGTTATGACCGTGGGACGAGAACGATTGTTTTTGGGTGCAGTCCGAAATTCAAGATGGCTGCCAGCCACCATTTTGTACCGACGATGCAGAAATCTGTTTTTGTACAGAACTTCCATATGAAAGCTCTGATTTGAATAATTTTTTGTATGAATGTTTAGTACCATGGGATACATCACATATAATACGGGTTTTTTTTCTCGTGCGTAAATTATGCAAATTAGACTAACTTTGATGTTTTTTGGTGTTACTTTCAGCACTGTAAGTGCAAATGCCAATACGGCTCGGGCTAGAGGCCGTATTTATGAACCGATCTTTACGAAACTCCTTGGTACCTTTGTTATCACCGTGGGACGAGAACGAGTGTTTTGGGGTCCGGTCCGAAATTCAAGATGGCCGATGGCAGCCATTTTGTACAAAATTTGGTGCAATCAGATTTTTGCACAGAACTTCCATATGAAAGCGCTGATTTGAATAATTTGTTGTGTGAATGTTTAGTACCATGGGATACATCACATATAATACGGGTTTTTTTCTCGTGCAGAAATTATGCAAATTAGATGAACTTTGATTTTTTCAGTGCTACTTACACACAGTAAGTACACATGTCAATACGGCTCGGGCTAGAGTCTGTATTTATGAACCGATCTTCACGAAACTTCTTGGGTACCTTTGTTATCACCTTGGGACGAGAACGAGTGTTTCTGGGTGCGGTCCAAAATTCAAGATGGCTGCCAGTGGCCATTTTGTACCGAAATTAGGTCTAATCAGTTTTTTGTACACAACTTCTATACGGCTCAGGCTAGAGGACGTATTTATGAACCGATCTTTACGAAACTTCTTGGGTACCTTTGTTATCACCGTGGGATGAGAACGAGTGTTTTTGGGTGTGGTCCGAAATTCAAGATGGCCACCAGCAGCCATTTTGTACCAAAATTAGTGCAATCAGTCTTTTGTACAGAACTTCTGTATGAAAGTTCTGATTTGAATAAAGTTTTGTATGAATGTTTAGTAACATGGAATACATCACATATAGTACAGGTTTTTTTCTCGTGCAGAAATTATGCAAATTAAATGACCTTTGATTTATTTAGTACTACTTATACACTGTAAGTGCACATGTCAATACGGCTCGGGCTAGAGGCTGTATTTATGAACCGATCTTCACAAAACTTCCTGGGTACCTTTGTTATCACCTTGGGACGAGAACAAGTGTTTCTGAGTGTGGTCCAAAATTCAAGATGGCTGCCAGTGGCCATTTTGTACCGAAATTATGTCCAATCAGTTTTTTGTCACAACTTCTACACAGCTCATATTTGTGAACTGATCTTCACGAAACTTCTTGGGTACCTTTGTTTTCACCTTGGGACAGGAATGAGTGTGTTTTGGGGTGCCTTTGTTATCACTGTGCTATGAGAACAAATATTTTAGGGTTCAGTCAGACCCACTCTGGGACTCAAAGATTTTTTTCTAGTTTAGCATCTGACTGTCACCCACCTTTACAATACTTTACCTATACATTTGTTACAGGCAACGGCCAGTATTTATGTACAGACCGTTACAATACTTTATATGTACCTTTGTTATCAGGTCATTACCTAGATGTTTGTCATTGCTGTGTCACATACTATACATGTACATGTCTTTGTCTTGACAAGTTGAGCTACAGTGTCATTGACACTTTCGTTGTTAATGATTATTCCACTGTTAAGTATTCCTTCCCTATCCTTCCATGAACCCTTCCTGCTAAACTCCTAAGCTTTTTGGCTATATTTTATTGAAATTTTTTATTAAATTTCTTGGGAGTTTTAACATGTATTACAGAATATCATTCTGTTTTCCCCATGGTTACGTCCTTACCCTAGGGGTGTTAGGTCGATTAGTCTTGCATCTTCTATCGTTTTTTTCTCCATATGAAGATCTAGCTTTGCATCTGGCAGCATTTAAATTGGTTTCTGACTTTGGGCCTTTTTGTGTGCCTGATGTCTTGTTTACATTGACAATGTTCTCATATATAGGTAGTTTTTACCTGCGTCGCCAGTGGCAGAGCAGGTCTAGTAACCGCTCGACTCCGTCCGTCGGACCGGCCGTCAGTCCATCCGTCCGGCTGTCAGTCCATCCGAAACACTTCTGCCATCAAAGTTTTCTTGGCTTCTATGAAAGGGAATGATTTTATATTTGGTCTGCTGCTTCATAATGATGAGTTGTATCATGTATCTAATTTTCAGATCTGCTGTGCAGCCATTGCATGCAGCGATGTGGGTCCAGACCCGGTATTGGTCTTGGGCTTGTTATATTCTATTACTGTAGAATTACTGTAGGATACATGGATTATTATACCGGTTGTGTAGCTCAAAAAATTTGGATTTTGTCCACACTTAGGCTCTATCGGGATGCCTTTGGGCATCTTTTTTCAAAAACATTTTTCCCCAAAATACTTTGAATTTAATTTTCATTGCTATTATTCATGTATCTTAATTATATATTTTGTTGTGGAGTTTGGAGGACTGATATCAGCTTTTGTCGATGCACTCCTGCGGACTCTTGTCATTCTTGTGTTCACTGGTATGACTAATGTTGGAGAAGGGTGTCGCAGTACGTTGTTGGCGGTGAGGTTCTGAGGCCAGGCCTCTCACCGCGTTTTAACTCATTTTGTCAGTTTCTATTCAGAGGAACATGAACATGGTGATGATATTCTGACACCCATCCAAGGGCGCTACAATCGTCGCGCTCTGTTGAGCATATAGAGCTAGCTGCAGTGCTCATGATTGCAAGAGTTAGGGCCTTTTGTTAAGGGTTTTAATCTCTTGCAAGCAGCTAGCTCGACCGGTGAAGCGGGTACTGTGTCCGTGGGCGCCATGACGCCGAGTAAGTCTATTGCAGTCGGAGGAAGTGTGGATGTGGGTTAGAGCGAGCACTTAAATATAAATAGCTCACCCAGCGACGACGGAAATAGGGAGGAAGTCCACAAGTTCTTGTACTCGGTGAGGTCTAAGAGACCACGAGAGGGAGAGGCCCCTCTCTAACCTAGCAAACATTTGGGGCCAGATGTTGTTATGAGAAACTTGCACAAGCCGGAGCATATGCCTGTCCTCCATTCGGGACGCTCTGTTTAATCTGCAGCGGGGGTCAGCTTCAGTCATAGCTTCCTCCGTTATGTTTTCACACACCGAACTGAAGTTTTCTGGTTGGAAACTTGCATGAGACGGAGCATACGTCCGCTCTTGACGCTCTGTCTAGTCTGCAGCCGGGGTTGGCTTCAGTCACGGCTTCCTCCACTACGTTATTAAAGCACACACGACCGCATCCTAGCTGCCCGACTTCAGATATCCAGTCTGCTGCATGAAGAAGGAACAACTCTTCGCCCGTGAAGTCGGACCATCCGGTAACTAGGGAGACAACATCTCGATCATCGGGACGTTCGGAAGACGAGATCCATCTCCGACACACTGTCCCAGGAGCAGCAAGCAGCTGAGAAAAGGAAGACCACTGCTCCTCAGGCCTCGATGACGCACTTGCTTTCGCAGATTGCGCAGCTGATCACAGCATCCCAGCAAGTGCAGGTGCAGCCTCCCTCAGACTAAGAACCTGAGCTGTCGGACGGTGCTGGGTCGGTCCAGTTGTCTGTTCACGCAGATGCAATGGACCGAGATTCGTAACTGATTCTCTCGGATGGTGAAAGGGATAAGGAAGAGGATTACCCTTCCCTTTCGGAACAGCACATCAATACTACCCTGAATTTGTTCTGACGAATCAGAATGCTGCGACAACAAGAGAGAAACCGCTGGAATCATTGGATGCAGACTTTATACGGACAAAGGAAGAAGTTCTTTCTTTTCCGGTTCAGTCTAGGAAAGTGTCGCAGGCCTTCGTCCATGTAGACAATGCCATATTCACCTCTCGAGTGCGAGGAAAAAAGGTGGTTTCTTAACTACATCTTCCATAAACATACCGTTTCTTAGACCATGTTCATTTAAAACGGTTGGAGAGGATGTTCAGAGAGCTCTTCTGGGTTTGGATGAGCAGGCCGGGGATCTAGATGTATCCTTGCCAGCATCATTCACTATTCGCTCAGACACAATTAAAATGACAATTTCATCAAGTAGAGCGAATTTGGAAGCAATGTCTTACGCAGATCACCTTACCAGAGCTATGGCGCAACATCTCAATGGGAAGGAATTTGAGGACGTTTGTACCTCTCTTATGAGTTCTTTCCAGGGCAATTTTGTATACCATGTATAACTCCGCCCTAACAGTGGCTAATCTGGAGATAATCAGACGTGATGCTGCCCTTGCATCGTCATCACTTATAGCTGACAAGGTAAAAAGCTCTCTCCGGGTCGCTCCAGTCTCCGGACATACTATTTTGACGACAAACTTTCGTTAGTCTATGAAAAGGCTACTAAGAAAGCATCAAGTGCTCTGCTATTGAAGTCGGCATCTCAACAATCCACTTCAGCAGACAAGAGTAAGGAGGACGTTCCGGATCTAAACATCAAAAGGGAACTCCTCACGAGGGTACTAGAAACCCTCTTACAATTACTCTGGAGATCGTCAATATAGCGACTCGGGATAGGGGTGTAAGTCTGATCGGGACTATCGGTCAGATGCCCCTAGGCCGACGGGACGAGGGTTTTTGCAGGGAGGACGTAGTTTATCCTCCAGTAAGCCTTGCAGGTCATACAAGTGATGTTCAAGACCTTTATTGCTTGCCAGTTGGTGGAAGGGAACAGGGGTCAGTCTGGCAGCTGATTTTAGGGAGAAGTGACTTCTCCCTCCAGAGACTTTAGGGAGAAGTCAGGATCCAGGAGGGAGAAGTCAGTGGACATGAAGGAGAAATCAGATAAAAAACATAAAACGTATATGACATTGTGACAAAATAAATGAACATAGAGGACACAATTGTGGAGAAAAAAAATAAATAAAAGTTATACAAACATACAAACACACACAAAACTAAGTCACATGATATATAACAGAATGTAGGTTAAAATCCCACCTCCCCCCCCCCCCCCCCCCCCCACCCACCCACAAAAAACTGTGTCATTCATGGTTTCTGAATACCCCCCAACTCTTTGCCTAACAGTGATGACTAAGGTTACCATGCTGTTGATTTTGTATTTGCCTCAAATAAGTGGATTTGAAATTTAGTATGACCCATGGTGAGAGTGTTCTTCTCTGCAATAGAAGGTATATTCTTTTTAAAAAAATATTTAAAGTGTTTAAAATAAATTTCAAGTTCATATAAGAAGCTGGGTCATTCATGGTTTCTTAATGCCCTAACTGAGTTAAAAAGCGTAGTTAAAAAAGTTTTCGATATCCTTCGTAAATTAAGCGTTATTAACAATTTGAGTTAGTTTATTTCTTAGGTAAATGACAAAATATTTCAGTTGTCTCCCTTCCCGGCTGCGCTGGGTGATAACACACTGTTCAGAAAACTGACAATTTCTGCCAACCATCTTACACTGACACGTGCGATTGGTGTTTTGAAGGTCTGCCATTCTTATCCATCCAAATACCTGTGATTTCTATTGTAGCCTTATTACATTTAACCCCCTTCCAACACAATTTCACAAGTTTTCAAAGAAAAACATTCAATGCAAATTGCGGGGCGAATTTCAATGCAACCAATTTTTCAGTGGAACAGAGCGTAACCGCAAGCAATTTCGATATGGAGCAACTGTCTCCAATACATTTTTTTGTTTTGTTTTGAAACGGTGGTTAACTTTAATAAATTATAATTAACTCGATGCGTGTCTTGTGTGATTCGTTGTTTTGGCTGGCACTTTGTTTTTAAATAGCCATTTTGTGCTGGTTGCTATCAGTTTGGGCGAATTGTTCGAACGACTTCGCCATTACAATTCTTTTCAGAAATATAAAATTGGGCTAGTTTAGGCTATTTTTCATAGCCGTGTGGCGGACTTTAACAGCAGCCGTGTTTACTTTTTTTTTTGCGAATGCGGAAGCGGGT
Organism: Pictodentalium vernedei; assembly: GCA_031216915.1. Taxonomy (NCBI): domain Eukaryota; kingdom Metazoa; phylum Mollusca; class Scaphopoda; order Dentaliida; family Dentaliidae; genus Pictodentalium; species Pictodentalium vernedei. Next base: position 694,869,296 of record CM062295.1, read on the forward strand.
GTTTTTAAAAAATAAAACACAAGAAAATACAGTAAACTGCCATGTCTCCCAAGGAAGTTTTGGAGGGCGACTTGAATTTCGCTTCCAATGTAAGCCAAGGCGACTTGAGGAATGACAAGGCGACTTCTTCGCCCAAGTCGCCCACTCGGCTGACCCCTGGAAGGGAATCGGCCTTCTCAAGAAACTGGATAGCACTCACGGAAGATCAGTGGGTGAGAAGTGTAGTCTTAAATGGTCTATGGCTATAATTCCGAGCGGACCCCCACCAACAAGATGTCTTTGTTGGACAAATCTTCTGTCGGATCCTTTCAAAAGAGTATCTCCTAGCGGGCATACAGGCTCTCTTATTAAGGAAGCAATAGAGGTCGTCGAGAATTAAGATTCTCAGGGTTTTTACAGTCACCTGTTCCTCGTACTGAGGTCAGACGGCATTGTTATGACCTGTAATAGACTTGAGCTGAATAAACAAGCTTATCCTGGCTCCAAAATTTTATATGGAGACCATTCGGTCGGTAAGAGCAAGCATTCAAGTGAACGACTATGCGGCAAGCACAGATCTATAGGATACGTACTTTCATATCCTGGTACATCCGGCATTCAGAAAGTATTTTCGGTTCGCCATACAAGGGAAGGTTTTATCAGTTCAGAGCAATGTGCTTTGGTTTGAACCTGGATCCCTGGGCATTCACTTGAAAAAAGGAACTCAGTAATGTCATACTTCCAAGCTCATTCGTCTGCTTACTTGGACGACATTCTGCAGAGATACGGCAACAGAATTATTCTTCAGATCGATGTCCAGAGTCTGCTTCTAGTACTCCGATGTCTCGGTTTCATCGTAAATGAGTAAAAGTCGGATCTAGCTCCATCCAAGTCTTTAACTCACTTGGGGATGAGCTTCGAGACTCACAACAATCTGGTTCATCTGCTGTTACCTAGAGCGAAATTAGTCATTTATTATGCTCGCTTTGTCTCCACTCAGACACATTAACAGCGAGGGAATTCATGCAACTGATAGGGTTGTGCTGAGCGGCTACAGTTCTTATTCCAATGGGGTGTCTACGCACGCGTTCCCTCCAGGTAGGCTTTACACAGAACTGGAGTGTGAAGACACATTCCCTCGAAACCAGTATTTTTTAACGGACCTAGTAAAACAAAGGGTCCAGATTTGGGCAGATCTTCAGTGGTTAACTCAGGGAGTTCCGCTGCAACTCCCGGATCCGGCTTTCACGATTATGACGGATGCGAGTCAGACGGGTTGTGGCGTGACCCTAGGTCCCACAGAACTTGAAGTGTCAGGGTCTTTGGGACCCTCGGTTCCTAGAGAACACATAAACATCAAGAGATAGCCAGCTCTTCAACATTGGATTCACATTTTAGCAAACATCCATGTTTACATTTTGTCGTACAATTCAACAGTGGTAGCTTACATCAGGAACCAAGGCGGCACTTTTTCAAATTCCATAATGTGAATTAAAGGAAAGGATTCTCCTATACATCATGTAACATCATGTTCATTTTTCTATCCGTCATATACCAGGTCGTCTGAATGTACTAGCAGACTTGCTCTCTCGGAAAGGTCGCCTGTTTCCATCGGTGTGGACTCCTAAGCGAATATTCAGGCAGAATTGCTACCAGGGAGATCGTCCCATGATAGATCTGTTTGCGACACACCGTAACAATCAGTTACCGACATTCGTGTCACCTTGCCCAGATCATTGAGCATATGCAGTAGATGCTCTGTTGATCTCATGGAAAGGAATGATGGGATATGCGTATCCTCCAACTCCATTGATTCAGCAGATTCTGTTAAGATCAAACAGTCTTGTTGCGAAATCCTGCTAGAAGCACCTCTGTCGTCACAGAAACCTTGGATCAATCTTCTCAGGTGTCTGTTATAGGACGCTTCCCGGAAGCTTCCTCCATGAGAGGACCTTCTTTATCAGGGGAAGTGTTTGTTCTTCTCTGCCCTTAGTGGCATTATGGATTCGGTTAGACGTGAGGGAGCCTTGTGGTTCCTATATTATTTGATGACGAACACAAGAACGATTAAAGTATTGCAGGTGAGAGGGGTTCGATATGACTTCAAACCCCTCTCCCCCCCACCCCATTCTCCACCCCCCCCCCACCCCCACAACGCCAATGTGTTAAGAGGCGATTACTTGGCAAGACGTAGTTTTCTTCCCGTAAGCCTCATATGAGTTTAAGTACATACATGCATTTCATGACTTCTCAATTGGCAGCTGGGTCGTGTTCTATGGTGACCTCATGGGCACATCCACGTTTTAGTTGGTTGGTTTCCTGTGGTTGTTCGTTTATATTTCATATACGAGCACATAATTCATTGTCAATAAATTGCTAGTCTTTTGGTACCCGGGAGGCTGTGTTGTCAGTTAACTGGTTTTCAAATTATTACATGCGAGATTTCTATGCTCACGTGCATAATAAATGAATTATTATTCAGATGCATTATTGTATGTTATGGACCTTAGAAACAATAAAAATTTTTGGGGGCAGTCCGTGTCGAGTCTGTTAATCATAGCTTGTTCCATTTCTAGACCCAAGTTTCTATTAATGTCGGTGCACAATCGAATACACTTTGTCTTACCCTGTCGTATATTTGTACGTTTCTAGATTCATAGATATCGGATAGTACACAGGGAGTGTTTTTACTGGAATTTATTGTACACCTGAATGGGGTCGCCTGTGGGTTACCTCGGAAGTGTGTTTACTCTTCAGAGATCGTCCATTGTGATTCTATTGGACATGTGTATGTTATATATTATATCACCGGTTTTTGACCTATCTGCGTATGCTGAATTCGGTTTTCGTTACAAGCGGGCGATATTAATTACCGGGATCGCTTTCACTGATTCCAGAGTACTCCCCTCCTTCTTTTTGAAGAGGATTCCTTCAAAAGGGAGGGGGGGATTTTTTACCTCTCCTCCGATTTGATAAGTATGTAACTATGAGTGAAGCTGTTTTGTCTGTAATTATATACTGGATACAGCTTGTGTTTTATTGTATATAGCGTATGTTTGTGGGGGATATCCTCTCATTCTCAAAAACACCATCCTAATTTTTGGGGCTCAGTCCGGACTAGCCTTAATGAAAGTGTCAATGACACTGTAGCTCAACTTGACAAACTTGAACTTGGTAAGTTATAAATGAAATGGCAAAATTGAAGATCATTGGTACCAATGTTATTTGATGAAATTTCAACATAACAGCATCGTGTGTGCATAATGTCAGAGTAATCCTTGCATTTTTAAATGTAAACTGTAAGACTGGCTAAAGGAAGAACGTTGATACACAAATGCAGTATGTTCAGAGTTTATTGTAAATGGCAACTTTTTTCACAGAAATGAATGCTAATCAATAGCTCTTATCAAAAGGTCTTGTCTAATGAGCACACCAAGTTCAAAAACAATCCTATGATAAATGTGGCCTGTAGGCCATGTCAAAGAAGAATGTTGATGCACAAATGCAATAAATTTAAAGATTGTTGCTAACAGCAACAGTTCTTGATGGAAATGAAAAGAAAATCAATAGCTCCTATCTTTGTCACCCTGCATAAGCATATGAAGTTTCAAAACAACCTGATAATGAATGTGCCCTCTGAGGCATGCCAAAGGAAGATGTTAATGCACAAATGCACTAAGTCTGAAGGTCATTCATTGCTAGTGGCAATGTTCTTTTTTTTATGGAAATTCATAAATATACCCTGCAGAGAGTGCAAAAGGGATAAGTTGATGCACAAATGCAGTAAGTTCAAAGGCTGTAATTTTTTATGGAAATGAAAAAAAGCAATAGCTCACATCTAGAGGTCACCACGAACACACATTCCAAGTTTCAAAGTGACCTGATCATAAATGTGCCCTGAAGGGTGTGTTAAAGGGAAATATTGAGGTCTGACTAAAGTTCAAAGGTCAGCGGCAACATTTTTTGACAGAAATGGAAGAAAATCGACAGCTCCCATATAGATGTCACCCCACACAAGCACACCAAGTTTGCAAGCGATCCAATCATAAATGTGCCCTGCAGGATGTGTGTCAAAGGGAAATATTAATGCTTAACTGCACTAAATTTTTACTAAGTTCTTCAGAGATCGTTGCCAATGGCAACTATTTTTAACGGAAATGGAAGAAAATCGATAGCTCCCATCTGGAGGTAACCCCAAACAAACATACCAAGTTTCAAACCATCCTGATCATAAATGTGCCCTGTAGGGCGTGCCAAAGGAATATGTTGATCTCTGACTAAACTAAGTTCAAAGGTCGTTGCCAGTGGCAACATTTTTTGACGGAAAATGGAAGAAAATCAATAGCTCCCATGTAGAGGTCACCCCAAACAAGCATGCCAGGTTTCAAAACAATTCGATCATAAATGTGCCCTGTAGAGTGTGACAAAGGGAAATATTAAGGTCTAACTAAACTAAGTTCTAAGAACGTTGCCAGCGGTAACATTTTTTGACAGAAATGGAAGAAAATCAATAGCTCCCATCTGGAGCTCACACCAAACAAGCATACCAAGTTTCAAAGTGATCTGGTCGAAACTGTGCACTGCAGGGTGTGCCAAAAGTGAAATATTGATGCATAACTGCACTAAGTTCATCGAAGGTCATTGCCAGTCAAGTTGAGCTAAAAATTGGGAACTCATTACATCCAAATTAGCATAGTCTTTATGCTAAGAATACGGAATTACTTGAATTGGGCTCCTTATTTATGATATATCTTCTCTATTACTGTATAGAGAGACATACATGTAATTCCTTTTAAATTTAATTTCCTTTCACCTTGGCTTACAGGCTTGGAACTATATTGGTCCACTAATTCTGAAGTCCAAGGCCCTCTGCCTTTTTACAATTCAGCTAGTCTGGGCCATTGGGTTATAGTATAAAAATATTATAAATTTAAAGTAATTTGTATATTTTTTATAGATGTCCAATGGCCCAGGCAGAGATGATCCTCCCATGAGTGGGCACTCCTACCTCCCCACTGAATTATTATGTAGTATTCTCTTCTACAAAGAATGATGTTGGCGTCAATTCCGGTCACTTCCTAACGGCAGCACATGCACAGAGAGTAAATGTATGGAGGGTCAGACAGGACATTTAATTTTTGGTTTTGCAAGCAAATTTTGAGGATTGGGGGGGGGGGGGGGGGGGGGGTTCAAAATTTGTCTTTGGCCCTTGATAACTTGGAGTTAGCACCAGCTAGTCTGGGCCATCGGTAAGTATAAAAAATATACAAATTACTTTAAATTTATAATTTTTGGGTGCGGGCCAAAATTCAAGATGGTCACCCAAATTTGTGCAATCAGTTTTTTGTATAGAACTTCTGTATGAAAGTTCTGATTTGAATAAATTTTTGTCTGAATGCTCAGTAATATGGAATACATCACATACAATACAGGTTTTTTTCTTGTGTAGAAATTATGCAAATTAGATGAACTTTGATTTATTCAGTACAACTTATACACAATAAGTACACATGTCAATACGGCTCAGGCAAGGGGCTGTATTTATGAACCGATCTTCATGAAACTTCTTGGGTACCTGTGTTATCACACTGGAACAAGAACGAGTGTTTTTGGGTGGGGTCCAAAATTCAAGATGGCTGCCGCTAGCCATTTTGTACCGAAATTAGGTACAATCAGTTTTTAGCTCAACTTGACAAAGTCAAGCTGAGCTATTGCCATCACTTCTCGTCCGTCGACGTACGTACGTACACACTTTTCTTTGGCACACCTCACAGGTCGCATTTATGATCAGATCGCTTTGAAATGGTATGCTTGTTTGGGGTGACCTCTAGATGGGAGCTATCGATTTTCTTCAATTTCAGTCAAAAAATGTTGCCGCGGCCAACGTTCTTAGAACTAAGTTTAAGTTTAGTCAGACCTTAATATTTCCCTTTAGCACACCCTACAGGGCACATTTATAATCAGATTGCTTTGAAACTTGGTATACTTGTTTGGGGAGACCTCTCGATGGGAGCTATTGATTGTCTTCCATTTCCGTCAAAAAATGTTGCTGCGGCCAACGTTCTTAGAACTTAGTTTAGTCAGACCTCAATATTTCCCTTTGGCACACCCTACAGGGCACATTTATGATCGGATTGCTTTGAAACCTGGCATGCTTGTTTGGGGTGACCTCTAGATGGAAGCTATCAATTTTCTTCCATTTCCATCTGTCAAAAAATGTTGCCGCTGGCTACGATCTTTGAACTTAGTTTAGTCAGGCATCAATATATTCCTTTGGCATGCCCTACAGGGCACATTTAGATTGGTTTGAAACTTTGTATGCTTGTTTGGGGTTACCTCTAGATGGGAGCTATCAGGCCTGGCATTCTGGCGCGAGCGGTAAAATCGCTCACGTAAAGTCGACCCCACGCAAGTGAAAAAATCGCTCGCGCAAATGGCCAATTCCCGATTCTGGTAAGTATCCATAATTGAGTTGAAGGGAACACGGCATCAATCATATGGCACTGAACAGGGTCAGTATAATATTCTTTGTCTGGAACACTGTCTGTACACTTGGATAACAATTGAATTCCAGTTTCAAATAATGACGCACATCAAAGGATTCCTGACTGTCGGTGTCGAAAATGTCTGCAATTGACAAGTTTATTGTCTGACGTCAAGTGCGTTGATTATTTCAGAATTCTCCTTTGCGTCTCTGAACAGTTATAAGCACAAGTTTCCCCAAGTTGGCCAAGGTGAGTGGATCTCATGTTCCGTCAGTTCCACAGAATAAATGAACCAAATTTTTTATTCATAAGTGATAAAATCTCATAATTTCTACTACGCTAATGTGATTGGTTATAGTAAAACAATTTTACTAATCAATCGGCTTCTTTCAAACGGGCACCGAATAATTTAAATCTGTGTTGTCTGATTGGACAGTAACTTGATTTAGTAATCATGTGATAGTGTCAAGACCCACAATGCCACATTAATTTTCAACACAAATGTGACAATTGTCTCACGTGGATAAATAAATACATGTTGATATTGTAAATGTTACGATGGAAGCCTTCTATTTGAATGAGGATTATTAATTATACAGCACAAACAACTTCATACAACACGGATTCAAGGTATGTCAGCGTTTTGTTAATTGGAATTCTGGCCATGAATGATGACATTGGAAGCAACTTCCTGTTTTTTCTGTTTCTATATCGTGCACCGGCCCGTGTTTGAAGTTCAACTTCAGTACCGGTAACTGTAAACACCAAACACAAACCCACCCATGAACGGACGGCCTTTACCATCCAGAATTATGTAGCGGGTCGGGAGTGATTCGCTCGTGCAAGTATATGCCAGGAGAGCGATTTTTTTCGCTCGTGCAAATTTTTCAAACAACCAGGCCTGAGCTATCGATTTTCTTCGATTTCTGTCAAAAAATGTTGCCACTGGCAATGACCTTCGATGAACTTAGTAAAAACTTAGTGCAGTTAAGCATCAATATTTCCCTTTGACACACCCTGCAGAGCACATTTATGATTGGATCGCTTGCAAACATGGTGAGCTTGTGACATCTATATGGGAGCTGTCGATTTTCTTCCATTTCTGTCAAAAATGTTACCGCCGACCTTTGAACTTAGTGCTGTTAAGCATAAATATGTCCCTTTAACACACCGTTCAGGGCACATTTATAATTGGATCACTTTGAAACTTGGTATGTGTGTTCGGGGTGACCTCTAGATGTGAGCTATTGCGTTTTTTCATTTCCATAAAAAATTTTTGTCGTTATCACCAACCTTTGAACTTACTGCATTTGTGCATCAACTTATCCCTTTTGCACTTTCTGCAGGGTATATTTATGAATTTCCATAAAAAAACCCATTGCCACAAGTAATGACCTTCTACTTAGTGCATTTGTGCATTAACATCTTCCTTTGGCATGCCTCAGAGGGCACATTCATTATCAGGTTGTTTTGAAACTTCATATGCTTATGCAGGGTGATAAAGACAGGAGCTATTGATTTTCTTTTCATTTCCATCAGAAACTGTTGCTGTTAGCAACAATCTTTGAATTTATTGCATTTGTGCATCAACATTCTTTGACATGGCCCACAGGCCACATTTATCATAGGATTTTTTTTTAATTTGGTGTGTGCTCATTAGGCAAGAACTTTAGATAAGAGCTATTGATTAGCATTCATATCTGTGAAAAAAGTTGCCATTTACAATAACCTCTGAACATACTGCATTTGTGTATCAACATTCTTCCTTTAGCCAGCCTTACAGTTTGCATTTAAAAATGCATGGCTTACTCTGACGTTGTGCACACACAATGCTGTTATGTTGAAATTTCATCAAATAACATTGGTACCAATGATCTTCAATTTTGCCATTTCATTTATAACTTACCAAGTTCAAGTTTTTCAAGTTGAGCTACATTGTCATTGACACTTTCATTTATACAGACCTGTATGAAGGTTATGATTTGAATAAATTTTTGAATGAATGTTTAGTAACATGGAATACATCACATATAATACAGGGTTTTTTCTCGTGCAGAAATTATGCAAATTAGATGAACTTTGATTTATTCAGTGCTACTTATACACAGTAAGCGCACATGTCAATGCAGCTCGGGCTAGAGGCTGTATTTATGAACTGATCTTCACAAAACTTCTTGGGTACCTTTGTTATCACCTTGGGACAAGAATGAGTGTTTTTGGGTGTGGTCCAAGATTCAAGATGGCTGCCAGTGGTCATTTTATACCGAAATTAGATGCAATTAGTTTTTTGTACAGAACTTTTAGGACTATGTTTATTATCATCATGGGATGGTAACAAGTGCTTTTGGACTCTGCCCAAAATTCAAAATGCCTGTCGTCAGTCATGTTTACGTGAATTGTGTGTATTACATTTTTTTGTACAGAACCTGTAAAGAAGATTTTTTATGTCCGTAATGTTTGCTATAAATTTATTGGGTGCATTTGTTATCATTGTGGTTTGAGAACAAATATTTTGGGGTTCAGTCAGACCCACTCAGGGACTCAAAAAGGGAGATAATTAAAAATCTTTTTCAAAAACACCAGACAAAATAATGTTTCTTGAATTCAGCATCCCTAGGGAGTGTATATTCAGATGTGTTGAAGCCAAAAGTTCCTGTGTTAATATTTGGTGTTGTTTGGGGAGGGTAAACATTAGCAGAATCAGATTTTCTATTTCGAATGAGAAAAATAAAACCTCAGCTATGGGAACTCTATGAACTAAAAATAAAAAATTCAAATACCAATATTTTAAGAAGGACTGTCCAAATATTTATTAATTAGTGTTGGTCGGTGCACCGAAAAATTCGGTCGGTCCGGTCTTTTTTTTAGCACCGGCCTCGGAACCGAGCATGCGCACAAGAACCGGTACGTTTCGGTTCCCAACGACAACAAAAAAAAAAATGTTGCAAGAAGCGTCAACGGACTCAACTCCAACAGCGACCGGCGTGTGGAAACATTTTAAAAAAGAAAAGAAACAAGACAAACATGCAAAATGTAATTTATGTTTTAAAAACATCAGTGCTCAATATGGCGACACCTCAAATTTAGGGAAGCATTTGACGGGAAAGCACAAAATATCCGCAAGTGAGCTGGGACCAACTGGCACGAATCGCAAGAAAGACTTGAAAGAGAAACCAAACTCACAGGTAAGATAGCAGTGTCATTTTTGTGTGTCTGTCTGAGCGAGCTGTGTGTTGGACCGTTGGTTTCATTGCCAAACTGTGTTTAACATGAAAGCTATTTTATTTCTTTCCCATTTTGTGTGGCCCGTTACGCCTGAGAATCTTCAATTTTCAAGTCCTCTCCAATGAAGCATTTTTGTTTTCTTTGAAATTTTGCTGAAATTCACTCCCTTGATATACACGCCACGTGCCACGTGATCGTCTCGATTACTCTCGAATAATCGAATGATTCAAGTAACTCCGTACTTCTGGAGCAAAGCCATCAACAAGACATTGCCTCAATAAGTCAATATACATTTGAAAATGGAATGCCTCCCTCAAAGGTGTTTCATTTTCTGTGTCCAACCAGTACACATGTATCTTTTCAAACGTATGAACTAAGATTAATTTGAAATCACACTGTTCACACATTACAGTCTTCCTATTGTGTTAGAATTATGCTATTTGTATATTTTGAGTTTTTATTACCTCTTACTTTTTTCTAAATAAAAATGTTGTTCAGCAATCAGCATGACATGTGAATTCTTCTCCCAATATTTAGAGTAATCTCCCTTTAGTCACTCTTTGTTACAATGCCAGAGAGAAATGACTCAAAGTGAATGTTGTGTTAATTCTTTAGGGGCAAATTCATGAATTCATAAAGGGGGGCCCGGTGGGGGACTTTATGTGTGAGTGTGTGTGACTGTGTGTGGGGTGGGGGAGGGGAGGGGGGCTGGAGAGGTGGTGGGGGACTGGGGGTTGGAGAGGGGGGGCCTGGGCTGTGGTCAGTAACAGCTGCTGGGGACAAAATGTAAGCTTATACTTATGATTGTTTATTTTGTGACAGTGTACTGGGTAAAGAAGGGGGCAGACTGAGTTTTGATGTGTAATGGGTAAAATTCAAGGGCAGGCTGAGTTGTGCAGCTTGTTGTGCTATGGGAGATGGGGTGGGGAGGGGGGCAACATTGTACAATCCAAGTTTTAGTAATTTTTTAGTAATTTTTTGATACTACATCAACATGCCAATGATGCCATTGTGGCAGTGGTACTAAGTGACACATTGTCATTGATCCAAGTTGGGGGGGGGGGGGGGGGTGCAACATTGTACAATCCAAGTTTTAGTCATTTTTTGATACTACATGCCATTGTGGTACTAAGTGACACATTGTCATTGATCCAACTTACATCAACTCAACCGATTATTCTTGTCATTTCAGGATGAGAGTCCCGGACCAAGCAAACAAATGTGTCTAAATCAATTTTTACATTCTGTAAATAAGTGGGATGCCAGTGATACCAGGAAAAAAACCTGTGATGAGAAATTAGCTAGGATGGTGGCGATAGATTATCAGCCCCTACGCATTGTAGAAGATACTGGCTTCAGAGATTTCGTGCATAATCTTCAACCGCAGTACTCTATTCCATGTCGAAAAACACTAAGACAGAGCCTGATTCCTAACATGTATACTGAGGTAGAGACATCAATCAAGTCCAAGCTGAATAAAGCTGAGTCTATTGCTCTCACAACTGACCACTGGTCGTCAAGAACCACAGAGGCATACATTTGTGTAACAGCACATTTCCTTGATAATGCATTTGACAATAATGATGTTTGCCTTAATGTCAGCCTTACACCAGAAAGACACACGGCTGAGAATATTGCCAATGATATCAGAAACATTGTCCATAAATGGATTCCAGGTCACGAAAAAATGAAAATTTATGTAGTTCGAGATAATGCAAGCAACATAGTAGCTGCTTGTAACCTACTACCTCCAAATTTTAAATCATTCGGTTGTTTTAACCACACACTTCAACTTGTTCTTGGTGACTCACTCAAGGAGTTCAAGGGAGTTCAGAATGTTATAGCCAAATGCAGAACAATTGTAAATCATTTTCGACACAGCACCAAATCAACAGCATTGCTGAAAGAAATGCAGAAAAAGTTGGATGCGCCTCAACACAAATTGAAAACATTTAGTGAGACACGATGGAATTCGACGTATCATTTGATGCAACGAATTGTTGAACAGAAAGCTCCACTCAGTGCAGTTCTCTCCACAGTTGAGTCAATTGGCTTGAACAATCTCACAGCTTATGAATGGAGAATAGCTGGGGATTATGTAAAAGCTTTAGCCCCATTCGAAGATGCGACAATCATGATGTCTGCAACCAGATATTCCACTCTTTCTATGGTCATTCCGGTTTTAAATAACCTCATAGAGCAAATGGAATCTATTGAAATGAACGATTTTGGCAAATCTGTTATAAAAAATATTAACAAGCGTTGGCCTAATTATGAACATGACACTTTGCTCTTAGTTGCAACTATATTGGATCCTCGTTTTAAAATGTATGCATTTTCAGATTCATTATCAGAATCTAGTGCCATGGAAACAGTTACTGATGAGCTGGATTTGTGTAAATTGCCAAATAGAGTTTGTGACAATGCAAAACAAATTTTAGTTGATTTAATGATGAGTGACCACAATGATAAACTCAAGGCTAATGTACCATATGACAATAAATCTCAAACTACAAAGGATGTTGATTCAGAGGGTAACGCCCCTTCAATATCAGACTCAGAGTCACAAGTTGCAAGTCAAAGTCAAACTCAAAGAAGTGCACCCACTGAAACACCATCAATGGAAGCTGCTCATTTCACTCAATCTGAATCCGATTCTTCCAGTAAGAAGAAGCATGATTTTTGGCAACAATATAAACAACGGGTTTCACTTCAAGTGTCTAAAAGCTCACTTTCTGAAGATAAAAGCAAACTAAAATCAGCATTCGAATTCGAGATTGAACGGTATAATACTGAAAATCCATTAGACGTATCAAAATCGCCATTCCCCTGGTGGGCTGAAAATAGCATCAGGTTTCCAAATCTTGCTCTTCTCGTGAAATTTTTTTTGTGTATTCCAAGCACTTCAGTGCCTAGTGAAAGAATCTTCAGCAAAGCAGGGTTGATAATTTCTGAGAGGAGATCGCGATTGGAGCCGGAATTTGCTGAGAAATTGGTGTTTCTCAACCAAAACCTGAACTGAGAAGTTCGAGTGAACAGTTTCAGTCGGTTTGGTTATGTTTTGAGCCTAATTTGGGCTAATTGTGTTTACGTTCTCAGTGCAATGCGCTTTTAGTTAGTTACCATACCAAAGACTTGGGATAAGTCATGTGCAATTGTGCATTTCACCATTTTTCACTAACAGTCCAACATGTACTGCTCATAATTTTTGCAATTTAGTCACTTTTTAGTGATGAAGCATAATTTTCCATCATGATTCATGAACCACTGGTAAATTGTGGCAATGCAATCATAATGGAAACTTTGTCAGCTGCCAACTTAGTGCCAAGCCTGTTATTGACAAGCTTGTCTCTAAGGTGGCAGCTGACAAAGTTTCCCTCATGATTGCATAAATTTGCATTAGCACAATGTACCAGTGGGCAGTGGAGCCACAGTGGTTCATAATCATGAAGGATGAATCATGATTGTCAGCTGCCAAGCAATGGCAATTTGGCATTAATTTAGTTGGCAAGCATGCCATTTCATGTTTTCAGGTAATTTCATTATCATAGTTGTGAACTTGTGATGAGTTGTGAACTTGTGAAACTAAAGTGTAAGTAACACACAATAAGTGACTGGAATAACAACAGTATGAACTGGGTTTTTTTTGTTGTCGTTGGAGTTATCAGGGTGTAACATAATAACAAGTCAAGCGGACATCAGACAAATATTTATTTCCCTCAATCTTAGCTGTTAATTAACTTAATTTGTTGAGTTTCATATTTTTGTTTTATTGTGAATGATTTGTTGTATACATGCTGAATAAAGCAATTTTTATTTCATAAATGGTGAATTGGTGATATTCAGTTTGAAAAGAAATGGAACAATATATTTATCAGTGTGGATGACTGAAAGTCTAGTAATTTTGACAGGCTGTCGTGCGAGAACCAAAAGGTTTTACCTTCTTGTTTTGGAAGATACAATCTTCTGGGTCTCACATGACATGAGACATTAGTAATTTAGTACATTACATTAACAATAACATTAGTTTTTAATCTTAAATTCATGATTCATGAATGGCAAATTGGCAATGATTCGCCAATGAATGTCAGTTTGATTGGTTGGATTGAAGTTGTTTGTGGGCAAAAATGGGTGTTAGAAGGTCTTCCCATAGACAAATTGAATCTGAAGTAAGTGAAGTTTAGTTGCTCTTATTGTTGACCTTAATATGGGACAGAATTGTGAATTTCTGAATTAATTGTGAAAATGATAAAAAGAACCGGAACCGAGTACCGAGTACTTTTCCCCCAAAGAACCGGAACCGGAACCGAAAGTAAAATTTTAGGCACCGCCCATCACTATTATTAATTAGTATGAATGAACCTTAGAAGGGTTTGAATCAAACGGGCCAAAACAGAACTTTGCTAACATTTGGCTTATGGTGCACCATACAAGGATCCCCATTGGAACATTAACCCCATGGACATTTTTTTCTAGTTTAGCATCTAACTGTCACCCACTTTTACAGTACTTTACCTGTAAATTTGTTACAGGCTACGGTCAGTATTTATGTACAGACCTTTACAATACTTTACATGTACCTTTGTTATCCATTCATTACCTAGATGTGTGCCATTGCTGTGTCACATACTATGCATGTACATGTCTTACACAAGTTGAGCTACAGTGTCATTGACACTTTCATTTTCTATCATATTAAATTCAGGAACAAAGCAACTGAGACCCATGAATGAAAATGTGTCCCTACCCAAGCCCAGAATTCTGGATCTGCCAATGGGTTCTCCAGCAAGACAAGTTTGAAGTATGCATTTCATCTTGCCGCACATGGAGTACTCCACTGCACCTATTGTGATTCCTTCAGTCGAGCATGTCGGTTGTCAAGGTAAATAATCAGACAGTCGATCTTTATATAAGGACGAGAATTGGAAGAAATATATTTAACATATGGTTGGTTGGTTTATTGAACTGTAAAATGGCAGGGCCTGAACCTTATTTGAATTTAAAGGTTCTACGACATTTTACCTATGATAAAGAGATGTTGATGTGCATGTATGTTAGAAAAAAAGTTTGACAAGTGACATTTGACTTCATTTTTGACCACTGAGTAAAATATCGAATTAAAGCTGTTGGAATGGTATTATGATCACATAGGTACATCAGATAATATCCTGATAGGACTCAGTTATTCTGCCCCAGGTCTGTGACCAAATCAAAACATACAAGATACCCCTATCAATATTGTGGCACTCGGTCACCCTCTGTGAGCCCCAAGTAATGTACTATCCCAGTTATGAAATGTCTTGACAACGTTATAATGTGAATTTTCAACCTACTTTCACAGCAAATTTAACTTTAAATTTAATTGCTTCCAGTTCTTTGAGTTAAATTTTTAGCTAAACTTGACAAAGTCATGGAAAGCAACATGCCATGGTGTGTTTAGATGTCTGTGACTCTGTCCGAAATTTGTTTCAGCACAGGCTACAGTTCACTGTTCTTTTCGTATCTTCACCAAACTTCATATGCATGTTCAGGTTCATGCCTAGATGAGAACAGCTCATTATGGTCATAGTTGTCTGCCCACAATGACTGCCACAGCAGCCATCTTGGAATTTCTTCTTCACAGGATATAGATCACATTTATGCATCAGTTTTTAGCTCACCTGACTTTCAGTCAGGAGAGCTATAGTGATCACTCACCGTCCGTCGTCCGTGAACATGGTGTCTCCTCCCAAACCGCTGAACCAATTTAATTGATATTTTAGATAATAGTTTGTTATGACATCGTAATTTGATTTTGTTCAAATGAAGTTGCCTCGCCCCTTGGTAGGGCCACACCCCAAAAGTGTGCTTAAATCTTAAAAAATCTTCTTCTCATGAACCAGCAGTAGCAGAGACTTGATATTTGGTGTGCTGCTTCCATTTGAGGTGTAGACTAAAATTTGTTCAAGAGAAGTTTGTGGGGCTATATTTGCCGTCGTTATGGGAGGGGCAAAATTTTTGGCCCCTCCCAAAATTTCTATTTTACAAACCGAGAGGCAGATTTTAACCAGATTTGAAATGAGGGCTTATTGGGTCATAAGTACTTAATTTATGACCAAATGTTTTTTCCCGTCACCCCATGGGAACCGCAGGAGCTAAAAATAGAAAAAAATTAAAACTCCCATATCTCCAAAACTACACTGCACTGAGAATTCTTATTTGGTGTGAAGCTTCCTTAGGACCAACAGAATGGAATGGTAAAAAAAAATTGCTATCGGTTTCATCATGGGGTACTTTTCTGGGACTTTGAAAAAGTGCTGAGTCAGCATTTTTTTAACACTGTGGGTAATGGGAAAAACATTTAAGACTACTTTTCTCCCAAACCACTGCTCCGAAAGCTTTCAAATTTTGCATATAACATCTTTGGAAGATTGTTTCACATGTTTATTGAAATCAATTCCCTGGGTCCATATTTGGGCTCTCTTTGGGAGCCCAAATGTTTAAATTAGTGCAGTATGAGGAATATTCTTTAAAAATCTTCTTCAGATCTACCAATAAGAATCTTTTGATATTTGGTATGCAGCATCCTTAGGGGGGTGAGATTCAAGTTTGTTCAAGCCAAGTCCTTGGGTTCATAACTTCATATTTAGGCTGAAAATTTGGGGTCCCGGTCCAGATTTAGAAATTTTGGACCAAAATCCGGAAATAACTTTTTTGTTTTTTTATGCATTTCGGTCAATTTTAAGACCCAATTTTTTTTTTTTTACACTGAAAATTTGGGGGCCGGGTGGGACTTGGAAAATTTTGGGCCAAAATCCGGGAATGAGTTTTTTGTCTTTTTATGCGTTTCGGTCAATTTTAAGACAAATTTTTTTTTTTTTTTACACTGAAAATTTGTGGGCTGGGTGGGACTTTGAAAATTTGGGACCAAAATCCGAAAATTAGATTTTTTTGTTTTTTATGCGTTTTGGTCAATTTTAAGACAGAAATTTTTTTTTTTTACACTGAAAATTTGGGGCCCAGGTGGGATGAGTTTTTTGTTTTTATGTATTTTTGTCAATTTTAAGACAAAAAAAAAAAAATTTCAAACTGAAAATTTGGGGTCTGGGTGGGACTTCGAAAATTTTGGACCAAAAGCTGGAAATTAGATTTTTGGGTTTTTTTATGCATTTTGGTCAATTTTAAGAAGAAAAAAAAATTTTAGGCTGAAAATATTTTGTTTGGGACTTCGAAAATTTCCGAACAGAAATAAAAAAAAATCTGTTTTTATGCGTTTATCTCAAGTTTGGGACATAAAAGTGCAGGAACTGAAACTAGAAGGAAAATCCTGTGTATTGTGTGGGCACAATCGCTTCATCTAGTTGGTATATGCTTTTCTTAGGAGGGGCGTATGCAACTTATTCAAGTCAAGTCCCTGGTTTGATATTTAGACTACCATGTCAGGTGAGCACCCTCAGTCCCCCTGGGGCCTCTTGTTAATTTTGTCTTCGTATGATGACCAGATGAAAACGTCATATTTTGGTTACGATTGACAGCCCATGAAGTCTGCCATCTCAGATTTCTTTAGAACACTCCACAATTCATTCAACACCTAGGCACAGCCCACACAGAGCATCACAAACAATGATAAGGCCCTGTTATGGTCATGGCTTCCCTCTATTGCCACTATGCAGCCATCTTGAATTTCTTTAATACTGGCTACAGCTAGCATTTATGCTTCAATATTCTTGAAATTTTGCAGGATGACTTGATCAGCCGATGAGAATGTCCTACTCTGATAATGGTTGACTGTCCATAATGTCCACCATGCCAGCCATTTGGATTTTTTCATAACACTGTCCACAATTTGTTCTGCATAGTCTACAGCACAAATTTATATTTTTACACAGTATACCAATGGCCCAGACATAGCTGGTGCTAACTCTAAAATATCTAGGGCCAAACACAAATTTTGCCCCCCAATCCCCAAAATTTACTTGCAAAACCGAAAATTAGAAGTCCTAACTGTTCCTCCATACATTTAAAATGCCTCTGCACATGTGCAGATGTCAGGAAGTGACTGGAATTGGCGACACCACCATTCTTTGTTTGGCCCTTGTCCGATATCAACAAACTGACTTTTGTGCTTTTTAAATCTCAATTACCAATGATGCCAGACACAAATCAATGGTTAATTTGGTGGATCCAAGGACACAACTGGATGAAAGAAAGAAGAAACGGTGGTTTGAAACGTTCAGGGCTGTAATTTTATAATATTTATAAAAATTAGTTCATGTTCCCCAATTTCGGGACATGGGCCTGACGTCATCATTGTTGATAATGATTTTTCCACTGTTGGTTACGTTTTCCTTCCCTACGCTTCCTTGATTCCCCCCAGTTAAACTCCCAAGCTTTTTGGCTTGTTTTATTGGAAATTTTTTTTATAAAATTTCTTGGGAGTTTAACATGTTACACTGAAAAGTTTATTCTTTATATCCCCAGGGTTACGCCCTCACCCAGAGAGTGTTTAGGCGTTTTTAGTCATGCATCATACTTCCAATGTATCGTTTTTTTCTGCTGATGAAGATCTTGCCTTACATCGGATAGTTCAAAAATCTGTTACTGACTTCGGGCCGTGTTGCCTGGCGTCTTGTTTCTGGTTTTCAGTCTGACGTTGTTTACATTAGCAACGTTCTTTAATTATATGTAGGTTCCTATTTATTATATGGTAGGTCTGTTGTAAGATACATTATACAGTCCCGTAGTGTGGCAGTTAATTTTTGGATGAAAAAAATAGTTTTGTCCACACTTGGGCTCTTTTTGGATACATTTGGGCACTTCGTTCCCTTTGGGAACTTGGGCTCTTGTCAAAATTTTTCGAAAATTGTTTTTGTGTAAACTATTTTTCGATTTATATTTTGAATGTGTTTGTTATGTATCTTTTTATTTTTATTTTATGTGGAATTGGTGGGAGTACGATCGACTTAGTTTGCTTCATTATGTAAGCATATTGCTCAATAACAAGGCGAGGAAGTCTTTCCTCTTATTTACATGTAGGTTGCCTTGCTTGTAGTCGATGTACTTCCACTAATTCTTGCTCAAATGTGTCGCATGGAATGACAAACGTTGCCGACGGGTGTCACAGTACGTTGTTAGCGAGGGGCCACTGCCAGTCCTCTCGTGATGAGAGGCTGCCACCGGTCCTCTCGCCCTAAGGTCGCTCTAGTTTTTTAGTTTCTATTTACAGAGGAACAAGAACATGGTGATGTTTCAGGGCTTGCCTTGAGTAAAATGTTCGGGGCCTAAAAAAAGACGCCCAGATGTTGAGGTCGGGGCCTGCTGGGGGCCTGAAAAAAGTCTCCCAGATATTGAGGTCGGCCTTTTGGGGTAATTTTATGTTGTTACATTCTTTCCAATGGCAACCTTAGTTGATTGCTTTTGCTTAGAAAAAAAAAATCACGGGAACGAAACGACTTGGACCCATCATGTGGGTGCTGGACGTTTCGTACATAGACATTTTGGATTTTTTGTTGATAAAATTTTAGGACGTTTCGTACATATTGTGGGGTGTGTATTTTCGATGCAAGGGTTGTCTCAAAGAAAAAAAATTGAAAAAAAAAACATTTCAGTTTTCCGTTTAAATAATTTCAATCCATGAAAATTCCCAACAGCTTTGGATATTTCAGAAATGGAATGCGCCCCACCTCTCCACGTAGACACAGGTACACATTTTATTTTATTTCGAACGTTTATTTTGACGGCAGTTTCTGTGTCTAGTGTTGCATTTATTCAGATGTTAGGATCGGATGTACCCGCGCATAGTATTGTGGGATTGAAGGGATTCCCCCATTAGTTGACAAGCACTGCTTTCGAAGTCTCGTAAATGTGTTTTTTTTTTTTTTTTTGTTTAATCTTGGGATTTTCTTAGTTTTTATGCGGATTTAGGTGGATGTTAATTCGAATCAGACAAAAACAGTTTGTATTATTATTTTATCTGTTATTTGCTGCTTCTTCTATTGTAATCACACTTGCGTGAATGAGATGTGAATGGAAAAATTAATCTTGTAAAATTTGTTGCCAAAACCTACCAACACTGAGATTTCTGGAGCCAAGACAGAAAAAAAAGTTGGGGCCGAAAAAAAAGCCCCAAGAAGGGGCCTCTCGGGGGCCGATCGTCCCAGACTCAAGACAAGCCCTGGATGTTTACTTGACGCCGTCAGAGTGTGTGCTTCCATTGTCGCATTTATATAGTCAATCAGAGCTAGCGGCAAAAGTGCTCATGAATATTAGACAGGGCAATAAACCACAGTGTGGTTTCTAATCCCTGTCATCAGCTAGCTCGACCGGTGAAGCGGTACACCGCCTGAGGATACCGTGACGCCGGGTATGTCTGTTGCGGTCAAGGAGAGTAGAAAGGGTAGAGCGAACACTGTAATATAATATCAATATAAGGCTCACCCTGCAACGACGGAGAGGAAAAAGCCGTCAAGTTCAGCAGGAAGCTTGGCGAGGTCTGAAGGACCTCGAGAGAGAGAGCCCCAACCCCCCTTCCCCCTCTCTCTTTTATTACAACATCTGGGGCCAGATGTTATGGTTTGGAACTTGCGTCAGTTGGAGCATACGTCTACGTCTCCCGTCCGGTATGCTCCATTCACTTTACAGCCGGGGTCGGCTATAGTTACAGCTTCTTCAGCGTCTACCAAGCACACACAACCGCACCTTGGCAACGTGACTTCTAATATCCAGTCTGCATTGCCGAGAAAGTCACTCTTTGTCAGAGAAGTCACACCATACAGTAGCCAAGGAGACGAGGCCTCATTTATTGGGACGTCCGCAGAAAAGAGCCATCTCGCTCACACTGTCCCAGGAGCAGCTGGCGGCCATGCAACAGAAGACCGCTGCTCCTTAGGCCTTCATAATGGACTTGCTGTCACAGATTGTGCTGCTCTTCGCAGCATCCCAGAATGCAGAAGCATACGACGGCAGTCTCTGAACTTGAGCTGTCGGAGATTGCTGGGTCGGTCCAATCATCTGCGCGTTCAGATGCCAATTACCGTGAGTATAATCTGATTCAGTTGAATGATGAAAGGGATTTGGAGGAGAATTACCCTTCCCTTTCAGAACAACAGGGTGGCGATAGCGCTTATGCATCGATACTTCCCTAAGTTTGTTCCTGAGAATCAGAATGCTGCGACAGCTTGAAAGTAGCACTATTCAGTAGCTGAGACGAGGCCTCATATATCGGGACATCCGGAGAGAGAGCCGTCTCGGACAAACTGTCCCTGGAGCTGCCGGGGCCAGAAGACCACTGCTCCTCCGTTTCGCTTTTGCTGACGCAGATTGCGCAGCTCATTGCAGCATCCCAGAAAGTAGAGAAGCAGTCGACGGCAGTCTCAGAACCTGAGCTGTCGGATGGTGCTGGGTCGGTCCAGTCATCTGCGCGTTCAGATGCCGCTGACCGTGATTTTCAACTGATTCAGACGATTGATGAAAGGGATATGGAGGGGAATTACCCTTCACTTTCGGAACAACACATGGTTGAGATGGATTTATTCCATCAACACTACCCTAAATTTGTTCCAATGAATCAGAATGCTGCAACTACTTACAAGAAACCGCTAGCTTTGTTGCACGCTGAATTTATCCGGAAAAAGAGGAGGAAATGTCTTTTCCGGTTAAGTATAGACAGGTGTCGAAGGCCTTTGGCCTTTTAGACGACTCCATATTCAACTTTCCAGTGGAAAGAAGTAAGGCGTTTTCTTGTCATCATCTTCCTTAATTTCACTGAACGGAAAACAGGGAAGATGTTTTGGGAGTTCCTCTGCATTTGAATGAGCAGGCTAAGGACCTAATTATGGCCTTACCTTCGTCATTCACTATTCGCTCAGACACAATTGAGACAGCATTTCTTCATTCAGAGCGAATTTAGACTCCCTGTCTTGTGCAGATCACCTTTAAGAATTGTGATGCAATGTCTCTACGGAAAGGAATTTGAGGACATCCGTACCTCATTTAGAGTCCTTTTCAGGACTATTATATTTATCACATATAACTCTGTCTTAACAGTTGCTAATTTGGAGTTAATCAGACCTGACAGAGCCCTTGCGTCGTCATCCTTAATAGATGACAAGGTGAAAACTCTCTTTGGGTCGCTCCGGTTTCCGGACACTAAGTTTTTGACGATATGCTTTCATTGGTTTATGACCAAGCTGCAAAGAAAGCATCAATACTCTGCTCCTTAAGTTGATGTCTAATCGACCCGCAATAGCAGAAAAGAGTAAGGGAGGACGTCCTAGACAGAAGGTCACCTATAAGGACTCCTCGTGAGGGTATAGTTAACTGGTAGAGTGCTGGAAGCCCTATTTTGGGCTTTACTAAAAGTGACAGGCAATAACTGTCTGTAGCTACATTCTGCCTGAGGAAGCCTTTATTGTCCCTGATATGGATCAGATTTTTTATACAATACCTTGCTCTCTGACATTTAATTGGATAGTGCCTATAAGGCACTATCCAATTAAATGTAATAGAGCAGTATATGATGATCTTTGATTTGTTGTCAGAAAAAACTCAACTCTTTACCAGTTAACCCTCCTATAATTACTCTCGGGATCGTCATACAGCGACTCGTAAACAGGGCTTAGGTCTGATCGAGACTGCCGGTCAGACGCCCCTAAACTGCTGGGTCGAGGCTCTTCACGAATGAGACGCAGTTCCTCCTTCCGTAGGCCTCACAGGTACTACAGGTGTGGGTTAGGACCTCTATTGCTTAGCAGTCGATGGATGGTTATCAAGATTAGCATCAATCTGGATAACTATTACGGAAGACCAGTTGGTGAGAAGTGTGGTTTCGGAAGGCCAACAGCTATCTTTCAGAGAGAACCACAACTAACTTAATGTCCGATGGACAATGCTTCCGTCAAATCCTTGCATAAGAGTCTCTCCAATCGGAGGTAAAGGTTCTCTTGACAGTGAAGTAATAGAGGTCGTCGAGAATCAAGATTCTCTAGGATTCTGTAGTTACCTGTTACTCGTACCAAAGCCATAGAGCTCATTCCACCAGATAATAGACTAGAGGTCGATAACAAGTTTATCAAAGCTCTAAAAGTTTATTTATGATTATCATTTCGACGGTTAAAATGAGTGTTCGAGTGATTGACTATGCTATAAGCATAGATCTAAGGATAACTTTGGTCTGGAGATAGCACCCTGCGCTGTCACTCGAATTTTAACTTGGTAATGTCTCATAACAATCTGGTTTGTCTGCTATTATCCAGAACGAAATTCATTTTATGCGACTGATGAGGTTGTGCTGAGTGACTACGCATCTTGTTTAGATGGGTCGCTTACGCACACGTCCCCTCCAGTTATTCTTACCCAGAACTGGAGTGTGATAACGCATTCGCTCAGGACCAGTATTGTTTTAACAGATCTTGTAAACAAAGGATCCATATTTAGGCAGATATTCAGTGGTTAACTCATGAGTTCCGCTGCAACTGCCAGATCCGGCTTTCACGATTATGACGGGTATGAGTCAATAGTTTGGGGCACGACCCTGAGTCCGAGAGACTCAAAATGCAGGGGTCTTGGAACCCTTTGTTCCTGCAGAAACACATAATCATCAAGAATGATGTCAATATTGTTATCACTACATCAATGCGGACTCGCTTGTTCAGATATTGTTGGACAACTCAATAGCGTACATCAGGAACCAGGGCGGCACCCATTCAGTTTTGTTATGATACCTAACGGAAAAGAATTTTCATGTTCATCTCTCTATCTGTCATATACCGGGTCATCTGAACGTACTAGCAGACTCGCTCCTCGGGAAGGTCGCCTGTTTCATATGTATGGACGCTCAACATGCGTTTGTTTGTACAGTTTTGCTACCAGTGGGATCACCCCATGATTGTTCAGTTTGCGACGCACCGGAACATTTAGTTACCGTCATTTGTGTCACCATGCCCAGATTATTGAGCGCTGGTAGCAGATGCTCTTCAATTCATGGGGAGGAATGATAGGATATGCGTATCCTCCAATTCATTCGATTCAGTAGGTTACGTTTAAGTTTAAACAGTCTTGTTGTGAATCCTACTAGTAGCACCTCTGTTGTCACAGAAATCTTGGATCAGTATTCTGAAGTGTCTGTTATGGGACGCTCCCCAGAAGCTTTCTTCATGAGAGGGTCTTCTTTCAGGGGGAAGTTTTATTTTTCACATCCTTCTCTGCCCATAGTGGCATAATGGAGTCAGTTCGACGTGAGGGAACCATTGCGGATCCAATATTTTTTTGTTAACTGACACAAGAACGATTAAATAATGCAGGTGAGGAGATTTTGTTATGACTTCGAATTCCCCCCCCCCCACCCCCCTCCCCCCCCCCCCCCCCCCCCCCCCCCCCCACTCACACACACTGCTAGTGATGAGCCGATTATCGGCACGGGTTATCGGTATCGGCCGATAAATGGCTTATCGTCGGGTATCGATATCAGCAAAAAAAATACCAATTCTGCCGATATTGGCAGCCGATATGTTCTCAGGCAAATCACTGATAATCTCAACTAAATAGTACTAGTTACTCAGATTAGGGCTTTTTAGAAAACGTATTTTTGGGGTATCACCCAAAATAAGCCCACCCCATATTTCTCTGAATAAAAGTTTTGACTACTGGTACCGGTGAAGCATTCTTCAACACACAGGTCATCATGAAAATGTGCACGAAAATTTCAATTGTTCAATCAAAATAAAATTATATGAATGTGTTTTGGAGTTGTTTTTTTGTCAGTTTAATCTTTTCATATTTTCAGCTAAAAAAATAAAATTCCCAAACTACATACATCCGTGTTATTTATTATTGTCAGCCCTCGTGTTTATCAACTTTATGTTGAAGACAAATGGGAAATTCCCAGTTCTTTAATTATTAATGACAGCGTGTTCATTGACCCAAATTGTTCATGTTATTACTTTAGAAAATGAGTTGAGAAATTACCTGATGTGATCACTGCAAAAATAGCTACTCCAAAATAAATATGAATTAATACCCTGAGTTGTAATATCCAGTTTGATCCATGCTACTTGAAAGGCTGTTTTGAAAACAAAACAAGGGAAAGCCAAAGCCATAATGTTTACAACAATGGGGACACATTATGTACATCAGGGCGCTCAGTTTAAATGTAGATTTTTTATTTATGAAACGTGGCCACGTGTTTTTATCAATGCATTGCAGAATTCAGTAACCCCCTCCCCCCACTTCTACAGGCAACAGATCACGGACAAGTGACAATGATCCAAGATTTTTTTTTTTGGTAAATGCAGTACCACTATGGCATTACAACTACGGGTGCTGGTCAAAACGTTCCCAAACCGAAATTCAAGATGGCCGATGGCAGCCATTTTGTACAAATTTAGGTGCAATCAGATTTTTGCACAGAACTTCCATATGAAAGCGCTGATTTGAATAATTTTTTGTGTGAATGTTTAGTACCATGGGATACATCACATATAATACAAGTTTTTTTCTCGTGCAGAAATTATGTAAATTAGATGAACTTTGATTTTTTCATTGCGACTTACACACAGTAAGTACACATGGCAATACGGCTCGGGCTAGAGTCTGTATTTATGAACTGATCTTCACGAAATGTCTTGGGTACCTTTGTTATCACCTTGGGACGAGAACGAGTGTTTATGGGTGCGGTCTAAAATTCAAGATGGCTGCCAGTGGCCATTTTGTACCGAAATTAGGTCTAATCAGTTTTTTGTATACAACTTCTGTACGGCTCAGACTAGAGGCCATATTTATGAACCAATTTTTACGAAACTTCTTGGGTACCTTTGTTATCACCGTGGGATGAGAGCGAGTGTTTTTGTGTGTGGTCCGAAATTCAAGATGGCCACCAGCAGCCATTTTGTACCAAAATTAGTGCAATCAGTCTTTTGTACAGAACTTCTGTATGAAAGTTTTGATTTGAATAAATTTTTATATGAATGTTTAGTAACATGGAATACATCACATATTGTAAGGTTTTTTTTTTTCGTGCAGAAATTATGCAAATTAGATGAACTTTGATTTATTCAGTGCTACTTACACAATGTAAGCACACATGTCAATACGGCTCAGGGTAGAGGCTGTATTTATGAACCGATCTTCACAAAACTTCTTGGGTACCTTTGTTATCACCTTGGGACGAGAATGAGTGTTTCTGGGTGCGGTCCAAAATTCAAGATGGCTGCCAGTGGCCATTTTGTACCAAAATTTGGTCTAATCAGTTTTTTGTCACAAGTTCTATACAGCTCGTATTTATGAACTGCATGATCTTCACAAAACTTCTTGGGTACCTTTGTTTTCACCTTGGGACCTGAACGAGTGTGTTTTGGGGTGCCTTTGTTATCACTGTGCTATGAGAACAAATATTTTGGGGTTGAGTCACACCCACTCTGGGACTCAAAAGATTTCTTTTCTGGTTTAGCATCTGACTGTAGCCCACCTTTACAATACTTTACCTATACATTTGTTACAGGCAACGGTCAGTATTTATGTATAGACTGTTACAATACTTTATATGTACTGTTGTTATCAAGTCATTACCTAGATGTTTGTCATTGCTGTGTCACATACTATACATGTACATGTCTTTGTCTTGACAAGTTGAGCTACAGTGTCATTGACACTTTCATTTCTTCTCTGGCAATAACAGCCAGGTTCAGTGTCGATACGTCAATAACTGGGAAATGGATAGTGCAGATAGTTATCCCGTGCCAACAATGTGTTGGCTGCGAACTGCCCCCTGTTAATCTTGCACTTGGAGAAAGTGAACGCAACAGAATTTACTGAGAAGCGGTCCACCAATGCAGGTACAAGTAAATGCTCACATGTGAATGGATTATTTTGTTTGTTTTTTTCACAATGGATGGGAGTTTTGAATATTGAGGGCACCTTCTCTTGTGTGAGTAATACAAAGCACAGTTCAAATACATTTTAATAAACACAATTCAAAATGGAAATGTAATGACTGAACGAACATGTTTCAGGTTAAAACAAATTGACCATGTGCGGTTTTGACCTCATTTGTTAACATTGATGTTTTGTTGATATTTCGTGCTGATTTTGTTGATGTTTTTCTACTGAAATGTATTTTCGAATGATTGATGATTCCGATGGAAAAAATTAATAAATCAAACACATAAAACTTTATGTCAAGTTTTCATTTTACATTCAGTCTCATTCGTGGATAAGCCCACCCCCATTTTTTTCATATGCCTGGGCTCACTGACGGGTTGGTTCTGAAATGATATTGAATTTGATACATCACAGATGTACGTTACGTTGAGATCCACCCGGGACGCATGTCGAGTTACACTGACTGCTGAACAACCCCGTGTCTCGTTAGTCCTGTCTGAATGTCATTATATTTATACATAAGCTTGTGTCGCCACAAAAACTAATATCGGTATTGGTATATGTCCGATATTGAATTGAAATATCGGATATCGGCAATACCAATAACACCCATATCGACTCATCACTACACACTGCTTTATGTGTTTAGAGGCAATTTCCGGGCAAGACATAGTTTTCTTCCCGCAAGCCTCACATAATTTAATACATGCATACTATGCATTTATGTCGTGTGTTCTATGGCAACCTCATGGGCTCATCCGCTTTTTAGCTGATTTAATACCCTGTTATTTTTGTTGATTTGTTATATACAAGCGTTTATTTTTAAATCATCACAATTAAATTGCTACTCTTAAGTACCTCGCAGGCTGCATAACCAGTTACCTGGTATTCAGATGATTACATGCTAAATATATATGCGCTCGCGCATTATTATTATTAAGCTAACACTTTATTGTATTTGGTGGACCTTGAAATAAAAATCTATTTTCGCGGGGTCCGTGTAGGAGCCTGTTAATCATACCTTCGTACATCTCTAGATCCAAGTTTCTATTTTGTTTTGTACTCATCTTACTCGTACTTTTACGATCATAGATATCAGATTATACACGTTGGAGAGTGTTGTTACTGGAATTTATTGTTCAGTGGCCGCCTGTGGATTACGTAGGAAGTGTGTTTTCGATTCAGGAATAGTTCAGTGTGGCTTA
Organism: Pictodentalium vernedei; assembly: GCA_031216915.1. NCBI lineage: Eukaryota > Metazoa > Mollusca > Scaphopoda > Dentaliida > Dentaliidae > Pictodentalium > Pictodentalium vernedei. The sequence continues at coordinate 694,897,044 of CM062295.1, forward strand.
ATTGAATATGTGTATGTTATATTTGTATATATCACCGGTTTTCGATGTATCTGTGTATGTTGTCTGCAGTGTATGTTATTTAGTGTGCAATTTTAATTACCAGCCGTAACTTCTGAAGTAACATTAAGCACCATTTATTAATCTTGAATTAATACCTGAGTGCCTGTTTCGACGATTATTATGTCTCCCCTTCCCAGAAGGGAGACATATTGTTTTAGTGCATATTCTTCTTCTTCTCATACAAACTTTGTCCGGGGCATAACTTTTTTTGTCTTTTGACCTAGACCTTAGATATTTGGCATGTGGATGTATCACCATGAGCCGGTGTGTCGAGTACCATAGTGACCTTCATGTGGTCTTGACCTTTGACCTTAAGGTCAGATTTATGTGCTTTTTAGGGTGCGCGGTGGCTCAGTTGGTAGAGGTGCAGGCTGCAAGCCGAGAGGTCCTCGGTTTGAATCCCACCTGCGGCAACCGCGTTGTGTCCTTGGGCAAGACACTTCACCCCGATTGCCTCCATGGGGGCACGATGACGATGACGCTGTGTACTGAGGCGTACTGCACGTCGATGGTGCGCATGTCTTCAACCAATCTAACCCTGTCTGTGCTGCGGTGCAGAGTTCAGAGTTACGATGTTGGAGAGCTGACAGCTGCTCATCGTTGCTCAGTGGTTCTCTCCGGGTACTCCGGCTTCCTCCACCCGTAAAACTGTCACGGTCACGATTAGCCATTGTGCATAAGTATGTGACCTTAAACACCAATAAATAAATAATAAATAAATGAATAAATGTGCTTTTTAAGGGAAACTTTGTCCGGGGCATAACTTTTTTGTCTTTTGACCTAGACCTTATATATTTGGCATGTGGATGTATCACCATGAGCCGGTGTGTTGCGTACCATAGTGACCTTCATGTGACCTTGACCTTTGACCTGAAGGTCAGATTTATGTGCTTTTTTAAGGGAAACTTCGTCTGGACCAGAACTTTTTTGTCTTTTGACCTAGACCTTAGATATTTGGCAAGATTGTCAATATTATTCATGTATATATAATTTGCAGTGCATTAAATAGAAAGGAAGGGGAGACATATGTTTTAGTGTGCTAAAACAGTTTCTAGTTTTTATTTGGTGTGAAGCTTCCTTATGACCAAGAGAATGGAATGGTGAAAAAAAATGCTATCGTTTTTATCATAGGGTACTTTTTGGGGAGTTTGAAAAAGTACTGAGTCAGCATTTTTTAACACTCTGGGTAATGGGGAAAACATTAAAGAATCTTCTTCTCCCAAACCACTGGTCCAAAGGCTTTCATATTTCTCATATAACATCATTGGAAGATTGATTCACATATTTGTTGAAATCAATTCCCTGGGTCCATAGAGAGCCCAAATGTTCAAATTAGTGCAATATGAAGGATATTCTTTAAAAATCTTCTTCTTCAGATCCACCAATCAGTATCTTTTGATATTTGGTATGCAGCATCCTTAGGGGGTGAGATTCAAGTTTGTTCAAGCCAAGTCCCTGGGTTCATATTTGGGCTCACTGTGGGAGCCCCAATTATAACTTAGTTCAATATGAGGAATTTTCTTTAAAAATCTTCTTCTTCAGATTCAACAGTCAAATTTTTTTTATATTTGGTATGCAGCATCTTTAGGGTGGTGAGATTCAGGATTGTTCAATCCAAGTCCCTGGGTTCATATTTGTTGAAATCAATTCCCTGGGTCCATAGAGAGCCCAAATGTTCAAATTAGTGCAATATGAGGGATATTCTTTAAAAATCTTCTTCTTCAGATCCACCAATCAGTATCTTTTGATATTTGGTATGCAGCATCCTTAGGGGGTGAGATTCAAGTTTGTTCAAGCCAAGTCCCTGGGTTCATATTTGGGCTCACTGTGGGAGCCCGAATTATAACTTAGTTCAATATGAGGAATATTCTTCAAATATCTTCTTCTTCACATCCACCAGTCAGAATCTTTTGATATTTGGTATGCAGTATCCTTAGGGAGGTGAGATATAAGTTTGTTAAAGACAAGCCCCTGGGTTCATATTAGGGCTTCCTGTGGGAGCCCGAATTGTATCAAAAATTCTATTTTCCAAACTGAGAGGCCAATTTGAACCAAATTTGATATGAGGGCTTATTGAGTCATAAGTACCTCATATATGCCAAAAGCATTTTTCCTGTCACTCCATTGGAACTGCAGGAGCTAAAAATAGAAAAATTTAAAATGCCCATATCTCCAAAACTACACGGCACTGAAAATTTTTATTTTGTGTGAAGCTTCCTTAGGAACAGCAGAAAGGAATGGTCAAAAAAAAAAATTGCCATCGTTTTTTTTTTTCATAGGGTACTTTTCCAGGACTTTGAAAAAATGCTGAGTCATCATTTTTTAACTGTGATTAATGGGAAAAACATCAAAGAATCTTCTTCTCCCATACCACTGCTCCAAAGGCTTTTATATTTCACATATAACATCTTTGGAAGATTCATTCACATGTTTGTTGAAATTAAATCCCTGGGTCTATATTTGGGCTCTCTATGGGAGCCCAAATGTTCAGATTAGTGCAATATGAGGAATATTCTTTAAAAATCATCTTCATCCAATCCACCAAAGAGAAACTTTTGATATTTGATATGCAGCATCCATAAGGGGGTGAGATTCAAGTTTGTTCAATTTGAGCCCCCGGCTTAATATTGGGGCTTTCTGTAGGTGGGTTGAGGAGGTGGCAGGGGAGTGCATGTCAGATTCAGGTTTGTTCAAGTCCATTCCTTAGTGTTTTCCATAAAGTTTGCCTTTCATGACTTCATTCCTTTGTAGTGTTGATGAACCATGTCTAACTGAATGTGACCCCAAACACTTCTTTGAACCACTTTGGCAGGTGAGCAATTAAGGCCACTTGGGGCCTCTTGTTTTAAGTTTGCATTGGTTATAAAAAAGAGCATGCGGCAGTCAAAAGGACCATGTTGGAGGGCCTGAGAAACAGATTTTTGACTTTTTTAGGCCTCATCTATTATATCTTGTTTGTCGAGCTCTATAAACTCTGTCAAGCAAGATATGATAGAATAAATATTCAATTTATTTCTCAAATACAGACAAGTGGCCAAATCTCAGTTAATTGAATAATTCATGCTGCCAAAGTGGCTATTCAATTAACAGAATTCTATTGTATTCCCCCAGTTAATTTTATTTTAAGAGTGCAAAATTATTTGAAATAATTTTCATTTGATGTGTTATCTCGAGTTGGCTGTTGATTTATGTAGCATAGTCTTTCAAGAATACAAAAATTGTTTATTTCAGCATCAGACTCAGATGACCAAAGTACCAAGATTCTATTTGAAAATGGAAAAGATATCAAAAAGAGAAAAAAGGAAATTGATGAAAAGTTTGGTGAAGAGCAACCAAGACTTGAAATAATTGAATACAAGGTATTTCTGTTGCTACTTTGTGTAGTCCTCACTCCTGTATCTTCTCCATGATGGGGAAGGAAGCAGCCATCCCAATTCTGTCTGTTCCCATGATGTTTTTTGTTTTTAAAAATTTGATTAGCAGTTTTTATCGCTGTATTGGAAAATTGATTAGCAGTGGGAACAAATTGATCAGCAGCTATAAAAAGAGTCTAATAAATTTCAGAAAAAGACTTTTTCAATCTAATAGTTTCTTTCATTAGCAAGAACAGAAATCTGTTGAATTTGAACAAACTGAATAAGAGTTCAACTTGAACTTCAGCCAGTTAACCCCTAGCACTCTGGTAGTGCAACAGAATTTTTTCCAATCACTCTGTTTTCCTCTTGTTTAACTATGAATTTAACCAATTATATCTTGTTTGACAGAGCTCACTCAGCTCTGTCAAACATGTCAAACAAGGTATATTTGGTTAAATATCAAACTGGATTATGGGAAATATTTACTGCTGAAAACTTTGCCGTTTTGACATCAACGTGTAGAGAGCTAAGGCAAAGATGTGTAAAGTTGAATAATGATTAATTGATTGTTTGTTTGATTGATGGTCAATGTCACCTTCAGTGTCACTGTCCTGAAGGGAGGGTGGGGGGGGGGGAGGGGCAGAGTCTTATGTATCAGTCAGATATTACTCAAAGCTTTCAGGTGTCCACATGGGTGGTACATGCTGTGACATGGGTCCCTTTTCGTGCATTGCTAGTACCCCCCTCCCCCCCCCCCCCCCCCCAATTTCTTTTATATACTGCACTGACTAGCCACTCGTGTCTTAACTGGTAGAGTGCTAAATTATTTTTGGCCATCAAACCTTATACACATGTCTTTGCCTTGTTACAATTTATGGGAGAGTGCCTATGGGCACTCTCCCATAAATTGTAACAAGGCAAACCCATATAGACTAAATAACTTCACTTCAAAGATAATACAAAGCACTGAATATGAGCCTTCAAGTTATGGTACCTGCATTTCAGAATAAAGCCCTAATATGGGCTTCCAGCACTCTACCAGTTAACTCATACACTATCATAAGCCCATCCCTGACTTTACAAATGTGAGTTACCAAGTAGCCACTCCAAGTCTAAGCGCACCCTCCTACTTTTCAGTTTTAGAATGAGGAATATTTTAGTCACAGGTACTGGTAATTTCGATGAAAATAGAGTCATCTGATGATCATGACAACTAACCTTACCAAATACTTGAAAAGCTAGAGTATCTTGGTACCATGGGTTGGCAATGAAAAATAAATACATCAGTGAGTGATCGAGACATTCTCTTGCAATTCATGATTCGACTTCCACATGGCAGTTTTCAAATCTATCCACGTGAACAAAAAAGGTCATGGAAGATGATTACGAAGAATGATTGGTGCACATCACAGGATCTAATTCATAGGCACTGACATCGTAGAAAACACCAGTCATCTGATTTGAAAACACTCGAAAAATGGTTAAATTTTTGCATGACCAATGGTGATAATTGGTGTATTGTTACACTGTTGATCTGTAGTTATACCATTTTTAGTTGCGACGAGCAGCTCTATATGTGGCAATGTCGGTCGGTCTGTCAGTCGGTCTGTCACCAATGAGTTTAAAAAATACCATAACTCCTAAAATACTTGATGGAATGACACCATACTTGGTTTGCAAGTGTATCTTCATGATGTCTACACCCTCTCAATAGTGCATGTCATTCGGATAATTTCTGTCACATTTATGGACTTGTCACCAACAAGTTTTTTTGTCACCAACGAGTTTTAAAACATCATTGGCGTTGCACGAATCATCGTAGCTTTGGCACTGTGACATGTGCACATGAAATATCAGAAAAAACATTGAATCGCACCGTGTGAACCAGGTTTCGGTGATTGGATCACACATTGGAGATCTTGCTTCGCAAACAGCGATGCAAACCCAAACAAAAAATATCCTGGTTCTTTTCACCTAGCTTAAAAAGAAAATTATGAAAGTCACATCTGAGAACAATTTGATTTGTTCTTGGACTATCTTTCTCTTAGTTCATGTATTGGCCAGACAAGAATTTATTATATCTAAACGTTAAATATTTTTACCCTCTAAAAATCAAATCAACCTTTTACCTAATGTAACGGCCCAAACCGGCCAGAACTATTCTAAAAAATCATTGGCAAATTTTCATTATTTTTTTTTTAGCTTGTCTGACTTTCAGTCAGGGGAGCTATAGTGATCACTCACCGCCATCGTCCGTGAACATCGTGTTTGCGTCTTCTCCAAAGCCTCTGAACCAATTTAATTGAAATTTGAGATTATAGTTTGTTATGAAATCGCATTTTGATTTTGTTCAAATCAAGTTGCTTCGCCCCTCGGTAGGCAACACCCAAAAAGTGTGCTTAAACCTTTCGCGACTCAGCCAAACCAGCCCCCCAGACTTGGGGTATTGGGGTTAATTTTGGGATCATCTTGTCTGTCACATAAAGGTATAAAAAAGTCCCATTCATTTGGATTGTCAGGTAAGTAAAGATTTATCTTCTCAGCTTCAAAACATGGGATATCTAGTGGAACAAAATCTGTGTATTTTTCCCATTGAGAAATTGGACCAATTCCACGACCATGCCAGCTCCCTCGTATTCTGCCATGTCCCTGACCAGCACTTATTTTTCTGCCGCGTCCCCTCTCATTGGCCAGTCCTATTCTAGATGTTGAAGGACTCTCTCCGTCATCTGTATTATTGCTGGCAACATCACCTGAACATCCAGCACTCATAGTAGTGTCATCTTGATTTGAGCCAGACTGTACTGCAGAATCCTGTTCCACGTTGCTATCATTAGTCATATTCGTCTGTGGAATTACTGTGATTCTGGTGCAATTTGTGCTAAAACTGTAGCCAATCAACTAAAGGGAAACAACTCTAAATTCATTCGGGCATGAAATTACTTCTGTGGACTGATAGAGATAGCACACGGGGACTGAGGTAAGAGTAGATGCATTACTATGCCATCGAACCTGCAGCACGCCGCCGAGGCACGAAAGGGTTAAATCGTAAAAAAAATCTTCTCATGAACCAGCAATAGCAGAGACTTGATATTTGGTGTGCAGCTTCCTTTGGAGGTGTAGACACAGATTTGTTGAAGAGAAGTTTGAGGAGCTATATTTGCCTTCATTATGGGAGGGGCAAGAATTTTTGCCCCACCCAAAATTTCTATTTTCCAAACTGAGAGGCTGATTTGAACCAAATTTGATATGAGGCTTATTGGGTCATAAGTACTTAATTTATGCCAAAAAAAATTTTCCTGTCACCCCACAGGAAATGCAGGAGCTAAAAATAGAAAAAAATTCAAACGCCCTTATCTCCAAAACTACACGACACTAAGAATTCTTATTAGGTGTGAAGCTTCCTTAGGACTGATCAGAATGGAAAGGTAAAAAAAAATTGCTATCAGTTTTATCATGGGGTACTTTTTTGGGACTTTGAAAAAGTGCCGAGTCAGCATTTTTTAACACAGTGGGTAATGGGGAAAACATTTAAGACTACTTTTCTCCCCTCCCAAACCACTGCTCCAAAAGCTTTCAAATTTCACATATAACATCTTTGGAAGATTGTTTCACATGTTTATTGAAATCAATTGACTGGGTCCATATTTGGGCTCTCTATGGGAGCCCAAATGTTTAAATTAGTGCAGTATGAGGAATATTCTCTAAAAATCTTCTTCAGATCTACCAATAAGAATCTTTTGATATTTGGTATGCAGCATCCTTGGGGGGGGGGGGGGGGGGGGGGGGGGGGGGGGAGATTCAAGTTTGTTCAAGCCAAGTCCCTGGGTTCATATTTAGGCTGAAAATTTGGGATCCCGTTCCGGACTTAGAAATTTTGGACCAAAATCCTGAATTTTTTTTTGTTTTTTTTATGCGTTTCGGTCAGTTTTGAGACAAAAAAATTATTTTTTTTACACTGAAAATTTGGGGGTAAGGGTGGGACTTTTAAATTTTGGACCAAAATCCAGAAATTAGTTTGTTTTTTTTATGCGTTTTGGTAAATTTTGAGACATTTTTTTTTTCACTGAAAATTTGGGGTCCAGGTGGTATTTAGAAAATTTTGGACCAAAATCCGGAAATGTTTTTTTTTTTTCTATGCGTTTTGGTCAATTTTAAGACAGAATTTTTTTTTTTTTTACACTGAAAATTTAGGGGACGGGTGGGACTAAAAAAAAATCTGTTTGTTATGCATTTATCTCAATTTTGTGACGTAAAAGTGCTGGAACTGAAAATAGAAGGGAAATCCTGTGTATTGTGTGGGCACAACTGCCGGACTGACAAGTAAACAGAAGTTTCAGGATGTGCCAGACAGTCATTTTGGTGAAACCTTTATGATTTGATCCAGGTACCCATGAGATTTAAGCAGTGCATTACAGTGCATCATCCCAGATACTTTGGACCTGCCTAAGGAGAATAGGTCAGCTCGTTCCTACATAGGAAAGCCCAATTCTGCTGCTCACTGTTGGTGGTGGGTGTTGGTGAATTTTGGGAGAGGTGGGGGTGTTTATAAAGCAAACAATTTCTGGCATACTTCCAGCAATTGTATTTTAGTTCCAAAACGTCGAAAAAATGAATTAGTGTCCCATCGTGACACAACCTTATCGACCGACTCTCAGTCTCGAAAGCAAAAAAAAAAAAAATTTCTGAATTGATAAAAACCTGACCACGACCTTTACCAAAGCTTTATGGTGATATCCTTTTGTCAAAAAATAATAAATCTAAACTTTAAAATGATGTCATGAAGAAACTTCAAAACAAAAATGTTGGTTCGGCAAGTGAGTCAGTTGAAACAGTAGCAAAGGCATTTGTGGATGCCCTAGTGAATGTGTTGTGATACCTCGACCCCCCCTACATAACCAAAAATTGGCAGAACGTCATTGTTTTGTTCCCTAAATGTTTTCTACTTTCATTGGATGTAAACTTTTTCAATCACATAAACACAATCACACAAACAAACTTTATTGACACTGCTGAGCCCTTTCATAGTTTTATTCTAACGTAGGTTGCAACCAAGCAGCATTTATATATCCAGCCATTGTGTGACCTAAGTTCTAAGCCTCCCCCACCCTCTCCTGTGTATACTGTATACACGTGTGGACCTGTCACAATTTGCACCAGATATGCCTCTTCTGGCCCCAATAGGCATACTCCATTCTACCCACACAATACAAAGCACAAAAAAAATTGTTTCCCCCAAAATATGTCTGTTGCACATCTATAAAAGCACAACATTGTTTTACTGTGCTTGGATTATATAGTTGTGGTTATAAGTTGGGAACAGTTGCAGCCTAAGTGAGCCCTAGGCCGTAGTGCAGTAACTGAAGCAGCCATCCGAACAAACTGCTGGTTTGTCTGGGGAGACATTACAGATGTAGTGCAGATGTAGTCATGCCTATGCTTTGCCCGGGTGCACAGCCGGCACGGCTTTGTGGGGGTTTGCTTTTTTGTCATTTGTCAGTGGGAGTAGACTTATGTGGTGAAATATTTCTACAGTTGGCATTGGTGGTGGGGTGGAGTTTGGGGCATCATGAAGTTTGCTAAACACCTCCCCAAGAAAACAAACAGTGAACGTCAGCATGCACAAATGCTTCTCACCACCTTACTGGTTGAAAAATAAATAAGTGTTCAGTACAACTATGTCAGAGAGGGGCTGCAGTATGAACAGTGTTGAAATATGTCTACAAAATAACTCGTAGTTGGCATCTGGATAAAAGAAACTTCCCAGGTGCCAACTACGAGTTATCTTGTAGACTATTTTTCATATTTTTCTCTAGTTACACGCTGAAACAATGTTTATTAGCATATTTACACACGTAAAATATAGTAATCCACCTAATAAAGGTAAATACAACACATGGCATATGTGAAGAAAACTCACATGGGTTTCCGGCTTTATTCACAAAGCAAGTGGTACATTCTGTTTGCCTGAAAACATAAAGCTGTGTGGTAATTTGATCCTCTGAGTGAGAATAAAAATTTAAAAAAAAACAAAAAAAAACATGCCCACCTGCATGCTTTTTTTTTTTACAAAAATGGCCTGAGAAACAGATAATCAATTTTGTGTGGTCTTAGGTATTCAAAATACACTACCTGCAAGGTAAGTGAAAGCATAATCCCTTAAATTCAGAGTAACTCCCAACTGCTGACAAACAATAAATGTTAAACAAAAAATAAAAATCGAAAGAGAACAATTGACAGTCAGAAAGGGTTCATGATATATTTGTTTGAAACTCTAATTTGAACTGGGTGATTTTAGAGAAGTGAGAAGAGGTTATCCTAGAAAATTTTGGATAACCTTTGGAGGAACTAAATGCAGGGATTTCATGTCGCTGCAGTCAAACAAGAAGATACATGGAAATCCCCTGGGAAAATGTGTTCGTTCTGTATCTCCCATGTGGATAATCTGATCCTCACCAGAGCAGACTTCGGCCACAATTGTTTGTAGCCTGTACGATTGCCATTGGTGAAGGGATTTTCCCTCCTTCATTGGGTGAGAGATTTTGTCCATCTAGACACAGTCCTATTCTCTATTTGGAACTGGTGGGAGTATGTCTGCACCTCTGGTGCAATCTCTCATATATCTGGATACAAATCACTGGGGATGGATATCAAACCTTTTACCCAATTCCAATAGCAGATGACATTTGCAAAACAATTTTGGAATGACTCAAAAAACATCTTTTTCTTCCAGAACATAACTTATGACCCCTCTTTGGAACAAGCTTATTCCAGTGACCAGTCATAAGTAAAGATGGGCAATATACCGAAAAACCGAACCGAACCAAACCAATCATTGAATACCGAAACCGTCTGAATTTTCAAATTTTCCTACATTCACCATTTATAAGACCTTGTTGAGGCTTCATAGCAGTTGAAGGGTTCATTTGTCATGAAAGAAGTGGCTGATTTTATTTTCAGTTTTGTTAACCCTCCGGGACCTGAGCAATTGTCCTGAATTATCACCAGACTGCAACCTGTAAAGTCCAGCTGCTTAAGTGATTCATATCAAAGTCTTGGCAATGAATCACTGCCCAGGCGATTTGTTTGTTGTCAGCAGGACCTCCTGAAGATGGCATGGTCAGAGCACAGGCTCTGAGATCGCAAACACCTCAAATAGGCCTTTGAAGGTTTAGATGTGTTGAGAAGAAGTCACAAAATTACTGTAGATATGATTTGTGTTTGTAAAAGAATGCCACTGTTGAGGTCATTGGCAGCAGCATTTGTGGAGCTGTGGTAGAATGATACAAGAATAACTTATTCTGTATTTTCCTGTTGTAAATTCTCCTTTGGTACTATCAGTAAATCTCACTCAAATCAGATACTGAATACCAAATCCATACTGTGGTATCCCCCTTAAAAATACGGACACTGAACTCAAAATTCCAACACAAGCCATCTCTAGTCATAAGCTACGTTTGAGAGGCAAAAAGTGAAAAAGTAATAAAATAAGGATTTTTGTGTGATAAGAATTGGCTGTAAGTGGATGTTACATTGTGTAAAGGCTTTTAAGCAAGCCATCTTACTTTCTAGTTTTTCTTTTCAGATGGATTTAAAATTAAAGGGAACAGAGCACATTCCTGGGTATTCATCAACAAACCCTTTCAGGTGTCATGTCAAGTTTGAAGGTCCTGCTGTAATCGAAGGCATAAGGAACCTGGGCAAAGTTGGACTTGCCCATCCACCATTGCCACGCCATCTTCAAAATGTTAACCAGTTTGGGAAGAACCACTTTGTGTTGGGAGACAAAACTTGACATTAAAAAGAAAAATTGTGCACTAAAACAATGTTATATAAATGCTGTGCAATGAAATAAAGAATAGTTGTCAAAATTTTTAATTTCTTTTTTCTTGCAATCTGAAATTATTAGTGTTCAACCGATTACCAAAAATGGTCGTTGACCGATTACCGGTTATCTGAGCTCACAATCAGTTGATTCCGATGCCGATTCCGATTGTAATACCATGCACTAGGACAAGTCGAGGCTCAAAAGAACTACATTAAACTGAACATTTTTCATTGTTAAACTTCGTTGACTGGGGTCGAAATAAAATTACCAGTCGCGCACACTTGGGCGGTAAACGTGGCTCTCAGAGCCACGTTTACCGCCCAAGTGCGTGCGACTGGTAATTTTACTTCTGCCTGAGTCAATGGAGTGTAACCGTCACTTTTCCGGTATGAACTAGCGATTTCGCCCAGTTATAAGCTTTGTGTGTTGTTTAACTTGTATGTCCCGTAACGGGGCGTCAAGAGAGATTAAGAATACACATTGTGGTTGTTTCTCAACTTTATTGAATGATATCATTTTACATTAACAATTAAACAATTGCAGAAGAGAATAAAATGCGGTTAATGAATCATCTCAGAATGCTTTGCAACAATCGGTTGAACCGATATTCCAGGAGCCATTGCTGTTGTCATCCGATTGCCCACAATCGGCCGATTGTGGTGGCCAGTTCCGAACATCGGTTGAACACTAGAAATTATTAATGCAATTAGCCTGCAAAAGTGGGCCACAGTTTTGACATGGTTACAGTGGAACCCTTTTAGCTCACTTGACTCAGGGTTCCCACTCAAATAACAAGTTCTTGAATTTTGGCCCCTTCCTTGAAAAGTACTTAAAATTGTTTCTAGCCTTGAAAAGTACTTGATGTTCCATCACTCCCTTTGAAAAGTACTTAAATTCAGTTTACCTATTAACCTCAGCGAAAATGAGTCTCAGGATAACCCAACGCCCACCCCCCCTCCCCTCCCCATACATGCGATGTCACAAAATCGGTCAGGAATCACATTTTGATCTCTACATTGTCCCTTGAAAGCAACAAGGCAACATCTGCAATGATTTAGCATTGCAGATGGCTCCTTGTTGAACTCAAGGGACAATATATATATATCTCGCTAGTTGGGATTTCTGGAGATCAGGTCTTCGAATCTGAAATTTTCTGTGTTGCAATGGTGTTGTAAGTTCATATCAAAATTATAACAGTCTGTCCATGAAAATCATGGTCAGCGTCCTTGAAAAGTGCTTAAATAGTGCTTAAATTCGATTTTCTGATATCAATAGGAATTTTGTGACTGAAAGTCAGCATTGGCATCTGTCACCGTTGCATATCAGTCATCCTCTTTAAAACCAGTGAATCAAATCCATGCAAACTTAGCACAAATTATCCAAGTTTGTTTAACAGAAGTTGCTGAGCCCCATGGGTTGGGGCCAGTGTTTTACATTCTTTAAAAATCTTCTCATAAACCACCCATCACTATGTTTTAAAATTTGATATGCAGTTTCCTTCTCGTTTGTGTTCAAGATTAAACAACATTGTTCCAAGAAAGTTTCATTGGCAATATTGGGGCTTGTCCTGGAAAAGAAAAACTTGTTTGCCCCCCCCCAATTTCTTTTTCCAAGCCGGTTGACCAACTTGAACCAAATTGGGTATGCAGTATCAGGGGACATGTACCTGATTTATATTTGCAAAATATTTCATGCTCTGGAGCAAAAAGTAGAAAAATTTAGAGGGCCTTTATTTCCCAAACTGCATGGAATAGAATTGTTATTTGCAATGAAAAGTTCTTAGGACCAGTAGAATCAAATGGGTAGTGATGAGGTGATTAATTAGTATACAATCAGCCATCAACCGATAAGCACCCATCGATTGACAATCGGTAGTCAGGGATCGGCCCTCACCGATGGTCATACATAAAAAAAAATTGTCGAAATTTCTTCAATTCATCAATCAAATTTAAGACGTTTTTATTGAAATGACAAGTGATTCATAGTTTTGTTTGTCCTGTCAAATTTTGCCAGGTAGAGTGAATAGGTGTGTCTAGTGATGTTAAATTTTCAGGGATAATCATGTGTTGAAGGTGGAATCTCTGGCACATTGTAGCAGAAATATGATAGCCTTCGTTCGGAATCATGTACTTGTAAACACTATGAGTGTCACAAGAGAGATCATGTGGCGGGACTGCATTAGAGGAGGTCAGGACAACTTTGACCAAAAACCACTCGTCCCAAGACCAGTCGGACCTGTTTTGAAGTCAACTTGGACAATGTTTAAAACAACTCAGACCTTGTTTTGAAGACAACTTGGACAGACTTCAAAGATGAGTCGTGCCACATTTCATTGCTACTCTTGCCAATTTTAGAATTCAAACCGATTGATGGTGGTCCGAGTTGTCTTCAAAACATGTCAATTGTCTTAAACATTAGTCCCAGTTGTCTTCAAAGCTGGTCCGAGTTGTCTGTAATTTGCATCAGATAGACAACAGTACTCATTCAAGTGATGAATGTTGGCTTGATATCAAAGAAATCCGAAAACGACAGCAAGAATTTGCTTGCAACATTGTGTATATTACCTTGAATGCATTTCGGTGACAGCTTGCATAAAAGATAAAACTGTAGTGTTCAGGTTTGTTTGTTTCATTTTGTTTTATTCTGCCGTGGTTCCAGTTTATCAAATATTATGTTTGCAAGATGGCAATGCCCATTAGTAAAATAAGTGTGCTCCTCAATAATTAAATCGTTAATTAAAGCTCTCAACATTGATAGCAAATACCACTAAAACTGTTGTCGGGATTGGGGGTTTACATACATTGCCTGGCGATTACCATCAATTAAACATAAAACACTGACCATCTGACATCGGCATTGACAATTGGCCGATTTTGTATAATAAACATCAGCATTCAGTTGACGGGTCATTTATCTTATCTGCGAATCGGCCTGAAAAGATTGACGACAGATGCGTCATGAGGTTCCATATGGGTAAACGTGGAGTTGGCGATTTTTCAGAAATAAAAAATCTTCTCCATCAATCAGAATCTTTTGATATTTGTTATACAACATCCTTGGGGGATCAAATTATTATAATTATGACCGTGACAGTTTTAGGGTGGAGGAAGCCGGAGTACCTGGAGGGAACCACCGAACAGCGACGAGCAGCTGCCAGCTCCCCTACATCGTAACTCCGCACTGCAGCACAGGCAGGGTTAGATATTGGTTGAAGACATGCACACCATTGACGTGCAGTACGCCTTAGTACACGGCATCATCGTGCCCCCATATGGACGATCGGGGGGGGGGGGGGGGGGGGGGATCAGATTCAAATTTCTTTAAAACAAGTCACTGGGTTCTTATTTGGACTACTTATGAAAGCACTAATTTTAACATGGTGCAATATGAGGAACAAGTTTGTTCAAATCAAGTCTCTGTGTTCTTATTTGACTCCCAATGAGAGCACAAATTTAACACGGTGCGATATGGGTAATATTCTTAAAAAACCTTCTTCAGATCCACTGGGCTTTTGACAATTGGTATACAACATCCTTGTAGAGATGACGTCCATTTTTGTTCATTTATTGCATTCTCAAGTCACATTATCACCCGTACCTTAGAGATGTTTTGAAATATTAGTTTTATTAAAATTATCAACATTTGTCAGACGTCATAGGAGGATGATGCATGCCGAAATCTTTTGAAAAAATAATTCAAGATGGCCGAATGGCAGCCATTTTTTTTGCTATATTTGACGTTACCACCTGTATCTTAGCTTATGTTACACCTGTATCTCATAGATGCTTTGACGCTGTAGTTTCATTTTTATGCCATTGAAGACACATAATAGGAGGACAATGCACGTGAAAACTTTTTGAAAAAAAATTCAAGATGGCTGACCGGCGGCAATTTTTGTCATCATTTTGCTTCATTTGATGTTACCACCTGTATCTTAGACATGTTTTAATATATTTGTTTCAGGTTTCTAACATTGTTCATGGATGCTATGAGGATGATGCATGTCAAAATTTTTTGAAAAAAAAAATTCAAGATGGCCGGCCATGTTTGTTCATTTTTTGCATTCTCAAGTTACGTTATCACCCATATCTTGGAGATGTTTTGAGACATTAGTTTTAAATTTTCAACATTTATCAGACACCATAGGAGAATGATGCATGCCAAAATCTTTTGAAAAAAAAATTCAAGATGGCCGAATGGCAGCCATTTTTGTTATTTTTTTTTTTTTTTGGCCATATTTGACGTTACCACCTGTATCTTAGACATAATTTGAGAGATTACTTTCAGATTTCTAACATTGGTCAGTGATACTAGGAGAGTGATGCACGTCAAAATTTTTTGAAAAAAATTCAAGATGGCCGAAATCTTTTGAAAAAAAATTCAAGATGGCTGAATGACAGACTTTTTTGTTGTCATTTTTTGGCCATATTTGACATTATCACCTGTATCTTAGACATGTTTCGAGCTATTACTTTCAAATTTCTAACATTGGTCAGAGATGCTCGGAGGATTTCTAACATTGGTCAGAGATGCTAGGAGGATGATGCACGTCACTAGGAGGATTTCTAACATTGGTCAGAGATGCTAGGAGGATGATAAACGTCAAAATTTTTTGGAAAAATTTAGATTGGCCGAAGGATGACCATTTTCATTGATTTTTTTGTTTTCCTATTTTACGGTTACCACCTGTATCTAATAGATAGATGCTTCGAGACTACTTTCATATTTATACCATTGGTGACACATAATAGGAGGATGATGCACGTCAATAATTTTTTAATAAAAATGCTATATGGAATGATTATATTGTCGTTCCTGTTGTTAAAATAGGATTCAGTCACCAAAGTTTGGGATGTAAGTCCTCTAAAATGGGCAACATGGGTATAAACGATTGACTAAACTTTACTTTATCTCAATGTTCTTCATGTTTGACATATCACATCCTTCTAGTCATCATTCACAAGTGTGTAGAAATTAAGCCACTGGAAAGATATTGAATGGTGCCTCCACCTTTGGTTCCCATTCTAACATGGGTGGTAATGGTGAAGACAGAAACAAAAACCTGGAGAACTCTAGCAGTTTGACATCTTCCATCTGGTGAAAACAAAGGAATGACTTTTTTTCTTTAAAATCTTTAAATTTTATTGTGAAGAATCAATGGGCCTTTATCTGGTGAGCACTTCAGGACTTTGGGAACCACTGGTTTTATATTGTTTCATGTTTCAATAAATTCCCTCAATGAAATGAATGTACATGTTAATTGAATGTTGAGATAAAACAAAAAATTCATGAAATGGATACTTTATTCACAGTATGCATAAAATACAGCTATGGATACAGATAATTCAGAGATATAATAGATGGGTATACTGAGGGAGGTGACATAGCCATATTGGCTGTCTACCTGTCACCCCTGGAAAAAATGTAGAATTGCAAACAAGCCAGAAAAATAAGCAATCTGTCATCTGCAGAATGTGGTTCCCAGAGGGCAAATTTACTGATGCTATCACATGCAGTGGGCAATTTATCCTCTGGGTACCTATTTCTGTTTAGGTTTGAGACCCTGATTCATATTGAGGTTGACAGAGGGTAAATTTAGTGATGCTACCCTGCTGTGCATGGTAGCATCACCAAATTCACCCTCTGGGGACCTCATTTTGCAGATGCCAGTCTGCTTATTTTCTGGCTTGATTGCAAACAGCCTGTGATTAAATGATGCAACTACAGAACATTTTGTATGATGCATGAGATGAGTGTTTAGCAACAACCATCCTTATTTCTTTTTGGCGTCGTGCACAGATTGTGTAAGTCTTGTAAACATTTATTCTAAAATGAGTTGAATCTAAATCATTTTCCTCTTCCAAAACAGTGTCTATAACCCCAAACTGGAAAAAGTTCATAAAACTTTGTCTTGGAAAAAGCAACATTTGAAAAATAGGCCGATGAAATCGTCAGATGTGTACCCATACGCGCAACTAGTAGAAAGCTGTATGACAGAGGGCCACCACGGATGCCGACATTATGTACACTATACATGGTATGGGTACATATAGAAATGGATTGGAGGAGTGTCTAATTTGATGGATAAAGGGTTAATATCTCTGTATCAAATTATCAGATTTACATAAAAAAAACTATACAGCACAGCACATCAGTAACCTGAATAAATATATAAAGTAAAATGACAATCGGATTGATATTTTTTGAGATCTCATGCCAAAGGGATTGGAGGAATTTTCAATTTGAAGTATAAAGGGTTAATATCTCAGGATCATATTATCAGATTTACACCAAAAACTATACAGCTCGGCACATCAGTAACATGAACACAAATATAAAGTAACTTGACAATCCAAGCAATATTTTTCAAGTTATCGAATGCCAAAGGGATTGGAGGAATTTTCAATTTGAAGGATAAAGGGTTATTATCTCAGGATCAAAATAACAGATTTACACCAAAAACTATACAGCCCGGCAAATCAGTAACCTGAACACAAATATAAAAAAATAACTTGACAATCCAAGCAATATTTTTCAAGTTATCGAATGCCAAAGGGATTGGAGGAATTTTCAATTTGAAGGATAAAGGGTTAATATCTCAGGATTAAATTATCAGATTTCCACCAAAAACTATACAGCTCGGCACATCAGTAACCTGAACACAAATATAAAGCAACTTGACAATCAAGCAATATTTTTCAAGTTATCGAATGCCAAAGGGATTGGAGGAATTTTCATTTTGAAGGATAAATGGTTAATATCTCAGGATAAAAATAACAGATTTACACCAAAAACTATACAGCTCGGCACATCAGTAACCTGAACACAAATATAAAGTAACTTGACAATCCAAGCAATATTTTTCAAGTTATCGAATGCCAAAGGGATTGGAGGAATTTTCAATTTGAAGGATAAAGGGTTATTATCTCAGGATCAAAATAACAGATTTACACCAAAAACTATACAGCCCGGCAAATCAGTAACCTGAACACAAATATAAAAAAATAACTTGACAATCCAAGCAATATTTTTCAAGTTATCGAATGCGGACAAAGGATGGACGAACGACGGATGGGCACCCAGGATGCCGGCATTATGTGTACCATACATAGTATGGGTAGACATAAAAAGAAGCCATAATGTAAAAATATTAATCACCAACGGATTTGAACAATGTTTTTTTTATGCACCAGCCATGAAATGGCTGAGGAGCATACAGTGTTACCCTTGTCCATCCGTCATTCCATCTTTTCATCATTCCAAAATAACACCATTGAGGCAATTGGCCGATTTCTGGTTTGTGACTTTGTCATAGGTACTTACCCGGTACAATCGAGTTTGGTCCTGATCAGATGATTTTTCACAGAGTAACTTACCTTGAACTCAGTTTATGATGTGAAAACTCAAGAGAATCAGTTTTCAAGACTTTTTGCCACTTCGCATTCAGATATTTGGCCAATTTCTGATATGTGGCTTTGTCATGGGTAACTACAAATCAAGTTTGAGTTTGGTCAAAATTGGATGATTTTTTGCAGAGTTATTGACCTTGAATTTAGTTTATGATATAAAAACTCAGAGAATCAGTTTTTTCAGACTTTTATCCGCTATATGTTCAGATTAATTGGCTGATTTCTGGAATGTGGCTTTGTAAATTGAGTTGTTCTGAGTTTGATCCTGGTCCTGGTCGGATGTTTTTCTGTGGAGTTGTTGACCCAGACGTTAACCCTCTTGGAATGCCCGGGAAATTCTCGGGAATTCAACATTGTTTTCGGCATCATGGAAAAATGTTTCCTGGTGCCGGAAAATATCAGTCAAAACATTTCGCAGTTTTGAAATGATTCGAGTGTTGATTTGCAATCACTTTCAAAAGATTACAAAATTCAACTTGTTCAGTTGTTTCCATTGTGGTGACCCAGTTTCAAACACCTGATCACCAATCCAGATGTTTGGTTTGTAAAAAAAAGTTTTTTCAACAGAGAATTCCTCTTTAACCCTTTACCTAACATGAAAAGCAGACGACACTTGCAAAAATAATTCTTTAACTAATTTTTTCATTTTTTGTCTCAAAAACATAGGTTATGACCCCTTGTTGGAATGAGCTCGACGAGCTCGTTCCATCGAGGGGTCATAACCTATGTTTTTGAGACAAAAAATGAAGATATTTTGAAAATTAATTGGCGATTTTTGAGAATAGAGCTGGCCGGTTTTAACCGTTACGTTGGGTAAAGGGTTAATAGTGTTCATTTATATTTTTCCTGCATTTGAATAAGGGTGTCCAACTTTTGCTTTACAAACTACAACACTGTGTTTGAACACTGAAAAGAGAACGTAAATCACAATTCAGTTGATGGCCAAACCATTTTTAACATTAAATTCCGGGACATACTGTGAAAGTTCTTTTGATTTATTTCTGGTGATAAAAATACTCTGGGAATCACCTCTTTCTTTCATGTAAATCCTTGAATTAAGCAAGCCAGTGGAAGTTGAACTAATGACAACTTGGATCTAATTCTAAGTTGAAGGCCTCTTTTGAAAGTGTTTTTATTAAATTATTCTCTTGATCATTTCTTGCAGAATGATATTAAAATGGATAGGATCTACAGAGAATTTCAATGAGTACATTTTTCAAGCAGTGCTCAGTTGAGTAATCTTTTTTATACTCCTGAGAATTTTGAATTTTTATTTTTTTTCAACTCATGTCTGCTGTTTAGCTGCCAGAGTGTTTGCAAGAGGACTACAAGAAATTTTTCTAAGTTGAACAACTGAAATTTCTGAACATTTGTAGGAGTTAATTATGCCTCATTATTTGTTCATAAATTATTTGTTTGACACCTACATGTGTTGTACTTGTAACTGAAAAATTATGATCCTTTTTTCCTTAATTTTTGGTTCTATCGTTTTTTTTCATTTTTTTTAAACAAAATTTTTGGGGGGATTGGGAAAAACTTGATTACTGTTGTGAATAGAATACAAAATGAATAAGCCATTATACAGGATATAGAACCAGCTGATATGAGCAGAAGTGTAACTCCAAAACTGTAGTATCTCCTAAGGAGAGAAGTCCTCTAATTGAGCAGTGACTTCGTGGTAGGCGGCTTGTTGCATACAGCATTTTCTGTTACACAAACTTTTCCCTGAAAATCTACCTTAATTTACCTGAAAATTCTTTTTGGAGGCTAACATGTCTGTGTTGACTTTGAACTTAGTTTATGATGTGAATCAGTTTTCCAGTCTTTTGCTACACGTTTAGATAATTAGATAATTGTCATGGGTAACCACAGGCATGTAAATCCAATGCTTAATCATACTACCTCGTGTGTTCTGTGTCGTACTGACAAATCTAGTTCTGTAATGTTTCAATCGGAATGAAATTAACATAATTCCTTTTATTGTATACAAATGACCTTTAGAGAAATTTAAGAATTCAACATTTAACTCTTTAGTGGAATGTTATCTAAAATATTTCTCCATTAACTCTTTCAATGCTGCTGGCGGATATTCCTGCCCAGCATAGGGTTTCTCTTGTTACTGAAATAAATATAAGCTGGGCACATTTAATAGTATTTTCCCTGTGTACACTGAATGGATTTTTTCACCAATGATTTCTTGTCTTACATTTAGATTAATTTTTCATCAAATCTAGTCCTGGCTGCTTTATAGCAGCCATGACTAGATTTGATGAAAAGTATCTAGAAAATACTCAGCAGGTTAAGAGTTAAGACAAGATAAAAACAAAATGTACTTTCCAAGTATATGTCATGTAATGCATTTCTCCAGAATGGTTGAAAGGAAGTCAATATCAATATCAATATCCTCATAACCTTTATCAAATGTAACGGCCATACTGAGCCACTGCTATTCACAAATATTGTCCTAAAGTTAATTTTTAAGCTTGTTTTATGTCTTTTGATTCAATGGTTTGACCTGAAAACTGAACATTTGCATTTGACAAACAAGACACTGAATAAAACATGAGGGTGATAATGTCACATGCAAAAGTGTGGGCCCAAAGCTTTAAACGTCCAGCACTGATCATCAGGAAAAAGAAGGATTGTGTAGAGGTTATCACCATTCTTTAAAAAGCCATTCTCTCTCATTCCCCAGGAAACTGGTGAATCTGCAAATCCATGAACCGTAATACTAATCCACGGAAGATTATTTGTGACTAGTAAACATCTGAAAAGAAAATAACATAAATTTAAAAAGTTTTCACTTCAAACTGATTTTTGGAATCACCCTTCTCTATGTAGCTTTTGTCATTCAAATCGCTAACACATTCCTCTGGGAACTCAAGTAGTGAAGCAGTTCTTGTTTACTGGTGTAAACAAGTTTTGTTTCACTGGTACAGTGGAACGCTGTTAACCCTTCACCCCAATGCACAGAATATTAAAATTTATTATTAGTCCCCTACGAGAACCGTAAGGGGACTATAGGATTGCACTCTGTCCGTCCGTCTGTCTGTTTTTTTTATGTTACCACCTCTCCCTCCAACATGCTTTAAGCTACACCTTTCATATTTGGTACATGGATAAATGGTTCTGAGGGGATGATGCACGCTCAAAATTTTTTTTTCAAAATCCAAGATGGCGGAATGGCGGCCATTTTTGTTGTGTTTTTTTAAGTTTTTTTTCTCTATTTTCATGTTACCACCCCTCCCACCAACATGGTTCAAGCTACACTTTGCATATTTGGCACATGGATAGAGGGTTGGGAGGGAATGATGCACGTTCAATATTTTTTCTTCAAAATCCAAGATGGTGGCATGACGGCCATTTTTGTTGTGTTTTTTTAAGCTTTTTTCTCTATTTTATGTTACCACCCCTCACTCCAACATGGTTCAAGCTACACTTTTTATATCTGGCACATGGATAGAGGGTTGTAATGGGATGTTGCACGTTCAATATTTTTTTTCCAAAATTCAAGATGGCGCCATGGCAACCATTTCTGTTGTGTTTTTTAAGCTTTTTTCTCCATTTTATGTTACCACTGCTCCCTCCAACATGGTTCAAGCTGCACTTTTCATATATGGTACATGGATAAAGGGGTTGTGAGGGGATTATGCACGCTCAATATTTTTTTTTCAAAATCTAACATCTGTCTGTCTGTCCATCTGTCTGTCTGTCTTTTTATGTTACCACCTCTCCCTCTAATATGCTTCAAGCTACACCTTTCATATTTGGTACATGGATAAATGGTTCTGAGGGGATGATGCACAGTCAATATTTATTTTTCAAAATCCAAGATGGCAGAATGGCGGCCATTTTTGTTGTGTTTTTTAAGCTTTTTTCTCTATTTTATGTTACCACCCCTCCCTCCAACATGGTTCAAGCTATGCCTTTCATATATGGTACATGGATAAAGGGTTGTGAAGGGATTATGCACGCTCAATATTTTTTTTTCAAAATCCAAGATGCTTATATACTCTAGTGTCTTCTGTGACAAAAACACCTTATGTCACAAAAGCGCCGTAGGGGACTAATACCACCTCGGTGGTCAAACACTTGTTTTAATTATTATTTTTTAAAATTTAAAAAACAAATTCAACAAAACCATCTCATTTGACCCCTCATTGGAAATGAGCTCGTTCCAATGAGGGGACACATGAAATGGGTTTTGTTGAAATATTTTGAAACATATTTGTTTCAACTGCTTAATTTGCAAATTATGCAGGCGGATGTGGACGATTCGTCAGGCAAAGGGTTAACTGAAATAGCTACTTTGCCAAAGAAAAATATTAAATTAAATTAACAGAAGTATATAATTAACAGGAACCGAGTCATTTTCAGATCTTCTAGTTATAAAGTGAGTATTTATATTAATATTAAGCTCTGTCAAACAAGATATAATAGATTAAATGCATATATTGGATGTATCAAGGCCAAAAATTTCTATAAATGTGGGGAATTCAGTAAAAGTCGGGAGTAATTCTTTGACAGATTACAAATTTTTTTAATTCAATTAACAGGAGTTTACACTATGACAAATAATCAATCCACAGGTCAAATTTGTACTAAATGCATTGTAAATGGTTTGGTGTCTGTAAGTTATATACAATTAACAGGGTTATTCCATTATTATTATTATCTAATTGAATGCAGTCTTGTGTAAAGTTAATAACCTAAAATGTTTGGTTTTGTTTTTAAAAAAGAACAAGAGGCTTGCATTGCAAAGCACTGCTAATGCCCCCGACCGCAAACATTTTTCTAAGTCAAAAGAATGAAAAAGGGCCATAACTCTGAAAAAAATGTGTCAAAGAAACTCATGCTACACAAGCATCGTTCCCCATGATGCTCTATCATAACACCAAATATCATTCAAATCGGAGTAGCAGTGGCAGAGATACAAGGGAAAATGTTGTTATGGACGAATGGATGGACAGACGGAGGTCTCCACTAGATACCCCTTTGACTTTTTTTCAAGTCTGGGGGCATAACAATGCCAGATTACTTACTAATCACTGACAATTAATGTTGAAAGTTTATCTAAACACAATTTCCAATGCCTTATTGACAGAAGTAATAACTTTTTTTTCTGTTTCGTCAGTGATCGTGCACTTCACTGCCACAATGTCTTTCCTTCACAAGTGAAAGAAACATTTTTAGTGCAAGCAGCTAAACAATGTTGCTCATCTCATTTCAGGTATTGGGCTAACTTTGGTAAACATATCAGTATTACTGAACCTTTCTCTTGCTCAAAAAAATAAGAAAAGGGTAATCAGAAAAAAATTAAGGTGACCAATTTTGAGGTTACCTTCATTTACAATTCATATGTAATATACAAAAACATTGAGCTAAACACAAATTCTTACAAGAGGTGTGCATCGGAGATGCAGGCATTGAGATGTGGTTACAATTGGAGAGTATTGCTTGTCCATAACCCCGTTATCAATCATATCCTGGTTGTCAAATCTGGAACTTTTGTTATTGTGTTAATGCTAACAAGTTCAGAATTCGTAAAAATTATTTAAAGGCCCATAACTCAGTAACAAATGAAAGTGTCAATGACACTGTAGCTAAACTTGACTGTGTGTTGTATTTGATGAAAAGGATAATGTTCAGTGTTTATGAAAGGAGTATGAACTACAACAAGAATTGTGATAATTGAGAATATGTTAATTTCTGTTCCCTGTATGCTAAGTTTTCAATAAAAATAATATGAGGTGTAGACCGTACTAAAGAACTGAGGGGTAGGTTAATGTATGTCAACCAAAGTTACCAAGTCACAGTGAAATTATTCCAAAACGACTCATCCTATCAAATTATAATGAAATCCCTTCATAAATATGGCCTGCAGACTGTCCTAAAGGTTTTTGGGCTTTGGGCCTGTGTAGCTGTAGCCATCACAGTTGACCTATCGCAATCAAAAGGGGACGTCCTCATCTAGACAGCACAATGAAATCCCTTCATAAATACGACCTGTAGTCTGTGCTAAAGGTTTTCGTGTTTTGGGCGCAGGCAGCCATCACAGCTAAATGATCGCGACCAAAAGGGGACATTCTCATCTAGACATTATCTGGAATCATCCTACCAAGTTACAATGAAATCCCTTCATAAATACGACCCGTAGATTGCCAAAGGTTTTGGGCTTGGGCAGCCATCGTGGTTGACCGATCGTGACCAAAAGGGGACGTTCTCATCAAAACATGACTTCAAACCTGCATATGAAATTTTGTGACGATCGGACAAGAACTACAAGGTGTAGCCTGTACTAAAGGAAAATATGGACAGACTAACAGACTTCCGCATGCGTGATGGCAATAGCTTATCTTGACTTTGTCAAGTTAAGCTAAAGATTAGGGCGGGCCAGTTTTTTAACTCGCTTGAGAAAGACCTGTATGGCAAATATTAGTCAAATCGTAGAAAGTTTGTTGTAAGAATTTACTAATTAAGGCCCATAACTCTGTAATGAAAAAACTGGCTAGGCTGGGCCAGTTTTCAAACCTGCTCGAGATATTATTGCAAAAGACCTGTATGGCAAATATTAGTCAAATCGCAGAATGTTTGTCCAAGTTATTGTGCTAACGAGCTCAAAATACGTAAAAATTCACTAATTACGGCACATAACTACAACGAAAAATCAGGCCAAGCCAATTTTTGAATTTGCTGGAGATATTGCAAAAGACCTGCATGGCAATTATTAGTCAAACCGGAGAACTTTTGCTCAAGTTATTGTGCTAACAGAGGACACCAAGATGCCTACCCACTGTCGCCGTCGATTACTGGTCACGATTAGTTGATTACAAAAAATGATAGTCGCGACAGCCCTAGTTTGGACTGTTACGTTGGGTAAAGGGTTAAATAGACTAAGCATGGGAACAGTGTTTACACTACAGCATGTGAAATAAATGAAAAATTGCAATACTGATGCTACATCAACATAACAAAGTTTACTTGAATTCAAATTCATACAACATTAAACAGACAATGTTCAAGGTCCCAAAAAACAAGAGGGCCCAAGGGGCCTTTATTGCTCACCTGAAAAAGTCATTTAAAGGATGATTTAAGGTCACATTCACCATCTGTGGCTAGTTGACACTACAGAGCCCAAACAAGAATCCAAGCACTAGATTTAAACTCCCCTAAGGATGAAGATTCTGACCGGTAGATAGGCTTAAGATGATTTTTTAAAGAAAACTACTCATACTGTACTTAGTTAAAATTTGGGTTCCCGTTTATGAAATCAGGAACTTTAACACCCCTCCCCTACCTCATAAGGATGCTCAAAAGCAAATATCAAAAGATTCTGACTGGTGGATCTGAAGAAGATTTTTTATAGAAATTTTCTCATATTGCTCCAAGTTAAAAAGAAAATTAGGGCTCCTACAGAGAGTTTAAATATAAATCCATGGTCTTGATTTCAACAAACTTGAAACTGACTCCTAAAAGGATGCTGTATATCAAATAGAACATTCTGACTGGTGGGTCTGAAGAAGAAGATTTTTAAAGAATATTCCTTATACTGCACTGTTAAAATTTGGGCTTCCATAGGGAACACAAATAGGAAAGCAGGCACTTAATTTGAACAAACTTGAATGTGACTAAGGCTTCTGTAGACCCAAGTATCAAATGATCTGAAGAAGAAAATGTTTACATTTATATTCCTCACATTGCACTAAATTAAAATTTTGGCTCACATAAGAAGACCAATTTTGGACCAAGGATATTGAACACAAAATAGCTCAAGATTCCAACTGGTGGATCTGAAGAAGAAGATTTTTAAAGAATAGTCCCCACATTGCACCAAATTAAAATTTGGGGGTGGATAGGGAGCCTAAATAGAAACTCAGGGACTTGATTTGAACAAATCTGAACCTAACCCAGCCAAGGGATGCTCTATACCAAATATCAAAAGGTTCTGACTGGTGGATCTGAAGAAGAAGATTTTTAAAGAAGTTTTCTCGCATTGCACTAAGTTAAAATTCAGGCTCCCATAGACACACTGCCCAATCGACTGGCAGAATATCGGTGCAAACATAAGTTTTCTAGTGCAGTCAGTAAGTTTCTCAGCGTTTTTTAGCAATTTTTGAAGACAAAAATGTACGCAAGTGCAAAAAAACTTTTAATACACAGAGAAATGGAAAGGTATGTATATATACTTTGCATATATTAGTTACCGGAAATATCATAATGCACCCCTGTCCACTTGGTTTAAGAAAATATTGTGTTTTAGTAAGAAAAATAGGCTGTACCATTTCAGATGGTGGGTGACTTTTCCCTCCAATATTGCTATTCCGGTTGACTTCCATCTCCGTTACGAGGTTCATAAAGCATATATAGTGGCATAGATATGCCAAACTTGGGGACAAATATCTTTGGAAGGTATCTAATTGGTATAAAATGTTAGAAATGGGCTAAAAATGTATTTAATAAGACCTAGATTGAAGACGGGCAGAGTTGGAAAGTGGCGCAATGGAATTTCAGTCAATGCCAAGTAAGCTTTTCAGTGCAGATCACCAGAGTGCTCTTTTAAGGGATGAGATATATTTTATTGCCGTTTTTACGACGACATATCCAAGAAATATGCGCTGTATAGGATACCATCATGTGTTCATCATAGTCTTTTGACACCACAATACATCATTCCAGCTACTGTTATGTACCAATTAATGGTAAATTGAGACATGCACGATGATATAGTCTTGTCATAGAACATCACGAATTTTGTTAAAATGGATTGGAAATAAACAAATTGTTTTATTGGAACTGTAAATAAACGAAAGGTTATATTGGAATATTAAGGGATTATTATAGTTTAATATCAGGCTTATCATTTTGAGGTGGGCGATCGCCCCAGGCAGCAGTCGCCCGTCTTCAGTTCAAAATTCTGTGGACGGTAAACGTTCGAATAACCCAGATTTCTGCAGCCCATTAATTCAGTCGAAGGCATCTCAAAATCGGCTGCATCAAATAGCAATTTTCGCAGATTGAAGGAGGTACATGTAACAAAGAGCAATTTGTGAAGTTTGTAGTGTGTCGTCAATGCCGTCACCCAGAGACAATAAGTAACTTTCCAAATATGAGCAGGAGGTCTACCAATTCCAAAGTTGTAATTAGTTATTACATTGTACATCAGACTGAAACAACTCTTGTGTCATTTGTGATTACGTGATGTATCATCCCCAAGCCAATTCGACCCCTGACGATTTGCCTGGGATGTTTCGTCACAAAATCATAGCCGGTACGATTCGTCCCCCAAATCTGATTGATTCGGCTCAAGTTATCGGCATCTGGTGGTGAGCACAGTGCACTGGCTTTTACAGTCCTCATGTAATGTATAGATACGGGCTTGGTTATTTGGATGCAAGATAACTATAACACTAAATGCTGGTGAGTGTCATGGGTATCCTGGTATCTTGCATCCAAATATTCAAGCCTGCATCTGTACATTATGTGATGACGTACATTATAATTACACAAACCATGTACCTTAAAATGATATTAGTTGTCTACCTATCAGGCTGAAACAAAATGGCCTCCGCAAATCATAAATGACCCTCCTGGGGTCATTTTAGGTGAACCCCAAATGGTCCTCCTGGGGTGATTTGAGGCGAACCATAATGGCCCTTCTGCAATTTTCAAAAATGACAAGCCTGTAAAATATATATTTCTCCATTAAGTGGCTCTTGCATGAAACCAAACTGCCCTCATAACAATACACATCATTCAATTGTATGTATAAGCGTTTATATTTGCACATGAGCATACAGCCCCTCATACTATTATAATCAATTAGTTAAAAAATTACTGTACTTATGAATATATGTTTGACTCACCTCATAAAGGCTGTTTCACACAATGATTTCAAGGTGTATTATTCAATAATTACAGTGTTTATGTTCATTAAATGCCAAATACCTCTGATGTTTATCTCTACAATGTTTTCATTTAGCCATGCCAACATCAAATAAACAGTTGTCGTCAGATTTGCAGAAGCTGCTTGTACTTGATTGAGAAGAGTAATAGTGACAGGAAAGTGATGGTTATTATTCCTGTCACTTCGTCCGTCTCCTATCCCCCTTACACGATGAAGTGTATGATACACCTAATACAGTGTGTGCTATATGTCTCCATAGACAGACTATCTATACTATTAAGTTCATGCTATGATTGCCCCCAAACTGAGCTATGTAAAGAATAGTTATGTGGATATATGTTATAGGTATCTTAGAAGGATCCCCACCAGTTCCACAACTACAGTTTTGTCAGTCTCTTATAGTTTTCCTCATCAAGTACTCTTGGAATCCAAATAAACATGGGGGGCAGAATAACAGTGCAGGGTGGAAATTTCCTCAAAAGTAAATAACAGTACAAGGGTTAAATAATGAGTTCATTTCCCAGGATCTCTTTATGTAGCTAATAATAATCAATAGAATAGGTCTTAGCCCTTGTCGGACTGTTTTTCTTCATTTAACATCACATTGAAATGGATGTTAAATGAAAACAGTCATTTGGAATTAAATAAAATAAAAGGCTGCCCAGCCACACGTCCCTGAAAAAAAAGTGTGCAATTCAAGGTATTTGAACAAAATTGAATTTTTCAGTCAAAAAAGGGACATAACACTGGCAAAAAATGTCAGACCAAACCTCGATTTAAACTTGACCTCTGTTTTATGTTGATACACCTACAGATCCAATTTTATTTGAAATGGTCAGTAACAACCAAAGTTATCGGGAAACCAAAAAAAATGAATTTTTGAAGTCGAAAAATGGGCATAACCCTGGCAAAACTTGTCAGACCACACCCTGATTCGAACTTGACCTGTATTTTATGTTGTTACACCTACATACCAAATTTCATATGATTTGGCCAACAATAACTGAAGTTATCATTGGGAAACAAAATGAAAGTGCCAATGATACTGTAGCTTAACTTGTCTGTGTGTTGTGTTTGATGAAAAGGATAATGTTCAATGTTTATGAAAGGATTATGAAATAAGACAAGAATTGTGATAATTGGGAATATGTTAATTTCTGTTCCCTGTATGCTATGTTTTTAATAAAAATAATATGAGGTGTGGACTGTACTGAAGAACTGAGGGGTGGATTAATGTGGCCTTCACAGTTAATGTATGTGGCCCTCACAGTTAACGTATGTCAACAAAATATTCCAAAATGAGTCATCCTATCAAGTTACAATGAAATCCCTTCATAAGTATGGCCTGTAGACTGTGCTAAAAGTTTTCGGGCTTCAGGCCTGTGTAGCCATCACGGTTGACCGATTTAAACTAAAAGGGGATGTCCTCATGTCGACATTATACTGAGTCATTCTACCAAGTTACAATGAAATCCCTTCACAAATACGACCTGTAGTCTCTACTAAAGTTTTTCTGGTTTTGGGCTTGGGCAGCCATCATGGTTGAATGATCGCGACCAAAAGGGGACATTCTCACCTGGGCATTATCTTGAGTGATCCTTTGAAGTTACGATGAAATCCCTTCATAAATATGACCCGTAGACTGTGCTAAAGGTTTTCGGGCTTCGGGGCCCCTGCAGTCGTCACAGTTGACCAATCGCGACCAAAAGGGGATGTCATCACTAGGTATTATATGGAGTCAACCTAACAGAGTTACAATGAAATCCTTCCATAAATATGACCTATAGACTATGCTAAAGGTTTTCAGGTTTTGGGCTCGGGCAGCTATTACGGCTGAATGATCATGACCAAAAGGGGACGTTCTCATCTAGACATTATTTGGAGTCATCCTACCAAGTTACAATGAAATCCCTTCATAAATATGATGTGTAGACTGTGCTAAAGGTTTTTGGGCTTCGGGCCCCTGTAGCCATCACAGTTGACCAATCACGTCCAAGAGGGGATGTTCTCATCTAGACATTGTGCTTCACTCAGGTGAGCTAAAAAAAAAAAAATAGGTACGAAGCATTTACAAAATGATGGTTGAGCTGTCTTGTAAAGATCCTCAACCAACAGTTACAATAATACGTACTGGGCTGAAGGATGCTGTCATAATCAGAACATAACAAAAATATAAGTCTGTGTTTAACACAGAAGTTTAACATGTGGCAAGACACTTGTTTGGTCCAGCTTTCTCACCTCATCAACTGGACATGATACTGTGACCAGATCAAATCACTGTAGTAATAATATGTATTTTTTTACACAACCATTACACTTTAATCCCTTATATTTAAGTGAATAGCTGCTATGATGTAAATGTTTCTGTATTTAACTGGTTTTGTACAAGCCAGAACTTTTTTCCCAGCACCGTTTTTACTAGTTCCTTTCCGGTCGAGTCATTAGTTATGCTTCGAAAAGTTTCCAAATATCGTTGTACAATTATCGATCGTCTGTCGCGTAGTGTGAAAATGAAAACGTCCAAAGCAAAATAAAGTTGGTTCACAAAAAAAATTAGTTAACCAAAAATGAGATAATATTTCCAACCACAACATTAACCTAGTCCTGTGGCCGTCTCCTCTGCGGGTCCCATTATATCTAAATTGGTCAACTTTACTTTGGTAAATCTTTGGACATCTTGGCATGCTTCAAACTTCTTTTGAAAAAGTTTCTCTCAGCTGTTTTGCAAATCTGCCCAAATTTGTACTTATACTTTTACTAACAGTGATAGCCACCAAATGGTTAGGCGTAACTGGACACCAGCCGAAGAGAAACAGTGACATGAATTTCAACAAACACACCCAATAGAAGAGATAACGAAAGTAATTTAGACTGGTTTCCAAAAGGTTGTTTTGATTTTTTATCGATTCATTTGATCAGTACAGCTTCAAACAAAACAGACACTTCACCTTTGGGTTTAAACATCGGAATTAAAATTTGTTTATTTAAATGAATTTTAATCCATGGGATGTGTAATGAACACAGAATATGGCTCTCGCAAAATATGACTACGCCATTCCACTTGTTATGTAAAACACCTACCGATTCAAACACACATCACATTCTGTCTATTTATCAAATACAATTTTAAATTCTTCTTGAATATCCTACAAAAATAAGTCTTCACAATAATACGAAATTTTAAAAATTCAGAATCTAAGAAGGAAGTGTCAAATTGAAGTTTTAAATAATTTTTAGCTCAACTTTGGCGAAGCCAAATTTGAGGTATTGTCATGGCCCGTCATCCATCAGTCTGTCTGTCGCGCCTTTAACACGGCTCGGGCTAGAGGCCGTATTTATGAACCGATCTTTACGAAACTTCTTGGGTACCTTTGTTATCACCGTGGGACGAGAATGAGTGTTTTGGGGTCCGGTCTGAAATTCAAGATGGCCACTGGCAGCCACTTTGTACAAAATTAGGTGCAATCAGATTTTTGCGCAGAACTTCCATATGAAAGCTCTGATTTCGAATAATTATTTGTGTGAATGTTTAGAACCATGGGATACATCACATATAATACAGGTTGTTTCTCGTGCGTAAATTATGCAAATTAGACTAACTTCGATTTATTTAGTGTTACTTTCAGCACTGTAAGTGCAAATGCCAATACGGCTCGGCTAGAGGCCGTATTTATCAACCGATCTTTACGAAACTTCTTGGGTACCTTTGTTATCACCATGGGACGAGAACGAGTGTTTTTGGGTCCGGTCTGAAATTCAAGATGGCCACTGGCAGCCATTTTGTACAAAATTAGGTGCAATCAGATTTTTGCGCAGAACTTCCATATAAAAACTGTGATTTGAATAATTTTTTGTATGAATGTTTAGTACCAAAGGATACATCACATATAATACGTTTTTTTTTCTCGTGCATAAATTATGCCAATTGGACTAACTTTGATCTATTTAGTGTTACTTTCAGCACTGTAACTGCAAATACCAATACGGCTTGGGCTAGAGGCTGTATTTATGAACCGATCTTTACGAAACTTCTTGGGTACCTTTGTTATCACCTTGGGACGAGAACGAGTGTTTCTGGGTGGGGTCCAAAATTCAAGATGGCTGCCAGTGGCCATTTTGTACCAAAATTAGGTCCAATCAGTTTTTTGTACACAACTTCTATACGGCTCAGGCTAGAGGCTGTATTTATGAACCGATCTTTACAAAACTTCTTGGGTGCCTTTGTTATCACCGTGGGACGAGAACAAGTGTTTTGGGGTGCAGTCCAAAATTCAAGATGGCCACCAGCCGCCATTTTGTAGCAAAATTAGTGCAATCAGTTTTTTGTACAGAACTTCTGTTTGAAAGTTCTGATTTGAATCAATTTTTGTAGGAATGTTTAGTAACATGGAATACATCACATATAATACAGGTTTTTTCTCGTGCAGAAAATATGCAAATTAGGTGAACTTTGATTTATTCAGTGCTACTTATACACTGTAAGTGCACATGTCAATACAGCTAGGGCTGGAGGCTGTATTCTTGAACTGATCTTCATGAAACTTCTTGGGTACCTTTGTTATCACCTTGGGGCGAGAATGAGTGTTTCTGGGTGCGGTCCAAAATTCAAGATGGCTGCCAGTGGCCATTTTGTACTGAAATTAGGTCCAATCAGTTTTTTGTACACAACTTCTATACGACTCAGGCTAGAGGCCGTATTTATGAACCGATCTTTACAAAACTTCTTGGGTACCTTTGTTATCACCGTGGGACGAGAACAAGTGTTTTTGGGTGTGGTCCAAAATTCAAGATGGCCACCAGCAGCCATTTTGTACCGAAATTAGTGCAATCAGTTTTTTGTACAGAACTTCTGTATGAAAGTTCTGAATTGAATCAATTTTGTAGGAATGTTTAGTAACATGGAATACATCACATATAATACAGGTTTTTTCTCGTGCAGAAATTATGCAAATTACATGAACTTTGATTTATTCAGTGCTACTTATACACAGTAAGTGCACATGTCAATTCGGCTCAGGCTAGAGTCTGTATTTATAAACTGATCTTCACGAAACTTCTTGAGGTACCTTTGTTATCACCTTGTGACAGGAATGAGTGTTTTGGGTGCCTTTGTTATTACTGTGCTATATTTTTGGGTTCAGTCAGAACCACTCTGGGACTCAAAAATTTCTTTTCTGGTTTAGCATCTAACTGTCACCCCACCTTTACAATACTTTACCTATATATTTGTTACAGGCTACGGTCAGCATTTATGTACAGACCGTTACAATACTTTATATGTACCTTTGTTATCAGGTCATTACCTAGATGTTTGTCATTGCTGTGTCAAATACTATACATGTACATGTCTTAAACAAGTTGAGCTACAGTGTCATTGACACTTTCATTTAACTGATTGTAAAACAGTTCTCTGAATATAATGCAATGTAAAGGTCAGCTGATTAAATTGTTACCTCATTTTCTGTGCAAAATCATCAATGATATTTGTTGGAAAGAATCCTTCCCAATGGTGCAGCAAAATTTTCTGTTTTACTGAATTGGGTGAAGGACAACATAAACTTGTTAAATAATTTTCTGAACTGCCAGTCTCTCTGAAAAAAAAATGAAATAGAATTAATCCACTCACTTGGACAGAGCTGATTATCTGATGACAGTGACAAACTAAAATGGAAAAAGCCTGGCCCAAATCGGAAGTTGGGGTGTAGAACCAGTGTATACTATGATATCTTCCACCCCATGTACATGTTCCCCCCCCCCCCCCCCCTCCAAGAAGATGAGTTTTCTACTACTCCATTTAATCGCAAAAGTTTTCAAAGCATTTGTTTCAGCATCTCTGTGTTATATTAAAATCAAATAGAGCACTTGTCAGGCAGGTCTAGAAAGAGGCTACAAATCTAAAAAAAAAAAAAAAAATAAAATAAAAAATTTTTGAAATATTGAGTTTCTAGTTAGACCATCAATATTTTTCATTCCATTTGAATGGATGATTCACTCACATGATTCACACTTTCACAAATGCTGAAATGGTATCGGAAAAAAATTCCGATGGAGGGTAGCATGTTGTGATCTCATATCTAGCCATCCATTCAACAGTTTAAATCAGTTTAATTCTTGGCTCAAAATCCTTATTTTGTCCAGCTTTTGCATATGAAGCTTTAAAATGGAAAATGTGGCTGAAATTCTTTTCAAAAGAGAGGTTTGAGCTAAAAAAAAAAGGTTTTTTTGTGATTTTCAGACAGGGAGATTACCTGGCCAGAGTATCTTCCACCGACCTGAAATTTTTGCATTTTTCACAACTTATGGATATGAAACTTCAAAAGGGAAAAAAATGACTGAAATTCTCTTTAAAATAGTGGTTCGAGTTGAAAAAAGAATGTTTGAGACTTTGAGTATCGGGTGGGAAGAAAGAGAACATGGTCCCTCCTGAGACCAAGGACAGCAAACTATTTACTTTTTTTTCACCATCTTTCTCCGAAACATGGCTTATGACCTCCACTTTGGCACAAGTTCAATGAATGATTGTAATCTCTCTTCTTGTTTGTTCGATATCTATATAACAAGGACAATCCAATATCTCTGTACTTGATAAATGCCTTTGAATACAGGACATGGTGGGAGTATTGCATCTGGCACTTTGTGGTGACATTTAGCAATGTTTCTTCTCGGTTCGGGATTTTGGTAAGTATTGTCCTATTCTTCTGGGTCAGGACTTGTACTGGAACAAAGACAAAAAACTAAATGGAGCCCAATGTTCAAACATATTTCACCTTAGACTGTGTCAACAGAAAACAATGCCCAAAGTGAAATATGCATTCACTGAATGTAACTGATTGATGCGATCAATGGTTTGTGTTTCAGTTACTGCAAAGTTTTCAGCTTAGCTTTTTTTCAATTTATAGCGGAACAAAATTTTTGGGTTGTTGTGTCGAACCAGACTTCAGCCTGATAGTGCCTTCTATAATTCCATTCCTTCCATTATTATTTTTTTTCTCTCAATTTCAAAGTATGCATATAATTAATTAGGACTGGGAGTTTTTAGAAAACTAGCTCCGTGGCCAAAACCTGGAAGCACAGATGTATTTCTACTTTGTTATTGCTACCTTTTATCTTTCCAATAGGAAACTTGTTTTTGTTATACAAAAACAATAACTTTCAGATACATTCATTTGAACATACGCAATTTTAAGACAAGCAAAGCTGTCAGCAGTGCTGAAGAAGATACACTCCTAAGGGAGTCCGCCACACACACCGAGTTATTTGAATCTAACTGATATGTAAATGGTTAATTTAGTGATAGGAAGCATAAATTACCAAGGTCTCTCATCAGGTCCTAAAAAGTGGCTACACCTTTTCTCACAATGCAGGGAGAGATTTGACATTACTCTATTAGGAGATACATATTCCAGTAAGGGAGTTGAAAACATCTGGGGTGAATGGGTTATCAAGCCATTTTTGGTTCTCACTCGAGTTCAAGTAGAGGGGTGGCTATAATATTTAAGAACATATTTGGCTTTATTATATATAATATGAAAGATGCCGGTAAAAACTATGTAATTCTCTACATAACAGTAAAGGATTAACTTCATGTGTAATTTAAGGAAATAATGACAATAAGCCACATTTTACGATGAACTATTTTGTAAAATCGAAAGTATAGGCAATGATTCAATACTGACAGGTGGCAACTGGAATGTAACACAAGACTATGAAAAAAATACTTGCAATTATAGGTACAAAAATAATACAAATGAAATGAAAATAAAATTATCCCTTATGGACAAATACGACTTAAATGTGTGGTGTACAGAAAATCGAGAAGAAAGGTGGTACACATGGAGGTGGACCGAAAATAAAATTGCAAGGTTTGACTATTTCTTCATATAATCCGAGTTGCACATCTTTTTTCCGAATGCTGATATTCATATTAGATACTGCAGTGACCACAACCCAATAAGTTTTACTCTATCATTCAATGATCAACCCTGAGGAAAAGGTAACTGGTAGTTCAATAATAGCTTACTAGGTCATCCGGGAGCGTGGTGGCTCAGTAGGTAGAGGTGCAGGCTGAAAGCCGAGAGGTCCTCAGTTCGAATCCCACCTGCGGCAACTGCGTTGTGTCCTTGGGCAAGACACTTCATCTCCATTGCCCACGTGGGGGCACGGTGGTGTTGTGTACTAAGGAGTACTGCACGTCAATGGTGCACTTGTCTTCAACCAATGCTAACCCTGCCTGTGTGGAGTTAGTCTGTTGGGGAGCTGAAGTTGCTCGCCGTTGCTCGTTGGTTCTCTCCGGGTACTCCGGCTTCCTCCACCCGTAAAACTGTCACGGTCATGATTAGCCATTGTGCATAAATATGTGACCTTAAACACCAATAAATAAATAAATAATACCAGGTGATCCAGAATACATAAGTGCAGTCAACGCTTAAAAAGTTAAAAATCTGTTTCTCAGGCCCTCCTGCATAGTCCTTTTGGCTGCCACATGCTCTCGTTTTATAATCAATGCAAACAAAAAAATAAAAATTAAATGGTTTATGTTTGATATTTTACCCAAGTTAATAAAATTCATAAATTTGTCCCTTGTGTTCAAGGGACTAAATATGCCATGACCCATGCTATTCTGAAGATTAAACAAACCAAGATCATTAACTTTTGATGGCAAAGAAATAATTACAAAAATAACATAAAAAACTGCCTGTCCACATGCAATTTTACAAAAAAAATGGCCTGAGAAACAGAAGATCTACTTTGTGGGGCCTAAACATGTGATAGCAGATGCTGTAGATCAGTATACGAGTGATATAATACCGACAATTCCATGAAGGATAATGATATCAAAGTAGTGTTCACTATTAATTATCAACTCTTTCAGGCAACTATAAAACTCATGTTGAGGGGAAAAACAACAGCTAAAACTATAAGTCCTGTCATGAAATGCGCACAAACAGCATGTCGATCGGGGCATTAATCTATGCGTTAGGACCATAGTAAGGCCATCAAATTCTGTACATATGGCCTGTGCACAAGCAATGTTTCAGCCAATGGACCTCAGGAGGTCCATTGGCTGAAACATTGCCTGTGCTTGCTATGCTTTAGCAACAAGGCTACGTGCAATTAAGCCTAGATAAGCGCACAGTTCATGACAGGACTTCTAGTTTTAACTGTATAGCATATTTTACATATTTGAAATGCAAATCAGACAAAAACAAACTGAAGATACTAAATATTAAACTTGATCAGGGAATCACAACAATAGTACAAGATATGGAATTGCTTGAAAATGTATTACAAGCACTGCAGTCTAAAAAAATAAAGGATATAATATTAAGAAACTAAATAAAAATGGAAGGTAGATGGGGGAAAATCAACCAAGTACTTAGCGTAACTTAGAAAAAAGACATTACCCGGTACACCGAAAAAGTAATCCCCATATTTGTAAAAGACTATGGAGTAGAAACTACCGATGTCGTAGAGATCTTATCAGAACAAAAGAAAGCCTATGAAAGTCTTTATACTTTGAAAACAAAAGGTGAATCTTCTGCTGCAACAGAAAGGGTACTTTTTGACAGGAACAACCCATTTCTAAATAAACTCAGTGAAGAGGAAAAAAACTTGCTCAAAGGGACCAATATCTATATTCAAAGAGTTATATGCATTGAAGTCTAAGAAAAACAACTAGAGCAATGCTAACATGTGTGCTGATGCCCCCAAAGGTAGCAAAGTCGGACTTGGACTTGTATGTAAATAAATAACTTCTGAATGTTTGAAGAGACTGGTACCATCCCATAAGTTACACATCCCATTTGTCACACAGTCTAAATGACTATATAAACACAACCCTTGCACACCTATTATTAGTGTTAACTGGTAAAGTGCTGAGTTTTTTCTGACAACAAATCAAAGCTCATCATATACTGCTCTATTACATTTAATTGGATAGTGCCTTATAGGCAATATCCAATTAAATGTCAGAGAGCAAGGTATTGTATAAAAAAATCTGATTCTTATCAGGGACAATAAAGGCTTCCTCAGGCAGAATGTAGCTACAGACAGTTATTACCTGTCACTTTTAGTAAAGCTCAAAATAGGGCTTCCAGCACTCTACCAGTTAATGGTCTGTCCTGAATTAATTTCATTCAGTGACCATTTTCATCATCAAGGAATTTAAAAAAAAAACAACAAATTAAGTGGGTTTTGATGTTTATTGCTAATAAATATGCAACATGGCAGATAAATAAATGAAGAAAATAATAATGAAATGGAATCTTTCAAATACACAAGATAATAAATAGTGATTGACAAAGCAGACAAATAAATAGAGATAATATATAACAAATTAACCTGATAGAATATTTGGATTACACATAATAATACACAATGATACACAAAAAGCAAATAAATAAATAGAGAAAATATACAATGGATTAATCAATAAAATTAATTTAATTATAAAATGAACCCCCCCCCCCCCCAAAAAAAAAAAACAGATAAATAAATAGCGACAATATATAATGAAATAAATAGCTACAGTCTAATGGAATGAAATATTTCGATATATATTTTATTTTACATATTAGCCAAGTTTCAACAAATGGCCGACACAATCGAGAAAGTCCATATCATTTTTCTCATGCCTCAACAGCTGTTCTTTCAGTCTTATCAATCTGTTGTCTGTCTCTTTATACACGCGTTTCCTTTGAGGAGGGGCTGCACCCATTTGCAATTGTAAAATTGTTGCTCTTTCAGCTACTTCTATTTTCTTTATTGTTTCAACAAATCTACAGATATTGGAATGATGATGAGGTATAGACCTGTTTATTCTGTGGTGAAAGCCTTCTAAAGTATTGTTAGTCCGTGGCCCAGTTGTTGTAAAATGATTCCACATTGGAATAGGGAATATGGCGTCATCATCCACCCATGTTGTTACCATGTAATCTTTGAACTGGGCTGTATTGTGGCCTTCAGGTGTCAATTCCATGACTTCCAACCATGCATCCTGTACTTTTTCAATGAGTAAAAGGGGAAGAGCTGCTGCTCGCCTTATCCAGTCTTGTGTTTC
This sequence comes from Pictodentalium vernedei, assembly GCA_031216915.1. Lineage (NCBI taxonomy): Eukaryota > Metazoa > Mollusca > Scaphopoda > Dentaliida > Dentaliidae > Pictodentalium > Pictodentalium vernedei. The sequence continues at coordinate 694,936,660 of CM062295.1, forward strand.
TTGGTCTTCTCTATAGGCTGTAGCCAGACCCAGACTCTGAATTTTTCTCCAGATGGCTTGAGTATAATGAAAAAAGCACCCCTTCACTTCAGCGTGTGGAAACTCTCTCTCTGTGGCTTGTATTGCAGCTATCTCAAAGTCAGTCTGACCATTGAAGGTTGGCGTTGACAGTTTAGTTCATCTTCAACGGCAGCCTTTAAACCTCTAAATAATCTACTATAGGTGTTGGCTTGTCGATCTGGAAGTAGTGCATATACTAGAGGGAATGTTGTAGATCCCTTTCTAACATGTAATATATACAGATGGTTCCAAAGAGATGGACATGCTGAAAAGGTTCCATCCATATAAATTGTACTAACGGCCTGAAGGGCACGAAGCTGTTCCTCTGTTGAGAATGCTAAAATTTTTATCTGCGTCACCATCATTAACAAGAAGAAATGGACGACCGTCAATAGTGTTGATCCAGGGTTCTTCCAGGTTCACCTCTGAAAGACTTGATGGTAGATTTGGAATTGTTGTTTTACTGTGACGATAAAGAGCGATTCTCATACTTGGGCAGCTTGGTTTCACGCCTTCCTGACCCGATTGACTCAACTGTCCAATTTCATCATTGTAAATCATTGACAGGGGAGCTATTTCATTTCTTGCTCTTTTTTTCATATTGCTGACAAATTTAGTAATTGTTGTATTTTCTGGTGGGTGGTTGTGTTCTGTGGTGTTTCTGATGAATTCATCAACAGTTGTGCAATGACCTTTGCATGATTTTACAGCACATGTCCAGTGCTGACAAAACTTCCTAGTGACATGCTTGTTGTAGATGTAACCTTCAAATAAAACTTGTTGTGTGCCACGTTGTGACAAAATGTATTCTACTTTCTGAAGAGCTGCCATGTTTACTGTGAAGAACGGTAAGTGAGGAAAATTTACTGTGGAGAATCCAAAATTTACTCCTTAAATAGGGAATATGCATTATGTTTATTCAACATAGGAGCCACTTCAAAAAAAAATGTTTAGGCTAAAAACAACAAATCAAATAAAACTTCAAATGTTTATTAATAATCTAAAAAAAAACATAACATTTGTTTTATGTAATCAAATCAAATCAAAAAGCCATTCAGGTGATAGTGTTTGTACAGAGTGAACAAGGTATGAGTTTTGAATACTTGAAAAAAAATAAAACTAATAAAACTAATTGATGATTACAGTAAAGCAAACTTCAATTGATTGCTTCTCACGTAATAACACAGCATTATCTGTCGAGGGGTAACAGGTTGTTAACACTCTTTTATTAACTTCAAAACTGTGTGACTAATGACACATTTGGATTGTGTGACAAATGGGATGTGTAACTTATGGGACCAAACCAAGAGAATTGATTCATCCAAACAATTTTGAATGAACAGAATCAAAAAAACACTATGATTCTTGTGTCATCCATATTTATATGAATATATTGATATGTAGTAGGTTAAAATGACATGCAAACCTGCCCTGCAAACACTGGGTAGTACAGAAATAGTGGACTAGAAAAAATTGGGATAGTGGACTAAAAAAGAATTTGACAACACTTCCCGTATAAGACACTGGCCAGTAAGAATAAAGCTGAAATTGGCATCCATATTTATATGGTTATATCGATATGTAGTAGGTTAAAATGACATGCAACCTTCCCACCAAGCAGTCAAGCACTGGGCAGCACAGAAATAGTGGACTAAAAACATTGGGCAGCACTTCCTCCATAGGCACTGGCCAGTAAGAATAAAGCTGAAATTGGCATCCATATTTATATGGTTATATTGATATGTAGTTTAAAATGACATGCAATCTCCCCTGCAAGCACTGTGCAGTACAGAAATAGTGGACTAAGAAAATCGGGCAGCACTTCCCCTATAGGCACTGGACAGTAAGAATAAAGCTGAAATTGAGAAATTTGTGATTTTTTAATTCCAAAAGAGGCATAACTCTTGCAAGAATGGTCGGAGTGAACCTCCAAATCGAACTTGACCTGTATTTTGATATTAGTAATAAGCAAATAAAATTTGAAATCAATTGGTGTGGTGATACAATTTTAAATGGTCTGGAACCAAAATCACTATTCTTGTGTCATCCATATTTATATGGATATGTAGAGGTTAAAATGTCATGCAACCTCCCCTGCAAGCACTGGGCCGCAGAAAAAAATAATGAACTAAAAAAAAAATTGGACAGCACTTTGCCCTATGGTACAATTTACCTTAGTCAGAAACAGAGGCCAAAAACAAACAGGGGCCATAACTCTACCAAACATGAATGGACGAAATGCTAGGTATGAGGGCATCCATTCCCCCAAGCTGCGTTATCACCATAGCAAAGAACATTAAAATCCGACAACTGATGCTCGAGTTATAATACAAAATGTTCGTACGGATGGACGGAGACCTTGACTATATACCCCCTCGAAAATTTTTCGGGGGCATAATAAAACTTCAGGTTCAGACTGCTTTACAGCTGAATTTTATACATTTTTCTCGAAAGTTATATCTATTTGACCAAATCACTAAATTATAGTTATTCTTCAAACAAAGGAACTCTCGATAACCCAAAGAAATGGCATTATTACATGTATACCTAAACAAATAAAAAAAAGTTTTTTTAAAATGGTGCCCTTTTTCTTTGATTAACGTTGATGCAAAGATTGGCTTATCTGCAATAGCAAACCAAATAAAGACAGTCTTAAAAATCATTTCAGAAACTCAACTCAGCTTTATGGAAGGTAGATACCGTATTTACTCTATGTATTGGGACACTCTATGATTTGGGACACACATTTTTTCCAGAAAACTATATTTTTTTTATGCTCCAAAGTTTGGGACATTCAGGAGATTTATTTCCAGTTGGCCCGTCGCTAGTAGCAGATGACACTCATAAAAAAATTCTTGTGTAACTAAAAATTTTCATTTTTTGCTTCCAAAACATAGCTTATGTTATGGGATCATAAGCTATGTTTTGGAAGCAAAAAATGAAAATATAAAAAAAAATTGGACGGCCTTTTCATATACAGTGATGGAAAACGAATCACACACAACTTTATTCAGCATCAAATCAAGACCAGGCTGTATTCTTTCCCCATTTTCTAACAATTGGGACACCTGTGAAAATAATTATTTTTACCTGTCCCAATACATAGAGTAAATACGGTATATTGGAGTCTACTAGGTTAACTCTTAATCCGCTGAGTATTTTTAAGATATTTTTCATCAAATCTTTACAGCAGCCATGTCAAGATTTGATGAAAAATTCATCTAAATATAACTCAAGAAATCATTGGTGAAAAGGTCCATTAAATTTACAGGGGGGAAATTTGATTAACTGTACCCAATTTATACTTATTTTAGGGGCAATAGAAATCCTGCCCAGGGCAGGAATATCCACCAGCAGCATGCAAGGAGTTAACTAGCTAGGTACTTTGGCAGTGGTTTCTTGTGAAGTCTTGGCTGCTAAGTCAAAGTGTTACTTTATTATGAGGAAACCAAAAATAAGCAGAATTCTCAAGGCTTTCGGGGACACTTTCAAAATCTATGACACAATCAAATTAGCATTTTGCAAGAATCCAAGTTGATTCTCATCGTTTTCCTTGCAAGAATCATTTTCGATTTTGATTCTTGCATTTTTCTAAGCCCTGTTTCAGAAAGTAAGTCAATTCCTGTGACTGGTCTTGATGTAGAAGGTAAAAAAAAATTTTCACCATTATACTGAAAAACAACTTACATGTCTGCACCACATGATAAAGCTCCCAGCCATTCATACACATCAAGGTAATTACAACAGGCATCCGACCCTTTACTACAGTTAACATCTATTATAGGAGTGCATTGATCAGTTAAAAGTTTCTTATCTACAACTGTTTTTAACTCAGAACATCTGTATTTATTGCTTCGGAAATAGGCAGCTAGTGAACTAGGACATATCTTGTTATCTAAAAAACAGAAATATATGATTCATTAATTCGTTCATTCATTCATTTATTGCTTTTTAACTGGTAGAGTGCTAAGTTATTTTTGGTCATCAAAATTTGTTCATGTGTCTTTGCCTTGTTAAAATTTATCGGAGAGTGCCAAGAGGCACTCTCCCATAAATTGTAACAAGGCAAACCCATATAGACTAAGTAATTTCACTTATACGATAATATGAAGCACATCCACAGAATACGACAACTTTAGGCTGGGGTATCTGCTCTTCATATTAAAGCCCTGATAGTAGCTTCTAGCACTCTACCAGTTAACCTCTAGCACCTTGGTAGTGCAACAGAATTTTCTCCAATCATTTTTTCTCATTCAACTAAGAATTTAACCAATTATATCTTGTTTGACAGAGCTCAGGGATTTAGTCCCTCTTGGAACAAGTACAGGTGCAAATAATGTTTGAGACAGTTTCTTAGAACAAACATGAATCAACATCATTAAAGGAGACTGTATACCTTATATTAAATCAATGCAGCTGGATGTTCATTAGACAAAAAATTGTTCAGTGTTTTTCTTCATTACCTACAGTCTTAAAATGGGGTTCTTCAGTTAAAATATTTTTCAACTGAATTGAGCACCACAAACATTTGCACTAAATAAAACCCAACTCACCATGGGGATTCCAACAGCACAGGAAATTGAATTTCAATTGCAATTTCTGAGTAAAACACCATTTGACTCTCTCATAAAACTTTTTTCCAGGTGTGAATGATTGTTGTGTTAAATCTATACTGATAACTGAAATAGAATGGAGAAATAAAAAAAATATTAGATATATTTTCAACTTGTGTTCACAGTATCTATTAATAAGGCACTCAATTCAATAAAGGAATAATAACATGATAATAGTTATTTTACTGGGATACAAAGTGAGAGATATAACCAGTCTTTTGATTTTGAGGAGTGCTATCACTTGTGGGCTCCCTTAATTTGTATTTTTTATTATTTGTCAACGGCATGCCTCAGCTCTGCCTTGCAAGCTATTAAAGTCTGGTCATAGAGAAAAGGGTAAAATAAAACGTGTGCATGGAAATTAAACCCTGGAAAAGACTCAGAATCAAGAAGACAAAAGAATGGTCCAAACCGGACTGATCAGGGCAAAAATGCATGGTGCACAACTGATGTCCTGTTCTTCTCTACCAGAGTATATTTCCTTGTCCATATCCCATCATGCATGTCTGGAAAGCTTCAATTCTTTATTTTGGAAATCAAATATGCATGTAACTATATGTGTGACACTGTAGCTCAACCTGATACGTGATAAGTGAAATGGCAAAATTGAAGATCATTGGTACCAATGTTATTTGGTGAAACTGTCAGAACAATCCATGCATTTTTAAATGTAAACTGTAAGGCTGGCTAAAGGAAGAATGTTGATACAGAAATGGAGTAAGTTCAGAGGTTACTGTAAACAGCAACTTTTTTCACAGAAATTAATCCTAATCAATAGTTCTTATCTACAGGTCTTGCATAATGAGCACACCAAGTTCAAAAACAATCCTAAGATACATGTGCCCTGTAGGCCATGTCAAAGAAGAATGTTGATGCACAAATGCAATAAATTCAAAGACTGTCGCTAACAGCAAAAGTTTTTGATGGAAATGAAGAGAAAATCGATAGCTCCCATCTTTGTCACCATGAATAAGCATTCAAAGTTTCAAAACAACCTAATGATGAATGTGCCCTTTGAGGCATGTCAAAGGAAGATGCTAATGCACAAATGCACCAAGTTTGAAGGTCATTGCTTGTGGCAATGTTTTTTTTTTTTCTTTTTTATGGAAATTCATAACTATACCCTGCAGAGAGTGCAAAAGGGATAAGTTGCTGCACAAATACAAGTTCAAAGGCTGGCACTGATGACAATATTTTTTTATGGAAATAAAATCATTAGCTCACATCAAGAGGTTACCCCAAACACATATACCAAATTTCAAAGGGATCCAATCATAAATGTGCCCTGAAGGATGTGCCAAAGGGAAATGTTGAGGTCTGAGTAAACTAATTTCAAAGGTCATTGCCAGCAGCAACATTTTTCGACAAAAATGGAAGAAAATTGATAGCTCCCATATAGATGCCACCCCAAACAAGCACACCAAATTTCCAAGCGATCCAATCATAAATATGCCCTGTCAAAGGGAAATATTGATGCATAGCTGCACTAAGTTTTTACAAAGGTCATTGCCAACAGCTACTATTTTTGATAGAAATGGAAGAAAATCAATAGCTCCCATCTAGAGGTCACCCCAAACAAGCACACCAAGTTTCCAAGCCATTCAATCATAAATGTGCCCCGCAGGGTGTGTCAAAGGGAAATATTGATGCCTAGCTGCACTAAGTTCATCAAAGGTCATTGCCAATGGTAACATTTTTTAACTGACAAGGAAGAAAATCGACAGCTCCTATCTAGAGGTCACCCCAAACAAGCATACCAAGCTTCAAAGTAATCTGATCATAAATGTGCCCTGAAGGGTGTGCCAAAGGGAAATATTGAGGTCTGACTAAATTAAGTTTAAAGGTCACTGCCAATGGTAACATTTTTTGATGGAAATCGAAGAAAATCGATACCTCCCATCTGGAGGTAACCCCAAACGAGCATATCAGGTTTCAAAACAATCTAATCATAAATGTGCCCTGCATGTTGTGCCAAAGGGAAATATTGATGCATAACTGAATTAAGTTCTTCGAAGGCTGTTGCCTCTGGCAATATATTTTGACAGAAATCGAAGAAAATCGATAGCTCCCATCTAGAGGTAACCCCCAAACAAGCATACCAAGTTTCAAAGCAATCCGATCATAAATGTGACCTGTAGGGCATGCCAAAGGAATATATTGATGCCTGACCAAACTAAGTTCAAAGGTCATTGCCAGCGGCAACATTTTTTGACGGGAAAGAAAAAAAATCGATAGCTCCCATCTAGAGGTCACCCCAAACAAGCATACTAGGTTTCAAAGCAATCTGATCATTAATGTGCTCTGTAGGGTGTGGCAAAGGGAATATTGAGGTCTGACTAAACTAAGTTCAAAGGTCGTTGCCAGCTGCAACATTTTTTGATGGAAATGGAAAAAAGTATATAGCTCCTATCTATAGGTTACCCCAAACAAGCACACCAAGTTTCAAAGCGATCCAATCATAAATGTGCACAGCATGGTGTGCCAAAGGGAAATATTGATGCATAACTGCACTATGTTCATCAAAGGTCGTCAGCGGCAACATTTTTTGATGAAAATCGAAGAAAATCAATAACACCTATCTAGAGGTAACCCCAAACAATCATACCAAGATTCAAACTGATCTGATCATAAATGTGCCCTGTAGGGAATGTTAAAGGAATATATTGATGCCTGACTAAACTAAGTTCAAAGGTCATTGCCAGCGGCAACATTTTTTGACAGAAATGAAAGAAAATTGATAGCTGCCATCTGGACGTCACCCCAAACAAGCTTACAAGGTTTCAATGCAATCCGATCATAAATGTTCCCTTTAGGGTGTGCCATAAGGAAATCTTGAGGTCTGACTAAACTAAATTCAAAGGTTGTTGCCAGCTGCAACATTATTTGACGGGAACACAGGAAAATTGATAGCTCCCATCTAGAGGTCACCCCAAATAAGCACACTAAGTTTCAATGTGAACCCGTCACAAATGTGCACTGTAAGGTACACTAAAGGGAAATATTGATGCATAACTGCACTAAGTTCATCAAAAGTCATAGTCAGCGGGAACATTTTTTGATGGAAACCTAAGAAAATCGATAGCTCCCATCTTGAGGTAACCCTAAACAGGCATACCAGGTTTCAAAGCAATCCGATCATAAATGTGTCCTGTAGGGTGTGCAAAAGGGAAAAATTGAGGTCTGACTAAACTAAGTTAATAGAATGTTGCCAGCGGCAACATTTTTTGACGGAAATGGAAGAAAGTAGATAGCTCCCATCTATAGGTAACCCCAAACAAGCACACCAAGTTTCAAAGCGATCCAATCATAAATGTGCACTGCAGGGTGTGCCAAAGGGAAATATTGATGCATAACTGCACTAGGTTCATCGAAGGACGTTGTCAGCACCAACATTTTTGATGGAAATCAAAGAAAATCAATAGCACCCATCTAAAGGTAACCCCAAATAAGCATGCCAGGATTCAAAGCAATCTGATCATAAATGTTCCCTGTAGGGTGTGCCAAATGAAATATTGAAGTCTGACTAAACTGAGTTCTAAGAACATTGCCAGCACCAACATTTTTTTAGGGACATTGAAGAATATTTATAGCTCTCATCTAGAGGTCACCTCAAACAAGCACACCAACTTTCAAAGCGATCCAGTCAAAAATGTGCACTGCAGGGTGAGACAAAGGGAAATATTGATGCATAATTGCACTAAGTTCATCGAAGGACATTGCCAGCGGCAACATTTTTTGACGGAAATCGAAGAAAATCAATTGCTCCCATCTAGAGGTCACCCTAAACAAGCATACCAGGTTTCAAAGCAATCCGATCATAAATGTGCCCTGTAGGGTGTGCCAAAGGGAAATATAGAGGCCTGACTAAACTTAGTTCAAAGAACGTTACCAGCGGCAACATTTTTGACAGCCTGATCATAAATGTGACCTGTGCGGTGAAAGGAAATTCTGCACATACAGATGGACAGACAGACAGACATACATAGGTATACCGACAGACGAGAAGTGATGGCAATACCTCAGCTTGACTTTGTTAAGTTGAGCTAAAAAACAATAATTAAAAAAAATAGTTTTTGATATTGACTACATTGGGCAGATTAAGGGTTAAACCACTTTCTTCATCGCAAAAAACCATATCATTGAATTAATTCATCTCAAATATTACCATATCTGTAAGGCCTCTTTTTACAAAATTCTGAGACTTTTCCTTCTAATCCAAGCTCTTCATATGTATCTTTTGTAACATTTAACAGGAGATGACCTGAAAATATAAAAGAAATGTGGTGATAAAATAATTATATTAGTTGAAACTACCAAAATGTTGAAGAATTTTTCATCTGATTAGACCCCCACAAAGTAGATCTTATGTTTCCCAGGCCATTTTTTATAAAATTGCATGTGGGTGGGCATTTTTTTATTTTTTTATTTATTTTTGTAATTATTTCTTTGTCACCAAAAGTTCATGTTCTTCGTTTGTTTTATGTTTTAGGCCTCATAATCTGCAGAATAACATAGGTGGGGTGCATTTCGTCCCTTGAGTGCAAGAAGGCTTTGCAGTGCTAAAGCATTGTAAAGTCTTTTTGCACTCAAGGGACAAATTTTAATTAATTTTATTAACTTGGGTAAAATATCAGACATAAACCATTTAATTTTTATTTTTTTAAGTTTGTATTGATTATGAAAAGAGAGCATGCGGCAGCCAAAAGGACCATGCTGGAGGGCCTGAGAAACAGATTTTTAACTTTTTTTAGGCCTAAAATAGTAGTTTTTTTTGCAACTTGAGAAAAAATGCCCTGAGAAACAGAAGATCTACTTTATGGGGCCAAATAAATGCTTATGGCCAGTTTGGTTGATTATTGTTTTAAAGTTAGTATACTTAATCAAGGTTTCAAGTTTGCACAGGTGCTTTATGACCTGGGAATAACGATGCCCCACCAGGTCAGAAATTTTTTAGATCCCAGCTTCAGGCCTGCATGTTGGTAAAACTACCTGCAGCAGGCAATGCATTAATAAAAATCTGGTTCTTCAAAGCATCATTGTCAATATAATGTTCAACAACAGCTATAACAGCTGACAATTTCAGGAAAAGAAAGTGACATTTCCATCACTTCAGCTTTTTGGAAGATGCATTTCCCCCATTGAACTTTGTTCATTTTATTCAGCTTGACTGAGCTGCGACGAGCAACTGCCAGACTCTCCAGCTTACTAGCTCTGTACAAGCAGTGAACCATCAATGTGCAGCACACAGCATCACCGTGACCCCTACTCCCCTACCCCCCTACCCCATATGGGTTATCAGAATTTGTCAGTTATCAGAAATGTCTTCCCCAAGGACACAACACAGTTACAGATGGTCATGATCAAACTGTCAACTTTTAGGTTTAACTTCTTGCATGTTGCTGGAGGATATTCCTGCCCACAATTGGATTTTTACTGCCACTGAAATAAGTACAATTTTGGCATATTTAATCAAATTTTGCCTCTTTAAATTGAATGGATTTTTTCACCAATAATTTGTTGAATTAAATTTAAATGAATTTTTCATCAAATCTTGTCATGGCTGCATCATAGCAGCCATGACTAGATTTGGTGAAAAATATCTTGAAAATACTCAGAGGGTTCAGGGTTAAAGTCCAATGCTCTAACCATTAAGCCACCATGATCCACCCTCCTCTTCCTCCCCCCCCCCCCTCCCACCATACAACTATCAAAGGAGGCAAGGGATCTATTAAATTTTCTTAGGTTTGACCTTGGCTTTCACAGTCCAGGTAAATTTTTGACAGTATATGCACATCCTTGGAAAAATTCTAAGCCAGTTTCAAACCCACCAGTTTCAAATGAAGAATGCTTTGTACTAACAAGTTCAGAAATAAAAATTTCAAAAATCCTGATCTTGACCATCAATGGTATGCATGCACTTCCAAACATTCTGTACTTATTACTTCTGAACTTTACTGACCTGCCTCTAGTGGTAATGAATGGTTTCGTTCAGAAGCTGAAGAGTCACTTTTCCAAGTCCTGATCATGGACCTTTGGAAGGTGTATGCACATCCACAACATTCTTTCCAAGCTTCACTGACTTACTTCAACTGGTGTCTAAGGAGTTAAATTCACAGCAAAACCAGATCCGATGGATATATCCATGCAAGGTTGAACAAACTGGTTTTGAACAAAGTAAACCAGAGGTTCAAGTGAGCCAAATATGCTCACCTGGATCAAGTTGTTTACAAGGTTTAACAATATTAGTGTTGAGGGATCAGAAAAACAGAGGGCTCCCATTGATTCCGGATGTAGGCCACCACTGTCAAAATGTCCGATAGAAGCAAGACCGTTTGATTTGATAAGTGTGGGATCTACTGCTAAAAACTCAACAGAAGAGCTAGGAGCTCCATCTGGTTGATATGAAGGGCCACATTCTCTCAGTCCAATTCACCGTGAGCAGACAGACCAAGAGGGTCTAATGTCACACCCCAACTCTAATTGCTGGCATCCACTGTGAGGATGCAATCGGCCTGAGGAAGATCCAACGTAACAATGAATATTGAGTTCCAGGGTCAGAGGATCCACATTCGGATGCCAATGCATGGTTCCCCCTACTTTTCAGGGAAAAAAAATCAAGGACTTTCAAGTACCTAAATTCAAACTAAAATTCAAGGACTTTTTTAAGGGCCCAGTAAACTTCAGCAGTGTGAAGTATTCACAACCATGTCTCCCAAATTTTTTCACTTACAGTAACTGAATTCTGTGATTTTAAAGCGATATCACTTGCTGAGCTACAACTAACTGTCTCCTTCTTTTCAGGGTCAATAAAATGAAACAAAGTTACTCCTCACTTTACGGGTGTTGAATTGTCCCAGTGTATCTTTGTGGTGATATGCAATTTTAGTGCCGATTCTCCCATAGCCATAATGTTGATATTACAACCAAAGAAAAGTCCTGGCCAAGACCAAGGAGGATCGGAGCAGGTCCAGAGTCAAGGTGGAAAGGATCAACGCCTGAGCTTTGGGAATAGATGCCACATTGTGAAAAGTGTCAAAATCCATGCCCAAATGATGAAATTTCTGAGAAGGAATCAGATCTGACTTCTCACAGTTGACTCTGAAACCCTGCCACTCTAGCAGGCCAAGCAGTTGCTGGACATCGGACTCCAGAATGGCAGCATTGGGATGCCATTGGGGGATATCGTCCAGGTAGGCTGACAAAATCACAGCCAACTGAGTATGGTGAAAAGCCAGCACAAGTGACATCAGATGGGTGAAGGCCCAAGGAGCCTGGTTCAAACCAAATAGGAGTGCTTTGAACTGAAAGACACAATCACAAAATGAGAATCGAAGGTACTTCTGTGGTGTCAGGTGAATGGGCAAATGGAAATAGAATCCCTCAGATCAATACTGGCTGCAAAATTGCCCTGAAGAGTTGACCGTCGAACCGACCTGAAAGTCTCCATGCTGAAATGATGTGTTATGATGGGATACACAGATCAATGACAGGACATAGCCGGCCATTCTTCTTAGGCACTAAGAAAAGTCTTGAGTAGAACCCTGGAGAAAGGGTGTTTCTGCCCAACTCGATTGCCCCTTTGGAGAGGAGATTGTCAATCTCCTGCACCAGAAGGTTCCAATGCTGAGGATCAGAAGGGGTCCAAGTCAGGAGGGGCACCTAAGATAAATTGGGGTGTCAATGGAAGGGCAGTCACAGATTGGACGATGTCGAAAACAAATGGCTGAGAAACTTTCATGACAAAAATGTATCTACAGACTGTATAATTTCTAAGTAAGACTGTATCATAACTTTGGTTAAGAAAATCCAATCGAACTCAAAACCACACTTGCACAGGTTCTCATGGTGGTTTACGACATGTCATCAGACATCAACACTGTAGCTCTCTAAACCACCCAGCATTTGACACAGGTCCTACCATCATCATGTGACCAGCTAGTGATCTGACCTACATGTCAAACGCACATGGAAGTGGCAAACACGACAACAAATGGATCGACAGTCCCATCCTACCACACTGGCTGATAAGGCTAGCAAGCATATTACCAACCTGTCAATTCATTTACATAATACAACCATTTTTTTCAATCAGGGGTAAAAAAAATAGCTTCCTACCAACAGCAGCCTTTTTTTCCCAGGTTACTCAGTGCACGTGTGGGAGGGGGGCGGGGGGTGGAATTATTGAGTCTTTTTAGATTTTCCTTGATACAATTTATGGTAGACTGCCTAGAGTCACTCTCTCATGAACTGTTTCATAGCAAATGCAACTGAACAAATCTTTAAGACCCAAAAAGTTAAAAAATTTATAGTAATTTATATATTTTTTATACTTACCAATGACCCAGACTTAGCTGGTGCTAACTCCACAAAAACCAGGGCCAAACACAAATTTTGCCCCCCAATCCCCAAAATTTGCATCCAAAACAAAAAGAAATCATGTCCTAAAGGACCTCCATAGTACGACTCTACTGCGCATGCGCAGTGACGCAGTCGTCCCGAAATTGGCGCCAAATATCATTCTTACTGGCAGTGCCTGGTCAGCGCTATGTACTCAGCGGGGAGGCAAGAGTTCCCAACTCAGGGAGGGCCATCCCCGTCTGGGTCATTGGTAAGTATAAAAAATATATAAATTACTATAAATTTTTTAACATTTTTATACTATACCAATGACCCAGACTTAGCTGAATAGTAAACAGGCTGGAGGGCCTAGGACATAGAGGAAAATCCAATAAGCTCAATTATAAAATAAAGAGGTAACCCCTTAAGGAGAAAAGGAGTATTAGGCTTTACATGTATCTTTCTTATTTAATATTTAAATTAGAAAGATACACTACCCTTAATAATTGAGCACAATAACATTCATGTTCTCTATTAACATCCAGTATAACCCTTATACTAATTATTTTTAAAGCAAGCCAATAAATAAAGTAGTCCAGAGAATTGAGACTCTTTATAATCATTTAAAAGTGTCCGAGTATTGTATATTAAAGCCCGTTTGACACTTGACATATACAAATGCTTCACACCGAGCTACACTTTAAAAATAAGACATGAATGAAATTAAACATTAATATTACACTTTAAAACCATCCCGGAAGCGACTCAGAAATACTGTCTTGGAGGAGGCATTCCCTTGCTTTTCACTATAAAGCAGGTGACCTAAGGGAACACCCGCCCCCCCCCCCCCCCCCCCCCTTCCCCTTGCCCTGGGTCAAATAGCCCAGAGCGAAGAGGGCAGTCGGACGGAGTCACTGCCGGAACAGAAAGCCTGCATAACTATAGTTGCAACTGTTTGGTGGACGACATTCTGAGCAACAGATAACGGACCTAAACAATGCAGGTCTCCAGAAATGGACTCAATATTTCTGAGATAAAAATTAGTAAATGTGGATGGCTGAGACCAATAAGCAGCCTTCATTAAATCTGTAATAGCAACACTATTAGCATAAGCCCAGGAAGTAGAAAGAGCTCTTACTTCATGAGCCGAAATCTTAAGCACAGACTGCTGAGAAGAAGATAAATCTTCATACGCAGTACGGATAGTTAACTGAATCCATCTAGCAATAGAATGGACTGAAATGTCCTTTCTATTAGGCATCAAAGACAGAAAGAAACGTTTCCGTCCCTTTCTGATAAACTGAGATCTCTGTTTATAGATACGTAGTGCTCTAACAGGACAGAGTAAAGGCCTAAGCCCGTCTGAAGACGGAAGAGCCTTAATAACAATAGGTTCCGGATATTTATTAGGAGCCTGATTCTTAGCTAAAAAACCGACATTAGTAGTGAAGGTGATAGTGTTCCCAACACTACGATAATGAGAATCATCCACCGATAGTGCATGAAGCTCACTGACTCTTCTGGCAGAAGAGAAAGCTAAGAGAAAAGCTGTCTTATAAGATAAGAATTTGAAATCTACTGTCCCAAGAGGTTCAAATGGCTTTTCCTTCAATTTAAGGAGAACCCAAGCTAAATTCCACTTAGGAATTAATCTAAGAGTTCTGGGTCTATTTATCGAAAAGTTTCTAACCAATTTCGATAAAGAGACATTAGATCCAATTTGTAAACTATCATGATGTGCATAGGTATCAGATAACATAGATCTATAACCCTTTATAGTAACAGGTTGCAGTTTGATTTCGTCAAACAAGTATACTAGAAAGTTAGCAATGTCTGGTATAGAGGGATCAAATATATCAACAGAATGATCCCTACACCAACGACGGAAAACCTTCCACTTAGCCGCATAGTTTAGCGAAGAGGAGGTCCTCCTACAGTTAGAAATCGCGTCCACTGCTCGTCCTGTAAAGTGCTTGCCATGCAAGAAGGACCGCACAACGGAAAAACATGAAGGTTGAGACCTTGCGGGTTGTGATGTAGTTGGCGCGATTTCCCCTGCCAAAGAAGATCCTCTCGTGGAGGGAGCTTCCGCGGTAGGTCCCACAACAGACACCTGAGTAGATTTATCCACGGTCTCTGTGGCGACAGAGATGCTACCAACAGAATCTTGCATTGAGATTGTTTTATCTTTAGCAATACTTGTTGAATTAACGGCGCTGGAGGATACGCATATCCTATCATTCCGTCCCAAGGGATCGACAGAGCGTCTACTGCAAATGCTCTTGGATCCGGACACGGGGACACATACGTTTGCAACTGATTGTTGAGATGTGTCGCAAATAAGTCTATCATTGGCCGTTCCCATTGGTAGCAAATCTGATTGAATACTTGTTTGTTGAGAGTCCACTCCGACGGCAACAAGCGACCCTTTCGTGAAAGGGAGTCTGCTAGCACATTCAGACGACCCGGTATGTGACGGACCGAAAGAAGAACGTGATGTTCCAACGCAAACAGAAGGATTCTTTCCGTTAGATTGAACAACGGAACTGAATGAGTGCCTCCCTGATTCCGTATATACGCCACTACTGTCGTATTGTCGGATAGGATTTGGACATGAGCATCGTGAATAATGTCCATCCAGTGACGTAACGCAAGCCAAATTGACATCATTTCCTTGATGTTTATGTGCTTGCACAGGAATTGCGGATCCCAAAGACCCTGGCATCTCGAATCCGTTGGGATTAATGATGCACCCCAACCTGTTTGACTGGCATCCGTCATAACGGTAAAACTCGGATCCGGCAACTGCAGCGGAACTCCTTGAGTTAACCACTGAATGTTTGCCCAAGTCTGAATCTCTTGTTTCACTTGATCTGACAAGAGAACGTCTACATCGAGCGAATGAATTTTCACACTCCAATTCTGAGTCAGGAAAATTTGAAGAGGCCGTGTGCGTAGCCGTCCCATCGGAATGAGATCCGCGGTGGCTCCGCACAGACCTATCAGTCTCATAAATTCTCTCGCCGTGACTTTGTCTGTATTCAGACAATAGCGAGCGTAACAACTGACTAATTTCGCTCTGGTTAACGGCAGACGAACGAGATTGTTGTGCGTCTCGAAGCTCATTCCCAGATGAGTGAATGACTTGGACGGCACCAGATCCGACTTCTCCTCGTTTACTATGAAACCGAGACGTCGGAGCAATAGAAGAAGATTCTGAACATCGTTCTGAAGCGTTAACTCGTTGCCGTACCTCTGAAGAATGTCGTCCAGGTAGGCCGACGTTACCGCAGACGAATGAGCTCGGAAGTAGATCATTACCGAGTTCATTACCCGAGTGAAAGCCCAGGGTGCTAGATTCAATCCGAAGCACATGGCCCGGAACTGATACACCACTCCTAGGACTGCGAAGCGTAGATACTTTCGGAATGTCGGATGTACCATGACGGGAAAGTACGCATCTTTGAGATCTATGCTCGTTGCATAATCGTTCACCCGAATACTCGCTCTGACCGATCGAATCGTCTCCATATAAAACTTCGGAGCGACGATCTGCTTGTTTATCCAGCTCAAATCTATGACTGGACGGAACGAGCCGTCTGGTTTCGGAACCAGAAACAGATGGCTGTAGAATCCCAGCGATTCCTGGTTTTCTACGACCTCTACCGCGTTCTTCATTAAAAGAGACTGCACCTCTGATAGCAGAGCGTCTCTTTTCTGAGGGTTTGACGGAAGATGAGTCCACTTTGGACTTCGAGTTAATGGAGGCTTTCGTTTGAAGGATATCTTTAGACCTTCCGAAGTCACTCCTCTCACCCACGGGTCGTCCGTAATCGACACCCACTCTTGAGAAAAACTCGACAACCTTCCGCCAACCGGAACGCGATAGAGGTTTAAGCCATCACCTCCTGGATCTGCGAGGCCTGCGGTAGGAGAAACCACGTCTTCCACGACCCGCACCTCGCCTCGTCGACCTCGGGACGTCCGACCGATTGTCCCGGCCTGAAGGACGTCCCGAACGAGAGTCACTATCCTGACGGTCTCTCGAATAAGAGCTAGAGGACGCACCGGAACCTCTATAGGAACCTCTCTTGGGCGGATAAGACCCAGAAGTGCCCGCCTTATTCGTGTCTGTTGTATCCGACCTTTTAGGAGCGGATCTAAACAACAGAGAATCACTAGCTTTCTTTTTAATATTATCATAAATAGCGGAAAGCTTGCCGTCAAAGAGAAGATCTCCTGAGACCGAAGCGACTCTAAGAGAGTTCTTCACCTTAGAATCCACTAGTGTGGATGTAGACAGGGCTGCGTCACGTCTAACCAACTCCAGATTTGCCACTGAAAGGGCGGAGTTACACGTGGAATAAGCTACTGCCCTTGAAAGAAGTCTTAAGGAGGATTGTATATCCTGAAACTCTTCCCCTTGAAGACGCAGTGATAACGCCTTAGTAAGGTGATCTGCGTAAGATAAGGCATCTAAATTGGCTCTGTTAGACGCAATAGCTGTTTCCAACACTGCGGTTGGAATAGAAGCTGACGACGGTAATGATAGCTCTAAGTCTTCCGCCTCGTCGTCCATACGCAGAGGAACTCTCGGTATACCCTGACCTGCCGTGTCGAATTTATTCCTTGCATTAATGAAAGGCAGGTTGAGAGTATTTGCGGACAAGAAGCCTGCTTTCCCCGTCCTGGAAGCAAGTTTAAAAATAGCGTCGTTCAATAATTCAAATGTTCTTGCAACATTATTGGACTGCGACGGAAACTCGGGAGCGATGTCCCTGAACCGCTCGAAAAAATCAGAGTCCAATGACGCTATAATTCTCCTGTCCGGAAGCGCAGCAGTCTGGCCCGACGGAACAACTTGAGGAAGAAAGTGCCGGATGAAGTCCACGGCAGCTTTGTGTTGTTCCGAAAGGGATAGCTCCAATTCATCCGTATCCCTTTCACCATCCGGTCGGACCTCCCGATGTTCCCGGTCGTCCGCCCCCGATGCTTCGGCGGAGCGTACCGACCCAGCGCCGTCGGATAATTCTCGATCCGACACCGTTTCTGTCGGCTGCTGGGATGCTGCGATAAGCTGTGCTATCTGCACTAGAATGTCCGACGTCGAGACCTGCGGAGGAGCGGTCTTTCGCTGCTTCGCCGAGGGCAGCTCCGCATCAGATGGCTCCCGCATACTTTTCCTATGCGAACGTCCGGAGTCCATCGGTCTCGAATCCCTGGCTGCCGGATGGTGTGACCTGGTCGCCGAAGAATCCTTCATCGGCGAAGCTGGCAAAATATCGGAGGTCACGCAGCCAAGGTGCGGACGTGTGCGCCGACGAGAAGAGGAAGCCTTAACAGTCTCTGCGGACTGCTTATACAACGGAGCGTCCCGAGCGACGGACGTATGCTCCGCTAAAGACACATTTTGTACCACAACATCTGGTCCCAGATGTTGTTGTACGAGAGAGGGGCCTCTCTCGCTCGCGGCCCGGCTGGACCTGGACGAGCTAGGAACCGGACTAAAAGGCTTCCTCCGTTCTCGTTCACTATCCGCCGTCACTGGGTGTGCATCTATTATTTTTATAGTGCTCGCATCACCCAAAATTTCCTCTTGGACCGCATCGGACGAACCCGGCTGCCGAACCATTCGGTGAATGGACGCTACACCGGGCGAGCTAGCGGACGACATTTGTCTAATCTCCATGAGCACTTTTGCCGCTAGCTCTGTATTTATTTGTGACGACGGACGCACACTTGAAGAAGATAACATGGAAACATCACCCTGTTCTGGTTCCTCTGAAATAGAAACTGAGAGAGTAGAGTGACCTTGTGGAGAAAGAGCCGGCATCGCTCTTTCTCCAGAAACAACATATCGTGACACACGTTTCCAATGTTTCTCATCCCAATGTTCACATACAGGACAGGGATTAATGCGAGAACACTGACTACAATTAATGCAATAATCATGAAAGTCAGAGGAAGATTTCTTCCTATTACAATTTGAACAAAGTCCCTTCATTGTGAAAGAACAACAATAAGTCCTAGTTACTCGCAAAAACCCCTGACACAAAGATACATAATAACATGATCCATTAATAAATGAAAAAACAATTGCAAAACAAAATAATTTTGAAAAAATATTTTTTCAGAGAAGCCCAAGTTGCTGAAAAGTAACGTTGAGCCCCGATGGATCCGATGGCAAAGTGTGGTCAAAAATTTTAAAATTATATAAAATAATTAATGAGACACTTTCGGATAATATAAATGTATCTTATAATGAGATAAACTACCACAAAGGCAAACAGCCCCCCTCAAAAAAGGCTGTTGCCAATGAAAACAAACAGTGTAAACACAGTAGAAAACATGACTCCAGGCACTGAAAAAACTGGCCCGGAATCAGTCATCAATTACACTCTATCTGATGCAAAACAGAGACTCCCAGGGGAGAATCTGCAGAACATCAGATGGAAGATGCAGAACACAAACGTTATACACCCATGGGTGAAAACGTAACTATGGGGAAAATAACAGAAAACATTCTATAACCAAGCAACTCTCCCAGGGAATTTTTAGAAATGAAACTTCTCAAAAATATGCCAAAAGCATGGGAGAATTGCAAGGGGGGACTTTAGAAGGTTAGGGGAGAGGAAACACTGAATAAGCAGTGCAACAATTAGCAAGAATGACAACAAGAGGCGTTTGCCTCGAAAATAGGCAACTTAACATAATTTCAACAAAAAATTTTAAGTACAGCCCTGATTATTTTTTGCCACTTCTTTTTTCCTCTCCTCCTTCTATCCTCCTTAGAATCACATTTTCTCCAAGAATTACGTGTCTGGCATCCTTTAAACTGAGATTTACAAGCACAAAGATCAGTGAGATGTTGACTGATGAAGGGCCAAACAGAGAATGATATTTGGCGCCAATTTCGGGACGACTGCGTCACTGCGCATGCGCAGTAGAGTCGTACTATGGAGGTCCTTTAGGACATGATTTCTTTTTGTTTTGGATGCAAATTTTGGGGATTGGGGGGCAAAATTTGTGTTTGGCCCTGGTTTTTGTGGAGTTAGCACCAGCTAAGTCTGGGTCATTGGTATAGTATAAAAATATTGTTTTATGGCAAAGACAAATAAACAAATTTTGATGACCAAAAGAAATTTAGCACTTTACGAGTTAAAAGATAGAATGATTAAACAAATATATCCTACCTGTTGGAAGAAGAGCAGCACAATCATCTGTATCAATCTTGGTTCTGTGTGATAACATATAAATATTTCCTATAATAGAAATGTAGAGTTTATTATACCATGATTTCTGTGTGTATTCAACGTAATGCAATACAATAGAGACATTGGGAAATGTAATGTGCTAGATACACCATGTGTAGAAAACAGATTATGCATCCGAGTGACGTTATGACGTGAATGGAATGCTTGAAAATAAAACAGAGTTAATCCTTTACCCAACATAACAGTCAAAACCAGCCAGCACTATTCACAAAAATCACCATTCAATTTTCATTATTTTTTGGCGTCAAAAACATAGTTATTCAATAATATTGTTTGCAAGTGTCTTTTGCCTTTCTTGTTAGATAAAGGGTTAAGCAAGAAAGTTATCAAACTGCCAAAGGTGATATTTTTCTTTAAAAGTATCAGCTTCATTCACATAATTCAAGTTTAATCATGGTATAAATACAGAACACAATTCGGGTAGAGAACGGGGGACAGGAATCAACGGTGGAGTTTCTCCTGTACTTCACACACGCTTTGGGTTAGCCCCCTGCAAATATTTTATTGTTCAAGTTGAAGTCAAGTCGATCAACAAATTTGAGTTGAAAATAAAATCACAAATATAAAAATCAAAGATGAAAAAAACCTTAAAATGTCTTGGTACACGTACATTCATACATTTAATACTGACTAAATTGTCAAAACAATGCAGTAACGGTTTGTTCTGAATAAATTGTCAAAACAAACCTTTACCATTTCGCGTTATTGATACAACCACTTTCGATGAATTGTAAATAAAAACAAGGCACTTATAGTGTATTACCAATGTCATTTGGAATCACACGTATTACATGTAATACATATATGACTTTGTACAAAACCCAAGCAATAGGACATCATCTTGCCTTTGGGTATACTTCAGTAAGAAGCATCCATCGCTTCATGATATTGATAAGGCAAAATCGGTCGATGCCAAGCTTAAAGGCAAGAAGGGAGTGAAGCAATCATAGTTACATACAAATTCTTTATCTCCTATTTAACCATGCGTTCAATTATGCTGCATTGTTAACGTACAAACTGTTAAATGTCAGCATGAATATGTTGATAAATCATTAATACAATGCCAAAACAACCCTAATGTGGCTATTTTAAACTGGAAATATCGCTTATGAAACCACACTTGGACACCTGGTTTCGGCTAACATGGTTCAAAATCAATTTTCGGTTGACTTGAACATTTTTTGGCAAGTTCAAGTTGAGTCGGAAAAAAAATCCATCCTTGCAGGGGCCTACTTTAGGTCATTAATTCCAGTCTCCCATCCTCAACCTTCATTGTGTTCTGTTATACTATTTAACCCTTTGTCTCCATACAGTCACATACATCCTCTTTTTATTGCTCTGAAAACATCTAAAGTGTATCCTTGATACAGTTGAAATCAGATGTTCTGTCACAATTAGCACAGAAAATGCTTGTTTGTTAATGCACCCCTTACTGCAGAAGAATGAAGTAGTCTAAAATACACAAGAGCATGTGTGCTGTGCAATGCAAAATATAATGAGCTATTAGCGAGGCCGGTAGTGAAATCCTGAACTGAACTGATCAAACATAAAAAAATTATTGAGACTACGGTATGTGGAGGGTGGATTACTACTAAATCACTGTGCGATAGATTTTTCACTTAGTAATCATTTACAATTTCTGAGGATACCCGGTGGTCCATGTGATGAAAGTTTGCAAGTGTTTCTTGTGCTGTTATGAATAATTATAAATACTTTTCGAGTGGAGAATATATGGCGCTGCGATTAAGTAGTAATCCACTCACTTCATTCTGTATATGCAGTCGAATTTTAATATCTGTTTACGTCATTGCATGTACATGTATCCCAGTAGAGATTAGGAATGATGTTAATGATCTCTGTTTACTAGTATAGAATTGTACAGATTTAGACATGCTGAATTCTACAGGAATTAAGTAATGCCAATGGTGCAGTTTGACAGGGACAAAAGTGCACTTACTCTGTGTTCTATTACTTCAAATTAGTGTACAATACAGTCACAGGACTTCTAGTTTCAACTGTAACTCTTCTGGTAGGCTGCATTTATCTTGTAAGTGTTTTCACATCATTGTTAGGGCAGCAAACAAAAATCGCGACATCAACGCTGTAGCTGCGACGGGTGGTGCAATTTCACAAAATTCTAAGTTCATCAAGGGCCATAACTCCAAGAAAAATATTTGGAACAACACATGTATTGAACAGTGGCTAGACATCAATAAGATACACTTACATGCCATATATAAAGTCATTCCATCAAGTATTTCAAAAGTTATTGAGTTTTGAAACTTGGTGGTCACAGACAGACCGACCGACATTCTAAGTTCATCAAGGGCCATAACTCCAAGGAAAATATTTGGAACAACACATGCATTGAACAGTGGCTAGACATCAATAAGATACACTTACATGCCAAATATAAAGTCATTCCATCAAGTATTTCAAAAGTTATTGAGTTTTGAAACTCGTTGGTCACAGACAGACCGACCGACCGACAGACAGACCGACAGACAGACAGACCGACATTGCCACTTATAGAGCTGCTAGTCGCAGCTAAAAATGTAGAAACACTGTTAATTCACCTGCTGCCATGTACTTGTCTATATGGTAGTTATTAACATAATAAGTCACCTGCTGCCGTGTACTTGTCTATATGGTAGTTATTAACATAATAAGTCACCTGCTGCCGTGTACTTGTTTATATGGTAGTTATTAACATAAAATTAATCTGAGAATTTAAGGATTTATCCTTTACCTAACACAAATAGTAGAAAAAAACTTGAAAACAAACTTCTTGAAACCCTAAAATATTTTACCTTTTACCTCAAAAACATAGCTTTTGACAGCTCAATGGAATGTGCTCAACTACCTCAATTCAAAGAGGTATTATAAGCTAGTTTTTAGGCAAAAAGGTAAAAAAAAATTACTTTGAACTGCTTTGAAAGGCAATTTTTGTGAATACCAGTTATGAAATTATATTACCGAAAGTGTTAAGATGTTTGAATTCCTGTAGCAAAAACAGTTGAAAAGACCTTTGTAAAGTTTGCCCAATGGTACAAGGTCTGTTATAGAGATGCAGAGAGGAATACACTGGCCATGTCCGGAGTCAAATGTGTAATGTCTTTAACTGGTAGAGTGCTGGTGGTCCATATTTGGGCTTTATTCTTAAATAAAGGTACCCCATCTTAACCCTTTACCTAATGTAACGGCCAAAACCGGCCAGCGCTATTCTCAAAAATCGCCAATTATTTTCATTATTTTTTCATTTTTTGTCTCAAAAACATAAGTTATGACCCCTCGTTGGAATGAGCTCGTTGAGCTTGTTCCAACGAGGGATCATAACCTATGTTTTTGAGACGAAAAATGAAAAAAATTTGTTATTCAAGAATTATTTTTGCAAGTGTCGTCTGTTTTTCAGGTTAGGTAAAGGGTTAAAGACATCATACTCAGTGGGTTTATTTGTATTATCTATGAAGCAAAATTATTTAGTCTGTAAGAAGTTGCCTTGTTACAATATATGGGAGAGTGCCTGTAGGCACAAAGACTCTTGAACCAATTTACATGACCAAAAATAACTTAGCACTCTACCTGTTAACAAACACTGTCAAATTTTCACTCTTGTTGAATGTTATGTGAACTAGATTCTGTTAAGTGACAAATCCATCTACAGATGCAGTAAAACCTGTCTTGAGAGACCACTGTTTTGTGATACCACCTGTCCTGAGAGACCACATCTGCCAGGCACCGATTGGTTTTACTCTATAATGGACCTGCTATGAGAGACCACCTGTCTTGAGAGACCACCTGTCTTGAGAGACCACTGTGACCTGGTACCAACTTGTATTTTTATGCCATAATGGACCTGTGTTGAGAGACCGCCAATTTGAAGATTGAAACCATGACCAAAACTTTTTACCTGTTCTGGAATTGGAAAATCCATTGTGGTTGTACTAACATAATAATTAAAAGCTCTTAATTGGATTTCAGTTGCTATTCAGTTACATAACTCATTAAAGATTGAGATGTTTTTATAAGAGCCCTGTGAAAAGATTAGGATTATTGCTGAATAAACAATTTCATACATACCTGAAATGTGACAGATAGGAATAAAAATAAATTTCTGTTGAAAATCTTTTTGTAACAAATTGAAATGGACTGTTATAAAAATTATAAAAGATTTTCAACACTAATTTATTTTTATAATTTTTATAACAGTCCATTTCAATTTGTTACAAAAACTTCATAAAAAAAACAACTACAAGGTAATTACAAAAATCTATTCTTCTCCATTTCTGAATTTTGTGGTTGGTTAATCATCGACTTGAGAAAACCTGAAACCTGTTATGTAAGACCACCTGTCTTGAGAGACCACTTTTGTGTGGCCCAAAGGGCAGTCTCTCAAGACAGGTTCTACTGTATGTGAAAGTTTGGGATACAGTGGAGTTGAATTTGCATGTCTCTAGTAGAGCTGTAGGTTTTTTAATTTCTTGTTCGGTTTCGGTTTTTCAGGTTGAGTAAAACCTCGGTTCGGTTCAGTTTTCGGTTTGTTCATGAGGCCAAATAAAATTCAATAAAACTCATTCTATATGTCTGGAATCATAACTGAATGGCAGTGAAATTGAATGAAACTCAATGAATGCCCGAAATAAGCTATAATAATAATAATACATGAAGAATCAGGAAGGCCAATATAATAATTACCAAAATATACAGAACTTTTATTGTGCTTGGCCATTTTTCGAGATCTGACACCTACGCGCAACTTGAGGAAATATGCGAACACAACTAAGCTGAAATGTTGGAAATTCACAGAATGTAGCCATCCCAGAGTAGTGAGAGTACCAGACACTGCCATTGGCAGTGTCTGGGACTCTCACTACTCTGGGATGGCTACATTCTGTGAATTTCTGCAGCAAGAGAGTATTTTAATAAAAACGAAAAACCTAAGATTACGGGATGTCGACGGTTTCGAATTTGGTTTTTAAAAAAAAAAAAACCTCGGTTCGGTTTCAGTTAACCTACAGCTCTAGTCTAGAAATGCCATCACTTTATTCATCAGATGGATGTGTGAAAACCGAAGGAGCTAGACGGGGGCCAGATGAAATGGCCTTGAATTGGTACAAAATGCTTTGGTAAAAGAGTGAGACTCTGCTTGATATTTCATGGATTGAAAAATGTAAGTATGCATACTTGCTATCTAAACTGATGGCAGAGGTCATTCTCGTGAAGGAAACTCATGGTTCTGAATGACTCCATTCAGAATCTTGGACTTTTGATGGAAAGAGTCAGCAGGTTCAGGAAAGCAGCAGGTAAGGTTCATGGGTCTATGGCTCATTTGAGTTGTTTTTCTATGGCACATAAAAAAATCATCGATAAACCCCCAAGTAATTCTCAGTTCTATACAACATTGATTGTTCCCGTTGTAGTATATCATCCCCTTCCATCAACATGTTTATACAAACAGAATCTTGAGGGACGGATGAAGGTATTGGTGTACATGTTAATGCCAACTGCAAATGTTATCCATAAGTCAGTCTGAACAAGCAGAAGAAACAATGAATCTCTCATAATTGGTGTCTACTGATGACAGAAAATGTAATCCGCCCCCTTAACAAGTAGATTGCTGGAAGCCCATATTTAGGCTTTATGCTGACATGCAGGTGTCACTTCTTAAAGGCTTCAATTTCTGTGGAATTGCTGCATCTTTGAAGTGAAATTATTTAAAATATTTGTCTAGAATTTGCCTTGTTATAATTTATGGGAGAGTGCCTATACCCTCCCATAAATTATAACAAGGCAAAGACATGTGAACAAATTTTGACAACTAAAAATAATTTAGCACTCCACCAGTTAATTCAAGAAAATCGATGAGAGAAGAGTCATTTCTGACCTTGTCAAAGCTTACTGTTGGAGAAACCATATTCATATCTAGATCATTAGTTCATCCTGGTAGATGATGTAGTCTACTTTGATTCCTGTTATGGCCCCCCTATTATAATATCAGAATTGATATGTCCTTAGTTAATAATTATACACAATTAATATTTTCCTAAAAGTATTTTTTTTTTATTTGGAATAGGCAGGCTCTGGCTTGTGTGAACACCCATTTGCACTGAGTTACCTTTGAATGTACCCATCAACATATTTACAGATACTCTTACACAGAATCTATTTTCAGCTCATTGTACATGAAGCTCACTGATTGTTTAATCGGGTCACACTTGTTTACTTGAAATTAGACTGAATTATCTAAAAGCTTAATGAGGTGACTTTGTTCAACCAACCATAATGAAGGGAAAAAAGAATATTGGAGAAATTTCTTATTCTGGAACTTTCTATCTGAAAACTATATAAATAACCTCTGTCAACAGGCATTCATTCATATACACAGCACTGAGAAGTCCTTTGTTTATGCATTCAGCACTGGAGAATATTATTACAGGACAGTGCATTATTATAGAAGCAGTGGAAAATTTATTATATATACCACAGCATGGTTTCAAATCTGTGCATCTTTGTGGATTGGAAAAGTGTTTCCAAAAGAGAATTTTCAAGAGAATTCATTCTTCTTCTGAACGAGAATTTACTTTTGAGAAAAGCCAGGATCCTACTGGATTATTTTAAAACTACCTGTGGCACCAATACTTATTGGATATTAATTCCATTTGAATTTTGCTGAGTGTTTTATTGGAATCTATTTGAAACTGCTTTTTATTCCATTACAATTTATTGGAGACTGTTTCTGCAGACACATTCTTGGATATTATAATACCAGATGGAAAGTTTCTTCATCACTGAATTATTGGATTCTATTGAACTTTATTTTGCACTTATTGATAAGTATTTCTATTTTTCTGTAAACCAAATACAGTGGAGCCCACTTAATTGGATATCTCATATATTGTATATCCCTGTTAATTGAATATAATTTTCAAACACAAAACCATTTACCATACCTTCAGTACAAATTTGATCTGTTAATTGCATATGAGTTGTAGAGGAAACTCCTGTTAATTGCATATAAATTTTTGTAATATGTCGAAAAAATTGCTGTGACACGCACTAAATTCCCCTTATTTATCAACCTTTTTGGCCTGAAATATCCAATACAGACATTTATTCTATTATATTTTGTTTGACAGAGCTCTATGAGCTATGTCAAACAAGATATAATAGAATAAATGCTCATTTTACCTCCAGAACATAAGAAACTGACCAAATCCCTGTTAATTGTATACTCCTGTTAATTGAATAATTGTCACTGGCAAAATGGATATTCAATTAAGAGGATTCTACTGTAGTGTAAAAGATTTTGTATCATTTTCTTTTCATATTATTTTTTTAAATTAAATTTCAGTGTAGTTGAATTTGAGTTACTGTAACTGATTCTTAGATTTCTTTCTGTTACCATTATTGTTATTTTTACACTGTAATAATTCCCCATGGGGAGGGGGGGGGCAAGAATCTAGAGATTACTGTCTAAAACCTTGTTCTGGGATGAAGCTAAATAAGGCATTCTAAATATGCTTAGTTGTACATGTAGTATCACTGCAATCTTCAAGAATCAAGTCGTCACATCAGTAGTTGATCCTATGAATGAAAGACTACTTCTAGTCTAATGAACTCAATCTGGTCACCATAAAAGACTGGAGCTCATAAGAACCATAACCTGACCTTAAGTGGGCATTTAACCATTTGCCGATATATAAGATTATAATCTGTGGCAGCACGCAAAAAGATGTCAGTTGCTTCAAAAGTATTTGACCAACCACTACCATACTCAACACAAACACATACACTGAAACTTTTTAACAGCACACATTAAGACCTGAGAATCAAGAGAGTGGCATTTTTATGGATCTATTTTTAAAATTTATTTTGAATGGGCCAAACCAGTGCATCTTGAAAACTGTACCCCCATCCACTATCACTGAGCTTCCATCACCTCTGAATACAAAGGAGTATAGAAACACTAAGATTATATAATACATGTAACACCATATTTAATTTACATTATATCTCACTTGACGTTCACTTCCTCTGATTGGCTGTATATATGTACATGGCTGTATATATTCAATACGTTATTACATGCAAGCTAAGTATAGCTTTTGCAAAATATAAATGCACAGTCTAGACCAAACCATTAACATGAAAATAGGAGATAAGTTTTAACCTCATTTTCATCACAAAAAACAGCAATTTGAAAACACCTCGTTCATAGTTGAGAATCTCTAAAAAAAAAAAAAAAATTCAGATGAGTCTCCTATATCAACATTACATCTCTCTGAAGTTCTAAAAAGTCTTCCCTGATGTCGGAATAGACACATTTCCCAAACTTTTAGTCAAAGATTTTTTAGCATCTGGCCATTAGGAAATTAATAACCGACAAGAGATTCCAAGTGCAAGTAAACATGACAATAGGGACAATAATTTTAACTTAAATGTCAATATCAGGGAGCTAGCCATGTCTGCCATGCAGTTATGGTGCCTGGCGAACCAAGGCAGAAAACAAGCAGACTGTCATCTGCACAATGAGGTCCCCAGAGGGTAAATGTGGTGATGCTACCTAGAGCTGTAGGTTAACCGAAACCGAACCGAGGTTTTTTTTTTTTTTTTAAAAACCAAAACCGAAACCGTCGACATCCCGTAATCTAAGGTTTTCCGTTTTTATTAAAATACTCTCTTGCTGCAGAAATTCACAGAATGTAGCCATCCCAGAGTAGTGAGAGTACCCAGACACTGCCAATGGCAGTGTCTGGGTACTCTCACTACTCTGGGATGGCTACATTCTTTGAATTTCCGACATTTCAGCTTAGTTGTGTTTGCAGCTTTCCTCAAGTTGCACGTAGGTGTCAGACCTCGAAAAATGGCCAACCACAATAAAAGTTCTGTATATTTTGGTAATTATTATATTGGTCTTCCTGATTCTTCATGTATTATAGCTTATTTCGGGCATTCATTGAGTTTCATTCAATTTCACTGCCATTCAGTTATGATTCCAGACATATAGAATGAGTTTTATTGAATTTTATTTGGCCTCATGAACAAACCGAAAACCGAACCGAACCGAGGTTTTACTCAACCTGAAAAACCGAAACCGAACAAGAAATTTAAAAACCTACAGCTCTAATGCTACCCTGCATAGCAGGGTAGCATCACCAAATTTACCCTCTGTGAACCTCAGTCTGAATCAGGGTCTCAAACCAAAACAGAAAGAGGTACCCAGAGGATAAATTGGCCCACTGTATGGGATAGCATCAGCAAATTCACCCTCTGGGGACCTCATTCTGCAAATGACAGATTGCTTATTTTCAGGCTTGTGGCAAACTCTGTTTGAATATTTTTTCTGTCTTTTGACAGTTTCAGTCTCCCAAGTCCTATGCTTTGGAAAACTTCTAAATTTGGTACATTCTCCAAGAGAACTTTGTGAATGAAATGAGAATACTAATATTTACTTATTTTTTGTCAGGGAGATAAACTTATCCAAGCAAATATGAAGATAGAGATAATAGTTCCAAAGACCCAATATACATGCACAATAGGAATAACCCAATGAGCATTTTATCACTGTGACATAGGCAGAGTTAATTACATTGCGAGAGTTCTATTTCAGTCCATACCAGAAACTTTCTACACAATCACTGGCAGACACACATCTAGTCTCGGTTGTGAGTTATATCATGCTTATTAAATTTGTGACTTATGGAACTAGGGTGTCAAATCCAGGTGTCATGGCGAATCACCATGACACCTGTTCTTGATACCCAACTTCCACAAGCCACAATTTTTTATCTGAGTTTCATTTTGACTTTCTCAAAGCCTCTAGAGTCATGGATATTGCTACTTTTTCTCAATTAAAACAAAGATTTCTATTCACCAGGCTGAACCATGATCAGCCTGGTGGATCTGGGGACTCTCTTGTGCCCCCATTAGGGATCATAGCCCCAGCATCAGGGAAATCCTGGTGCCACCCCAGCCACAACACAAGTATAAAGTAAAGATTAGCCTCTGAAATTTATCTGTGTTGCCCACTTTAGACGTCCTTCCACTCAAGGCTTTAGTTATAGGGTAGTGGCCTACTATTTTACCAGTAAAACAAAACTTTCTTACCACGGTTCACATAATGAGGATAATTGTAGTGTATTGGTTTGGGATGGAGGTTGGAAAGAATGGTGTTTCTTGGAATAGTGCACTGTGTATTCATACAATAGCAGCTGAAATTAGTTGTTTGGTAATCAAAAGCAAATTTTGCTCCCATTTTTCCTTTGTTGATAATTCCAACTCATGACATTAAATTTTGAGCAGGTCTTCTTGAAATGAAATAGAAAATCAACAAAGAAATATTTACCAAAGTTTTCTTTGTAGCGGGGGAGGAATTCGCTAGAATTGTGCACTTGGTGATACCTTCCTGAAATTTGGCATGATGTAAGGGTAGGCATCAGAGATTTCAAAATCGATCGGCTACAAGTTGGCACCATCCTCTAGCCACCACTAGCAGCGAAATCCAAAATGGCCGCCAAGCGGATCGAAAAAAAGCTATTTTCGCCGATCGCACAACTGAAGCTCCAAACCTAACACCATACATGTGCTGTAATTGATGTGAATGATGGAGTGAAGCCCTTGGAACAAGTTGGGGGGAAGATTAATGGATAATGGGATCAGAATTTCCGTCGATGTGTGCGTCTGTGTGTCTGACTGTCAGTATGATCGTCCGTCCGTAGATAAATTAGTGTTGAATGTTTCTCGGGAATGCAATGGTCAAATGAACATGGTATGAGAGATTCCTGTCAACACATGAACAAGGGTACTCGATAGTATGCAGCAGTGGGGATACTTGGACATTTGATAATCCAATTAAAGTGACAGTCTATTCTCAACTTCCGGCATTTTCGATAGATTTATTTTCTAAGAAAATAAAACTATCAAATTTCTAGAGGAGTTCTGGTTCAATCTCAACACCATAGCGACACGTCTGCCAGCAAGGGCAGTGCTGGAATGAACTCGGGATGCATTAGTTCCCGTTGTTAATTATACAATGTTATCTTGCCAGTATAGAACATTGGCAAAATGGGACTAGAAGGGGTGAGTGTATGTTTGCAGTCATTCGAGGTACAGGAATATTTTTTGACTACAAGTAGTATTCTTCATTTTCGGCCAGTTAAGATGTGGTGTGTTCCAAGTCAGGATTAATGTTGCCGACACTTAATGCCCATCCCTCATGGTATGCTACTTTACCAGGGATATAGAGATATAGCCACCACTGGGAGCCAAAACATGACCTTTGATGTCGATGAGTGGTCGAAATGTTTTAGCGAATAACTTATCGAAATATGATCCGGTATGGCAATTTGATACCTTACGTTAGATTTATTAGATCAACTCAGGTATGGATTCATTGAGACATGAGTGCGCTACAAGATGAAGGATTTCCAAGTTGATTTGCTATGGAGTAGGAACTGACTAGTCACATGTGGCCTATGGCCAGAGAAAGACAAGGATACCATAGATGAACACACGGGTGAACGAAGGTATCAACTGTTGTACAGAGGCAAAATAGTTGGGGATATTGTATCATGCTATGCATGAATTAACACCGTCTTGTGCAGTAAATAACAGACTATTTTCCGAAATCTAAAACTGTATTCCTATACCCCGGACAATGTAGCAAGCCACATGGGATGAACATTTGTTAGCAAAATCAACTCAACTAGAAACATGACATGTGTTAACTGGCCGAAAATGGAAAAAAAAATACCAGAATAGGAGATGACTGGTCCTAACATGACAGTATACTACTCAATATTGTTACAACAGCCACCTTCACACTTACACAAAGGTGTGCACCTTAATCCAGCTTTCAAGCATTTGCAATTGCCCTTGCAGGCCTTGGCACAACTACAGTGGAGCATCAGTGCACATGCAGCACTTGCGTCTCCTAGGTGAGTCCAAAATGGGACCAGAATATTGAGACGTGGATTCCACTCCCATCCGTACTGTGATGGGTCTGGCACACATAAGTGTTTCTGCAGAGCACGATGCCAAATGAAAGATGACACAAGAATTACCCTTTTTACATGTTGATACAGAGCTGCTTTGGTGGGCGGGATGTTTTCCATAGACTTAAGGCCATGTGTGAACATATGCCGTCTCGCATCATTGACACGTGTACTGACACAACTGTTACTGTACATCTGTATGGTGAGTTTTTCGATATGCTGCATATGAGGGGAATCCTCTGAAAAGACTTGCGGATTCTCAGTCAATTCTATCATCATTTCAGTTGATGCGGGAAAATTCATCCATGCATTCCATCCTGTCTTCTTCCCAATGCCGAGCATGCTGGATGTTACATCACAACCTGTGAAGGCGTGGAAGAAAGTCAGGGCCTTACAGTAATCAGGTCCAAGTTGTGAAGCTATCTCATGAATTGGCATATCTTTATATGCCTTTCCAATTCCAAACCCAATCCACAGCTCACTGAGTCCAAGGTCACGGAATGTTGCGAAATGGTGCAAAGACAGAATGACGACATCAGAATCAACCGTGCGAAGAAAAGCTATTTTGTGACCTTGTGAGACTGCATGGTTGAGATGAAGCATCATGCGCGTGTCTGCTTCCTCGTGGTTCGATGGAGATATGTCACATAAGCTAACATCCTTATTGCATAGTACATATTCTCCTGATGTCGTTAACAACTGGTACTCGGATGTTGATGTTAATTTCAGCAGTTCAGCAGACAGGAACTTGAAAAATTCGTCTTTATTCTCACTAACTTTCAAGAATGCCTGCCAATTCTTCCCTTTAGGTAAAGGGACGTTCTCGGACACCCGTATCAACCTAACTGCTGTCTCACCGAGGCGTTTTGCTCGCGTCTGATTCTTCAAACTGCCTTCGGGGTAACAGTCATAGATCGCATCAACCCTTGTGGTGTTCGTGTTAATCAGAGATTCGATGTATGGCAATAATTGCAATCGAGCATATTCTCCAAACAGATCCGCTTTCTGTGGTTTGATTACATGGACTACAGCAGGCATATCCAAGATGACAACTGAAGCTTGTCTAGCTGCTGAATTCTTCCCTTGTGCAGGAATAGCTGGTAAACAATTGAGAATTTGAGATTTTGTCCCACTCCGTAGCTTACCTCTATCGGATAATGCTGGCGGATCACGTGCATTCTCGTGCATGAAAAACTCATCCATGTTTGAATCAGGCCGGGCTTGCAGTGAAACGAACATCTGGGTAACTATTGCGGCAGTTGCTTTACTTGACATGAGTTTGTCTCGGCCTTTGTCCAGGTTGGCTGGGGGTGGGTTAAGGAAGGTATATATATTTGCCTTGGGAATAACATCATTCAGGGGTACGGTGCATTCCACAAGCCTTTCCTTCAAGAAAGTGGAATATAAATGCTTGCCCCTTTCGGGTAATGACCGTAAACTCTTACTAACTTCGGGGTCCATATATTCACCAGTATCTAATGTCACCAGCTGACCACTAGTTTCATCATAAGGGTTGATAATGAGTCCCTGATTCACCAGATCGAGGAGAGATTTCAATTGATTCAGAAATTTTTTCTGCTCTGATACCGAACTTTCCGGGTGTTCCGTGTTATCTGATGATGTTGTGTGGAAACTTGCATATTCATACTCATCTATAACACGCAGAACTTCTGACCTTGAAAGCTCAATAACGACTTTCTCTTCAGCCTGGCCATAGAGACCTTTTGGACCACTGTCTTCTTTGAGTAGTTGGATACTATGTTCTTGGCTCTGATCTAAACCCATCATACTGAACTTCCTCTCACTACGCTGGACCACAAAATGGCCTTCCATGAATTTGTTGTGGATTGAAGGATGCCGCCTGGGTAGCTGAGACATGTCTCTCAGAAATACGGGGACCCACCGACAATAATTTGTATGTCCTAGGGCAAAAAAGTAACTGCACAACTCATCGATAGAACACAGTGTACCAGGCCAGTTACCGATTCGTTGGTTCCGAACGAATTGACAGCTTGTCAAGAGAAAGTTCCGAACGATTTCACCCCAATAGCGCGCAGTTGGAGATTGTGAAAGAATCCTCTGTTCCCACATTTCAAATGACTCATGGGGCCCAGTCTGCTGACAGTAAATCTCATAAGCATTCTTTCTGAGGATCTCAAGCCAAGCTAGAGTGAGAAGATATGCCTGTCGCGTCCTCTTGACATGTTTCCCACCAAGTAGGGATGATGCTACACCGGGTGTGAATATCTTTGCGAGGTGAAACATTCGCTCCCAACCAGAACCACCCATAAGCTTACCACCAGCTTCTTGGGTGCACATTTCAAGATGCAGGAATCCAATCATACACACCATTCGATCCTCACCTATCTCCTCTGGGAACAGCCATTGACATTTTTTCTGCCTGGCATACAACGGACAGTCACCTTCAATGACAGGTATCTGGCCGGGGTTTACGAAAGCAGTAGCTTCCCTGACCACATACATAGCATGCTTCTGCATACTGAGTGAGTCCGCTTTCTGCTCACTGAAAACAGGGAATACCCCAATAACTGCACGAGGTTTGACATTGTCTTGATCTTCATGTTTTGAAAAGAAGCCTGAAAAGGTCACAGGGACTTCATCAAGCTGCCAGCTGCCATCAATCTTCCCTTTATTGCTGATCTGTGACACATGAGACAACCAGTCATTCTCTCCCACGTTCAAATCTGCATATTCATTGGGCCGTACATTACATTCATCTGGAGATTCAAGCCTGATGTCCCCACCAAAGTCTTCAACGAAAGGAACAAATGCATAGTCGTCTGGGAGTTCAATTTGTGTGTCTTCTGGAACATCTAAACTCAGTGGTGGGGGATCAGTACCCACATTGTCCCTGCTCAGTTGACCAATGAGTGTGATGGACGTACCATGCATATCAGATCTACCAGATACATCAATGTTATCAGTGGTTCCTATCGAGAAAACATTACGTTTGCAGTTAGCTGGGACTACAACACCTTCGTTCTTGAACCGCAGTGAAACAGCTCTCGCGAAACTCCTGCGAACATCCATTACGCGATCATAAGAGACAGAGAGTCCCATTTGATGAAAATCTCTGATAAGATTTTTCATACGATCATGGGCATGCAACTTCAAACCCACATAAAGAGGCATTGGAGTTTCTCTGTCACGTCTCTGGTGAACATTTTGTGCATGTTCGGAGCGTTTCGCTGAATTGCTGATCAACATCTGTGAAATAGTACAAGCCACTCGAGTCTTGGCATTAACAGTCTCATCATCGCCTAAGTTCTGTATACTACATGTGCCCTCAAGTAGAACTCTAAGAAGAGTCAGGAGTGAGTTGGGTACAGGCTCGCTCAAGCAATAAGATGAAAATGATCCCGTGAAAGGAGCTTGAGATATGAGTATGTGTTTACGCAGAAGAAGACCCACATCAACTATCTTTTTTGCCTCTTCCTCAGACACTATACGAGTTAAAGATTCGGACAACAAGGAGCCAACTCGAAACCTACTTGAAATAAACACATCTCTACCCTGTGTGAAGGCGTCCCAGCCATCGCCCAATTTCTGCAACAAATGTTCTTTGAATCGAGTGGAATGTATTTCTTCACTAAGCCAATCAGAACCGACTTGCTTCAACCTCCGACTGTACAGATTCTTGAGATCGACAAGCTTCATCGCGGAATCGTTGTGTTCAACAAATGTTATGAGCTCTGCCATAACGAGAGGGTCATAGGGCAGGCCTGACGCGGAATGTTCGGCGTTCTTCGACTTTTTAGATTTAGCCGCTCGTGCTTCATTGGCAAGCTTACAATAACAGGTTTTGTGATAGTAAAGATCACTAGCAGCGGAATCAAATGCTGCATTGACCCGAGAAAAAACAACCCAGTTCTCGGCTTCCTTTGCCATAATTTTGAGTTTATTGTTATCAGACATTGATCTGCAAATAGGCTCACTGCTGTCACCTTCGCGTTTGTGACAATAAACACACTGGGGCAGTTTCCTGTCACAGCCAGATTCAAAACTTGTCCGTGTTCTTTTAGGACTCAGCGTGGAGCAGGATGCCACTGCCTCATTTCGCTCTCGCTTGTGTAGCACGCGCTGTACGATGTGAGTCCGAATACTGTCACGGCATGTCTTATGATATATTGCCTTATTCGTCAACAGTGACATCGACATACACTCATCACTCTCTCTCATCAAACAATCAATGGTCAAATTATATGGAAGCTCAACGCCATTATCTAGGAAGCGCGTTATGTCTTCCTCAATAGCTTTATAGGCGTCATGAAAACGAGATTCTCTATACGGACGCATCAATTTCTTGGAACTGTCTTGCTGGCAAAAGCAACAACGTTCCCAGTCAGTACTAGTCCGTACACGAAGAGGATTCTCACTCATTCTGTGAATGATTTTTGTGAACAATCGCGTTCTCGAATTAATTTCGACAGACAAATCAGAATTGCTTGCGGAATTACGCCAAACAAGAGATTGTATGGCAAAGAGACTGCTTCATAAAGAGCGTTGTTTCTCCGGGATCAGCGTCATTCAGGTTTGCCTGAATGACGCTGATCCCGGAGAAACAACGCTCTTTTCAAGTTCCAAGAAATTGATGCGTCCGTATAGAGAATCTCGTTTTATTCTACATCATCTCCCACGTCTGTTTCCAACACGTGCGTGGATCAGAGTTCACTTTCGCGCCCTTACAATCGGATGTATAGTCGGTAGACCGTCGAAAAGGAGGTTCCCTTCAGCCGCTGGCGGCCATTTTGGATTGTGCCGCTACTGGTCGCCACCGGTCGGTGTCAACTTGTAGCCGATCGTTTTTGAGAACCTCATAGCCTACACTAACAGTGTGCCAAATTTCAAGAAGGTATCACCAAGTGCACAATTCACCTGTATGTGACGAATTCCTCCCCCGCTATTGGTAAATAGAAAATGGGTACTGCAGACTGTTGGTAATTAGAAGTATGAGTCAAAATCTCTTTCGTGTACATGTTAGTGGTTAGTCTAGAAATGCCGTCAGTCTATCATTAACTAGCAGTCAGTTGTGAGTGTTGATTGAGTTACAGTCTGTATCAATACTGGTTGAATTTTTAATGAAAAGTGGTTGAGATTGACGACTTGTCATCTCTGACAACAAGATGGAAATATTTGAAGTAATATATGATCTGTGAAATCAGCAATGAATGTTTTTCTACCTTCATGGTCTGATAACCAAATCCAGACTATATTACCACTTATTGTGCAGAAGAGGACTGAGAACCACTAATCATGTGGAAACAGGGAAGCCAGGAGGTTGTAAGGGCAAGGGGGTCAAGCTAATTGGGTAGATAATCTGAATGTAGGGTTCCAGCGATGCCCCCAGTACTTTGAGAGTCAAATTAAAACAAGCACACTTTTTGATAATTGCATAAACTGACAGTTAACAGTGAATGTATGTTAATCACAGTGCATGAAAGGGATGCACCCCCTGCCCCTTCCCCTGCTCCATCCTGGCTCCTGCATTGAATGGAAAGCTAAAACAATCAATCATGGGTCCCCATCCAAACATGTTTACTTAATTAGGTTTATCAGAGAGCAGCAAGCGTACCAAGAAGCGACAATTTTACAGCTAAGCAACAGTGGAAAAGTAACATCTTGACCAGCCTTATTTATTTATTTATTTATTTTTATTTATTTATTTATTGGAGTTTAACCACTCTCTCAACATCCAGGGTCACCTCGAGTAGGACAGTTTTATGGGTGGAGTACCCAGAGAGAACCACTGAGCAATGGTGAGCAACTTTCAGACCCCCAACATACTAACTCCACACAGGCAGGGTTAGCATTGGTTAAAGACAGATGCACCATCAACGTGCAGTATGCCTTAGTACACAGCGCCACTGTGCCCCCACGTGGGCAATCGGGATTAAGTGTCTTGCCCAAGGACACAACACAGTTACCCCTGGCGGGGATCAAATTGTGGAACTCACAGTTTGAAGTTAAATACCATAACCACTGAGCCACCGTGCTCCCTGACCAGCCAGCCAGCCATACTTTATTGACACAGTCAGAGGGCTTGAGTGCATGTGATATGGGAAAAACTACAATTGTGTCCACCTCAACTGCCAGTTGATGATTTCATTTCATGCTAAGTACTAAAATAATTCTACTGTTTGTTTTATCACCAACATACAGTTCTCATCACTAATACAGTGCCTTTTCTGCATAAGAGAAAAGATGTTTTGGTACCAAGTTTTTAGCCAATCGGAGATGTTTTAGTCCCAAATTAAATTTTTTAGTACAACTGGCAAATTTAGCATTTGACAGTGTGAACACTGTTGACACACTAGATGAAACAATAGCTGCTGGCATATCGAGATGGCCCCAGAAAAAGTAGTCTATCCAGACATTTCTGCTTACCAAGCTGTCAACTGTTATATTAAAACATGCAAATATCTGAACTTGAAAGAATATGTTCATCTGATGTATCCATATCAATCTTGAATATGAACAAATCTATCAGCATGCTTTAATAACAGAAACTTTTGAGTTAAACTTAAAAAAAATTATTCAGTCAGGCACTGAAATTCATACTGTCCATTGTAAAGTTAATCCATTTTAACTAGTCAAGTACTGGAAGCTCATATTTGGGCTTCATTCAGAAATGCCGGTACTTTCATTTAACTGGTTGAGTGCTAGAAGCCACTATCAGGACTCTACTGAAGAGATCTGAAAACCACTATAGTGGCTTTAGAATGTTTGCACTAATTTGTTGTTGTTGGCTCAGCAGTAGAAGAAAAATATTAATATAAAATTGTTTTGTTGCAATTTATTGTACTTGGAGGCAACTGGCACTCTACAATAAATTGCAACAAAACAATTATTTATGAGCAATATCTTGCTAAACTAAGGCTCCTTTTGCTAGTAGTGTGATATCTTTGAGAAAAAAAAAACTCACTTTACAAATGACCATAATTTAGCACTCGACCAGTTAAGTGGCTTCGTTTTCTACAGATATGCTTCATATTCTCTGGGGAGTAGATTATTTTATCTCTGAGGCTCTGTCTTGTTTCAATTTATTGGAGAGTGCCTATTTATTTTTTCTGTCCTTCTAATAACTGAACATCTGAATTTTACATACCTCTTTTGACAAATGCCTCAATAAGTTCTTTACTTATTAGAGCACTGACTGGAATATCATACACAATATATGCATGATTATCAGTGATTGTTCCAGTCGTTTCCCAGTCCAATCCTTCAATATTTGGAATGATACAGCTAATCTAAAAAACAAAAATACATGTACATGTATTAAATGTGAGCTTAGCATGACTGAAGCTATTAGGGCTGAGCAGTTTTTCAGTCTTCCAGTTCAGTTCTGTTTTTTGTGGCAAACTAGAAAACTGCAAGACTCAGAAAATAACAAATGAACCGTTTTACTGTGTTTGTGCATACAGTTAAAACTAGAAGTCCTGTCATGAAATGCGCACAAATAGCACGTCGATCTGCACATTAATCTACGTGTTATGACCATAGTAAGGCTATCAAATTCTGTACATATGGCCTGTGCACAAGCAATGTTTCAGCCAATGGACCTCCGGGTTACCCGGAGGTGCATTGGCAGAAACATTGCCTGTGTTTGCAATGAGTAATCAGGAGAACCTGCCGTGCTTTGGATGCCATTCGATATGGCAACTGCGCGCAATTCCTACGCGCAATTAAGCCTAGATAAGCGCACAATTCGGGACAGGACTTCTAGTTTTAACTGTAGGCTGATCAAACTATCTTACTGGGAGGAAACTAGACTAGTGCCCCCTATGGACTCTTATCACTTAGTCTATCTGACATAGGGGGCGAATATATCATTTTCTCATTATCATAGTTTCTTCCTTATTGACTCGTTCACTTGATGTGTCAATAAGTGAAAAAATGTGATACAGTAAAACCTGTCTTGAGAGACCACTGTCTTGAGAGACCACCTGTCTTGAGAGACCACATCTGCCAGGCACCGATTGGTTTTACTCTATAATGGACCTGCTATGGGAGACCACCTGTCTTGAGAGACCACCTGTCTTGAGAGACCACTGTGACCTGGTACCAATTTGTATTTTTATGCCATAATGGACCTGTCTTGAGAGACCGCCCCTTTGAAGATTGAAACCATGACAAAAACTTTTTACCTGTTCTGGAATTGGAAAATCCATTGTGGTTATATTAACATAATTAAAAGTATTAAAACCTCTTAATTGGGTTTCAATTGCTAACTCAGTAAAGACTGAGATGTTTTTATAAGACCTCGGAGAAAAGATTAGGATTATTGCTGAATAAACAATTTCATGATACCTGAAATGTGACAGATAGGAATAAAAATAAATTTGTGTTGAAAATCTTTTTGTAACAAATTGAAAAGGACAGTTATAAAAATTATAAAAATAAATTAGTGTTGAAAATCTTCAATGAAGATTTTCAACACTAATTTATTTTTATAATTTTTATAACAGTCCATTTCAATTTGTTTCAAAAACTTCACAAAAAAGAACAACAAAGTAATTACAAAAATCTATTCTTCTCCATTTCTGAATTTTGTGGTTGGTTATTCACTGACTTGAGAAAACCTGAAACCTGTTATGAGAGACCACCTGTCTTGAGAGACCACTTTTGTGTGGCCCAAAGGGCGGTCTCTCAAGACAGGTTTTACTGTAATGAGAACATAACTCTGATTAAACTTTAATCATATGTTACCCTAATTTATGTTTTTTTCTGACTCAATAGGCCCAGCAACTGAAATAACTAGAAAACCTAAGAATGATCAAATGGAAGTTAGGCAGAACCCAATAGGCATACTTATTATGTCTCAAAGTTAGTTTGTCCAATCAAAATGCTGGAATACCTTCTAAAGATTCCACCGTATCAGGTTACTCACCTGATATTAA
Source organism: Pictodentalium vernedei (assembly GCA_031216915.1). NCBI lineage: Eukaryota > Metazoa > Mollusca > Scaphopoda > Dentaliida > Dentaliidae > Pictodentalium > Pictodentalium vernedei. Next base: position 694,977,855 of record CM062295.1, read on the forward strand.
TTAATATCAGGTGAGTAGCCGCCATTACTATTTTGATGCAATTCCCCTCACTTCGAATTTTCAAAATCTGAATTAAAACAAAATAAGAGAATTTAGGTTCCGAAAATATTTTCAAGATACCGTATTTTGTGATTTAAAACATTAAATATGTAAAAAGATGGGCAGAAGATAATATTTGTAGTCTGAAAAGTTCTTTGTTTTATGACTCCTTCAGTCACTGTTTGGATCGGGTTTTTGAGGTTTTTGAAACATTCCGATCAAAGAGAATTAACAGAAAGTCGGTGTGCGTTTCAGATTCAACTTCAAAGTTCAAGTTGCGTTATTGTTATTGTTTGCTCTACAGTAAAAAAGTGATTTTTAATGTTCAAAACTGCTTTATTAGTCCTTTTTAGGTAGTAACAACAGTAAATGTACGCAAGGGGCCTCCAGATTATGCCGAGTTGGCATGCAGCACTGATCTCAGTGGCAAGCAGCGATTCGTTTCATTTGTAAACAAGTACGGCAATCGCCCTTTGCAAAGTGATGATTTGTTTACAATTACCATGGTTACACGTACCGGTGCCTGTTACTGTTCATGATTCTGCGCGGTGCTATCAATAGTGGTTCCTGAAAAATAAATTCCGGGCCGTTGTTTGTTTATGGAGAAAATTATTAATCGCTTGATTTACATGGACTTTCGACATAATAAATATGTTACATGGCGTGTAGCTGGCTGATACATTTCCATACAAGGCTCTGAGTGTTCATATCAGATTCGGCTTCGCCTCACCTGATATGAACACTCATCGCCTTGTATGGAAATGTATCAGCCAGCTACACGCCATGTAACTTATATTACAGACAGGGCTTTTTGTGGTGAGTGGTGAGTGGTGCCATATAATCTATTGGTGATTTTTTTTCAAGTTAAGGAGTTTGAAGTGTTATTTACTATATGTTCTTAACACTTAGAACAATTGAATTGCAGCCACTTTTGTATCCTGAAACCAAACCGAAATCAAAACCAAAACTGAAAAATAAAACGCTTGCAGCTCTAAAATTTTTCAACATGGTCAGCTGACCTGGTGGGCAAGGAGAGTTCCCACTGATAACAGAAAATCAAATTTAAGCACTATCTAAGCACTTTTCAAGGACTCTGACCATGATTTCCAAAGACTGTTATAACTTTGATATGAACTTACAACACCATAGCAACACAACGAATTTCAGTCTCAAGGACCTGATCTCTGGAAAACACATTTATTTATTTATTATTTATTTACTGGCGCTTAAAGTTATATACTTATGCACAATGGCTAATCATGACCGTGACAGTTTTACGGGAGGAACCACCAAGCAACGACGAGCAGCTGCCAGATCCCCAACATCGTAAATCCGCACTGCAGCACAGGCAGGGTTAGATTGGTTGAAGACATGCGTACCATCAACGTGCAGTACGCCTTAGCACATGGCATCATCGTGCCCCCATGTGGACAACCGGGGTTAAGTGCCTTGCCCATGGACACAACGCGGAGGTCCAAATTGATCGCTATGACGGTCACCCATCCAATGATTAACTGGGCTCGACGTTGTTTAACTTCAGTGATCTGATGAGATCTTACTGCAACACCACGGCGCCCCCGTAGAAAACACAACTAGCCAGATATATATCATTCCTTGAGTGCAACAAGGAGCCTTCATAAATGCTTTCGCATTGCAGATGTCTGCTTGTTTCACTCAAGGGACAATATAGAGATCAAATAAATGTGATTCCTGACCAATTTTGTTACATCGCTCACATGTATGTGGGGAGAGTTATCCTAAGACATATTTTCTCTGAGGTTATAGGTGAACGGAATTTAAGTAGTTTTCTAGGGGAGTGATGGAAAATCAAGTACAATGTATTTTTCAAGGCTTGAAACAATTTCAAGCACTTCAAGAAAGGGGCCAAAATTCAAGGACATTTCATTTGAGTGGGAACCCTGGCAAAAATTTAAAAAATTTCAACAATGTTCTCAGGTCACTGAACATTGGTACAAACTTGAAATCTAACTCAATATACTTCTCTAAAACAATAAACAGAAAGTTGTTTTTTTAAATAATAACCAGAGCTGTCAAAATGGGATAAAAAAAACCCCTACAAATTCAAAGTCTGTTATTTTTTAGATTTTGGGGGGAGGGGGTAGTTTCTATTAGCAATACTATTATGCCACTTCCTCTTCCTTGCTGGAACACTTCTTGACCTGCATCGCAGGAAGCATTGTGTCTACAGACAAATCTACAGGTGGTTGGCTGGATAATGACCTTCACCTTGAATTTTGGCCTTCACAATCATTAGGAGTTATCCTTATGCCATAAGGAATGTACATGTGTAATTTATCTTCCATGGTAAAGCATTTCCTGACTTGAAACACAGAAAGCACTGAGTCTACAGACAAGAGGACAGATAGGCCTAATGGCATTAAACTTTGACCTTCAAAATCAATAGGGGTTCTTCTTATGCCAGAAGGAATGCAGAGGTGTAATTTCATCTCCGTAGGCGAAACAATTCTTCACTTGGAGTGCAGAAAGTATTGTGTCTACAGGCATGTCTAAAGACAGATGGGTGGATCGATAGATGTGTCTGCAGAGAGATGGATGGATAATGACATTGACCTTCAAAACCAATCAGGGTTCTACATACCAATTTTGGAAAAAGTTCTGGGTCCCTTCCAATTGGGAAATTCAGCAACGTAAGGGCTTAAATTTGGAAATTTTTCTTTAGTTTGTGAAAGGAAAAGTAAACTGCATGTATGCTTTATTAACCCTTTACCTAACATGAAAAGCAGACGACATTCGCAAACAAAATTCTTGAATAACTAATTTTTTTCATTTTTTGTATCAAAAACATAGGTTATGACCCCTCTCTGAAATGAGCTTGATGAACTTGTTCCAAAGAGGGGTCATAACCTGTGTTTTTGAGACAAATGAAAGTGTCAATGACACTGTAGCTCAACTTGTTTAAGACATGTACATGTATAGTATATGACACAGCAATGACACACATCTAGGTAATGACCTGATAACAAAGGTACATGTAAAGTATTGTAAAGGTCTGTACATAAATACTGACCGTAGCCTGTAACAATTGTACTGGTAAAGTATTGTAAAGGTGGGGTGATAGTTAGATGCTAATCCAGAAAAGAAATTTTTGAGTCCCAGAGTGGGTCTGACTGAACCCAAAAATATAGAACAGTGATAACAAAGGCATCCAAAAACACTTGTTCCCGATAACAAAGGTACCCCAAGAAGTTTCATGAAGATCGGTTCATAAATACAGACTCTAGCCTGAGCCGTATTGACATGTGCACTTACTGTGTATAAGTAGCACTGAATAAATCAAAGTTAGTCTAATTCGCATAATTTACGCACGAGAAAAAAACTGTATTATATGTGATGTATCCCATGGTACTAAACATTTATACAAAAAATTATTCGAATCAGAGCTTTCATATGGAAGTTCTGCGCACAAATTCTGATTGCACCTAATTTTGTGCAAAATGGCTGCTAGCAGCCATCTTGAATTTCGGACCGGACCCAAAAACACTCGTTCTCGTCCCACGGTGATAACAAAGGTACCCAAGAAGTTTCGTAAAGATCGGTTCATAAATACGGCCTCTAGCCCAAACCGTATTGAATTGTTGACAGACGACTGGCCATGGCATAAGCTCAAATTTGACTTGCGTCAAAGTTGAGCTAAAAATGAAAATTCATTGGCGATTTTTTAGAATAGCGCTGGCCGGTTTTGTCCGTTACGTTGGGTAAAGGGTTAACTGTTTTCTTTACTTCAATTCTCAATACAACAGCATAGTAGCAATCACAGGGAAACTTTCCTCACACCAGACTTCTTATAGATGTCAACAGTGATTTCTAGACGATCATTAGTTAATTTGTATTGTCTACACATCAAGGGAGAATACTCTAAAACACATGGATTCCCCAATGCAAAAGACATGTGGTTCATTTGGAGTATACGAGGCCAAACAAGTCATTGTAGTGTTTGTTTGTTGCATTGAAACAGAACTTGTGTCACTTTGGTTTGATATTAATGTCACTCAACCTTCTGCTATGGATTCACTGGATGCAAGATTATGGAAGAATGGAAGAAAATTGCCACCATCCTTGTCAACAAGAGCTACACCTGGCGGTGCATAATATGCCCAGTAAGCTTTTTTCAATTGTTCATAATGACTGTCTTCATCCAACAAATAACTGCTATTTGTATAAATTGATCTAAAGTTAACTGGAGCAAAAATGAGGGACAAAAGTAAACGACAAACTGGAACCAGAGCCAAATTAAGTCACAAAAGTACATGATGAAATTGGATTGGAAATCGTACCTATTATGTTTACAGATTGTTCTTTGAAATTAAATATTTCTAGCCCTTAAGTACTCAAGTGTAACTGTAGATATGTCTTTGTAATACATGAATGTGGATGTGTCTATATATTATAGGAGCCCAAGAGAGAGTAGCGACTCATGAAAATAATTGAAATGAAACCAGATTTGGACTCAACTTGTATAATTGAGTAACATGCCAAATTTGGGTGAGGTCAAAAAAGCAGAAATAAAGTTATCATCCGGAAACCAAAATGTTGATGGAAATGTGCAATTGCTAAGTTGAAAAGGCCCATAACTCTTGGAAAAATCATTGGACCAAGCCCCAATTCGAACTTACCCTTCATTTTTATATAACTGAGGCATAAACCAAGTTTGGTCCCAATCTTTAAATTCAAACTCAAGTTAGCAGCCGGAAACCAAAATGTTGATGGAAAAGTGCAATTTCTAAGTCAAAAAGGTCCATAACTCTTGTAAAAATCATCGGACCAAGTCCCAATTCAAACTTAACCTTCATTTTGATATAACTGAGGCAAAAACCAAGTTTGGTCCTGATCTATTAATCCAATCTAAAGTTATCATCCGGAAACAAAAATGTTTATGGAAATGTGTAATTTTTAAGCCGAATAGGCCCATTAACTCTTGCAAAAATCATTGAATCAAGACCAATTCAAACTTAATCTTCATTTGATACAACTGAGGCACAAACCAAGTTTGGTCCTGATCTATAAATCCAAACTCAAGTTATCAGCCGGAAATCAAAATGTTGATGATAAGGGGCAATTTCTAAATTAAAAGGGTCCTTAACTCTTGCAAAAATCATCGAGCAAAGCCCCAATTCGAACTTAACCTTCATTTTGATACAAGTGAGGCACAAACCAGGTGCTGATCTATAAATCCAAACTCAAGTTATCATCTAGAAACGGAAAAGTTGTCAGATGGATGGATGGACGGACAGATGGACTGACGGACGGGTGGATAGATGGACAGACCAATCACATAATATGACCTTTTTTCAAAACAGGCAAAAAATAATGAGTTATGTACATATTATCAAAACAGCTGACACTTTGCTAATTTGCATACCAATGGAAGTATTGGAGTGTAAGGAAATTTTGCAGGCGTATTTTAGGAATATCTCTTAACACTTCTCTAATATGCATATTATTGGCAGTATTGAAGTGTCTGGAAATTTTGCAGGTATGTTTTATGAATATCTCTTGACACTTTGCTAATTTGCATGTTATTGGCAGTATTGGAGTGTGGGGAAATTTTGCAGGTATGTTTTATGCGCATATTTTGATAGATGAATTACAACTGCTGTTTTTAGTGTACATGTGTCATGGGATTTTCTTTTGTTGACAATCAAAATTGGGTTACAAGAGATAAAGATTTATTTTAATTAAGTGCTGCAGTTATATAGCTTTCCATGATGAACTTACTGCACTTCTGGCTCGTCTACATTAAAAAGACTAATGATTTAGATCTGAAACTGGAGGAGAAAGTACCTGGGCATATTGGGAATTTCTGGCCTGAAATTGGGAAAAAACCTGCTAATTTCACGTTGGGAAATAGGCCGAATATCGGCCTCTGTAGACATTTGTGTTGAACCCTGTCAATAGGGGTTATTCTTATGCCAGAACGTATGTACATATGTAATTTCATCTTCCAAGATCAAACACTTCTTCACTTACAAGTGCAAAAGCATTATGTTTTCAGATGTATCAAATAGGGCTGAAATGGTTAACTGGTTAACCGGTCAATAATCAGTCACAAAAACATGACCGGTTATGATTACCATAACTAGTTAACCGTCACCACATATAACACATACCAACTCAAGTGGAGTTAAAACGATTGAGCAGCAGAAGCAATCGAAAATCATCAATGCTGTTACAGGATATGCTATTTGAACTAATGCACACATTCTATTTCTTCGTCGCGGCAATGTTTTGGCAGCTTAGTCGATGTTAACAGCCTCAAAACAGTTGAAATAATTACGGAGAGAGGGAGCGGGTGGGATTTTCCGTAAATTATAATCACTTCAACTGAGTATAACTTGACGAGAGATTTATTCCGAGTTATGTTTCTTTATCAATGCTTCTCCTGGTTACATTGGCACTAAATCAATTTCCCACCTGTTAATTTCAGCACCTGGTCATTTCGGCACCTGGTCATTTCGGCACCTGTTTGGTCACATCGGTGTCTGGTAAGCTAACAGAGAGATACTGTTATCTTATGGGTTGATTTAACTCTATTTATAGAATTTGGGTGAAGCGGCCCAATACAACAGGTTTTGGCAGGAAATGACTTGGGGCAAACAGGAATGGGAGAAAATGGACCCAATACCTTTCGAACACTGGTACTGTTGAATTTTCACTGCAATTAACTATTCACAATAATGAGTTTAATGACTAACATAGCAGTATTTTCACGAAAGAGGGTTCATGTATGAGGTATGTGACTGCTATATAAAAATACTATCTGGATCAGAGGTCACAGGGCCTGTTGTCGAGGCAGACTGTCACCCCCACACCCCTCCATTATTGTTTGTGTGCATGTCAAGAATATCCTGGTCCCTGTCGAAGAAATTCTGGCGCCACCACCAGGGTGCGGGAGCACTGCTGTTCAAGCTGAGATCAGTCGCTGGAGCTGTGGGGTAAAATTGGGAAAGACAGTGAAAAGAAGTGCCAAATGTGTAATTTAGAAAAAGTGGAGACCCTGGGACACTTTCTATTAGAATGTCCAAAATACCAATCTGAGAAACAGAATGAGATTTGCTGGGAGTATAATATTGAAGTGGAATAGAAGAATGAAGGATATGTGGTTATTTGGGTGGGGTGGAGTGCAGTGCAGAAAGGAGAGGGTTAATATGCTTATTGATTGGGAAGAATGGGATATGGGATGTTATCAAACAGTTCATTTCTGAGTGTTGGGGGCGAGAAGAGGGGTGGGGATACAGAGGCATTTGGGAGCACAGAATTAATCGAGGCCTTCTCACTTGAGATTATGAGAACCATGACAAATCAGTGCCAGCCAGTGTTATTTAGTGAATATCGGTCGATTTGCACCACTGCCTATTTGTGCCGGTCGGTTTGCACCATCTCAAAAGTCGGTTTGCACCATCGAAAAAGTTGATTTGCACCATCGAAAAAGTCGATTTGCACCATCGAAAAAGTTGATATGCACCACAAAAAAAGTTGATTTGTACCACCTATAAGTCGATATGCACCATTAATGAAAGTGTCAATGACACTGTAGCTTAACTTGTGTGTTGTGTTTGATGAAAAGGATAATGTTCAATGTTTATGAAAGGGTTATGAAATAAGACAAGAATTGTGATAATTGGGAATATGTTCATTTCTGTTCCATGTATGCTGTTTATGATAAAAATAATTTGAGGTGTACACTGTACTAAAGAGCTGAGGGGTGGATTAATATGACCTCACAGTTAATGTATGTGGCCCTCACAGTTAACGTATATCAACAAAAGTTACCAAGTTACAGTGAAATTATTCCAAAACGAGTCATCCTATCAAGTTACATTAAAATCCCTTCATAAATATGGCCTGTAGACTGTGCTAAAGGTTTTCGGGCTTCGAGCCCCTGTAGCCAACAGTTTCCCAATTGTATCCAAAGGGGACGTTCTCATCTAGACATTATATGAAGTCAACCTACCAAGTTACAATGAAATCCCTTAATAAATATGACCTGTAGACTGTGCTAAAGGTTTTTGGGCTTTGGGTTCTGGCAGCCATCGTGGTTGCATGATCGCAACCAAAAGGGGACATTCTCATCTGGGCATCATCTGGAGCGATCCTACAAAGTTACAATGAAAACCCTTCATAAGTATGACCTGTAGACTGTGCTCAAGGTTTTTGGGCTTCGGGCCCCTGAAGCCATCACAGTTGACCAATCACAACCAAAAGGGGATGTCATCATCTAGGCATTATATGGAGTCAAACTTATGGGTTACAATGAAGTCCTTCCATAAATATGACCAATAGACTATGCTAAAAGTTTGGGGGTTTTGGGTTCGTGCAGCCATCATGGCTGAATGATTGCGACCAAAAGGGGTCGTTCTCATATAGACATTATTTAGAGTCATGATTCTACCAAGGTACAATGAAATCCCTTCATAAATATGACCTGTAAACTGTGCTCAAGGTTTTCGGGCTTCAGGCACCTGTAGCCATTACAGTTTACCAACCATGACCAAAAGGGGATGTCATCATCTAGGCATTATATGGAGTCAACCTAACAAGTTACAATGAAATCCTTCCATAAATACGACCTACAGACATGCTAAAGGTTTTTGGGCTCGGGCAGCCATCAAGGCTGAATGATCGTGACCAAAAGGGGACGTTCTCATCTGGATACTATTTGGAGTCATCCTACCAAGCTACAATGAAATCCCTTCATAATTATGACCTGTAGACTGTTCTAAAGGTTTTCAGGCTTTGGGGCCCCTGAAGCCGTCACAATTGCCCAATCGTGTCAAAAAGGGGATGTTCTCATCTAGACATTATATGAAGTCAACCTACCAAGTTACAATGAAATCCCTTCATAAATATGACCTGTAGACTGTGCTAAAGGTTTTCGGGCTTCGGGCTCGGGCAGCCATCATGGTTGAATGATCGCAACCAAAGGGGACAATCTCATCTGGGCATCATCTGGAGTGATCTTGCGAAGTTACAATGAAATCCCTTCATAAATATGACCTGTAGACTGTGGCTGTGCTAAAGGTTTTCGGGCTTCGGGCACCTGTAGCCATCACAGTTGACCAATCACGACCAAAAGGGGATGTCTTTATCTAGGCATTATATGGAGTCAACCTAACAGGTTACAATGAAATCCTTCTATAAATATAACCTTTTGCCTATGCTAAAGGTTTTTGGGCTCGGGCACCCATCAAGGCTGAATGACATGACCAAAATGGGACGTTCTCATCTAGACATTATTTGGAGTCATCCTACCAAGTCACAATGAAATCCCTTCATAAATGTGACCTGTAGACTGTGCTAAAGGTTTTCGGGCTTCGGGCACCTTTAGCCGTCAAAGTTGCCCAATCATGTCCAAAAGTGGACGTTCTCATCTCCTACATTATATGAAGTCAACCTACCAAGTTACAATGAAATCCCTTCATAAATATGACCTGCTGACTGTGCTAAAGGTTTTTGGGCTTCGGGCTCGGGCAGCCATCATGGTTGAATGATCGCAACCAAAGGGGACAATCTCATCTGGGCATCATCTGGAATGATCCTGCGAAGTTACAATGAAATCCCTTCATAAATATGACCTGTAGACTGTGCTCAAGGTTTTTGGGCTTCGGGCACCTGTAGCCATCACAGTTGACCAATCACGACCAAAAGGGGATGTCATCATCTAGGCATTATATGGAGTCAACCTAACAGGTTACAATGAAATCCTTCTATAAATATAACCTTTTGCCTATGCTAAAGGTTTTTGGGCTCGGGCACCCATCAAGGCTGAATGATCATGACCAAAATGGGATGTGCTCATCTAGACATTATTTGGAGTCATCCTACCAAGTTACAATGAAATCCCTTCATAAATATGACCTGTAGACTGTGCTAAAAGTTTTCGGGCTTCGGGCACCTTTAGCCATCAAAGATGCCCAAAAGGGGACGTTCTCATCTAGACATTATATGAAGTCAACCTACCAAGTTACAATGAAATCCCTTCATAAATATGACCTGTAGACTGTGCTTAAGGTTTTGGGGCTTCGGGCTCGGGCAGCCATCATGGTTGAATGATCGCAACCATAGAGGACAATCTCATCTGGGCATCATCTGGAGTGATCCTAAGAAGTTACAATGAAATCCCTTCATAAATATGACCTGTAGACTGTGCTCACGGTTTTCGGGCACTTGTAGCCATCACAGCTGACCAATCACGACCAAAAGGGGATGTCATCATCTAGGCATTATATGGAGTCAACCTATAGGTTACAATGAAATCCGTCGATAAATATGACCTTTTACCTATGCTAAAGGTTTTTGGGCTCGGGCACCCATCAAGGCTGAATGATCGTGATCAAAATGGGACGTTCTCATCTAGACATTATTTGGAGTCATCCTACCAAGTTACAATGAAATCCCCTCATAAATATGACCTGTAGACTGTGCTAAAGGTTTTCGGGCTTCGGGCACCTTTAGCCGTCAAAGTTGCCCAATCATGTCCAAAAGGGGACGTTCTCATCTAGACATTATATGAAGTTAACCTACCATGTTACAATGAAATCCCTTCATAAATATGACTTGTAGACTGTGCTAAAGGTTTTTCGGGCTTCGGGCTCGGGCAGCCATCATGGTTGAATGATCGCAACCATAGGGGACAATCTCATCTGGGCATCATCTGGAGTGATCCTAAGAAGTTACAATGAAATCCCTTCATAAATATGACCTGTAGACTGTGCTCAAGGTTTTCGGGCTTCGGGCACTTGTAGCCATCACAACTGACCAATCATGACCAAAAGGGGATGTCATCATCTAGGCATTATATGGTGTCAACCTAACAGGTTACAATGAAATCCTTCCATAAATATGACCTTTCGCCTATGCTAAAGGTTTTTGGGCTCGGGCACCCATCAAGGCTGCATGATCGCGATCAAAATGGGACGTTCTCATCTAGACATTATTTGGAGTTATCCTACCAAGTTACAATGAAATTTCTTCATAAATAATTAAATATGACCTGTAGACTGTTCTAAAGGTTTTCAGGCTTCGGGCCCCTGTAGCCGACACAGTTGCCCAATCATGTCCAAAAGGGGACTTTCTCATCTAGACATTGTATGAAGTCAACCCACCAAGTTACAATGAAATTCCTCAATATTTTATTTATTGATGTTTAAGGTCACATATTTATGCACAATGGCTAATCATGACCGTGACAGTTTTACGGGTGGAGGAAGCCGGAGTACCCGGAGAGAAGCACTGAGCAACGACAAGCAGCTGCCAGCTCCCCAACATCGTAACTCCCGCACTGCAGCACAGGCAGGGTTAGATTGGTTGAAGACACGCGTGCCATCGACGTGCAGTACGCCTTAGTACACGGCGTCATCGTGTCCCCACACGGGCAATGGAGATGAAGTGTCTTGCCCAAGGACACAACGTGGTTGCCGCAAGTGGGATTCGAACCAAGGACCTCTCGGCTTGCAGCCGGCACCTCTACCCACTGAGCCACCGCGCTCCCAACTCCTCAATAAATATGACCTGTAGACTGTACGAAAGGTTTTCGGGTTTTGGGCTCGGGCAGTCTTTATGGTTGGCAGATCATGCCCAAATGTGGAAATTCTCATCTAGACATCATAAGGAGTCATCCTACCAAGTTACAATGAAATCCCTTCACATTAAACACGACCAGCAGACTGTGCTAAAAGTTTTTGGGTTTCGGGCTTGGGCAGCCATGTTGATAGATCATGCCCAAAAAGGGACGTTCTCATCTAGGCATTATACAGAGGCATCCTACCAAGTTACAATGAAATCCCTTCATAAATACGACCTGTAGACTGTGCTGATGGTTTTCGGGTTTTAGGCTCGGGCAGCCATACCGGTTGCCTGATCGCAACTAAAAGGGGACGTTCTCATCTAGACATGACCCCAAACCTGCATATGAAATTTCGTGACGATCAGACAAGAACTGCGGGGTGTAGCCCGTGCTAAAGGAAAATGTGAACAGATGTCACAGACTAACAGACTTTCGCACGCGTGATGGCAATAGCTTATCTTGACAATGTCAAGTTAAGCTAAAAAACGGATAATATATGTCAATTAAAATGAAGAAATATTTCTTCAGAAGTATCCAAGATCAATTCATCTCGCCAAATGTCTCTATCTAAACATTTATTTAATCTCCAATTTAAAATCTGTTTCTGTAAAAAGTATTATTATTATTAAATGTGACTCTACTTACTGATTAATTGGATCAGGACTGTTTTTACAGCAATCAGTTATCAGTCTAAGGACTTGATTCTTTCACCAACAGCGTTCTGTATAGTTTTACACTGTCAAAACAACACGGTACTTCAAAAATCTATGTTGGTGTCAGTGTATGGTGATTGTAATTTTAATTCACCCTTTAATGGCGGCCCATATGAAGGATAAAAGTCCGCCCAAGCCAGCAGATTTCTATAAAACATTTGACTTTTTCTGCAACTTCATCAGTTGAAGATGGACGAGCTCACTGAGAACCCATACTCAAGTTGTAATAAAGAGGTACGGCGGCGACAAGATGCCCTAGAGTGTGACTCTTGCAAGAAATGGAGACACAGAATTTGTGGCACTGGTATGTCCAGAGATGGATATAGAAAGATGACGAAACAGCAGCACGATGGTATCATAATAACATGGGTCTGCCCAGAATGTCTAAAGTCAAGTATCAGATGAATCAGAAATGGAAATAGATTCAACATCGCAAGAGAGGTCATTCGACGTGATTCATCCTGTGGATGATCCCCTACCGGCGATAGAAAAGTCACATGGGGAAGAACCCATTCCAGACACTATACTTAATGACCAGATAACAACATGCCAAATCGTCAAGGGAGGGTCAAAGAGGGGTGCTGACATTTTAGTAGATTCACAAGGGTACATGTACACATTTGAACGAAAGACTAATGTAACAACCACATGGATTTGTAGCAGCAGGGCAAAAAAATGTTATGCTACCGTCACACAGCCCAGCTCTGTTTTCAACCGTGGTCCGACACGTCATATGCATCCTGGTGACCCTGGTCAACTATCACACGCTCAGCGTGAGCCATGGTCAAGAAGGCAGCAAGAGACGATATATTTATTTCTTCGGGGGTTCTTGCGAGGCATGCACTAGACACTGTGGCAAATGATGATGTGCCGTTGCCAAAATTAGATCAGCTTGCACGTTCTGCAAATAGAGCCAGGGAAAAACTTCGGCTGAAACATCCAAAGGACCTTGACTTCATACTGGAAGAATCCTTTATACCTGACGGTTTTCTTAAAAAAGACATTCAAGTGGACGATCAGCAGCACATAATTCTAGCCACTGACCTACAACCCATGTTTATGAATGGTGCAAATCGACTCTACTATGGTGCAAATCGACCGAATCAATGGAGCAAATTGACCGAACCAATGGTGCAAATCGACTTTTCCGGTGGAGCAAATCGACTTTTCCGATGGTGCAAATCGACTTTTTCAATGGTGCAAATCGACCGTCCGATGGTGCAAATCGACCGTCCGATGGCGCAAATCGACCGTGGTGCAAATTGCCCGTTCCCCTATTTAGTTATCTGAGTTCAATGACACTTTCGACAGCCAGGTCACCTTGTGTCGGACAGTTTTCATTTGGGGGAAGCCAGAGTACCTCAATAGAACCACCAGGAAACGGCACACAACTGTCAGATTCCCCAACGTACTAACTCAACACAAGCAGGGTTAGCACTGGTTGAAGACAGGTCACAATCAACGTGCAGTACAAGTACGCGGTAAAGCTGAAGAATAGTGGACTTTTCCTTTTATGTAAAAACAACGCATTTTTCCCACCTTTTTTCTACATTTTCCCATTACTAGTCATGTTTTGGATAAAATGACCAAAAGATATTCACTTTTGACTGAGATTAGAGATAATTTTAACCCTTTTAATGTTACAGTGCCAGAGATTCTTCTGCATTCTCGCCATTTTGAAGTGTGCGTTTACATAAATTTCGTTTTCTCTTTGGCTGGCGATTGCAGGTCTAGGGTCAGTGTAGTGAGGGTTAGGGTTAGCCCTAGCCCTCACTACACTGACCCTGGCCTAGGCCATGTCAGGAACAGAACAAACAAGCGTACCAAAAACAACCAATACACAGAACAGACGCCGAAAAACACAAAAAAACATGGAGGAAAGGTGAAAGTAAATGTCACAAATCGCACAGGTAAAAGCAATTGTTGAGCGGTTATAATTGCCAGTAAAAGTGAATATCTTTCGGTCATTTTATCGAAAACATGAGTAGTAATAGGACAATACAGAAAAAAGGTGAGAAAAATGCGTTGTTTTTACCGTTACGTAAATGGAAAAGTCCCCTATTCTTCAGCTTTACAAATTACGGTACGCCTTAATATGCCACCATGCTCTCCGCGAAGGTGTTATTATTACTGGTAACGAGAATGTTGAAACTAAAGGCCTGTGTTATAATGAGGTCGTGTATTTTACTTTTAGGTGTTTTTTTCCGTAGCATTAAAGCCTAAATAGGTTACTGCTATGTATAAATACAGATACAGATACAAACAAAAGGTATTTTCTGCCTTCTTCCAACCACAAGAGGGCGCTCGTCTGTGAAAAATGCGACATTCGAAAATAGGTAATGTTCAAAAAGCAACCAACACACCTTGTAGTTGAAATAATGGTTTCCAATTATTTTTGTAGATTTCAAATCAGTGATAGGTTTCTGTTCAAATATTAATTTATTTTCTGAAATTTTGAATTGATACATCGTAAATGCCAATTCACATGATATCGCACATTTGGTGTTTGAGCTGATATTTTCGGTGTTCAATAATTGGTATCGATTGTTGGGTATGCAAACGATTCGGCGCCTGGACGATTCGGCACTTGGACGATTCGGCAATTGGGACGGCACCTGCGTCAGACGATTCGGTACTTGACTTCGGACGATTCGGCACTTGGGTCAGAACAATTCGGCCCCAACAAATATATATTATTTCGGGTTTTACAGATAAATATGCGTGTAATACTTGGAGAAAACATATAAATTTTATCATCACGCGTGTCAGGATGATAAAATTTGAAAAGACCTTTGCTACTGCCTGATTAGGTTGGCACTGGGACGTTTCGGCCTTGGGTCGTTTCGGCCTCGAGACGTTTCGGCCTCGGGACGTTTCACTCGAGACGTTTCGGCCCGAGACGTTTCGGCCTCCATATACTGAGGTACCGGAGAAAGGAGAAAATTTTTGAAGTGGGTCGAGGACACAAGAACACGTGATCTGATACTCGCGAAATTGTGAGTGAGGAGAAAATGGAAGAACGCAAACAATTCTGAAGATTTTTCTATTTATCCTTTTCAATGTATTTGTATTGGAAGTACAATTTTTCATATAAATCAACAGAAATACCAATGTAAAAAATAACAGAGACAAATAAATACACAAATAGATAGACATCGAGCAGGATACATAATATATTACATGTATGTATTTACAATGTAAAAACCTGGACTAGATGAAGTGCCTTTGTACTATTGTAATAACAATACAATTTTGTTATATTTTATTTTTGTTGGCAATTCCGACACTTGAAATTATTACTCGAAGAAGATACACCAAGTAAGAATGCCTAGTGTTGGAATTGTCAGCAAAAATAAAATATAACAAAATTTTATAGTGATTACCCTGCAACTTATTTCGAGTGGTACAACAGAAGTAGGTTGGCGCACGCTGTGTGCAGGTGTGGTCGTAATGAGCTACAGGGTAAACACAATAAAATTTGGTTATATTTTATTTTTGATGGCAATTCCGACACTTGATATTATTACTCGGAGAAGACGCTCCAAGTAAGAATGCCAAGTGTTGGAATGAATGAATGAAAGGTTTTAGCGCGCCGAAGGCGCGCAGGGACCATGTGGGATTTACCAATCCCTTGCGACCCGGTGTTGGAATTGTCAGCCGATTTTTACAAAAACATCCATTTTAGATTGCCCGTCACACCTTTTCCTGAGTAATTACTCTAAAACAGTATTGGAATCATGACAGTTTGTCACACACATAGCTCATTTGTATGTTATCACAACAATAACACTCCCACTCACCTTGTAAAAGATATTTGGGGTCAGAAATGTGTGCAACATTGTACTGTGTAGACGTGAAATTTCTGCTTCATTTAAAAATGTGGAAAAATTTAAGTGAATTCTGAGTCTAGTTTAAAAATATTGGATATTTATATGTGAGTCCAGCCCATATCAGAAAAGTTCTTCTTTCTCATAAATTCTTTGATTTCCAACTTAAAAGTGAGTTCAGCCATAATAAAAACCTTTATGAAATCTATTTTATATTTAAAACTATAAATATAAACAAATAATACCATAATCTTCATCAAAATAATACCAAAAACCTAAGACGTTTCGGCCCGATTCTCGAGACGTTTCGGCCCGATTGGAGGCCGAAACGTCCAGGCCGAAACGTGCCAAGGCCGAAACGTCATAGAACCATTAGGTTTTGCCGGGAATTATTGAAAATCCTGTTCCCGGTTCACACCACAGGGATACATGTACCTAACAGGACTTAGTGAACGCTTTTTCTACACCCAAGAACAGCGCTGTTCCTATTTCGTTTTGACTCAACGCATGAACATTTAAGGAGTAATTTGCTTTTATTTTAACTTCTGTAATGTTTCTGGAGAGGTTCCAGTCGATTTTTTTATAGGTCCCTCCTGTTGGGAGCGGGTTTCGTTTCGGCCTCGGGAACATTCGGCCTCCGTTTTAAACTAGGGAGACCAGAAGTGTTCAAATAAATGTTCAAAGAAACCGTGAAAACAGTATAAGATTATCTTATCAAGGACAATTACAGTCCACATAGAAGGTTTAAGGGGCCATCGAAACTGTAAAAACGGCATATGATCTTCCAATCAAGTGCTATTAAATCAATCAAGATGCAGCCGCCCTGTAAAAACTCTGTATCAGTATCTCATCAGAGGCCAGAACTTTGATCATTACTTCAGAAGAATTTATGAAAAAAAATTTTTAAGTTAATAAAGTTGTGCCAAACAACATCCAAGAAGAAGTATATCATTTCGGGTTTGCATGTAGACATTGGAGCACATACATTCTGTTATTCAGTACAGTGGATTTTATACAATGGATTTTATTCATCATTATAATTCATTATTCATTATGGATTGGTCTTGTGCTTAATACATTTCGATTTTAGGAATAAAGGAAGGTACGCCGTATATATTATTCTTTAAAAAATATTATAGAAAACCTCCTAATATAAAAAAAACCTTAACAAAATGAACTAAAAATATATTTTTTGAAGTTATTTTCCCACTCCCAAACTCCGAAAATTTTTACCAAAGTGGGAACATTCGGCCTCGTCTGAGGCCGAATGTTCACGGAAAAATACCTGGGGCCGAATGTTCCCGAGGCCGAAAAGACCCGGACCCCAAATAATGATCGTGAAGTAACATAGGTAAGCGGCAACAACCCACTCCATCAATCAGATATCCTAGACCTTCTTATCGCAAGTAATTCACTAACCAGTCAAATGCAAGACATATTTGTAGAATTACACCCAAACCGGCGTCCGCAATTTCGCCCATACGGGCCTCCACAATTTAACCCAAACCGGCCTCGAAGCATTTTAACCACATTCGCCTATTAGTAGCTTTTCATGACTTTGTAGCAAAATTTAGATGTAAGAAATATGAGAAAAAATGATTCCCTACCCTCTTTTCCGAAAATTTTTCCACATACGGGTACAGAATGCAATTATCCATTTGAAAATACCCCAAACGGAATAAACACAACTTGTCGTTTCCAAATCCCTAAAATTCCTGAAAAGGTTACTGACACATTGACAAGATGCTACTATCAAAACTGTGTGATGACTGGTTAAGCTTATTTCAAACAAGCTTTCCCCAAACAAACTTGTATTATTCAGACTGAATGAATGAATGAAAGGTTTTAGCGCGCCGAAGGCGCGCAGGGACGATGTGGGATTTTCAAATCCCTTGCGACCCGGTTAACCTTATTTTTATTTCACTTGGATCACACAGGCCTAGCTTTCCTATTGCCTCAAATGCTGTCTGAGAGGATATGCACGCGGTTAGAATTCCCGGCAGTTTACGCTGGAGTGATAGATTGTCAATAATCAATCCCTCAACGCCATTAAGACTATTAAAAAGTGGGCTCTATTCGGTTCCAGCTTGGCGATGGTAGAGGTTTGAGTCCCACCATGGTGGCGAGCCAGAATATAATGTTGTGCGATAGCAAATTTAATGGAAGAAGAGAAAAGAAAACCAAACATAGCGGTTACAAAGAAGGAGAGGAGAAAGCTCCAACAGTTTAGTTTTGAAAAACCGGGAGTCATCCATCAAGCCTTCTGGGAGATAGGATGGCGTATGTGATTATGAGGTATCTGGTTATTCTTCGGGAATTCCAAATTACCTCCCCCAGTCCTCCTCCCCCCCCCCCCCCCAAAAAAAAAGAAAAAAAAGCCCTTAAAGGGCTGTTTGCTGGCAAGATTGTTTCAAACCTTGCCTTGGTCTTCTTAGGTTTTCTGCACATCTTTGCATGAGGGTTGTTTCAATCCCTCATAGTTTGTCATTCAGTTTGGTCGTGTGTCTGATGAGATAGAGGAGGTAGAAAAGATAGAGAGCTGGAAATTAGAGCAATTCGGTTTTTAATTTACAACTGTTCCGTCCGTGACGACCAGTGACCGAAGATGCCATTTGACGCAGATAAAACGCTCAAACCAGATTGTTTGGACATCGAACCAGATAACCCAGAGGCTGCAATAGCGTGGGCATATTGGAAAGCTATTTTCGATGGCTACCTCGAAGAACAGGCTGACAATTTAGAAGGCAACGATCCTCGTAAACTTCGACTCCTTCGAAAAAGCGTCGGTAGAAAGGTGTTCCACTATATCGCGGAAGCTACCACATATGATGGGGCATTGCACATTCTGAAAGACATGTTCGAAAAGAAAACAAACAAAATCGCGGCGAGACATTTGTTATCAACCCGTCGTCAGAAACCCGGGGAAGACATCCAACGATATGTGAATGAACTCTCTGCCCTAGCTCGTAACTGTAAATTCGACGCGCTGACCGTAGAAGAAAATAAACAACAGTGTATGTTGGACGCCTTCATTGCAGGCTTATCATCTTCGCTAATTCGTCAGCGACTTCTTGAAAAGGGTGAATTGACATTTCAAAATGCAAAAGACATTGCTAAATCACTTGAGTTGGCCGAGTTGAATAATGCTACATATTCTGTCTCCAATTCTATGAGTGCTGCAGCTCTGTTTGATCGTGACAAGGCCCAGTCGTCGAAAAAATCTGACCATACTCAAATGTCTGAGAACTTTACAAACAATGAATCGGAATGTGCATTTGTGAAAAATAAACAATACACAAAACGCTCAAATAAAAGTTTTAATTCGTTCTGTGGCAATTGTGGAGAACGACCTTGGCATCCACGTCATGTGTGTTCAGCAAAAAACGAACGGTGTACAGGATGCCGTCGATTTGGACATCGAGTTCATATGTGCCGAACTACTAAATCTGCTGCAATCGAGGAAAATCCGTCAAATGACTTCACTTTAGCAACGGTGTCTCACAACGGTCATCAGAAAATTAATCAAAACAACGCTCTACAGACAGTAACAATCAATGGGCAGCTTTTCAGTGCACTTGTCGATACTGGTAGTACCGGATCATTCATGACACAAGCCGTAGCAAAAGCATTAGGTTTGAAATTATGTCCAGCAGCTCAAAGTGTGTCACTCGCCACCGGAAATTGTGAGGCCTCTGTAACTGGAAATTGCAAAGTCAACATTACTATTCAGCAGCGATTGTATCCAAACATTAACTTCATGGTACTCGAGAACTTAGTAAGTGATATTATTTTGGGGCGCGACTTCATGGCAAAGCATAGTTCTGTAAACTTTTCCTTTGGTGGCAAAGAAGAAACTTTAACAATTTGTGAAGTCAATTCAGAATCAGCGGCAAAGATAGAGCCTCAAACAATTTACCACAATCTAACTGAAGACTGCAGACTGATTGCTACAAAATCTCGCCAGTATAGTTCTGCTGACAAAATATTCATCCAAAACGAAACTCAACGTTGGCTTCAGGAAGGTATTATCGAACCAAGTAAATCGCCATGGCGTGCACAAGTATTGGTTGTCACAAACAACAACAGCAAGAAACGACTTGTCATCGACTATTCACGTACAATAAACAGATTTACTCGTGGAGATGCATACCCAATGCCTCGAATTGACAGAATGGCAAATTCTCTTGCCCAGTATAAGGTATTTTCAACATTGGATCTTCGTGCTGCATACCATCAAATTCCAATCGTAGAGTCTGAGCGTCCTTGTACAGCATTCGAAGCCGACGGAAAACTTTATCAATTTACGCGCATTCCATTTGGCGTTACTAATGGAGTGGCGTCATTTCAGAGAGTCATGGATAATATCATACAGCAGTCTGGTCTCAAACAAACATTTGCTTATGTGGATAACATCACTGTGGCTGGACATGATCAAAAGGATCATGACCGCGAACTTCAAATGCTTCTCAAAGCAGCCAGAGACCATAATCTGACATTCAACGATGATAAATCGGTTTACTCAAAACCAGAAATTAACTTACTCGGCTATACCATAAGTCACGACTGTCTGCGCCCCGATGCTGAGAGAATGCGTCCATTGATGGATCTTCCAATTCCTGAAAACAAGGCAGCTCTGGCTCGTGCTTTGGGCATGTTTGCTCATTACTCAAAATGGATTAAGGACTTTTCATCACATGTGAATCCACTGACAACTGTCGACAAATTTCCACTGAATCAGTCCCAAGTGTCTGCCTTCAATAAAATTAAAGGGATAATTTGTGACTCAGTTGTTGCCAAAATCGACGAAAGTTTACCGTTTACCATCGAAAGTGATGCATCAGATGTTGCTATCGCGGCTACATTGAATCAAAATGACCGGCCTGTCGCATTTTTCTCTAGAACACTCAACCACAGCGAAAGAAATCATTCTGCAGTGGAGAAAGAAGCTTATGCGATTGTCGAAGCTATACGCAGATGGAGCTATTATCTAATCGGAAAACGATTTACCATATTGACTGATCAACAGGCAATCTCGTTCATTTTCAGTGAAAAACATCGCAGTAAGATTAAAAATGACAAGATACAACGCTGGAAATTGGAGCTCTCTTGTTATGATTATGACATTCAATTCAGACCAGGTTCACTAAACACAGTAGCCGACACAATGTCCAGAGTCGTTGCCGCCATAAACGCAGAACATTCAATCGATAAACTTAAGTCTGTACACAATGACCTCTGTCATCCCGGAATCACAAGATTTCTGCAATACGTTCGTAGTAAGAACTTACCATTTTCCACAGAGGAAGTGAGGAAAGTGTGTCTAGAGTGTAGCACATGCTGTATGTTGAAACCAAGGTTTTATCAGAAACCACAATCACGCCTCATTAAAGCCACGTCGCCATTTGAGAGGTTGAACATAGACTTCAAGGGACCCCTCCCTTCTGCTACACATCATAAATATATTCTTACTGTCATAGACGAGTACAGTAGGTTCCCATTCGCATTCCCATGCTCTGATGTATCAAGTAAAACTGTCATCAATTGTCTGAAATTAATTTTCTCTATGTTCGGGATGCCAAAGTTTATAATTCTGACAATGGCTCAGCATTCTTGAGCAGTGACGTTAAAACATTTCTGACTGGAAGCGGCGTAATGTCCAGTCACACGACACCATATCACCCTCAAGGAAATGTGCAGTGTGAGCGATATAACGGTATCATTTGGAAGTCGGTTCAGCTTGCGCTGCATTCACATGGTCTGAAAACTACTCAGTGGGAAGAGGTTCTCCCAGTAGCACTCCACTCGATTCGAACTCTGATTTCTACTTCAACCAATGAATCACCACACGAACGACTATTCAAATTTGTAAGGAGGTCCAGCAACGGTACTCACATGGTTGACTATTCCTGGCCCTGTCTTGTTACGTAGATTTGTTAGGAAAAGTAAACATGACCCATACGTTGATGAAGTAGAACTGTTGGAGGCCAACGAACAATACGCTAGTGTTAAATTTCCCAATGGACAGACCAGAACTGTTTCTACTAGTGATATAGCACCCATCGGCACAAAGGACTCAGAACTTGAATTTCCAAAGACATCGCAGATTGATGATATAGAACCTAATATTCGTACATCTAGTGATATCAGTGTCAGTGACATTCCACAAGAAACTACTCAGGATTATACACAAGAGTCTAATGACATATCTGTTGATAACACTGTTACTGTAAGCGATAACATTGAAAATGACAATTTACAAGCTCTCCGTAGATCTAACAGAACGAGGAAAGTTCCGGATCGCCTAGACCTTTGAACCTAACTATTCTGTGAATGTTCTAAAACCTTACAGCTTTCTAACACTGGCCAATAACTATTATAGTGAGGGAGAATGATATATGATTTCGTGTTCCGTTTCTGGTTATGGGAAATGTTCTGTTATTTTACGATTGTCAAGATATGTTCGTACTTCCGGTTGACAATTCGTGAATAAAAGCCTTTGTTATTCCATTCAATATTACTATTAATTCCATGCATTCAACACATAAGAATCATTGGCATACTACAACATGTGGATGGGGAAGCCAGCATTTTTTCCACGAAATTTATATCTCGGGGAGGGGAAACCCGGCAGCAGGTGGAGATTTTCCTCGCTGTTTGCAACTCCCACTGGTAACAGAGGCAAGTTTCCGTGCGTATCTTTTTCCCCTCTGCCAGTTCTGAATTTACGTCACAGAATGCCTGGCCCACCCCATCGCAATGATGTAATTTTTAACCCTTTCGATGGACACGCCCCAGATTATTTAGTTTTCCTATTGAGGACGCAATGTGCATTGAGTTGTATTATTAATTCGCCTTCTTGAAGTCTATTTAGAGTTTTGCTTTGAAGATCTTTTAAGCGCATTGCTATAGTGTCTATTTTTGCTATCTCATGAAGTTGTTTTAGCGATGCCCACGTGGGCTTGCGCAGAGCCACGCGCAAGGCATAATTTTGGACCCGTTGTAGTTTTTTCAATATTGGTTTTATTCAGGTCTCTTGTTATTATGGCCGCATACTCTAGTACTGGGCGTATATATGATTTGTAAAGCGTGAGGAGAACTTCTTTATTGGCTCCCCAATTTTTACCTCTAATCATTTTCAGGACATTGATGCATTTAGTGGCTTTGACAGTGACTGAGTTTACGTGATTGTTTAGATTGAGACTGCTATCCAGGGGGAATCCCAGAAATTTTGCCTCATTACTAGCTTCAAGTTTATGGTCGTAAAGCTTAAGCTCAATATTAGGTACAGGCTTTTTCCTTTGCTTTTTACAGAATGTGATTCTTTGTGTTTTCGCGGCATTTAGTTTGATGCGCCACAGAGCGCACCAGTCTTGAAGGTCGCGGATGGTATCCTGCAGGAGGTTTTGTATTATGTTTCGAGACTTACTGGCCGTCTACATTCCTTTGTCATCTGAGAATTGAGATAGTTCAACAGGGTTCTTCCCTACTTTGTCATTGTCATTCACATATATTATAAATAGAAGCGGGCTATGGACCGAACCCTGTGGAGTGCCCCCTTCGAGTTTTACCTCGTCTGACACCTCGCGGTTGACCCTCACTTTGATTTTTCGATCAGATAAAAATGATGATATGATCCTTAGAATTTTGGTAGGTAGCCCCATTTTAGCTAGTTTGTATCTCATGCCATTTTGCCAGACAGAGTCGAACGCTTTTCTACGTCGAGTAATAACGCGGTTCCTATTTCATTTTGACTGAACGCCGTTTTCATATAATCTACCAGTCTATCAACATGCTTGATTCCCTCTCTTTGCCTTATGTAGGCCCTTTGCCACTTATTGAAAAAGCTGATTGATTCGAGATAGCTGTGGAGTCTAGTCGTGAGAATCCGTTCGAAAAATGTTCCAATACAGCGGAGTAGACTGATTGGATGGTAATTTGCTGGGTTGTTCAAGTCCTTGTCGGGTTTGGGTATCATGACTCCTGTAGCTACTTTCCAACATTTTGGGAAGTATCCACTAGAGAGACAGCAGTTCAGGAGTTTAGTGAGTCTACCGAAAAAAGTATTGGGACACTGTTTCAGGATTTTATATCAGACCTCGTCCCCTCCTGGGGAAGAAGACTTACATTTTTTAATTGTGTTAGCCACTTCTTATTGGCTTATCGGTTCCGTAAGTTCATGGCCATCTCCGTCCTCGGGCGTTTGGCTGAAGTTGGCATCGTTAAACGTTGTCTTATTGTCTTGAACAAATTTGTTTACTTTTTCTTTGAACTCATCATCAAATCTATCGCCCTCATGGGGGTGATGATATTTCTTAAGGAGCTCTGCGAAGGTGCCAGCCTTCGCGTTGTCACCCAGGGCCATAGTTCCATCGCTGGTCTTAAGAGACTTACTGTTGGCGTCTTTATGTTTTTGTCCAGTAAGGGTATTAAAAGTATCCTAAAACTTTTTAGGCTCCCTGAATCCATTTAGATTTCCCGTTGCTTTTTCCCATCTCACGCGATTGTCGTTTGCTATTGATTTTTTAACTTCGCCGCGGAGGCGATTATACACGGCTTTAAGTTCGACCTTTTTAATTTAAACAATAATTATTTGAATAGAAAATGCTATGTTACATGCAAACAATAAATAACACACATATTCAAAGAACAAAGGTAATGTACAGCACAGAACACAACAGTACATAACTTAAGAGGTTGTTTGATAGGGGATTCCATAGAAAGCGTCAAGTTTATATTAGTCGGCTCCCCAGATTCACACACTTACGCTGTATTCTATGTGGCAGTGGTTGGCTGTGTGTATCGTCACCCAAAGACCCAGTATTCAGTGATATGGACGTTTTCCGGAATTCGGTTACATGTTTCGTTTCGTTTCTTTTCTGAATCAGACTTTAGTTTAGCTGTTTACAAATATTACTTCCTGTAATCCTGTTGCAGAAATTTTATTGATTAAAACCTAAACGTATCAAAGTCAATAATTACGAGTCCTTAAGAAACAATAAGCTACAACGCTACTCCTCGTATCCCACATAGGTTACGACAATTTAATCAATAAGATTGCAAAATGCCCTTTGACGCTGACAGAGCTCTGAGGCCGGATTTTCTGGACGCAGATCCTGACGACCCTGAAGCCACGCTTGCATGGGAATACTGGAAGGCAATATTCCAGGGGTATTTGGACGAACAGGGCGATGATGTTAATAACAATGACGCCCGTAAGCTACGCCTTCTCCGAAAGAACGTCGGCAACAAAGTTTTTCACTACATATCACAATTTGATACCTACGACTCAGCAATGCCCAGCCTTTCTGAAATGTACGACCGACGTCCTAACAAAATTGCTGCACGATATGCTCTAGCTACCAGGAAACAAAAACAAAGTGAAGATCTTCAGCAATATATCAATGAACTGTCAGCTTTAGCCCGAGACTGTCAATTTGATGCATTGACGGAGGACCAAAACAAACAACAAAGTATGCTGGATGCATTTATTTCTGGTCTCGCTTCTACTCATATCAGACGGGATGCAGACGATTCGGCACCGGGACGATTCGGCACCAGGACGATTCGGCACCAGCGCTGGACGACTCGGCACTTGGGTTTGGACGATTCGGCACTTGGGTTTGGACGATTCGGCACTTGGATTTGGACGATTTGACACATGCTTCTGAGCAACTTGTCACTCATGGGATGGTTTCTAAAACAAAAGAAATGACATTAGGAGAGGATTATATTCCAGGGAAACGACCCCAGAAGTTTCAGAACTGGAAAGTTGAGGACCTCAAGAGTGGGTATCTATGTATGAAAAAATAACGCTTTTTTCTATTCATATTTATTTAGTCATCGAATTCTGGTATAAAAATATAATATTTGTACAACCATGATTAAAAACATACAGAACGAGATAATACATACAAAGCCACACATACAAAATCAGAAAAAGTAGCACTTTTAATAAACAAAGTCATTGTTCAGGGACCATAGATACCGGCACACTTTCGTAGCAATTGGCTAGATGATAACTCCCCATCCGAGTACTGTTTCCAGATCTCAAACAACTTGGCCTGAACCTCTCCTGCTGTCTTCCTCTGACGCCTCTGAAGTTTGCCCTCTGAAATCATCTTCAAAGTGACTGGGATCGATGTTGCCTCTTTGTATAACTCTGCTATCAAAAGATAAAATGGCACCCGTCCTCTGTTGTTCATTCGACTGTTCAATCTATTGTGCCAGCCTTCAACATCGTTGTTAGTCCTGACACTTGACATGAATATACTCCAGTTGTCTATGTTAAAGGTGGTACTCTCTACCCATGTTGATCTAACATATTCTACCAACGTTCTCAGTTTCGGCGTTCCAGCTTTGTCTTCCAATTTTACAAATGCTGGAAGGATATGTTCAGTTGGCAAGAAGGGAAGTGCCATGATTCTTCGAATGTATTTATATACATCATCTTTCTGATTGTACTCAGCCTTAAAATAAAACAAATAGAATAGATTAATGCATTTTGTTTTAAATAAGATACTGTTGACTACAGTTGGGCGGTTTTTTTGATTAATCGTGGGGTTACTCCCTGACCCGAAAGTGTATGCTAAATTTGGGGCTTACGACATAATATAATATTAATTTGATTTATATATTAATTTATTTTAGATGGTTCTATGAAGGAATAACATTTCTTACCTGTACACCAATCTCTTGAACCTTCCTAAAGACGGCTTGAGCCCAGTGGAAGACACATCCCTTGATGGGCATCTCTGGAAATCTTGAACGAATGGCTTGCCAGAGTCCACACTCTAAGTCCACTACTATTCTTTCCAAGGAAATTCTCGACGGTAATCGCCTGTCGATGGCACGTAGTACAGCATAGTAATCGTCCTTTCTTTTTCCTGACATAATGCAAAAAACCAGAGGCAGTTGCTTGATGTTTCCAGACGATTTTACAAATGCGTGTATTGTAAAAAGTTGGACCCATGGTTTGTTGACTACTCGAAATGTACCGTCCATATACCATGTCTTTGCGGTTGCTAAGAGTTCAAGTTGCCTGTTGGTATAAAATAACAAATGCCGTCTGTCGTCTACGGTGATGTCTTTCTTGAAAAAACGAGGCGAATTCTCTTCGGGGAAATCTAATGCATGCTGAAACGAATCAAACGAATTAAATTATATGATGACATTAAAACAACTGTCTCTCCTCGTTCATCTCTCTATTGCCCTC
Organism: Pictodentalium vernedei; assembly: GCA_031216915.1. Lineage (NCBI taxonomy): Eukaryota > Metazoa > Mollusca > Scaphopoda > Dentaliida > Dentaliidae > Pictodentalium > Pictodentalium vernedei. The sequence goes on from CM062295.1 coordinate 695,005,251, forward strand.
TGTGAAGGAGTCCCCATCCTGGATGACTGTCGCTGGACAATAGCAATTTTTGCTGCGCTTTGTGCATCTCTAGAGCGTGTGGTCATTTTTCTGTTTTTTGACCGTAAAGCTGAAGCCGTCATCATGTACTAACATCCTCTTTCCGCGCTCGGATCCATTATTTACTATATGGTATTCTGCTACAGCATCACTCTCCTCTGACACAGTGTTGTCTTCTGCAGTCGATTCCTCTGCAACTTCTTCGGGAATTTGAAAAGATTGTTCTATGTTAAAGGTTGCTTCCGTTGTCTGATTTGTTGATTCAGTAACTGTCCCGAAGGAATGCTCAATAACAAATGTTCGGTTCGGTGGCAGCTGAGATGCTGATGTTGTGTTCTGAAAATAAAAAGAAGACCTGATATTAATAATTTGCATATGTACCGCATAAAGTGAATTCCACCCTCTCTCTCCCTGTCTCTCCCCTCTTTCACTCTCTCCCTCTTTCCCTCTCTCACTTTCTACATCCCTCCATCTCTCTCTCCGTCCCTCCCTCCCTCCCTCATGCATAAATTTGTTGCGACGCCACTTTTGGTTTGATAATATAGCTTATTTACTTACCTGAGTTGAATTGCGACAATCTGTACACGACCATTTGATGTCTCTATTTTGCCGAATCGCCTCTCTATATTCTTGGCGAGTGATGCCAGTGTCACAGGTCCTATGTTGCCATCTCTCACAACCATCGCATCGCAACCCCTCTTGTCTTGGACGAACTGGTAATTCACAGTGTTTGCACAGATCTGAAGACATTATGGAAATGATGACTTGACTCTGGGAACCATGTTCTTTTATACAAATTTTAGTTTACTGAAGCCACATTAAAACACCTGTTGGTGATGATTGGTCATGATTGATCAAAGAGGCCGATATAAAAACTTATTAACAAATTTCAGCCACTGAAAGAAATATACAAACATACTCACCTTGATTGGCCGACAGTTTTGATAATCGTAATCATAACAATCATCACCAAAGAGCACTGATGCTTCCTCATTATTAAAAGAACCGACACAATTCATTAAAATAACAAACTAATAATAAAAGGAAATAAAACAAAACACGTTTTTAGTTTGTTTTTTAATTATCAGAAAAAATTAAACCCGGGTGCCGAGTCGTCCAACACTGGTGCCGAGTCGTCCAGACTCCGGTGCCGAATCGTCCAGACCCTGGTGCCGAATCGTCCAAAAACCTAGGTGCCGAATCGTCTTGGTGCCGAATCGTCCAGCATTCTATCAGACAACGCTTGCTAGAAAATACTGATTTGAATTTCGAGACAGCAAAACAGACTGCCAAATCTCTCGAACTGGCAGAGAAAAATAGTGCTGCATACAATCTTCAAACTCCTCTCAACGCCTTATCAATTTCATCGGCAGACGATTCGACACTTCCTGAGTCCAATCACAAGTCTTCAGCACCAGATACACATTCGACTCCAAATGCTGTACAAAACGCGAGAATACAAACTTCCAATAAACGTTATCAACGAGGACAACCATCTCGTCAACAATATTCTCAGAAATCTTATTGTGGAAATTGTGGTGAAGAACCAGCTCACCCCAGATATCTTTGTTCTGCGAAAAACGTGCGGTGCCCGAAATGTTCGCGTTACGGACACAAAGGTCATATGTGTAGAACAGTGAGGTCAGCTTCAATCGAAGAAAGTTCAGAATTTCCACTGGCTGTTAGCAATACTTCAATTGAAAACACTTCGCCGACTTTGCTACCAAACAATGCTACACACAAAATAGTTGTCAATGATTGTTTACTTACTGCTCTGGTGGACACAGGAAGTTCTGGATCATTCATTAAGAAATCGACTGTTCTCAAGTTAAAACTTCACATCGATCCATCATCGAACACTGTTACATTCGCTACTAGTGACTGCAAAACTTCCATTAAAGGTAGCTGCTGGGTGAGAATGTCATTGCAAGAGCGCACCTATAATGTGAGACTCCTCGTATTGGACAACCTTGTAACAGATGTTATTCTCGGCCGAGACTTTCTGTCCAAACATAAAACTGTGAATTTTTCTTTCGGTGGACCAGAGAAAGAACTAACTATTTGTAAAACTGAAACTGGGACAAACTTTTCCGCTGACATAGAACCTCAATCGATATTTCATAATTTGAGTGAGGATTGTAGGCCTATTGCTACCAAATCAAGACAATTCAACAGAGAGGACCAGAAATTTATCACCCAAGAAATAAGCCGTTTACTATCAGAGGAAGTCATTGAACCGAGCAAGTCGCCCTGGCGATCTCAGGTGCTCATCGTTAAGAATAACAATAGAAAGAAACGCCTGGTAGTCGATTACTCAAGAACAATAAATCGCTTCACCCAGTGCGATGCCTACCCTATGCCACGAATCGACAACATGGTTAACTCTCTGGCACAGTATAAAGTCTACACTACCTTAGATCTCAGAAAAGCGTACAATCAGATTCCAATTCCCGAATCAGAAAGAGACTACACGGCATTTGAGGCAAATGGCAAGCTTTATAATTTTCGCAGAATTCCCTTCGGCGTTACCAATGGAGTTGCGGCCTTTCAGCGAGTTATTGATGCTATCATTGAAGAAAATGGATTGAAACAAACATTTGCCTACGTGGACAATATTACAGTTGCGGGAATCGATCAGGCCGATCATGACCGAGAACTCGCAAAGCTATTATGTGTTGCCGAAAAGTACAATCTTTCCTTCAATCATGATAAAACCGTATTATCTCAAACTGAAATCAACCTCTTGGGTTATACGATAAAACATGGTGAAATGAGCCCAGATTCCGAAAGAATGCGTCCTCTGCTCGAGATGCCTGTACCTACGAATAAACCAGAGTTAGCCAGAGTTCTTGGTATGTTCGCCCATTACTCTAAGTGGATTCGGAACTTTTCGGCTTTAATAGGGCCACTGACATCTGTTGATAAATTCCCATTAGATAATGACCAAGTTTCGTGTTTTAGAAAACTGAAACAAACAATTGCTGACTCAGTTATTGCTTCAGTAGACGACAGTCTACCGTTCACAATAGAGACAGATGCCTCTGACATTGCAATTGGCGCGACACTGAACCAGAACAATCGCCCAGTGGCCTTCTTCTCAAGAACATTGAACAACAGTGAGCGCAATCATTCTTCTATTGAAAAGGACGCATACGCAATAGTAGAAGCTATCAGAAAATGGAGTTTCTATCTTGTTGGCAGACGTTTTTCGGTCATCACAGACCAGAGAGCGGTCTCATTCATATTCGATGAAAGTCATAAAGGAAAATTTAAAAATGACAAAATCCAAAGATGGAAATTGGAGTTATCGTGTTATTCTTACGACATCAAGTTCCGACCGGGTTGCTTAAATACCACTGCTGATGCGTTGTCGCGCATTACTGCAAACATAACCATGAATCATTCGATGGAAAACTTGCAAAACTGCAAAATGATCTGTGCCATCCTGGAGTAACAAGACTATTGCAATACATTAGGAGCAAGAACATGCCATACTCCACCGAAGAAGTAAGGAAAATCTGTAATAACTGCAAAACATGTTGTTTGTTGAAACCAAGATTCTACAATAAACCTCCATCGCAACTGATAAAAGCGACCTCACCCTTCGAAAGACTGAATATTGATTTTAAAGGACCTATCCCATCTTCATCCAAGAATAAGTATATCCTTATGATTGTTGATGAATACAGCAGATTTCCATGGGCATTTCCCTGTGCCGATGTCAGTAGCAAAACTGTGATCACTTGCTTAACTCAGTTGTTTAGTGTATTCGGGATGCAAAAATATATTCACTCGGACAGAGGTGCATCATTCATGAGTACCAATTGGAAGGAATTCTTACAGAGGAGCGGAGTCATGACCAGTCGAACAACACCCTATAATCCGACAGGGAACTCTCAATGTGAGTGCTTCAACGGCATAATTTGGAAGTCGATTCTGTTAGCTCTTCATTCACGTGGGATGTTGAACAGTGACTGGGAAAATGTACTACCTGTTGCGTTACACTCATTACGTTCACTAATCTCAACCGCTACTAATGACTCACCTCACGATAGACTCTTCAAATTTGCTTGCCATACCAGTAACGGAACTTCTCTACCGACCTGGCTAACCATTCCCGGACCTGTTCTGTTGCGAAGATTCGTTTGGAATAGTAAATATGACCCATATGTTGATGAAGTCGAATTAGTGGAAGCCAACGATCAATATGCATATATTAGATTACCGAACGGGTAAGAGAAAACTGTCTCAACTAAAGACATTGCACCTTCCGCACCATCGCTTGTTGACGGTGTTCAACCCAGGGATATTGCATCTCCAATTCCATCTCTAATAGAGCAAAATGTTGATGGTGATATTAATATTGAAAAATTTCCTGTTGTACCCAATTTGGAAAGCACTGAATCTGCGCATACCAATGGTTATAAATCTATCAACACTGACAAGGAGACAGATAATGTTGAAGAACGTAAAACGGAGGCCGAGCCGCAAGGTGATCCACGTACAAACATTCGTCGATCGTCACGAATCAAAAGAGCACCAAAAGTTCTCGATCTTTGAATTTACAACAAAAACTTAGAATACAGTACAAGTTAATCTCAATGGTGGGGGTGAATGATATAGACGTTTTCCGGAATTCGGTTACATGTTTCGTTTCGTTTCTTTTCTGAATCAGACTTTAGTTTAGCTGTTTACAAATATTACTTCCTGTAATCCTGTTGCTGAAATTTTATTGATTAAAACCTAAACGTATGAAAGTCAATAATTACGAGTCCTTAAGAAACAATAAGCTACAACGCTACTCCTCGTATCCCACATAGGTTACGACATTCAGTGCCCGAAATATTTAGATCCACTAACATTCCACCACCGACTGCAGTCATCCACAAACAGGTTTCAGCACTGCCTCGTCCATCCTAAGTCAAAACCAACATAATGGCCAAACAGCAGCCGGCGAGGAATATTGGGATTGGCTAATTGGTCCTCGGTTCCGAGGTGACGATAGCTGTTGTTAGTTTAACAGTTCTGGTGAGAATTAAGGAAGAAGAAGAGAAGAGAAAAAGCAAGAAATAGTAGAAAGTAAAGTATATAAACAAAAAGAAGATAGAAAATAGTGGGTAAGCCATCCTGAACACGTGTACACGTAACTTGAAAAAAAATTATTGAAACAGTGTCAGATGCGGCCAGTCATACTTAAATAGGGAAATTGACATAGTATCTATGGGATAACCTAGAAAATGCTCACTTTGATGCCCAGCAATTAAAACGCTTACTCATTATAATAAAATCCTGAACTGAGTAGAACATAAGACGGTTCTCGTTGCTACTTAGGGATTCTGAGCCAAACAATAAGTATGACACATTTGTTACAAACGGGAGGAGACGAATCGTATGATTACGGAAATCCGAAAATATTGGACACTCTAACAGAAAATGTCGAGGTGTCTCGCGCATTCCACACTGACCGAATGGATGAGACGATAAGTGATTGTCGTGCTGATGGGAATTGGGACTACTGCAACCTAACCGAAGTCAACAGTGATGTATCTGTGCGACACGAGATTTGGCTCCACAGTAAAAAGGTGGTGGACGAAGGTTCCCACCCTTTAAGAAGGTTTTAAAATTACCCAATGATGCGTTTTCTCGGACAGATAACGGCAGCTTATTCCACTCATCTGTAGTGCTTGGGTAAATGAGGATTTATAGTGTTCTATTCTACAAAATGGTACTCGTTGGTTATGGGCTGAAAGGAGAGACGGGTTCGTACTCGAGATAGGCGGATGAACTTTATTGCTGATATAAGGAGGCACCATACGATGATACATTTTACACACCCATCAAAACACTCCACGACAGGGCCGATATCCCCACCATTAAAGGCCGCCTAGCCACCCTGACCGCGAAAAATCATGACCGGTTAGCCGACAGCGAACTAATCTCCGAACTTGGAGCCATTTGCGAAAGCCGACAAAAGCCCCAAAATTGCAATCAAAACTAAGACCGCTCAAAAAATAAAAAAAACTAGGGAACGAGAAGGTGAACCAACAGGCAGAAAAACAGCTTAACTATGGCCTTTTACCAGAAAGGGCTGCCTACACCGACTCAAGTAAAATTACATCAGGATCAAATATTGTTATAGAACTAAATAAATAGGGAACGAGAAGGTGAATAAACAGGCAGAAAAACAGCTTAACTGTGGCCTTCTACCAGAAAGGACTGCCTTCACCGACTCAGCTTAAGATTAAACCTTAAGATTGAACAAGATGTGCTACTTTTATCTTTACAGTTTGCATACTTTAATGAAAACTAATTCTACCTTCTTCTTTTAAGCAGGCACACAGAAGATGCTTTTTGACCAGCACTCCAATAACCGCTACAGAGAGTCTAACCGTTATGGAAACAGTCACCCTCACGGTTCCTGAACATCCTCCGCTCCATCCCTAAAAGTGGTCGACCACTTTAAAGGAGACGAGCGTTGGTCCTGTGTCCCGCTTCGGCCCCTTTTTGTAAGCGCATTGCGCGTCTTTGTGTCACAGCCCATTAGGATTACAATGCAGGCCTGCCCCCGAACCAGGGAAGTTCGGGTCTTCTTCTTGGTGGTCCCCGAAAGGGGCCGTTGTTGTTTCCTTCAAAGACATCCTATCAAACAGAGACAGCCTGAGGCAGATTATACTTGCCAGTGATGGCCAACACTTAAAATCATCTCCGAAGTGGCAGACTATACTTGCCCGAAAATCTAGATAGACTGCACCCTCGGGGAGAGGTCGTACCTTTGTGAGAGGACCCAACCTCCCACACTGGTCCTCACCAGAGGGTTCAACCGACATCAGTCAAAGAGACTTTCACGCCGCAACCGGTGACACCTGCCGAGTACCTGAACCTGTTCCTCCTTCATCACGAGTAGACATGTGGAAATTAATCATTTACAGCCAATGAGGGTCGAAAGGGACTTGCTCCCCATATCGTCCCTGCGCGCCTTCAGCGCGTTAAACCATTCCATTCGATACATTTTGAAAAACTGTTATTAACTTCAGTTTTCGACGTCTCTCCTGCAGTGGGTCCCATTTAGTTTCTGCATATGAAAGTGTCTTGCTAGCGCTGACCGTCGCCCCAGTGACAATTCGATCAGAAGCGACCTGAATTTTTTCCAATTCGGCCAATTTGATTGTTCAGCCGTTTCCCCAAACAGTATTAGCATATTCAAGGAGCGGTCTTATGAAGGCAAAGTATATTCTTTCCAGAATTTTACGGTCAAGTTTGAATTTGTGTTTTCGTAGCAAATCCAACCGGGGCCAGGCTTTGGAGCAAATATAGTTGATGTTGTCATTCCATTTATTTAAAAGCACTCCTAGATGTTTGTGAATTTTGACTTCTGAGATCTGTGCACCACCTAGAAAAAGTGGCGGAGGTACATTGCGATCGTTCTTCCGTGAGACAAGCATGCTCTCACTTTTGAGGGGGTTAAACTCAACCAACCATTTTTTGGACGAGTGTTCTATTGTCTCAAGGTCATTGTTTAGTATATTTGACGCCAGTTCGGAGTTTTCAACTATAAGGTACAAGGAAGTGGCATCGGCAAAAAGGCGAATACTACTGAGTAAGTTATCGGTTATATCGTTGATATAAATAAGGAACAATAGAGGACCCAATATTGATCCTTGGGGAACACCAGGAGAGATTGGTCGCCACGACGACAGAATGACAGAATAATAACGTAAGAGGCTCGCTGAGGGATGATTTGCATTCACTTAAAAGACGGGGACTGAAGAGGTCTGGGCCCGACGCCTTGGACGCCTTGATTAATTTCATTGCTTCGAATACTTCAGTACATTGTAGGGTTATTTCTGTTTATTCTGTGGAAACGGTTATATAAACGCTTGCAAGCTCACTGATCCACAACCTTGTGTACTATGATTACATCGTTTTCGAAAGTTTGGAAATAAATATTATTTAAATTCAAAAGACGACGAAAGACAGAAGGCACGTATTACACAATCTACTTTTCATTGAGATTTGCACGTTGACCTATTGTATAGAGCCATCAGAAATATGTTTGGTGGAACATCTTCATTATCACACTAGATTGTATTAATCCGTCATTTCAGTTTAAGAAATTCTTGAAAGGTCTTGATTCTGTATTGTTTAACTAGGTCATGTTGAGGGCTTATTATTGAAGTTCCAACATATAAGCTGTTATCATTAGAGTATTTTCTACAATATACTTGTTGATGTTGACCTAAATGAATATGCGTGAAAAATGTGTGCAATTTACGTGAAAGTGATTTGGCATACCACAGGTGTGATCCGATGATAGAAATTAGTAAAACTGACATTGTTTCGTTTGCAGATAAAACCAAAACAAACTAAAACATTCAAAACCACCTTGTCACAACTCTAAACGAATGAAAACAAAAATGCCAAGTCTTCATCAAGAGGTGTTAATACAAAACACTGAAATTGAACTGATATAGATGCACTATGGAATAAAATAGACTCCAGAGAATATTTAACAAAGAAAATGACTGATGTCAGACTGAAAACTGTTTGGTTACAATAGTCTTCTCTATTGCATAAATATGAATGGAACATGTGTAAAGTTCCATGTACTTTATGTATATCTATCTACATGGCTAGTAATTTTGGGTGTGTGAAGATGGGGTTGTAAGGTGGTCCTAACGAATGAGTATTGAGCCCCGCCTATGACATTCAAAAAGCTATCTGAGCTTTCTAATTCATACTGGCATCAAATAATCGTTTCATGGTTTCATCGTATTTGTGCATTTGAATACGGATTCATTGTTACCTGTAATATAATATAAAAACACTTTGGTCGGCCGCTGATTTGTCTTGGTTCTCAGGTGAGAAGGCCTTGGTTACCCTCGTGTTTCCAACTGCCTCCCCATTCTCACGCTTCTCCTCTCTTCCCAACACTCGGAGACGAACTGCTTGATGACATGATGCCATCCAGTGCCCCATTCTTCCCAAGAGTTACAAACAACTCGAACCAAAGACAACTCGGACCAAGACAACTCGGACCACTTTTGAAGACAACTCGGACCACTTTTGAAGACAACTCGGACCAACATTGAAGACAACTCGGACCACTTTTGAAGACAACTCGGACCAACTTTGAAGACAACTCGGACCACTTTTGAAGACAACTCGGACCAACTTTCTTCAAAGTTGGTCCGAGTTGTCTTCCAGGTGTTCCAGGGTCTCCCCCATGCCTAAATTACACATCTGACATTCCTTTTCAGTGTTTTCCCCAAAGCTCCAGGGACCACGACCTCAACTTGAACAATAATGACCTCCCAAAGGTGCCATCCCCCATGACTCTTTCTCTGACGATTCGTTTATCCTGGGTTGTCCCTGCTTCTATGTCTGAGATCTCCAAGCCCCACTTGTTACCGGAGCAACCAGAAGTGTCAGCAGAACTCTACTTTACGCCGAAACTGGATGGGAACCCCTAAAAACTCGGAGAGAAAAATACAAATTTGAAACAGTGTTTTAAAATGTACCATAAACTAACCCCAAAATACTTATCTTGTCTAGTCCCCCCCCCCCCCCCCCCCCCCCCCCCCCCACCACCACAGGCCGCATCCCATCGTTTTGATCTCCGTCGAAATGAAGACTTGACAGTACCCTTCTGTCGAACTCAGTCAAACACGATGTTTTTTCTGCCTAGCACAACAAGTCTCTGGAATAATCTGCCGCAACACGTCCGAAACAACAACTCATTCCCGGAGTTTCGAGTTACCCAAACCAAAACAAAATACTTGTTCCTAGTTTCTTTTTTCACGACAAATCGCGCCAAGCACAAATATTCCACCGCCGATTACGTTTATCCTGCAGTAATCTCAACGATCACCTTTTCAAAAACCATCTTCGTTTGTCACCTCTTTGTGTGTGTGGAGCTCAACTAAAGCTGGGAAACAACTACCCACTATTTATTCCACTGCCCACTTTTCAGCCGAGAAAGAACCGACACCTTAGGTGAGATAACTCATTTTATTGATACAGATATATTGCTAAACAGATGTGTTGGCCCTGTTGGGTACAGTCAAGGCGTTAATAAACAAATTTTTGAAAAAAAATTACATGATTTTATTAATGTTAGTAAACGTTTTTAAATAATGATCCTGTCATAAATCAACAATCTTATTGCTATCATGAATGTGCATAACAAATGTCGTCCTCTGCACGTCAGTTCCCATCGATTTCATTAAGTGGAAGTGCTACGACTATTCATGACGTCAGCTGTGAGTCTTGATTAACTTTGAGTAATAAACATACCACAAGAATCACAACCTATGAGATGCTAAGACTCCATGGATGTATTGCCTTGACACTAATGGCCGTTTAGGCGTTTCATCACATCTGCTCCTCCTGGTTACAGATTCTCTATGACTGTCTCTACCTTTCTACTCTTCTTCAGAACAAAAGAGCAATTCTGACTTTGGACAATCCTACGCACAGATTGAATATATCGCCTTAAATTTGTACTATGTAATTTTTTTTTCAAGGAACCAGCTTACATAAGCCTCAAGCTTGATGCTGAATCCGTTTCCATGATTTTGTGAATTGATGTGTGCATTGTAAGTGTGTGCATCTACAATCTGGAATAAAATATTGTTTAAACTAAAACGTAGTTTACTTGCTCGTAATGCGGTCTAAAGCTTCCCGAATCACTGAATTGTCACGTGCTCTATATCGCTTGTGCGTAATATTTCATTGATTTAATAGTTAATATACGTTTAGAGGCGTATTGAGGTTTTGAACCATAATTTCTTATCCCAACCGGAAAATAGGAGCACCAATAATAGTTGAGCGAGTTAAACGACACATAAAATCCCAAACCTGCCCCTCCCAACGATATATGTTCCCACTTAACACCCTATTATGTTTCTATTAGTTTATTATATGCTAGCCTGCGAACTATTGCATATTATCTAAAAGATATTTCTCGATACTCGATATCTATCGACTTGGTGGATACAAGGAATACACCCCCCCCCCCCCCTCCAAGTACCTTCCTAAATGACGTCACGCTTCGGCGCGTGACGTCGCCTTGAAGGAACGATTAGCTGTTTTTTGTTATTGTTTTGAAACGTTTGTGTTTGCAGTCGAATTGGGTTGACTATTGCGCAGTAAAATGTCACGTAACAAATAACAAAAAGAAAATCTACGCTATTTTAATGAATATCGGGGAATTATCTCAGGAGTGTGGATCGGAAAGTTTTATATTTCACGAGCCCATAGCGTAAATACCCTCTATGTACTGGGATCGAGAAGGGTCCGCCCTGAGAAGATTCGGCCTTGGATTTTTCGGTTTTCGGCCCTGGCAAGATTCGACCCGTGTACTCAGTGATTGACAGCTTATTTAATAAGCTGTCAGTCACTGAGTTCACGAGTCAAATTTTCCAATAGTCGATTCATGTTCTGTCTGTGGGTTTGGCAATTGACGTAATTGACAAGTGACAAAACTATTGACATGCGGTTTAATGTAATTATTTATTAATTCTAATAACATTAGATAACATTATTTCACAACTTAACAACACAAAAACTCAAACTCTACAATTTTACATATTATATACAACACGTCACACAAAGCACAGGAACGATGTGGGATTTGAAATCCCTTGCGACCCGAATAACTTTATTTGCTTATTAATTCATATGATAGGGGGTGGGGGTGGGGGGCATAGAGTGAGAGGGGCAATAATAGTTAATGTAGTAAACAAACAAACAAGCTCGGTGGTAATTTTCAAGAGTCAATCAACAACAATAAAGATATCTCTACAGAATATCACAATAAAAAGAAATGCAATTCTCAATAAAACTCATTAAAAAAAAATTTACAAAAAATATATATTTGTAGCAAAAATAATCAACATATATTCAAATAATAACTTTTCCAAATAACTGAATAAAATATAAATTTAAAAAAATTAAACTCAAAATGAGAAGGGAGCCCGGAAGCTCAGTGGTAGCCAGACTGTTGGATTTCTCTGGTAGGGGTCCCGAGTTCGACCCCCGTCCGGGACGACCCGCATTGTGTCCTTGGGCAAGGCACTTTATCCCGGTTGCCTACATGGGAGCACGATGACGCCGTGTACTAAGGCGCACTGCACGTCGATGGTGCACATGTCTTCAACCGCTGCAACCCTGCTTGAGCGGAGCTTGAACAGAGTTAGAATTTTGAGTAGCTGACAAGTTGCTCGTCCATGCTCGGTGGATCTCTCCTGGTACTCAGGCTTCCTCCACCCGTAAAACTGTCACAGTCACGATTCGCCATTATGCACAAGTATGTGACGTTAAACACCAATAAATAATAATAAATAAATTACAAAGTGAGAAGATTCGGCCCACCACCAGGGCTGAATCTTCCCGGCCGAATCCTCCCAGGGGTGATCTTTCCCGACCCTATGTACTCCTCGAGAACTGAGTACATCTCCAAACGCACCATCTCTCCTTGTCTATTAACCCCGTTACAGCTCCGTGCATACACGAGTTACTCCTACTGATATAATATCACAAACAAATTCGTTGTAACAACGTTAACATTCCAAAGATTCTCTTGAAATTTCACTTTGAATCATAAAAAAATCAAGTCATTTGCTTGGAATTTCAACGTACAGAAGCCCATTAGGGACATGTGAAAAACGACTTAATTATCTCGTGCGCACAACTTAATTTTTTTTTTTTCACACATGTAATTTTTTTTTTTTTTTCACACATGTAATTTTTTTTCTTCACATGTCCCTAATGGGCTTCCGTATCAACGTGCGATGTTCCGATCATTAAAATTCAAGCCGTCATTATCGGAAATATCCGATTTCTATCAACCCACGTGAGCTCCGATAAACCCATTGCTGATTAGCCATCTTTGACGTTAATGACGTGCAAGGTCAGAGGTAACTTCGGGTAAACAATTCGATCAGACTATCTATCAAGACTGTCATACATGCGATAGAAACGAGAAGATGTGCATTTTCGATTTAATACTAATAAAGATAGAAAAAATAACATACTTTCAACACTTCATTTAATGGACAGGGCAAAATAATATTGATTTTTTATTGAAATGAATACCGCAATGAACCCCTTCCCACAGGCGAAGGTAGACTCGACATCATGGTTTTGTTTTGTTGACGAGTGACAAAACTGCAGATATATCACTGAAATGACACAAAAATGTATGCGCGAGTGAAAATGCAAACCTTGGGTATCCAAGCAACCAACCCATACAAATATTTTCAAGCATAACACACAGATGTTCCAGCTGAAAGAGGTTGGGGATGGAGGGAGGCGTGGTCCCTAAAAGTGAATGAAAATCGTCTGCTATTAGCAGTATCGCGTGTCTACTAATAATATTTCGTCCATATACAGTACAAGTCAAAATGAGTTGAAGAATAACCACTACCAGTATAAACTCTAGATGTAATGTTTCCTATACTAATAACACAAGAATCGGATATAAAAAATATGTACATATACATGTATCCTGTAACCTTTTTTGACATGTTTTGGGTTTATACACACTATTAAAGAGGGTTTATTGCATTGGAATTCCTTTTGCACTATATTTTCCAATGCATAGAAATTCAAAATGTAATTTATAATGTCCACGAAAGAATATTATTTCAGGAAAACTAAATTTTTTGGTTGACGTAGCTTTGATATGCCAAAAACCATACGAATGAGTGTTGGAAATTTACCCTTTTGGTACTGTTAATTCTTTTTATCTCAACCACAGGTACTCGGCACAAGCTGGAAAATCGAAAGAAAAATGATATTTGATTCCATTTTTGAATCTATGTTGACGTGCCCCTATAATGGTATATAAATATTAAAAAGGTAAACAACTCGCTTTTCGAAAACGATAGCACTCATCTTCGTTTTTCCCCTCTCAAATTTGATTCACAAAACGTATCCAACAATACCCAGTATCAATGGAAAGGGGAATGAATAAGCTTTACAATGGTGTATTACACGACCGTTAGGTGTTCTTGGGTTGTTCATGACAACTGGGAGAAGTCGCAGAAAAGGCCTAAAAACATTTAGTCGGACAAGAAAGTGCACAGTGAAATGAGGTTTACGAGCGACAATTATCCGATTTATTATAAATAATTCGAGGTCCCGTTGTATATGGAGGGCAGATTCAAATATTAACCGTATACCTTTATCAATTACTAATCTCGGATCCACATTTATTATTTTCTGGAGTTCACATTTAACGTTTATACACTTCTTAGCCGTAACTTTGACATTTTCCCCAAGCTGACCAGAGTGGACGGCGTCCTTAGATACGCGACTTCCGCAAAAGCTTTCCCCATTCTCCCATTGGCTTATTTTCATCGATGATTTTCTCGGCATAAATAGTAGCCAATGGGATGTCATTGTGCTTCTATGGATGCCGCTAGCTTGTTCAAAGCGAAGGGAAGGTAAAAAAAAATGTATAAACGGCAAATGGGGTAATACTTTTTGCCGGTAAAAAGGACGGTACCCGGTAAAAAGGACGGTAAGTGTATAAAAACTACGTTTTAAAGTACTAAATGTACCTCTGAAGGTATGAAAAGTGAATATTTAAGGAAGCTTAAGCAATAATAAATATATACAAGAAAGATTAAGTATTGTTTATTTTAATGTAGACTATTTTCAAGACAAAATAGTTCATTTCGCCATCGACATCGATCGACACGCCATTTTGTGCAAGGAAAACAACGATTTTGCTGAGGTGCACGACGGGGTGAATATTATCATACTTGCTCGATGGAGGTGTAGCTAATTTTAGATGTTTCTGTTCACTACGAGGGGATTTAACAGAAATATTTTTTTGAGAGAAACCATTTATAATTTGAAAATAGTCTAAGATAAAACAAACAATACTCAATCTTCGTTTTATATTGCGTACGCTTTATTAAATTGTCACTTCACACATTCAGAGGTACATTTAATACTTTAAAACAGTTTTTTATACGTTTACCGTCCTTTTCACCGGCAAAAAGTTGTGTTCAAGCTTTTTTTTTAAACGGGGGTTCATATTTTATTTTCAGTTAGCGTTTCGCCAAACACATGCCGAGGTGACAATAAATATTAAAACCAACCATACATCAGTGGATACTAGTTCTAGATTCCTGTAAGTCCCACCTCAGTGATACCCATGTGAGCCTGTTAAGACAAGGGCTCTTTGTGCTCACTCCACCAATCCCTATGTGTGAGCTCACAGTGGTGGGCCTTGGGGGAGGGGGGGGGGGGCTGCGGGACCCCAAATGCAAACCGTAACTTACTGTTTTTAACCCCCATGTTTCCTCAGGAGGCACCAGAACCGATCTGAGAGCTTCAGAATTTGAAAAAAAAAAATCCAGGAAAAGGCCCACAACCGTGGGAAGGAATACGCCCAATTCCATAGTTCAAGTCACTGAAATATGCCAGCGCTATGTCGATCTTGCCCCCCCCCCCCCCCCCCCCACCCACCATTTCGAAAATATGGGAAATGGATTATATATCTAGCGGGGCGTAGCCAGGATTCTGTAATATGGTGGGGGGGGGGGGGGGTAATCATATTATGAACAATTCACTAGTTATTAATTCCAATCGCCCGCTAGGCACATTAGTGTCTATCATACACAATATGTATAGTTGGCGACTGGAATTAACAAGCAATAGAAAAAAAACATGATTTTGTACAAAATAATCTTATAAAACGTTGACCGTTACAAACAACTAATGACCAACCCAATTGTAACGGCCAAAACCGGCCAGCGCTATATTCGAAAATCGCCATTCAATTATTTATATATTTTAATTTTCTGCTTCTAAAACATAGCTTATGACCCTTGATGGGAACGAGCGCGTTGCGGACTTTAGGCCCAAGTTTGGACTACCGTCTCATCAGAGTGATAACGCGTCTGATGGCTATAGACACACAGGCGTAACGTAGTTTATTCAAGCTAATTCCAGACAGAAACTGGCCGCCAATCCCCAAAAAACAGTATGTGACAGTTGGCATTTTCATTTTTTGGGGGGGAGGGGGGCAAACCCCACAACGACCTTCGAAATATCATGACTGCCCCCCCCCCCCCCCCCCCCCCCCCCCCGCTACGCCCCTACTAGATAAAAAAAAAAAATCCATTTCATATTTTCGAAATGGTGTGTGTGGGTGGGGGGGGGGGGGGGGGGGGGGGGGCTAGATCAATATAACGCTTGAACTATGAAATTGTGCGTATTGCCTCCCACGATTATGATCCCTTCCCAGGATATTTTTTTTCTTCAAATTCTGAATCTCTGAGCTCGATTCTGGTGCCTCCTGGGGAAACATATGGGTTAAAAACAGTTGTGGTTTGCATTTGGGGGCTTTCAGCCCCCCCCCCCCCGGCCCACCACTGGGAGCTCACACATAGGGATTGGTGGTGTGAGAACAAGGCGCTCCTGTCTTAATAGGCACCCGTGAGTATCATTGGGGTAGGACATACAGGAATCTAGAACTATAGTATCCACTGATGTGTGGTTGGTTTTAATATTTATTATCACCTCGGCATGTGTTTGGCAAAACGCTATCTGAAAGTAAGTTATGAACCCCGTAAAAAGAAATAGCTTGAACACAACTTTTTTGCCGGTGAAAGGATGGTAAGGGGTCCTCCTAAACACCGGAATGACACGGAATGACGCGGAATGACACGGAATGACATCTATTTCTTATTGACCAGCAAATTTTATTTAATTAAATTAATCATCAGCACATTCTAACATTGAAAAAATATAACATGTGGTAACAAAATATATTTTTTCAACTTGACGAGGGACAGTTTGAAAACACCGGAATGACAGATCTATAACTAAACAGAATGATAATACGGCGGTCCTACTAATTACCGACCAAAACAGTCCAAAAGTGCTTATTACCGACCAAAAGCCAGTAAGTATCGACCAAAAAAAATAAATGAGTCCCGACCAAAAAAGATTTTTTTTAGAATCTTGAAGGTTTTAGTCAGTGATTTGTGGGTGATTAAAAATAGAAGTAGCGGCCGGCCTCCAGCTCGAGAGAATTTCCAGGGAAGGGGGTATCGTAGGGGATAAGGTGAGGCATTATTCATAAGTCGGGGTTTTGTCTCCGTAAAATGGGGTTATTGTGGTGTCATATATTGTTTCATGTATATTCTGAAAGTTGGAAATAAATATTGTTTAAACTAAACGAAAAGTGATGGCGATGAATAAATGAAAGGTTTTAGCGCGTCGAAGGCGCGCAGGGACGTTGTGGGAAGAAGAGAAGAGAACAGAAAAGAAAAACAAACAGCAACGCCGGTTCGGTAGCGGCCCCGGTATCTGACCATTACAAAAGAGGAGTGGAGAAAGCTCTAACAGTTTAGTTTTGAAGAACCGGGAGTCATGTGGATGGGGCCAGCCAGTATATATTCCCAGACATTTAAACCTCGGGGAGGGACGGGAGACCCGGCAGCAGGTGAAGACTTTCCTCGCTGTTTGCAACTCCCACGGTAACAGGAGGCAAGTGATGGCGATGAATGAAAGGTTTTAGCGCGCCGAAGGCGCCCAGGGACGATGTGGGATTTGAAAATCCCTTGCGACCAGGTTAACCTAATTTTGTTTCACTTGGATGACACAGACCTAGCTTACCTATTGTCTCAAATGAGATCTTAAGGGGTATCCACGCGGTTATTGTTTCCATGCAGTTCACCTTTAGGGTGCCATCAAAACCCCGAGGGAAAGAGAGAGAGAGAGAGAGAGAGAGGGGGGGGGGGGGGGGGGGGGGGTCCAGTCGGTTTCGGCATGGCGATGGTAAAGGTTTGAGTCCGCCATGGTAGGGCGAGCCAAATGTTGTGCCAAGGCAAATTGAATGGGGGAAGAGAAAAGAAAACCACAAACAGAAACGCCGGTTTAGTTTAAACAGTATTTATTCAAGAATTTGTTAACTGTATTCATTTCACAAGAAACGATGAAAGAATAAGCAACATAAAATACAATAGAACACAGAATAACAAAGATATGCAAATAGATATAGGTAGCTATGTCAGGGAGGGATTCGACAGAAGGCTGATAGCTTATGTTAGTCGTCTCCAAGCTCGTTTATCAGTTTTCTCAAGCAGGTTAGATGAGCTCACATGTCGTCACCCGATTGTCCGGCTCCTGGTACGTCTGATTCGGTAGCGGCCCCGGTATATTGACCATAGCGGTTACAAAAAAGGAGTGGAGAAAGCTCCAACTATTTAGTTTTGAAAAACCGGGAGTCATCCATCAAGCCTTCTGGGAAATGGGATGCCGTAAGTAATATATGAGGTATCTGGTAATCCTTCGGAAATTCCAAATAGACCACCCCCCCCCCCCCCCCCCCCAGAAAAAAAAAATTAAATGAAGAATTTTGTGAAAACATCAGTTATATCACTCCCTCAGAAGTAACCAGTTTAGGGTTTAAAGTTTACGGGGGTGTTAGCCAAGCTTTATTAGTCGTAACGAGGGGATATGGACTAATCACTACAACAACATTACACTTTCCGTTTTTATTTACAAAAAATGGGATTAGTTAGCATTCAGTGATGAGCATCAGTAAAACTTCGGCCAAACAAGTAGGCTACTGCATTGTCGAAACACACTCCCTCGGGAGTTTCAATGCCTGCCGACTTTTCAGTTTAGTTGGAACGAAACATGCAAAATTGTCATTCATCATGACGATCCGTGTTCTAGGTAGGTTTTAAACACCATCTGGGGGCTAAAACTATTAATTTTGTGTGTCATTCCGTGTCATTCCGCGTCATTCTGTGTCATTTCGCGTCATTCCGTGTCATTCCGGTGTTTAGGAGGGCCGATGGTAAGGGTATAAAACAATGTTTTAAAGAACTAGGTGTACAGCTGAATGTGTGAAAAGTGACAATTTAATGAAGCGTACGCAATAATAAATATATATAACGAAGAGTAAGTATTGTTTGTTTTATTGTAGAATATTTTCAAATTATAAACAGTTTCTCTCCCAAAACCTTTCTGTTAAATCCCCTTGTAGTGAACAGAAACATCTAAATGCTACGCACACGAATTAGTTACACCTCCATCGAGCAAGTAATATTCACCCCGTCGTGTACCTCAGCGAAATCGTTGTTTTCCTTGCACAAAATGGCGTGTCGATCGATGTCGATGGCGAAATGATCTATTTTGTCTTGAAAATAGTCTACAATAAAACAAACAATACTTAATCTTCCTTCTATATATTTATTATTGCGTAAGCTTCATTAAAAAATCACTTTTCACACCTTCAGAGGCACATTTAGTACTTTAAAACGTAGTTTTTATACACTTACCGTCCTTTTTACCGGATACCGTCCTTTTTACCGGCAAAAAGTATTACCCGGCAAATGTGATCGCCAGAAATGAATAAATGTGGATCCGAGATTAGTAATTGATAAAGGCATACGGTTAATATTTGAATCTGCCCTCCATAGAAGATGGGACCTCGAATTATTTATCATAAATTGGATAATTGTCGCTCGTAAACCTCATTTCACTGTGCACTTTCTTGTCCGACTAAATGTTTTTAGGCCTTTTCTGTGACTTCTCCCAGTTGTCATGAACAACCCAAGAACACCTAACGGTCGTGTAATACACCATTGTAAAGCTTATTCATTCCCCTTTCCATTGATACCGGGTACTGTTGGATACATTGTGTGAATCAAATTTGAGGGGGGAAACACGAAGATGAGTGCTATCGTTTTCGAAAAGCGAGTTGTTTACCTTGTTAATATTTATATACCATTACAGGGGCACATCAGCATAGATTCAAAAATGGTATCAAATATCATTTTTCTTTCGATTTCCCAGCTTGTGCCGAGTACCTGTGATCTCAAACATTGGAAAATGGATTGATAAGAATCTCCATACAATGTAATCCACACACCTCACTGCCTGACCCTTAATTAACAAACTGACTGCAACCTCACACATAATTCATGAATTAGCAGGTAAAAATGTTTTTTTTTAAGTTTTGTACAAGGCACATAATGTGATCTATCATCGGAACAAGATTGTTCCTCCGAGGATCACATGATTTGATTTGCTTGAGGCTTTTTGTGTAAATTTGAAAAAATTAAATTTAACTTTCCAGTTTTAATGTTATCTGTGGGTAAAGGTTTAAAAAGTAAAGTACAAAATATATTATACTGCTTTTTGTGATCAGAGTACTACAATTGTAGATTATTTCAGCAAGTCAAAACTTCTTGTTTTAAATTTGTTTTATAATCACGAAATATTGAAATGTGGGTATGGCTACAGTCGAATAACTTTTAATAGAACTAATCTGTAAATGAACAATTATTTATTTAATAGCCAAGTATGAAATGTCTGGAAAAAAGACTTCTTATGAATATAAATGCATGGTACAAGGTAGAAGCATATGTTCAAGTCTACAAATACTATATGAATCAAAATAAGTCGTAGCATAACCGCAATGAACAAAGTAGCCCACTGCCATTACACCAAAAGCACAAGAACCCGAAATTATTTTCCGGAAAGCTTTCTGTGAGAGCTTTCCGAAAATGATGTCAGGTTCTTATGTTGCTGGTGTAGTCGAAGATGCATACTAGTAGTTTATAGTGGTTATTCTACGACGTATTTCGACTTGTACTGTAAGTTAAGTGATTTCTGAATTCCACTCGGAGGTCCGCTGGCTGGAATTTTGCTTGTGTAAAACAATGCACATGGGCATCAACCACTGACCATACCTGACAGCCAGTAGAAACGTGTAACTCACAAAGCAAATCTGCAGTTTAAGGAGCACTGACAAGTTAGTTATCTGGTGGTCCATAAATTGCAGATTAGCTTGTTGAGTCCCAAACTTTCTACAAACTGGCAAGAATATGTTGGAAATATATGTACATCCACCTACTTAGAGGAGAAGTACAAAATCCACCCTGTGGTAACTCCCCGAGACTGGAACTTGGGGGTGGGGGGTGGGGGGTTGGCCCAGAAGTCAAGGATCTTGGTTTCACCTGCCCACCCTCTAATCCAAACATGACCCGACAGACTGTATTTTAATTTTTTTGGTTTGGTACGTCCTTTCAAAGGACGTTCCAAAACAACAAAAATAAAAAACCCAAAATACGGGCTTTCAGGCCATATTTGACCTAGTCCCCGTCCCCCAAGGTTCTGACTCCTGTGCCAATAGTTAAGAAGGGGGCTGAATCGTGAATGAAGCTATACACTTTACCAACGGCTGTAATTCTGGACTGCATGATTCTTAAAGTAATAACTTCATTAAATCAACTTGACGTAACCAAGTTATCACTTCAAGAATTGTGCAGTCAATATAGCTATATATCGGCGGTAGATCATTGGATACTCACTGATCAACTTGGAAATTTGAAACATGCTGCTAAAAAACGTCATTTTGACGGCCAAGAATAACGTGATTTTTTATCCCAAAAGCCGCCAGAAGACTCCATTTAATAACTGATTTAAGAATTTTGTTGTGGGAGTTGCCCCCTCCAACCACTCTGTGATCGATCGTGCCTCCGGCACTCGCTGCAGATGACTTGATCATCTGTGCAATATTCCGACATTTTTGAAAGAGGAGCCATCACAGAATTAACCCCGGGTCCGAATTTCCTTTCCCTGGCCCTACGTGGACCTTCCACTTCGTAGGTGTTTTTGTGTAATAAGACAGCTTCCACTGTGTGACATGTAAGTTTGAGTTGAAGGAGAAAATAGTCAAAAGAAGAGTTCATTTTTATTTATGTCCGATTCTTGTGTTATTTGTTTTGGAAACATTCATCTATAGTTTACACCGATCGTGGTATTCTTCAACTCATTTTGACTTGTACTGTATAATGGACAAAATATTATTAGTAGACACGCGACACTGCTAATAGCAGACTATTTTCATTCACTTTTTTAGGGACCACGCCCCCCCTCCCCTCCACCCCCAACGTCTTCCAGCTGGAACATCTGTGTGTTATGCTTGAAAATATTTGTATGGGTTGGTTGTTTGGATACCCAGGGTTTCCATTTTCACTCACGCAGACATTTGTATGTCATTTCGGTGATATATCTGCAGTTGTGTCACTCGTCAACACAAGAAAACCATGATGCCGAGTCTACCTTCGCTTGTGGGACGGGGTTCATTGCGGTATTCATTTCACTAAAAAATCAATATTATTTTGCCCTGTCCATTAAATGAAGTGTTGAAAGTGTGCTATTTTTTCTATCTTTATTAGTATTAAATCGAAAATGCACATTTTCTCGTTGCAAGTGAAACATTTTGGTTATTTTTTATCGCAGGTATGACAGTCTTGACAGTCTGATCGAATTGTTTACCCGAAGCTACCTCTGACCTTGCATATCATTAACGTCAAAGATGGCTTATCGGCAATGGGCTAATTCACAAACGGAAACTAATCGGTACGTTTCCGGAGAAGGTTATGCGTTTCCGTGGGCCATTCCGAATCCCGACTAGTGTGTCATGCGCAGTGCAGTTGCAGAATTTTATTCTCAAGGAAACGTTCATATGACGTTGTAGGTTATTCAGAATAGTCGATGTTGTTCAAGATTGCGCTTCTCGACGAAGAATTAAACGACGACACAGAAAAGGTTGGTTGCGTTATCGGCAGCTAACATGAATTATTCTGTGCACAAGCTCTCGACTAATTATCAGATTTTATCATTTTTAATAAAATATATAATACATTATCAATATTAAACAAACTGAGTATTGATAATATAATGTGCATTTTATTAAAATTGATAACATCTGATAATACGTCGAGTGCCTGTGTATGAAAGAAGATTCGACACTTTATGTTACTGCAATGTGCAAAACTTTTGGAAGCTTTGAAACTTACAATAACATTCAAGAATGTTTTATTTTATGGTAGAGTGAAACGTGGCTGATACAAATTGGTCTCGGCACCGACATGGCATTATAAAGATAGTCTCAATTTATTTTTCTATGAAATTAGAGAACCAAAGTATGGGACTATGTACCAGGGTAAGGCCTCGCCTCACAGAAACTTGGACCGTGTATATACGTGGGGCTAACAGGAGTCACAGGTTACGACCTACTTCTAAAAAGGCCAGTGGCGCCGTGTGCATTCGGGGGCAAAAGAGGGCGGGGGGGGGGGGGTCCGGTCAAAATGGCAAGTTGCATAATTTAATCACCTACTGGATGAAAATTTTA
This sequence comes from Pictodentalium vernedei, assembly GCA_031216915.1. Classification (NCBI taxonomy): domain Eukaryota; kingdom Metazoa; phylum Mollusca; class Scaphopoda; order Dentaliida; family Dentaliidae; genus Pictodentalium; species Pictodentalium vernedei. Next base: position 695,028,466 of record CM062295.1, read on the forward strand.
TGCACGTGACTGGATTGTGCCATAGAACAAGGAAAATTTAAAGAGTCCGAAAGATTTCCCGTATGATACAGCAGTAAAAGTCGCAAGAAGAAACGGAGATAAGGGGCGTGTTTTTGGACGCGAGTCTCAAAAAGTCGACTGGGTCGATTGAAAGACCAGGTGGCTGTCAGATGTTTGGGCCAGGCCCCGGTGTATAAAGTCGATAGAACTGCATGGGGTTTGCCACGAGTCCTCGCGTATTAAAATGAATGGGCAATAGCAGTACAGTATCACATGGGGTAAAGCATGATAAGGCCCATTTGGGAGGTGCGCAATTCTATAGTCTCAGTTGAGTCAAGGAGGCATTATACTAGAGTGACGTCGCAAAAGATCCATGTGCACGAGCGAAGTCAGGACGAGAGGGCGGCTGTGTGCTGAGAATGTTCCAGTCACTGTGTGTGTGTGTGGGGGGGGGGGGGGGCGTTATAGTGTTATATAGGGTAAAAACAGGCTACGGAAAGAAGGCGTTGTGCAATATCCTCATAATAAATAAAAGCATAGGGTTACTATACTAGGGACGAGCTGTATTGGAAAGGTCCATAAGCCCCAACGTAGTTAAGGCCCTTCTGACCGGTAAACTACATCTTGGAAAATCCAACGGATTTCTTGGCGTAAATAGAACGTTTCCAGTAGTCACGAACCTTCTTCAGAGACCGCTACCATAGACATGGGGGTACACGTGGGCTCCTTATCCTATACTGTTCCAACACATACCGCTTTACTACTATACAAGGTCTGTACCCAGTCACATGAGCCTTGAAATCCTATTCTAATACTATATCCGATAGTCGTCAAGGTTTTATTTGCACAATAGCGGACGAAAGGCTGATGGTTGCACAGATGACGGAACTTGTAAATCCTTTTCTTAAATTGCACAAGTGTAACATGAAGGGGTGGGGGACAGGCGAAACGCCCCCAAATCACCTTTATTTGCACCCAGACGTACATGTACACCATTTCTCGCGCGCGTGTGTGTGTGTGTGGGAGGAGGGGGGGGCATTTTGGCTTGTATTGACCACGCAAACACCATTCTGAAAATTTCTGCTGTAACATTTTCATATAAGGAACTCATTGACGAGATCCTTAACCCCCCCCCCCCCCCATCCATCCCCAATTAGATAACTTCTGCAACAGCGATTCCGTATCAGAAGAAATATTTCGGTCCTACCAACTTTCCTCCAATAAAACGCAATCAATCAGATTACAAAACAGTTACAGCAGATCATTTGTCTGTTTTTTGAGGGTTACCACACTTTCGAAGGTCAGAATCATATTCTACCGAGCAGTTTTTCGATTGGAGGGAGTCGGAGTACTAGGAGAGAACCATCACACAGCGACAAGTAACTGCTAGACTCTCCAATGTACTAACCAGACACAAGCCAGATGAGCATGGGTTGAATGCACGCGTGCCATCAACGTGTCACAAATCTAAGCTCACTTTGCAGCTGTTCCCCTATGCAAAGCAGTTAGGATTAAGTCACAACGCAAGTGGCATGGACCATGAATTGTCGACCTCTCGGTCACAAGTCCGACGCGCCAGTCAATGAGCCACCTCGCTCCCCATTAGTTGGTAGTCCGTGACCGTGTCGGAGAAAAAGTGTAGTCGGGAATTATCATTTTCTCATTTATTTGTTGGTTGTTTTCTATGAAATTTGGAAAGTATACTCAGGGGACGATACAAAATATATATGCCAAAAAAAGAAGTTTGTACGATGTTATTTTACGATGTTAGAAGACAATCTCTCTTTCAAACACACTAAAAGTGTAGCTGACTCGGCGCCGTGTTAGCTTATTAATTAACTTTCGCTGTGTTGAAACAGTGATGCGGGCTGATTATCCTGGTTCTTTTTATGACTATAAGGCGATTAATGGGGTGTAGATTTTCTTTCATTGCTTTTTTCCATTTGCATGAACACTGAAGGCGCGCAGGGACGATGTGGGATTTCAAAACCACTTGCGACCCGGTTAACTTTATTTTATTTTACCTGCATCACATAGACCTAGCTTACGTATTGCCTCACACGAGGAATGAAGGGATGAGAGCGCGGTTACTGTTTCCTGTAGTATAAATTGGGACTGATAGATTGTCGATAATCAATGCCTCAACGCTATGGAGACTCCAAGAGAGAGAGAGAGAGGAGAGAGATAGAGATAGGGCTCCCGTTGGTTTGGATTTTTCTATGGTAGAAGTTTGAATCCCGCCACACTAGGCGAGCCAACTGTTGTGAAATGACAAATTGAAGGGAAGGGAAGAGAAGAAAAGAAAACCAAACAGCAACGCCGGTTTGTTAGCGGCCCCGGTATATTGAATACCGTATAGCGGTTACAAAAAAAGAGGCGAAGAAAGCTCCGCCAGTATAGTTTTGAATAACCGGGAGTCATCCATCAAGCCTTCAGGGAGATAGGATGCCGTGTGTGATATATGGGGTATCTGGTTAGCCTTCTGGGATTTCAAATACACCCCCCCCCCCCCCCCCCCCGTGCTATGACATTATTTTTATGCCGTTATCAGTTTATGTTGTATTCAGTGGTCCTTGAGCTGAAATTTTCACGTGCTGTAGAGAATTGTACAAAATCGCCTGGTGGAAAATCTACCCGCCCACCCCCCCCCCCCTTCCCCACCACACACACACACACACACATTTAGTTGTAATCCAACCACCACAGTCGGATGTTACTGTAACGTTATTCACATGTTAAACTGTACACAATGTAATAAGTGTTTTTCCACTCGATGAGAATGTTAAAATATTTAGCACTTGGGAAAGTTTCAGCTCATGGACCGTCGGGTCACACCTGATGGTCCATGAGCTGAAACTTTGCTAGTTGACCATGTGCTTCTCCTACATTTCCCGAAATTTGTTGATAATCGCGACACTTGACATTATTTGATGTCAAATGTTGGAATTATAAATAAGCAGGTGAAAAAAAATCTTGTGCTTATTTTGGGTGGTTTTATAACATGATCGACACCTTTTATCTACTGTCGCAGGCGAATCAAACCACAAAACACTCGGAACGACATACCAAGTAAATTTACATTTGCTTTTCATTTATATGTTTGTTATTTGTTCATGTTTGTGCTGTATCTCTATATCTTTGTGCTATGCTATATCTATTATGTCCTGTATTTATCCAATAAAATACTGAAAATTAAATTAATCGTTGTTTCTTTCATTCACACCCCACTCATCTCCTCATAATCATAAAAAGAACCAGGAAAATCAGCCCGCCTCGCTGTGTCAAAACAACGAAAGCCAGTAAATTAGCTTACACGGCGCCGAGTCAGCTACACTTTTTTAGTGTGTTTTAAAGAGAAAATGTCTTCTAACATCGTAAAATAGCATCGTACAAACTTCTCTTTTGGCATATATATTTTGTATAGTCCCCTGCGTATACCATCCAAATTTCATAGAAAACAACTAACAAATAAATGAGAAAATGATAATTTAATTCCCGACTACACTTTTTCTCCAACACGGACACGTACTACACTTTTCAGTGTGTCCCTTATCTGCGCATGTCCAGAATAACACTTGTATTCTCGTATGGCCCACGGAAACGTACATAAGCCATGTTTCCGTAGTCCATTCCAGAATACATGGTTTATTCCGGCATACGCAGACAACTCGGATTACCAATCGGGTTGTTTTCTTTGCAAACCGTCATTCTGGAATATCATTCCGAATCATTCTGAGTAAACCACCTCGCGAGCAGGTTTAGATGGTTTACTTTTTATTCCTGACATGCGCAATTATCAACAAAAAGTGGAAAATATTTCCCTGTTTGTTGTATTCTCCAAAACGTTTGAGTGATCAAGACAATAACAAATATGTTAGGTACATGGAATTCAGCAAAATATTTAAACATAGTATACCCACAAATATTTGATGAAAATAAAGAGAAAGAACTATGGAGTTAGTTCAATTAAACAACAGGGCCGTTGACCCTCCCCCAAATTGAATAAATGATTTTTTTAACCCTGGAATTCATTTTTTGCGAAGCGACCACTCTTGACCGCTCATAACTGACTCATTTATTTCCCCTTGACCCGAACCCCTGATTATCGTGACAAAACATTACATCTGGATGTGAAATCCTAAAATGATGAACGTTGAGGGGGGGGGGGGGGGGGGAGTTACGACCAACTTGGTTACAAGAACTTGGTTACAAGGCTCAAATCCCACAGACGCAAAAATTCTGAAAACTGAAGATCTGGAAATCTTTCTCCACCCGCCCCCACCAGTTAGAAATTTGAGGGGTGTGACTACACCCCACCCCCATTTTAACGCTCCAGCCAAGCTGTGTGGGTTTGCCTCCCCCCACCTTCTCCCTGGTGAGATCGGATATTGTATTGTTACTAAACCTTAAGAACGCGGCGGTGCATTCATGACCTTCTTGTTCACGGGAACTCTGTGGTGAGAGTGCACAGACAGGCTTTGCTGCATGGTTCTCAGTATACTCACGTAACCAACAAATAGTGGACACCTAATACTGAATTTTTTTTTTAATTCTCGCTCAAATAACGTCAACGAGCAGAGTTGAATGGACACAATGGCGAAAACCTGTCCCCAATCTCCCGGCGTCTGGGCCAGAGGCGTAGCCGGGGGGGGGGGGGGGGGGGGGGGGCTGGAGGCTCAGGTCAACCTAAAGCTTTAGCATCCCCCACCTAAATAAAAAAAAAAATATTGACCCAAATGCTCTCCAATATAGGGCTACACAGGTTACAATTGCCTCATATGCAATCGTGGAGTACTAAATTTTGCAAAATTTTCTCGGAGAAGGCCTTGTCCAAACTAGCCCCCCCCCCCCCCCCCCCCCCGGTCGTCACCCGCCTCTTCCCATGTCCTGGTACTAACTGGGCCTCCGGTCGTTACCCCCTCTTCCCACTTCCATGAAGGGAAGTGGAAGGAGGGGTAACGACGGGAGGGTGCTAGCTTGGACCAGGCAAGGACCCCGAAACCCCACAACATTACAAATATCATGGTATGCCCCGCCCTCACAAAAAATGGTAGAAATGGCTATCCCTCCCCCCCCCCTCAATTATAGAATCCTGGCTACGCCCCTGAACAAATGGGAGTCAAAATAATAATAAAACTCAAGTGCTCTGTCCAGCGTTTCTTTGTAATTATTTTTGTTTCTTTTTATCTGGTCATATTCCCTTATAAAAAAGTACCATGGTAAATCCCCAAATACCCTGGTAATACCAGGGTATTTGGGGATTTACCGAATAGCAGTGAAGTCGACCCACGTTGAAGTCGACCCAAAGTGAAGTCGTCCCAAAAAAGTGATCTCGACCCAAAAAAGTGAATTCGACCCGAAGTGATTTCGTCCCGAAAAAAGTTATCTCGACCCACTTTTAAAATTTATTGAAAGCCATCTCCATCCCTATCTAAAAGTGTTTTGGTTACTGTTAGAATTTTTTGTAACTCAAAAGAAGTGGAACTTATCCTTTTAAGACCCTTGTCCGCGTTCGTTTATGTTTTACTAGCTAACTTATGAAAAAAGACAGCTTGGGACATTCCGCTGTTTGTCGGCGTCAATGATATATGAAAAGCGGCTAATTACTTTAATGTTTCATTCGATAAAAAGAATGGTCAGCAGTAACTCACTTTGATAGAGCAATCCCTTTGTTCTGTCCTTAACACAACAACTGCGGCAACTCACTTTTATCGGTTTGTTTGTTTTGTATAAACAGAACTAACGATATATAAGCACAGATAAATTCCATTTTTTCAACAGGTCGCAAGGGATTTGTAAATCCCACATCGTCCCTGGGCGCCTTCGGCGCGCTAAAACCTTTCATTCATTCATTCATTTTTTCAACATTCCATAATCGTAAACATGTCTGATGTGTGTCTTGTTTGCACTAACAGTGTTCGGCCTCGGCAAGAAGGTTTACAGTGTGAAAGATGTGACAGATGGCAGCATAGGGTGTGTGGTACTGGCATAACACGAGATGCGTACAGGTTGGCAGTTAGGGGGCGAAGGCCTATTGATTGGATTTGCAATCACTGCATTGAACAGGTTGACAATAATACTGTATCTGATAACACTTCGCATGCCGAGACGGAAGTACCAAGTTTCACATTACACAATTCTCTTTTGGATTCTGAGCATAACACCGTAACAAATAGCACTCAAAATAATGTCAATAGCTTCGTGGTTCCACAGCAACTTGATGAGTCATCAATACTAGATCCAACTCCATCAACAAGCGAAACAACAACAACCAACCCTTCATTCAAAATCATCACTGGTCTATAAGGGAACAAGATAAACTGTATGATGATCTTGGTTACTCGTACACGAAGAAAAGGGAAAATAGTAAGTATGCCTCTTAATAACATTCGTTCATTCATTCATTCGTTCATTCATTCATTATTTATTTATTGGTGTGAAACGCTCAGTTGGGGGAAAACACTCAGCTAATTATTGTTTTATTGGTGTTAAACGCTGCTCAAATCATTCATTCGTTTGTTCATTCATTCATTCGTTCCTTCTTTCTTTCTTTATTTATTTATTGGTGTGAAGCGCTACTCATTCATTCGTTCATTCATTCTTCCATTCGTTCATTCATTCATTATTTATTTATTGTGTGAAATGTTCAGTTGGGGAAAACACTGCTAATTATTGTTTATTGGTGTTAAACGCTGCTCAAATCATTCAATCGTTCGTTCATTTGTTCATTTATTCGTCCGTTCATTATTCGCCCAGCATCTAACATAGTTGATGAGGTAATAATTGTAGAATTTGAAGTAATTAATTTGGAGTAATTAGCGCATTTACAGGTAACCGTGGATGTCAATTTAACTTGGTACACACTGGAGGGGTAAAAACGAAAAAATTAGATTTGTTTGTTTGTTCATCTAGTTGGAATTTTTAACAGCCATTGGAGTGTTTTTAATCAGAGTGTGCGCACGAACAATGACGTTGAGGGATGGCACAATCGTTTGAACAAGTCAGCAAATATAAACACTCAATTCTACATTTTGGTGAATGTTTTACACCGGGAGAGTCAACTTGTTAACATCGCTGTTAAACTAGTGTCTAAAAACAAACTGAAACGTGTGCAGACTAAAAAGTACAAACACATGCAAAAAGTTATTTATGAATTGTGGGAACAGTATATTGCCAAAGAAATTTCCACACGGCAGCTCCTTAGAAAATGTTCAAGGCTTAATGGCCCTACTGTGTAATTTGATTAATTAACTGGTAGAGTGCGGAGTTAAAAAAAAAAGCTCAATAATATACTGCTCTATTATATTTGATTGGATAGTATCCGTGGATACTATCCAATCGAATGTCAGAGAGCATTATATTTCCACAAAACCGATTTATGACGGAGACAATAAAAGCTTGCTTTGTCAGGATGTAGCTGAAGATAATAACCACGGGTCATTTTCTAAAAGTTTAAAATAGGGCTCCCAACATTCTACCAGTTAATCCATTTTATTATCGAAGTGTTATGTTCTAATGTATCATATTACTGACTATTGATGTGCTATATGTTTTTATCATTTTATGTTGTTGTTTTACCATGTTTGCTTTATCATAGTCGCGATGCAGGAATCTGGGGGTCACAATCCATATTGGGATAACGAGCAGTGTTTTTATGTTATCGATTTATCATGTTTGTGCTTAATCAGAAGTGGGATGGGAGAATGAAGGACATGTGGTTAGGGGGAGACTCAAAGGAGAGGGTTAATATGCTAATCGGAGAGATTGGGGTGAATGGGGCAAGGGATGTCATCAAGCAGTTCGTCTCCGATTGTTGGGAGGAGAGGAGATTCGTGGGGAATAGGGAGGCAGTTGGGAGTACAGGGTTAACAAGACCTTCTCGTCCGAGAACCGCAACAAATCAGCGGCTGGGCAAAGTGTTATTATTATTATCATATCGTCACGCAGAGGGATAGAAAATTTATCTCACGCGTTTTGATTGCTGAAAATTATGACGGTGTTATTATGGCCAATAATGTACTTTATATTTTATGTTGTCAGAAATTTGGTTATATCTTTCTTTATGCTCGATGAAAATTAATATTATAACGGTGTTATTATGACCTGAATAAATCGCTTGAAATGTTTGTTGTTGTTTTATGTTCCCCTTTCAAACGAGGTCTGAGATGGTCAATGTCCATAGTGAATCTAATGATGGTATCTTGTCATTTTCAAAAGTGGGTGGAGATCACTTATATTCCCCCTTTTCAAACGGATGAAGTGGATTTTAAAAGTGGGTCGACTTCAACTTTTTTCGGGTCGAGATCACTTCAAGGATTTTAAAAGTGGGTCGACTTAACTTTTTTCGGGTCGAGATCACTTCGGGTCGAGATCACCAAAAGTGGGTCGACTTAACTTTTTTGGGTCGACTTCACTCGGGTCGACTTCAACGTGGGTCGACTTCACCGATTACCGGATTTACCATGTTTTATCATGGTACTTTTTATAAGGGTTGACCTACGTAATCCATAGGAGAGCTATGCTGTTTTATACAGATGCGACACTGCGATGAGCAAAAACAGCATCTATGTTGTCATTGACAACATCATCAACTAAAATTGCGAGCGCCACTTCCTCAAATTCCATTCTGGTTTACATTTGAAGTGCAATTTGCTGTTTCCTCGCGATAACTATTCTGTATCTTCACTGCGCATGTCACACTATTCCATGTAATCCGGAATAGACAACGGAAACATAAGCATAGAATTCTCGTGTAAAAACCCCAAAGTGGTGGGATATTTATGTGACGAATCACCGACATTTGCAGCAGAACTTCGAGATTGATTACAAAGTTTGTGAGAGTGAAAAAGATATGCTCCTTGTTCTGGCATGTAGAAAAGAATCTGCAACAATATGTTAACTGTCAATGGATAAATCTGACGACGAAGCTCTGGACAAATAGAAGCGATCAAAATAACCCACAAAAACAACTTCAGCTAGAAGCTGCATAAACACCGATAACACTAACAACATCCGTTTCACCAAGTTACTTAAGTAAGGTGCTATATCAGTAAGGGAAATTTGTTTACTTTGAAATTCACACATCTGATATTCTATAAACTCAAATTATACATCAAAACGAAGGTTTTGACCACAGGGGCTCGTTACAAACAATGACTGAGGAATTAAATAATATTATAAAAGAAGCATAACTGGATACCCCCTAGTATATAATATAATAACAAAAGGGGAGGACACACAATTCCTACCTCGATTTTTCAAACGGTTCAAAATATATTCTGCCTACGGTCGGCCATCGACTTCTATGCACCGTTTTGTCAGGAAAAGACTTATCTTCAGACTGCACACATGTTTTCATTGTATTAAAATAAAATCAATGCACAAAACATGATTTATTGTCACTTTCCTTCGAAAAGAACTCTGGTAGTACCGTAAGCTCGGGCTTTCAGCTGTTGAGTCTCATCATCACGTCCCCAAGGAAAGCAGTCCCTGAACGTTTCGTTTTTGTCAGTCATTTCTTCCATATTCAGAGGCCGGAAAGCGGCGGGGAGTGTCTGCCCCGTACAGTTTTGAGAATTTATGTGAAAAATATTCGGCAAATGAGTGTCGACAAATGCTTTTATTATTTTATCACGGCTTATATGTGTTTACGACTAAATTGCCAGTGTAAGTGTCTATTTTATGTTTTCAGCCAAAGTACTTGAATCTTCTTTTTGAGCGTACAGATTACACAAGGTTGTATATTGTTCGGTCTTGGGTGATTTCAGTGAATTTCTGGACTACAATAAGTAGTATGTTAGAGAACTTCATATTGTATATTATATATATTGTTGTGTGGATATAGGAGTGGCCGTCCTTCCATCCCCACCATCCCCTTGTTACAGAGTTCTGAACATTGGATTATCTCTAACTCTTATGATGTTAAACCCTTTACCAACGAATCGCCCGCACCCGCCCCGCGTAATATGCAGATTCAGCAGCTGAATAAATATTATTTTTCGCAAAATTTAAACAAAACCATATCATGTGACCTCTCTTTGGAACGAGCTAGTCGAGCTCGTTCCAATGAAGGGGTCACATGATATGGCTTTGTTGAAATTTTTCGGAAAAAAATTAAATTTAAATTAATCAATTTTGATATCGTCTGCGTTGGGTAAAGGGTTAAACTCTGATATTATTAGACACTGTCACCACCCCCCCCCCCCCCCCCCCCTCTACACAAAAACATAGATACTTCGGTGTGGTCTCGCCTGCTTTCGGCAACCGTCTGATGTGGTAGATAGAAAATATAGTTACGTGAGAACTCTTTCTTTCTTTTTTTTAAATACTGCTGCCCACCCCTTGCGGGATTATGAGCAGGAAAAGGTTGCAACGTCGGGGGGGTTAGTGTGAAAAGAGATGAAAATAAGAATAGTAAGGTCTGAAAAAAAGATGATAGACTAGTATTTTATTAACAGTGTTTAAAAAGATAAAATCAGGTTAAAAACAATCGATTCTGGCTTCAGGGATAGGTTTAAATCTCTCACTGCCTTACCAAAGGACTCTTTGTCAGGCAGTGTTACAGTGTTTGATGGAAGATCATTCCATAAAACAATATGGCAATGTGGAAAGAATGAAAATTTGTAAAAATTTGCTCCTGTGTGGATCTGTCTGAAGTGGAAAAGGTGCATGTGTCTGGTAAGTCTTGAGGGTTGTTGAACGTAGGGTGGGAGTGGTATGGCTACTTGTTGAACACTACTTGACAACTCGACCCGAGCTGATTCTCCTGATCACTTCTTCAATCGCAAAGCTCTTAGCTATACATCAATCTCTCTGAAAGGGTCTCAAAAATGTCGTTTACATTTCAGTGGACCTGACTTTATTATTATTTAGTTCCTTTTGATTATTACACTCTTAAGGCATGAACGTAAAATTGTTCCGGAATATTTTACGGATCAATGAAGACGAACTAACCGCACAAAACAGCCGGTATGTAACTGTCAGACTTGTCAATTTACTGAAATCCACTGTTACGAGAAACTTGATTTAGATTTTATGTGTATTGACCACACAACCAACTTGAAGCAAGTAGTTTTTGTTGTTATTATTGTTTAATGACAGATGCCAGACACGGTGGGTGGGTGGGGGGGGGGGGGGTCGAATTCACAGTCTCTCAATCAGAAATTGGCCACTTACATACACTTAACGCATACGCTAAAATCGGCCGGATTGCTTCTCAGGTCACAGAGTTTTACATGAATTCCGACATGGTTTTGGAAACGACCTTTTACATTTCAGCGCCTCCGCCTTTTAAAAGTAATACAAAAAACAAGAACCCCACACCCCGGTCGCTGAGTTTTCTGACTGTATTTCAAATACTATCAAGATTGGCCCTTGGAGCATATTCTTTTGAATTATAGAAAAACTATTCACTATTCGCTACTCCTTAAATCGTTTTTTTGCCTCTTCTACACCCCCAAACACACATTTATCACGTTATGTTTCACACAACTCTTGTGTTGGTGTTTAGTAGTAGTGAATTCATCTTATGGGGTACTCCCAACGCCCACCTTCAGTCATAGAGTCCTCTTTTACACACATGTCGGCATTACGAGATGATCCAACGAAACTTATATTAAAAACACTTCGACTTAATTGAACACTTTAGAGACGTACTCCTTGAAACCCTGAAATAGTAGAACTGTGTACAATCATTTGGGAATAGTGTTTCTCATTGGATAATCTGGATTTCAGTTTATAGCAATGAAAACAAATCTCCACGAAACAATGTGCCACACGCGATCTGAAAATGTCAGATTTGTGAGTTTCACTCTTGTTACTACATGTATATAACATGGATACAATCTCTTGAAGGTTATGGTTTGCGCGCAGGGATGGCATAGGGATAGAATGACGTATTCACATGGCTTCTGCGCTCGCAAACTATTACCCCCCCCGTCGCCCCCCCCCCCCCCCCCACGTGAGGGGGTGTTCCGCACATAAGGCTGTGCAAGATGCCATCATGGTTCTGCTGCAAACCATGTCTCTTGTCCATTTTTTCACGCAGGGCTATTCCCAATTCGGCGAAGTTGAAGTAGGCACAACCCCGTGAGGAGCCATTGTTTGTTCGCTCCTCAAAAACGATTAGAAACAAGACAGATGCAGATTATACTTTCCTAATGACGATTCCTCTAACTCCCCAAAAAAGAACACGGCCACCATGGATAAAACCCCACTTGGTTGTTTTCTTTTATTTCTGCATATGGACATTATTCGTTTCTCAAACCATCAGGGGCCCAATGTTGAAAATTGCATAGGAAAAAGGAACAAAATCCTCGATTCTTACTAAGATCATACAAGATGTAGATTTCATGTTCGCCAGTAGAGAATATGCAATGTACATGTAGTTTGGGGTTTAGGTGACTCTAGACACTGGAAGGAGCCTCCAACGGAAGAAACAGATTGCACCTTTAGTGCTTTTTGAGATACTTTAATAAAATGCAACCTTCAATAAAGAAGATTATTTTTCTGGGTGAGAATGGGGGGGGTGGGGAGTAGTCCATGGTGTCTTCATATACAGATACTGGTTGGGTACCTGTCTCGTTTCTCAACTAAGGCCTATATGCTAGTGTACACGAAGTACAGTTGGTGATTTACGATACATGAATTCAAATTCCTGCAAATACAGACATCCTTCCTCGCTCTCTCTCTCTATCTCTTCTCTCTCTTTCTCTCCCTCGTGCTCCCCCCCCCTCTCTCTTTCTCGCTTCCGTGAGCTTGTGGCTTGGGGATCTCGACTGAGGCCCATATGCTGTGTACACAAAGTACAGTTGATGATTTACGATACATGAATTCAAATTCTCTCTCTCTCTCTCTCTCTCTCTCTCTCCTCTCTCTCTCTCTCTCTCTCTCTCTCTCTCTCTCTCTCTCTCTCTCCTCGTCCTCCCCCCCCACTATCTCTCTTTCTCACTTCTGTGAGCTTGTGGCTTGGGGACCCCTTTTGACCGTGTGGGTCCCATATTTCGTCGTGCCATTCCAAGTCGGGGGGCTTATGACCATTAACCATCATGGTGCACAGGACAAGCCACATCTGGACTCGTACATTGTGTACATCAAGAATGATCCCCAGATATCGTGCAACGTCTGTAGTTAAGGGGGAACACTCATGCTGATGTCTAATGCTCGCTTGTGTTTGGTTGTCTCAATTCAAGTATACTTACATCGTCTCTTGTATTTGACAGTAACGTGTGTTTCTAATTTTCTGGTCAAGTTTTTTGTTGTCAGTATGACATTGTAATTATTGAGGATAATTTCGCGAAATTCTAGAACCATCAGACGATATGTAGCAGTCAAGAATCGGATCACTTGGTTCCTGTGAGTGTTGTGCCTGACACCCTTTCAGGTCCAATGTTTATTTATTTATTTATTTATTTATTTATTTATTTATTTATTTATTTATTTATTCATTCATCTGTATATTTTCAAGGTCACATTTCTGCACAATGGATTATCATGACCGAGTTGTCCCGGAGAATCGGCTCGGGTCGAGTTGTACCGAGGCCGAGTTGCCACGTAACTATATATTTTTATACTGTATCAATGACCCAGACATAGCTGGTGCTAACTCTTAAAATATAGGGCCAAACACAAATTTTGCCCCCCAATCCCCAAAATTTGCATCTAAAACCAAAGAAAACATGTCCTGAATGGCCCTCCACACTTCACCTCTACTGCGCATGCGCAGTGTCAAGGACGTTCCGAAATTGGCGCCATTAATCATTCTAAGTTTGGCCCTTCATCAGTTAACATCTGACTGATCTTTGTGCTTGTAAATCTCAGTTTAAATGATGCCAGACACATAAATATTAGTGAAATGGTGATTCTAAGGAGGATATAGAAGGAGGAGAGGAAAAATGTGTGACAGAATATTATCAGGGCTGTAACTTAAAAATTTGAATGAAATTATGTTAAGTTACCTATTTTTGAGGCAGCAGCCATTTTGTTGTCATTCTGATTATTTAGTTACACTGTTTTTTCAGTGTTTTCCTCTCTCCCTGTCCTTTAAGTCCCCCCTTGCTATTCTCCCATGCTTTTGGCATAGTTTCTGTAATTATTATTACTAAATTTTCTTGGGAGTTTTAGCTGATTAACAGAATGAATTCTGTTCTTTTCCCCATGTTTACGTCTTCACCTACGGGTGGTTAGACGTTGTGTTCTGCATCTACCATCTGATGTTCTGCAGTTTCTTCCCTGGAAGTCTCTGTTTTGCATCAGATAGTGTATTTTTGGTAACTGATTCCGGGCCTGGGTGCCTGGAGTCTTATTTTAGTGTTTTTACATTCATTGTTTACATTTACAACAGCCCTCTGTGTGAGGGGGGGATTTCTTGAAAATAATATCTTGATGTTATTTTAATCATAACTAGATACATTATTATTGTTCGTAAGTGTTGAATAAATTGTTTAAAATATTTTTAAAAATTTTTGTCCACACTTAGGCTTGGGATCCATTAGGCTCAACGTTACTTTTCAGAAACTCTGGGCTGTTCTGAAAAAATATTTTTTCAAAATATTTTGATTTCAATTATTTTTTCTATATTAATGGATCATATTATTATTATGTATTTTGATTGCCAGGGGTTGGTGCGAGTACCAGGACTTGTTTTCTTTTCACATTGAAAGGATTTTGATCAATTGTAATAAGAGGAAGTCTTCCTCTGACTTTTATAATCATTCTATATGTGGTCAGTGTACTCGCATTAACTCCTGTTCTGTATCGTATGATTTCGATGACAACATGGGAAGCGTATGTCACGGTATGTTAGTGGGGAATTGGACATTCCGGTCCTTTCCCCGCAGGGTCACTCTACTTTATCATTTTCTATTTCAGACGATCAAGATTAGGGTGATGTATCTGTGATGTCTTCCAACAGTGTGCCTCCGTCATCACAATTAATGAAGGGATAGCGGAAAAGTGCTCATGTAAATACGCCAATTGCCTAAGAGGGCCCTAGTAGGTTTGACGGCCTTTGACGTCCGCCTAGCTCGCCCGGTGTAGCGTCCATTCATCGAATGGTTCGGCAGCCGGGTTCGTCCGTTGCGGTCTAGAAGGAGTTTTGGGGTGATGCGAGCACTATAAATCAACCAAATGCACACCCAGTGACTGCGGATTAGAGGGAGAACGGAGGAAGCCTTTTTAGTCCGGTTCATAGCTCGTTCTGGTCCATCCGGACGGGCGAGCGAGAGAGGCCCCTCTCTCGTACAACAACATCTGGCCCCAGATGTTGTGGTACAAAATGTTTCGCATTCGGAGCATACGTCCGTCGCTCGGGACGCTCCGACATATAGTCAGTCCGGAGTAGACTGTCAATAAGGCTTCCTCATTCTCATGGTAGCGCACACCGACCGCTCTTGGCTACGTGACCTTGGATATCCAGTCAGCTTCGCCAGTCGGAGAATCATTGGCGACCAGGTCCACACCATCTGGTAGCCAGGGGACACGAGGCCTGCAGACTCCGGACGTTCGCATAGGAAAGTGTGCGGGAGTCAACGTACACGGAGCTTCCGGCGGCAATGCATCGTAAGACCGCTACTGCACAGGCCTCGGGAACGGACGTGCTTTCCTAAATAGCACAGTTTATCGCAGCATCCCAGCATCAACTGAATCTGTCGCGTATTTTTTATCCGACGATGCTGGTCGGGACGCTCAGCGGAAGCGGGTACGGACGTCCGAAAATTTCATCCGGTCCGACGGGATACCAAAAGGGATTTGGAGGATTTCGAGCTTTCCCTTTCGGAACAACTTATGCTGTTGTGTATGTCATCTGACTTGATCTTCTACAGCTTCTTTCATCGGACCAGAATGCTGCGATGCCGGATAAGAAACTCGTAGCGTCGGTGGACTTAGAAATTTTTGGTTCGGTTTCAGGGACATCGTCCCTCAGTTCCGACATAGTCCAATAATGTCACACAAACTTTCGAATTATTGAACGGACGCTATATATATTATTATTATAGGCTTGCTATAACCAAGCATTTCTGGTTTCTTGTTCGCAAAGTTACGGAGATGTCTTTCAAAGTGTGCCTCTGTCGTCATAGTTTAATGAAGAGCTAGCGGCAATAAGTGGCTCATGGAATATGTCTATCGCCTAAGAGATCCCTTGTAGGATCGACGGAGTGACATTCGCTAGCTCACCCGGTGTAGCGTGCATTCATCGAATGGTTCGGCTGCCGGGTTCGTCCGTTGCGGTCTAGGAAGGAGATTTGGGTGATGCGAGCACTATAATTACTTTAGTACTCACCCAGTGACGGCAGATGAGGACAGATCGGAGGAAGCCTGTTAGTCCGGTTCCTGGCTTGTCCAGGTCCGTCCGGGCTGTGAGCGAGAGAGGTCCCTCTCTCGTCCAACAACATAGGGGACCACATGTTGTGGTTCAGATATTTTACATTCGGAGCATATGTCTGTCGGTCGGGACGCTCCGTTATATTGACAGTCCGAGAGACTGTCGATAATGCTTCCTCATCCTCACAGCAGGGCACAACGACCGCACATTGGCTACGTGACCCTCGAGTATCCGATCAGTTTCGTCATTCAGTGATTCCACGGCGAATAGGTCACGCCATCCGGTAGCCAAGGGACATGAGGCCTATACACTCCGTTCGCTCGCATATTGGTAGTATGCATGGGGTAACGATTCACGGAGCTTCCAGCGGCAATGCATTGTAGGACCGCTTCTCCTCAGGGCCTCAGTGACGGACGTGCTATCCGAGTTAGCACAGTTGTTTCGCAGCATCCCAGCAATCGACAGTTTCTTACTCGAATCAGGAATTATCTGATGGCGCTGGGGTCGGTGCGGTCCGCGGTTGCATCAAGTACGGTCGACCGACACGCTTTATAGGGTCCGACAGGATGGCGAAAGGGATTCGAAAGATTTCGAGTTTTCCCTTTCGTAGCATCGGAAGCTGCCATACATATCTTCCGGCATTATCTTCCAGTGATTGTTATTTCGGACTACATTGCTGCGATGTTGGATAAGAGACCTTATAGCGTCATTGGACATGGAATTTTGGATCGGTTCAGGGACATTGTTCCTGACTTACCAACACAGTCCTATAATGTCATTACAACATGTGTTTTATTTTTCGACGCTATATATGCATATAAGCCTGCTACCAAGCATGATAGTTTAGTTTCTTGTCCGCAATGCTCATTTCTGCCGTTTTTATCATTTATACGAATAATTTATTTTGGCAGAGCAGGGCATACTGCGAGTTCATATGCGCCTAGACGGCATGGTTAAAGACTGGAAATATTCTTTTTCGCCGTCTATGTCTTTTTCCAACCACAATGTTGGAAACGACAATGATGTCTAGTAGACTTAACTTAGACGCTTTATCATATGTAATCCACCTTACTGAGGCGTTATCATTACGTCTTCAAGAAAAGATTTACGGGATATTATTCTCAATGTGATTTCTTTTGAGGGCAGTAGTTTGTTCACGTATAACTCCACCCTTCAGTGGCTGATTGGAGTTGGTTAGACGTGTCGCAGCCCTAGCTACAGCAACTTTTCAGCAATCCATGAATTGCTCGATTTACACGTTCTCTTGTCTATCTAGTGTTACAAGAGATTCAGACTGGGGCAAACATTCGGTGGTTGACTCAGAGAGTGCCACTGCAGTTGCCGGATCCGAGTGTTATAGTTATGACGGTTGTCAGTCAAACAGATTGGGATATAATATTGATCCCAGCGGATTCGAAGTGCCAGGGTCTTTGGGTTCCGCAGTCTATAAGCAAGCAATTATCTTCCGCGGAATAATGTTTTTTAGGCTTGCTTTATGTCATTGCATGAACATTATTCAGAAAACGCATGTCCAAATCCTGTCCGTTAATTCGACAGTAGTGGCGTACTCTCCGGAACCAGGGAGGCACTCATTCGTTTCCGTTATTCAATTTAATGGAAAGAATCCGTCTGTTGGTTATAGTACACCAAGTTCTGTTTCGGTCCGTCATATTCCGGGTTGTCTGATTGTTTTACCGGACTCCCGTTCACTTAGGGGTCGCTTGTTGCCGGTCAGAATGGACTCTCAACAAACAAGTATTCAATCAGATTTGCTATCTATGGGAGCGCCCAATGATATTTATTTACGACACAGCTTGCTAATCAATTGCAGACGTATGTGTTGGCTTGTCCAGATCTCTGAGCTAATGTTGTTAACGCTCTATTGATCTATAGGACGGAATGATAGGATACGCGTATCCTCCGGCGCTGTTGTTTCAGCAGGTATTGCTAAGATAAACAACCACAATACATTTCTGTTGATAGCATCTCTATCTTCACAGAGACCGTGGGTAATTTACTCTGATGTCTACTGTGGGGACTTAACGCGAAATCTTCCTCAATGAGAGGATCTTTTTTCGCTGGGTAAATTGTGTCATCTTTATCACAACCCGCAAGGTCGCAACCTTCACGTATTCCGTTGTGTGGTCCGTATTGCATTGTAAGCATTGTACTGGACGAGCTTTGGACGCGATTTCTTACTATAGGAGATCCTCTTCTTCGCTATTCTTCTATGCGGCTAAAGTGGAGGCTCTTCCGTCGTTGGTGTAGGGATCACTATGTTCATATGGTTGATCCCTCCATACTACTCATTGCAACTTTTTAGTATACTTGTTTGACAAGATCTACTGCAGCCTGTTTTTATTAAGGTTATAGGTTTATGTTACCTCATACCTATGCACTCTATGCACTCTATGATAGTTTACAATTGAGTCTTATGTCTCTTTATCTAAGTCAGTTAGTAACTTTTTGATAAATAGACTTAGAATCTTTAGATTAAATTCCTATATGGAATTTAACTTCACTTCTTATTTAGCTAAGTAATCATTTGAGCCTCTGGAAACAGTAGTTTTCAAATTCTGACCTTTTAGACAGTAATTCTGTTGGCTTCTCTTTTACTGAAGAGTCAGTGAGTTTCATCCACTATCGATGGATGATTTTCACTTTCGTAGTTTCGGAATCACTACTTCCTTTACTATTTAGGTTGGATTTTTGCATAAGAGTTAGGCTCCTAATATCCGGAACCTATTGTTATTAAGGTTCTTCCATCTTCGTACGGGCATAGGCCTTTACTCTTTCCGGTTAGAGTTTATGTATTTATAAACAGATATCTGTTTATTACTACGGGCGTAAGCTTCTTCTGTCTTTGATGCCTAATAGAAGGACGTTACGCTCCATTCTATTGCTAATGGATTCAATTAACTATGGGTACTGCTTATGGTATATCATTGACTCAGCAGTTGTGCTTAAGATTTCGGCTCATGAAGTAAGAGTTCTTCTACATCTTGGGCTTACATTAATAGTGTCGCTATTATAGATTTTTGAAGGCTGTTCATTGCGCTCAGCCATCCACATTCATGAATTTTTATCTCAGAAATATCGAGTCCATTTCTGGAGGCCTCTATTGTTAGGTCTATTATCTACTGCTCAGAATGTCATTCACTTAACTGTTGCTACTATAGCTAGGTAGGCTGTCTGTTTCGGCAGTGACTCCGTTCTGCTGCCCTCTTCGCTCTGGGCTATTTGACCCAGGGCAAGGAAAAGGGGGGGGGGGGGGAGGGTGTTCCCTTGGGTCACCTGTTTTACTATGAATCAAGGGGATACCTCCTCCGGAGTTAGTAATTCTGAGCTGTTATTGGGATGGTTGTTTAGTGAGAAGTTTATGTTTTAAAAATTCATTCAAGTCTTAGTTTTTAAAGTATAGCTTTTGAAAATAGCACGTGTCAACGGACATGATTATGCAATCCTCAGACACTTTTAAGGAGTATAAGAGTCTCTATTCTCTAGACTTACTTTATTTATTGGCTTACTTTAAAAATTATTAGTATAAGGATTATATTGGATATTAATGGAGTACATGGATGTATCATCCTCAATTTTGGAAGGTGTTGTATCTTTCTAATTTATCATAAATAAGAAAGATACATGTAAGGCCTATTACTTCTTTTTCTCTAGAGGGGATGACTCTATTTTATATTATTGAGCGTATTCCATCTTGCTCTATGTCCTTGGCCCTCCAGCCTTTTTACTATTCAGCTATGTCTGGGTCATTGGTACAGTATAAAAATGTTAAAAAATTTATAGTAATTTCTATATTTTTTATACTTACCAATGACCCAGACGGGGATGGCCCTTCCAGGAGGTGGGAACTCTTGCCTCCCCGCTGAGTACATAGCGCTTACCAGGCACTAGTTATTAGAATGATTAATGGCACCAATTTCGGAACGTCCTTGACACTGCGCATGCGCAGTAGAGGTGAAGTGTGGAGGGCCATTCAGGACATGTTTTCTTTGGTTTTAGATGCAAATTTTGGGGATTGGGGGGCAAAATTTGTGTTTGGCCCTATATTTTAAGAGTTAGCACCAGCTATGTCTGGGTCATTGGTAAGTATAAAAAATATAGAAATTACTATAAATTTTTTAACTTTCCATCTGACACATTGACGGATGCTGAAAGCAGGCGAGACCACGCCGAGGCTTCAATGTTTTTTGTGCGCGGGGGGGGGGGGGGGGGGGGGGGGGGGGGGGGCAGTGTATACAGAGCAGCACCCAGTGGCAGTGTCTAATAATATCAGAGTTTAACATCGTAAGAACTCTGAAAGAAGGGGATGGTAGCAATGGCGGATACAGGAATTCTCAAAGGTGGGGCGGATCGTGCAGATGCCGAAGGCATCTGCCCCGAGTGCCGAAGGCACGAGTTTTTGTAGGGGGGTCTGGGGGGGGGGGGGGGGTTCTCCCCCCAGAAATTTTTTGGAAATGAGCGACCAAATGGGGCATTCTGGTGGTTTCTGGGGTGGAAATCCTCTTGAATTTTTGAACGGCTAATTAACACTTTTTAAACAGCATGTTTCAGAATTTCAAATTCTGTCATACGTTCAAGACAGAATTAGAAAATTTGAAATATGCTCTTCAGATCCGTTTACCATAATACTGTATTTTGGACACACTGTTTACAGTCATAACCGACTTAACCTCAGGAGAACATTGCGATCTGCCAGCGTTTGAAAGTTTTCAGCAGTCAGCTCTCTAGGCTTAGGTATGCCATGACTATGCCAATTAAGATCCTGACCCATAACTGGCATAGCCATGGGGTACCTGAGGCTAGGGGCATGTAACACCACAAAATCATGCTGTGTCGGTGACGCTATAAATGGAGGCGACCAGTAGATATATTTTGCATAATTTCAACGGTATATTTGTTTTCCATAGCGAATGGTGATGGAGGAAATAAATGTCGTTGTATGTTTTTACTTCAATTCATGTATTGTCCCCAAATGAAAATCCTGGCTACGCCCTACATACGAGACAAACACGAGCTAAAGGGGGGGGGCCATTGGATGGTAGGGATGGAAGGACGGCCGTCCCTATATCCACACAACAATATATATAATAATCAATATGAAGTTCTCTAACATACTACATGTCCAAAACTCTTCATTGTGGTCCAGGAATTCACTGAAATCACCAAGACTGAACAATATGCCAACCTTGTGTAATCTGTCCTCTCGAAAAGAAGACTCAATTAATTTAAGTACTCTGGCTGAAAACATTAAAATAGACACTTACACTGGCAATTTAGTTGTAAACACACATAAGCCGTGATAAAAAAAATAAAAGCATTTATCGACACTCATTTGCTGAATATTTTTCACACAAATTCTCAAAACTGTTTGAGACAGACCTCCCCCCCCCCCAATCCCCCCCCGCCCCCCCCCCCCCCCCCCCCCCGCTTTCCGACCTCTGAATGTAGCAGAAATGACTGATGAAAACGGAACGCCGTTGTGGACGAAACGTTCAGGGCCGACTTTTCTTGGGGATGTGGTGATGTGACTCAACAGCTGAAAACCGAGCTTCCGGTACCACCAGAGTTCTTTTCGAAAGAAAGTGACAATAAATCATGTTTTGTGCATTGATTTTATTTTAATACAATGAAAACATGTGTGCTGTCTGGAAGATAAGTCTTTTCCTGACAAAACGGTGCATAGAAGTCGATGACCAACCGTAGGCAGAATATATTTTGAACCGTTTGAAAAATCGAGGTAGGAATTGTGTGTCCTCCCTTTTGTTATTATATTATATACTAGGGGGGTGTCCAGTTATGCTTATTTTATAATATCATTTATTTCCTTAGTCATTGTTTGTAACGAGCCCCTGTGTTTTGACGTATAGAACACAAAAATGAAATGCATTCAACTTGCAGAGTTGACAGCAGACACCAGTGGTTCCAGGAAGTCTGTTACCATATTAGTTCCAGAACTGATAACAAAATAATATGAATTAGGTTCAACCTAGAAAAGAACGCAGCCACAAAGGACTCTATTGACAGTATTTTATCTTACAATCAACATGTATTTTGTCTGTATTAACTCTGCAACTGTCGTGTATCCGCCCCCCTGATACAGATGTTTGTATCAGGGCACAGGGGCTCGTTACAAACAAAGATTGAAGAATAAAATGAAATTATAAAATAAGCATAACTGGATACACCCCTAGTATATAATAAAATAACAAAAGGGAGGACACACAATTCCAACCTCGATTTTTCAAACGGTTCAAAATATATTCTGCTTACGTTCAGTCATCGACTTCTATGTACCGTTTTGTCAGGAAAAAACTTGTCTTGCTGAATGCACACATGTTTTCGTCATATTAAATTAAAATCAATGCACAAAACATGATTTATTGTCACTTTCCTTCGAAAAGAACCGGAAGCTTGGCTTTTCAGCTGTTGAGTCCAGGGCTCGAAATGTACACCTGTTGCCCACAGCCTTACCTGTGACTGGAATTATGGATCTGAGGATAATAACAGAACTGTGTTTTATATATTCTTGTTATTATTTTCAACCACATTTTCATTGTATTTTATATATTCTCCATGTTCGCGCGTGACTTTCAGACATACAATTTTTTTGGTTGATAAATTTATTTTATCCTTTTGGATATTATTATTATTATTGGAGTTAGGTGTCAATGGGGTGGCTGTATGGACAGGATTTCTCCTCTCTGTTGAGGGCAGAATTTCTGTTTTTTGGGTCCCTGTCGGCCGTCTGGGTTCAGTTGTGTTCCCGCCGGTCCTTTATTTTCTGCCACCTTTCTCTCGTAGTTGGGGGTGTTCTACTTTCTACATCTGTTGAGTTCACCTTTTCTTCAACTGCTCTCACCTCTGTTATGCCTAGGACTGTTCCTTGAGGGCAGTGCCTTTTGCCCAAGCATGTGGTGCATTCTCGTGGCCGTTCCTCCCGCATCCACAGGGAGGGAAAATGCTGTCATTCAGGGCCTCCCAACACGACCACGTCTGGTGAGAGTTATACCCCCTCCATGGGATGTGCAGTTTTTAATTGTGGTGGATACTGCGGGAGCTGTTGAGTTGTCTGGTGAAGAGATACCTGGTTCCGGGACTGTGACCCCTCTCCAGTCGACATCTGAAGCTGTCACTATGGTTGTGACTCCTCCTTTGGAGCCGAGCTCGTTTGCTCTCTCGACTTTTCCACCGGTTTCAACAGCTCCCGTCGTATCTGTCAGAAGGGGCTGCCAACCGAATCCTATGCTGTGGTCTCTCAGCCGTCGAGCCCAGCAGTTTTCTCATTGGATTTGGATGTTCATGGTGGGGTCACGATGGACTCTGTTGCGTTTCCATTCATGCATGGCCAGTTTTGCGGGACAGACGTTTTTTGTGCAGCCTGGACCTTCTGTCCCTTAGAGGTCTGCAGCAACTCTCCTGATTTCCCACACTGTAGATCCTCGGGGTATGTCGTACCCCTATATGCATCTGCCTTCAGATGTTTAGGCTGCCACCCATCGCCCCGTGTCGGGTGTATTTGAGGATCGTGACCCTTTGCTGGTTAAAATGGTCAGGAGTGAAGCCACATTGCTGGTTCGTTCCCACGTCGAAACTGCTGACACGGGCAGTGAGCTTAGGGAGGCCCTCTCCTTGCTTTCTCAGGTTC
The DNA here is from genome assembly GCA_031216915.1 of Pictodentalium vernedei. NCBI lineage: Eukaryota > Metazoa > Mollusca > Scaphopoda > Dentaliida > Dentaliidae > Pictodentalium > Pictodentalium vernedei. The sequence goes on from CM062295.1 coordinate 695,052,450, forward strand.
TTTCCATGAGCCTTCCCGTTGCACCCCCCCCCCCCTGTGGCACCGCCTCCTGGGATTGGAAGCAGGCCGCATTCTGATCCCTCAGGTGTGCCTATGGGAGGCATCGGCTGGTTTGCCCATGATGGGCTATGTGTCTTCTGACTCAGAGGATGGGTCAGACATACCTGACGTTGAGAACCAGCAGTCTTCTGACTTGGGGGCAGCGCTTGACTTTGTGTTTGCATTCCTTCCAGATCTCAAACCGTCAAACCAGCCGACGATGTCAGCCTACAGCCTGTGGAGCAACCCACTTCCGGGCGCCTTCGACCATGCCAGTCGGTACAGGTGGTTGAAGCGTTTACAGCTTTGGGCTCTAAGCTGAGTTCCAAGGCTATGAGGACTTCGTTCTTCACCAGGGCTGACACTTTTTTGCCTCCAGTGTGTTATCATTCCTATGATTCTGCCAATCCGTCAGTCTGCCAGACTTTGATGGTCTTGGATCAGGACTCAACCTCCCTTGGGCTTTCCAAGCCCAAGTTGTCCGTTATTCCTATGGCGACTTTGGAGTCCCTGTTGGGCTTATTGAGAGAGATGCTGGGCATGCTTTCTCTCTCAGATCACGTCGTCTCTGCTTTAGCTGTTTATCTGCCTCCAGATAAGTTTGACGACATACAGGCTCCTTTGCGTGTGCTTTCCAAGGCGCTCATGCATCTTACTCAAACGCATGCCTGTAACACGGCTAACTTGGAATTAGTTCACCGGGACGCTGTATTGGACACAAGCCATTCCCTTCCTGAGGGGCAACACGCTGCTCTTCAATCTGCTTCTTTGGCGGGTGTGCGACTATTTCATGGTTCCGTCCTATGTCATTCCAAAGATCAGCTGCAGCTTTGTCAGCTTGATGAGCCTTCTGTTGGAGGCAGGGGCCGTCCAAAGCCTAAGAAGCACCCTTCTGCTTCCTCTGCAAAGCCAAGTGCTGATCCTCCTGCCACCGCTTCTACTTTTTACTCATGGGGTAAGCATCAGCAGGCTAGAGGAAGGACTCGGGATTCTTCATATAGTAGAGGAGGGGGTTTCTCCTCTCGCCGGGGCTCGATATGAAGGTCCTCACCTCGATTCGTCCCAGGTTGGAGGAAGGATATCAGAGTTCGCAGACCATTGGGCCACAATCACATCCGATCCTTGGGTGTTAGATGTTGTTCGGTCCGGCTTGCAGATATCCTTCCAGAGACACCCCACACTGTTGAGAGTTCCTCTTCCAACACAAGTTCCTTTAGACGTTACACGTCGGGAACTTTTGATCATGGAGGTAGACAATCTCCTGTCAAAGGGGGCGATCGGGGTCAAGAACATTCATTCAGTAGGATTTTATTCCCGGCTGCCGAAGAAGCATGGCCGACTCCGACCGGTTTTCGGTCTGAGTATATCCTGAACCAGTTTATCGTTGCTCCCAAGTTCAGCATGGAGACTTTCAGGTCGGTTCGCCGCTCCATTCACCAGGAAGATTTTGCTTCCAGCATCGACTTGTGAGACGATTACTTTCACGTTCCGATTCATTGGACATCGCGAAAGTATCTCAGGTTCGCTTTTCTGGGTGGGTTTACCAGTTCAAAGCCATGCCCTTTGGTCTCAACCTGGCTCCTTGGGCCTTCTCCCGACTGATGTCACAAGTGATTGCCTTCCATCGCACACAGTCTAGGGTGACTACTTCGGCATATCTAGACAATATCCTCCAGAGGCGTTCCAATGCGACCTTTCTGGAGTCAGATGTCAACACACTGTTGAGCCTGCTCACGTCGCTAGGGTTCAGAGTCAATGAGGAGAAGTCGGACCTGGTCCCTTCTCAGTCTCTTTGTCATCTGGGGATGGACTTCCGTACTCAGCTGAATACGGTGGCGATTCCCCGGGCAAGGGCTGTGATTCTCTCAACTTTTTCCCTGACTCTGTCCCAGTCCACGTCCGCTCGGAGTATTCTCCAGCTGCTCAGTGTCTGCGGTTCGGTGACAGATCTCATTCCTCTAGGTCGGCTGCATGTCAGACCTATCCAACACTTTCTGCTCAGTCATTGGAGGCCGAATGTCGGTCCTCTGGATCTGGTGCTTCAGTTCTGGAGTCTCTTCATCATCACCTTTTCCCGTGGACGGATGTTCAGTGGATTATGCAGGAAGGGGAAAAGAACCTGAGTGAGCAAGGAGAGGGCCTCCCTAACCTCACGGCCCGTGTCGGCAGTTTCGATGTGGGAATGCACCAGGTGGATACTTACCCACGTCCAATCGTGTTCTGATGGCAGATGCCAGTGATCTCGGATGGGGTGCGACGTTGGATCCTCTAGGTCTTTTCCTTCACAGGGCATGGAACAAGGATCAAGCAGCTCTTACAACAACCAGAAGGAGCTTCTTGATCTTCTCCTGAGTTTCCAGCAGTGGATCCCCTCCCTTTGAATCGCCAGGTCCTTCTGTTGTCTGACAATTCTACAGTGGTTGATTATGCCAGTCCTTCGATATCACAGATTACAGAGTTTCTGGTATATCTGTTTGATTCTCGGGGTCTCCAGTCTGTTACCATCAAAGGGTACAGGTCCATGCTTTTGGAGACCTTTTGGTATGTGGGACAGCGTTGTATCGGCACTAATCCATACCTCTCCCAGCTTGTTCGGCACTTTTCTTTGAAAAGGCCTAGGACTTTGCAGCTTACCCCAAGATGGAATCTTTCTTGGGTGCTGCTTTGCTTGGGGGGGGGGGGGGGGGGGGGGGGGACCGTTCAAATCTTTATCCCAGGTGGATATGCATTTTCTCACATGCAAGACAGCTTTTCTGATGGCCTTTGCCTCAGCCAGACGGGTTAGTGAGCTTCACAGCCTCTCAGTTGATCCGGCTTTTTCAGGAGCTTTCCCAATAGTGTTACGTTTACCACTGATTGCTCCTTTCTGTCCAAGAATCAGATACCAGAAACGACTCCACCTCCTATCTGTATCAGGGCTCTTCCTTCTGCTAAGGGTAATCTCCCTTTGCTCTCTCTGGTTTGTGCACTTCGCATTTATCTCCATTCGCAGTTCATTAGGAAAGGCAGGAAAGGATTTTTTTTTTTGTCTCTTGATCCTGGTCCACAGAAGATCTCTCCTCAATCCATTTCTTGATGGATTTGTCTTGCTATTCATGCGGCTTACGCTCTTCTAGCGACTGACGATTGTATTACCAATCGTATTTCTGCCCACGATGTGCGTGCATTGCCTACCTCTTGGGCTTATGCTAACTCCATCAAGTTGTCGGATGTTATTCAGGCAGTCAACTGGAGAAATGCATCTACTTTCTCCACCTTCTATCTGCATCAGTTGCAGGTGCAGACGGAGGACATTTTTGCTTTGGGCCCTCTTTCTTCTGCTCAGGCTGTTGTCTACCCTAGCCATTAGGCTTCTTACAAGGTCAGTTCCAGCTCTGTGCTGTTACTGTCCTTTCTGTCTGTGCATCGCACAGAACCGTACGCCTCATCTCTCATTGTCTTTTACTGATGATTGTGATGCTATGGTTTGATAGACCTAGGGACCTCTTCCTCTGTCCACGGTTCCAGTGCAATTGGATTATGTGGGAGTTGGTTATGTGATTCTCTCCATGCTATTGTCCATTCAGCCTGTAGTAAACAATTGTAAGGTAGGTTGATAAAAAATTTAAATTTTATAGTAAATTTTCTTTCTTATTATACCTACCACAATTGTTTACATGGAGGCCCTCCCGACTTCTTATTCGGGTAAGAATCCTTCCTCCCTGCTGATCACATAACTCCAATGTTGGCGGATTCAAAAGAATGATTCATTAATTACTGACTGCGCACTGGTACCGGAAGCCGTGGATCTGTACTAGGAGAAGATCATCCCCTACTGGGTGTGCACCGGTAGCACTCGACCCAGTTTTGGCTTATTTTTTCTTTATGCTTTTGCACCACTTTTCTTTCCCAAATCCCTTGGGAAAGATCAAAATAGAGAGTATATTTTCCGAGTTAGGGACTTCCACTGTAGTGCAAGCCTGTAGTAAACAACTGTGGTAGGTATAATAAAAAAGGAAATTTACTTTAAAATTTAAATTTCTTCTGCCACTGAAATAAGTACAATTTGGGCAGAATTAATCAAATTTTTCCCCTGTAAACTGAATGGATTTTTTTTATCAGTAATTTCGTAAGTTAAATTCAGAAAAATTTCTTATCAAATCTAGTCATGGCTGCTTCACAACAGCCATGATTTGCTGGAAAGTATCTTGAAAATACTCAGTGGTTAAGAGTTAAAACTCATTTGAGAATCAAATAACAGATGATTCTCAAAAGGAAAACAATGAGAATTAACTCTGATTCTCACAAAATGTTCATTTGCTTCTTGTCGTAGATTCTGAAAATGTTCTTAAAGGCCTGTAGAATTCTATTTATTTTTTCCTCCCTCAAAATAAGCTAGCTCCTTGACCTTAGTAGTGGTGTTGAGTGAAGTCTTGGACAAGAAACTCACCAGAACTGGAACTAGTCCAGTGGGAGTTAAACTCTGTTAAACCCCTGCACACTGATGTCAAAATCTCAAAATTTCAGGCCGCTAATTTTTCCCATGATGCAAATAAAAATTTAATCAATTCAGTCTTGTTTGACAGAGTTAATTGAACTCTGTCAAACAAGACTGAATCGATTAAATTTCTGTTTGCATTATGGGAATAATGGCTACTTGAAATATTGATATTTTGACATCAGAGTGCAGGGGGGGTTAAGAATAAAAATATAAGGTTTGTTTATTTTTATTATGGAATGTGTTCCGGTTGCTCTCATAAGGGTATAACAGTACATGTACAATCAAATTCTAAATTAAGTCAGAACTGAAAATTGATTCCCACAGCTAGAGTTTATGAGAATCAAAACAGATTCTCATGAATGAGCACAAATTATTTGGCTTGAATGGAAACCAAAACCAGGAGTTAACTCTTTTCACATCCAAAACTAAAGGATAATTTCATAAATGCATATCTCAAATGTGCCTTTAAATGGTAGAGTGCTAGAAGCCTGTATTTGTGCTCTATTCTGAAGTACAGGCACCACAACTTAAAGGCTTCAAATTCAGTAGCCATGTTTCAAATTATCTTCGAAGTGATATTATTTAGGCTTTTAAGATTTGCCTTGTTACAATTTATGGGAACAGGCACTCTTCCATGAATTGTAACAAGGAAAAGCAGGACTTATATTGCGACGGGAATCCGAGAATCGATTCCCGCAAAGATTTGCACAATAAAACCAGCAAGAAAATTGTTGCAACCTCTGCTAGGATTCACCACATGATTTGCGCGAAACAAAATGGAGTCAATTTAACCCTTTACCAAACACAGCAAAAGCAAATTAACCAATACACAGCTAACATGACCTGAAATCTATTTATTTATTGGTGTTTAACAGCCAGGGTCACCTCTTGTTGGATGACCTGAAATATACTGACACTTTTTCAATAAAATTGTACAAATATGGCTGTCATTGGAACTGGCTAATTGAGCTGGTTTCAATGACAGCCATATTTGTAAGGTTTCATTGCTCAATATTGTGGGTTTTTTTTAATTTTAAATTTAGTTTATGTTTTAAAATTTAAAAAGCTGTGTTGGGTAAAGGGTTAACATGTGCCATCAGTATACAGCAGAGGTTCAACCTTGTTGAGATCCTGGGACACTCATAGCAGGTATGGATTCTCGCAACTGTAATGCTTCAACTTAACAAATGTTGACGTGAATTTATATTTATTTACATGATAATCGGTTGCATATTTACATATTAACAATTATGTATATTGACAAAATCTCCATCAGTTTCCACTGTTCCCAGCCATCTCCAAGCACGCTTTCACCCGTCTCGTTCTTGACTCGCTCAGCCCCGTTCCATTCACATCCAGTACATACACCAGTTACTTAGCTGTCCTGTTAACGCCTACTCGCCCACTCTCGTTCGTACCAGTTACTCATTCACTACACAACTACTTTTGCAAGAATCCAAATAGATTCTCCCAAATTGACATGGATTATTACCTTAAAAACATAATTGAAGAAATTTTCATGGTCAAAATTTTTTTAGCACTCTACCAGTCAAGGACTTGTCATCCTGTGTTCATTGAATAAACTGCAGTTAGACAGAACTATTGTTATGAATTTGCTAGAGGCTTGCTATGTATATGTGACAATATTTTTATATGTCTGACAGGAATAACTCGGAAGAATTACTGTGTAAAGTATGTTAATGAAACATGGAAAAGAATGCTGACCTTGTACATGTTACCCCTGGAGAAGAATTTCTGAAGGATGGATCAAAACAAAATGTTGGCTGCCCAATTAATGATTGTGGCACAATTCTTCCAACTTCCAGTGATCTTCGAAAACATCTTCATTCTTCCCACATTCCACCAGTAAGTTATACATGTACCACATGTCAGATTTGTTACAGGATGCCTCTCAGCTGCTTGTTCAAATACTCCCAGTGATTATCACTTTAATTTCAAATGAAACAGTGAAACTGGAATGTGGGTAGAGGTTTCTTTTTTATCTTCCGCATATATCATTAACCTGTTATTCAATAGCATGTCATAAAGTTTACAACATGTTGATATTAAGGAAACGCCATGATAATTAAGTGGAACCCTAGGGTCAAACGATTTATCTTTTGGGATTGGACATATAATTGTTTCCAAAACGAAGGAATAATACCCGTATCAAAGATAAACTGAAACAAACAGCGCAAGACTAGAGCTGTAGGTTAACCAAAACCGAACCAAGGTTTTTTGTTTTTTTTTAAAAACCGAAACCGAAACCGCCGACATCCCGTAAACTAAGGTTTTTCGTTTTTATTAAAATACTCTCTTGCTGCAGAAATTCGAGTTTTCCCTTTAGTAGTATCGGAAGATGCCTTTCATATCTTCTGGCATTATCTTCCAGTGATTATTATTTCGGACTTCATTGCTGCGATCTTGGATAAGAGACTTATAGCGTCATTGGACTCGGATTTTTCGATCGGTTCAGGGACATTGTCCCTGACTTACCGACGCAGTCCAATATTGTCATTACAACATGTGTTTTATTTTTTCGACGCTATATATATATATATATACAAGCCTGCTACTAAGCATGATAGTTTAGTTTCTTGTCCGCGTTGCTCATTTCTGCCATTTTATCATTTATACAAATAGTTTATTTTGGCAGAGCAGGGCATACCGAGAGTTCATATGCGTCTAGACGGTGTGATTAAAGACTGCATATATTCTTTTTCGCCGTTTATGTCTTTTCCAATTTCAATGTTGGGAACGACATTATGAAAAGTAGACTTAACTTAGACGCTTTATTATACGTAATCCACCTTACTGAGGCGTTATCATTACGTCTTCAAGAAAAGATTTACGGGATATTATTCTCAATGTAATTTCTTTTGAGGGCAGTAGTTTGTTCACGTATAACTCCGCCCTTCAGTGGCTGATTGGAGTTAGTTAGACGTGACGCAGCCCTAGCTACATCCACACGCGTGGATAGTAAGGTTAAGAACTCTCTCAGAGTCGCTTCGTTCTCGGAGGAGCTTCTCTTCGACGGCAACTTTTCGGCAATCCATGAATTGCTCGATTTATACGTTCTCTTGTCTATCTAGTGTTACAAGAGATTCAGACTGGGGCAAACATTCGGTGGTTGACTCAGAGAGTGCCGCCGCAGTTGCCGGACCCGAGTGTGGCTGTTATGACGGTTGCCAGTCAAACAGATTGGGATATAATACTAATCCCTACGGATTCGAAGTGCCAGGGTCTTTGGGTTCCGCAGTCTTTTAGCAATCAGTTTAACTTCCGCGGAATAATGTTTTTTAGGCTTGCTTTATGTCATTGCATGAACATTATTCAGAAACGCATGCCCAAATTCCTGTCCTTTAATTCGACAGTAGTGGCGTATCTCCGGAACCAGGGAGGCACTCTTTCGTTTCTGTTATTCAATTTAATGGAAAGAATCCGTCTGTTGGTTATAGTACACCAAGTTCAGTTTTGGTCCGTCATATTCCGGGTCGTCTGATTGTTTTATCGGACTCCCGTTCTCTTACGGGTCGCTTGTTGCTGTCAGAATGGACTCTCAACAAACAAGTATTCAATCAGATTTGCTATCTATGGGAGCGCCCAATGATGATTTATTTATGACACAGCTTGCTAATCAATTGCAGACGTATGTGTTGGCTTGTCCAGATCTCTGAGCTAATATTGTTAACGCTCTATTGATCTATAGGACGGAATGATAGGATACGCGTATCCTCCGGCGCTGTTGTTTTAGCAGGTATTGCTAAGATAAACAACCACAATACATTTCTGTTGATAGCATCTCTATCTTCACAGAGATCATGAGTAATTTACTCTCTTGTCTACTGTGGGTCTTAACGTGAAATCTTCCTCTATGTGAGGATCTTTTTCACTGGGTAAATCGTGTCATCTTTATCACAACCAGCAAGGTCGCAACCTTCATGTATTCCGTTGTGTGGTCCGTATTGCATTGTAAGCACTGTACTGGACGAGCTTTGGACACGATTTCTTACTATAGGAGATCCTCTTCTTCGCTATTCTATGCGGCTAAAGTGGAGGCTCTTCCGTCGTGGTGGAGGGATCATTATGTTCATTTTGTTGATCCCTCCATACTACTCATTGCTATTTTTTAGTATACTTGTTTCACAAGATCTACTGCAGCCTGTTATTATTTAGGTTATAGGTTTATGTTACCTTATACCTATGCACTCTACGATAGTTTACAATTGAGTCTTTTGTCTCTTTATCTAAGTCAGTTAGTAACTTTTTGATAAATAGACTTAGAATCTTTAGATTAAATTCCTATACGGATTTTAACTTCGGTTCTTATTTAGCTAAGTAATCATTTGAGCCTCTGGAAACAGTAGTTTTCAAATTCTGACCTTTTAGACAGTAATTCTGTTGGTTCCTCTTTTACTGTAGAGTCAGTGAGTTTCATGCACTATCGATGGATGATTTTCACTTTCATAGTTTCGGAATCAATACTTCCGTTACTATTTAGGTTGGATTGTTGCATAAGAGTTAGGCTCCTATTATCCGGAACCTATTATTTTAAGGTCCTTCCGTCTTCGTATGGGCATAGGCCTTTACTCTTTCCGGGTACAGTTTATGTATTTATAAACAGATATCTGTTTATGACAAAGGGCGTAAGCTTCTTCTGTCTTTGATGTCTAGTAGAAGGACGTTACGCTCCATTTTATTGTTAATGGATTCTATTAACTATCGGTACTGCTTATGGTATATCATTGACTTAGCAGTTGTGCTTAAGATTTCGGCTCATGAAGTAAGAGTTCTTCTACTTCTTGGGCTTACATTAATAGTGTCGCTATTATAGATTTTTGAAGGCCGCTCATTGCGCTCAGCCATCCACATTCATGAATTTTATCTTAGAAATATCGAGTCCATTTCTGGAGGCCTCTATTGTTAGGTCTATTATCTACTGCTCAGAATGTCATTCACTTAACAGTTGCTACTATAGCTAGGTAGGCTGTCTGTTTCGGCAGTGTCTCCGTTCGGCTGCCCTCTTCGCTCTGGGCTATTTGACCCAGGGCAAGAAAAAGGGGGGGGGAGAGGGTGTTCCCTTGGGTCACCTGTTTTACTATGAAAACAAGGGGATACCTCCTCCGGAGTTAGTAATTCTGAGCTGTTATTGGGATGGTTGTTTAGTGAGAAGTTTAGGTTTTTAAAATTCATTCAAGTCTTAGTTTTTAAAGTATAGCTTTTGAATATTGCATATGTCAACGGACATGATTATGCAATCCTCAGACACTTTTAGGAGTATAAGAGTCTTTATTCTCTAGACTTACTTTATTTATTGGCTTACTTTAAAAATTATTAGTATAAGGATTATATTGGATATTAATAGAGTACATGGATGTATGAAGCTCAATTTTGGAAGGTGTTGTATCTTTCTAATTTATCATAAATAAGAAAGATACATGTAAGGCCTATTACTTCTTTTTCCCTACAGGGGATGACTCTATTTTATTTTATTGAGCGTATTCCATTTTGCTCTATGTCCTTGGCCCTCCAGCCTTTTTACTATTCAGCTATGTCTGGGTCATTGGTACAGTATAAAAATGTTAAAAAATTTATAGTAATTTATATATTTTTTATACTTACCAATGACCCAGACGGGGATGGCCCTCCCAGGAGTTGGGAACTCTTGCCTCCCCGCTGAGTACATAGCGCTTACCAGGCACTGGTTATTAGAATGATTAATGGCGCCAATTTCGGAACGTCCTTGACACTGCGCATGCGCAGTAGGGGCGAAGTGTGGAGGGCCTTTCAGGACATGTTTTCTTTAGTTTTAGATGCAAATTTTGGGGATTGGGGGGCAAAATTTGTGTTTGGCCCTATATTTTAAGAGTTAGCACCAGCTATGTCTGGGTCATTGGTAAGTATAAAAAATATATAAATTACTATAAATTTTTTAACTTTTGGCCTTTTTGACAACATTTTCCACTTCCCATATTTTGATTGGGCTGTTTATTGTTAAGTTCGGCTCATACAATGTGTGTAAAAATTTATCCTCTATAAATAATTTTTCATCTATACTGTTTTTCAAAAATTCACTATCAAATTTCAACTCTTGGTCATTATTTGGATTCAGTAAACCACAAAATGCAGAAGCCCATTCGTCCAAAACTTTCGACTTGTCATTACATGTAGTGAATGTACCATTTTCATATACTACTTCATCAGGAATTTTAGAATTTTTTTTCTGCCTGGGTCGTATTTTTTTTTATTTTATCCCAGAACAGCTTAGGATGTTCATTAGTCAAAACCTCAGTTTCTATCATCAAATTCTTTTTATAATTTCGTTCATACATACGGAGTTTCTTATTAATTTCTTTCAGAGCTTTTTAAATTCCCCTAACACAACTTTATAGTTTTTGTGATGCTTTTTTAACTTAAGAAATTCTTTTTCTTTTCTTTTCGTATTAGATCATAAACTGGTAAGATCAGGATTCCAGTAGGGCTTGACATATTTAAATTTCTTTGTAGGTTTTGGAAGTTGTGGACAATCAAAATGTGGGACACATAATTTAATTTCTTCTGTAACGATTTTAATAAACTTGTCATAAACCAAATCAACCTCTACTTGTCGTTCACGACAACATTCATATTTTTCATATTTTTTAATTTTATTGACATTTATTTTCTTTTTATTTTCTGTTCATTTCTAAAACACGCTGATGAAGAATATCACTAAAAGCTAATTAATTGTTTCTTTTCTGTCTGACTGAATATCCCACTTTATTCTGAAGGTGATAAGTAAGGTATTAGCTGTTCAAACAACCCAATAATCTGTGATTATAAACTACTGTCTGACAACTGGGTGTCTAACTAATGGGGGGATACCCTGTCAAACAAGTTTGAATTGATTACATTCCTTGTATTATGAAAAAAATTTCAATTTGAACACCGGTATGAAGAGATAAAATAGATAATGAAAATAAATAGAGGGTTAACCCTTTACCCAATGAATCAGCCATATCCGACTGCGTAATATGCAAATTCAGCAGCTGAAAAAATATTATATTTTTATACTGTACCAATGACCCAGACATAGCTGGTGCTAACTCTTAAAATATAGGGCCAAACACAAATTTTGCCCCCCAATCCCCAAAATTTGCATCTAAAACTAAAGAAAAACATGTCCTGAGAGGCCCTCCACACTTCGCCCCTACTGCGCATGCGCAGTGTCAAGGACGTTCCGAAATTGGCGCCATTTATCATTCTAAGTTTGGCCCTTCATCAGTTAACATCTGACTGATCTTTGTGCTTTTAAATCTCAGTTTAAATGATGCCAGACACATAAATATTAGTGAAATGGTGATTCTAAGGAGGATAGAAAAGGAGGAGAGGAAAAGAATGTGTGACAGAATATTATCAGGGCTGTAACTTAAAATTTTTTAATGAAATTATGTTAAGTTACCTATTTTCAAGGCAGCAGCCATTTTGTTGTCATTCTGATTATTTAGTTACACTGTTTTTTCAAGTGTTTTTCCTCTCTCCCTGTCCTTTAAGTCCCCCTTGCTATTCTCCCATGCTTTTGGCATAATTTCTGTAATTATTATTACTAAAATTTTCTTGGGAGTTTAGCTGAATAACAGAATGAATTCTGTTCTTTCCCCATGTTTACGTCTTCACCTACGGGTGGTTAGGCGTTGTGTTCTGCATCTACCATCTGATGTTCTGCAGTTTCTTCCCTGGAAGTCTCTGTTTTGCATCAGATGGTGTATTTTTGGTAACTGATTTCGGGCCTGGGTGCCTGGAGTCTTATTTTAGTGTTTTTACACTCATTGTTTACATTTACAACAGCCCTCTGTGTGAGGGGGGGATTTCTAAATAATAATATCTTTATGTTATTTCAATCATAACTAGATACATTATTATTGTTCGTAAGTGTTGAATAAATTGTTTAAAATATTTTTAAAATTTTTGTCCACACTTAGGCTTGGGATCCATTGGGGCTCAACGTTACTTTTCAGAAACTTGGGCTGTTCTGAAAAAATATTTTTTCAAAATATTTTGATTTCAATTATTTTTTCTATATTAATGGATCATATTATTATTATGTATTTTGATTGCCAGGGATTAGTGCGAGTACCAGGACTTGTTTTCTTTTCACATTGAAAGGATATTTATCAATTGTTTTAAGAGGAAGTCTTCCTCTGACCTTATTATCATTCTATATGTGGTCAGTGTACTCGCATTAACTCCGGTTCTGTATCGTATGATTTCGATGACAATATGGGAAGCGTATGTCACGGTATGTTGTTGGGGATTTGGACACTCCGGTCCTTTCCCCGCAGGGTCACTCTACTTTATCAATTTCTATTTCAGACGATCAAGATTAGGGTGATGTATCTGTGATGTCTTCCAACAGTGTGCCTCCGTCGTCACAATTAATGAAGGGCTAGCGGAAAAGTGCTCATGTAAATACGCCAATTGCCTAAGAGGACCCTAGTAGGTTCGACGGCCTTTGACGTCCGCTAGCTCGCCCGGTGTAGCGTCCATTCACCGAATGGTTCGGCAGCCGGGTTCGTCCGTTGCGGTCTAGAAGGAATTTTGGGGTGATGCGAGCACTATAAAATTAACTTAATGCACACCCAGTGACGGCGGATCGGAGGGAGAACGGAGGAAGCCTTTTAGTCCGGTTCATAGCTCGTTCCGGTCCATCCGGACGGCAAGCGAGAGAGGCCCCTCTCTCGTTCAACAACATCTGGCCCCAGATGTTGTGGTACAAATGTGTCGTTAGCGGAGCATACGTCCGTCGCTCGGGACGCTCCGTTGTATAGGCAGTCCGCTGAGACTGCTAAGGCTTCCTCTTCTCGTCAGCGCACACGACCGCACCTTGGCTGCGTGACCGCCGATATATTACCAGCTTCGCCGATCAAGGATTCTTCGGCGACCAGGTCACACCATCCGGCAGCCAGGGATTCGAGACCGATGGACTCCGGACGTTCGCATAGGAAAAGTATGCGGGAGCCATCTGATGCGGAGCTGCCCTCGGCGAAGCAGCGATAGACTGCGCCTCCGCAGGTCTCGACGCCGGACATTCTTGTGCACATAGCACAGCTTATCGCAGCATCCCAGCAGCCGACAGAAACGGTGTCGGATCGAGATTTATCCGACAGCGCTGGGTCGGTAGCCGGGGACCCGAGGCCTGCAGACTCCGGACGTTCGCATAGGAAGTATGCGGGAGTCAACGTACACGGAGCTTCCAGCGGCAATGCATCGTAAGTCCGCTACTGCACAGGCCTCGGGAACGGACGTGCTTTCCTTAATAGCACAGTTTATTGCAGCATCCCAGCATCAACTGAATCTGTCGCATATATTTTATCCGACGATGCTGGGTCGGGACGCTCCGCGGAAGCGGGTACGGACGTCCGAAAGTTTCATCCAGTCCGACGGGATACCGAAAGGGATTCGGTGGATTTCAAGCTTTCCCTTTCGGAACAACATATGCTGCGATGCCGGATAAGAAACTGATAGCGTCGGTGGACTTAGAAATTTTTGGTTCGGTTCAGGGACATCGTCCCTCAGTTCCGACATAGTCCAATAATGTCACACAAACTTTCGATTTATTGAACGACGCTATATATATTATTATTTTATGCTTGCTATCCAAGCATTTCTAGTTTCTTGTTCGAAGAATTATGGTGATGTCTTTCAAAAGTGTGCCTCTGTCGTCATAGTTAATGAAGAGTTAGCGGCAATAAGTGCTCATGGAATATGTCTATCGCTTACGGAGTGACATTCGCTAGCTCACCCGGTGTAGCGTACATTCATCGAATGGTTCGGCTGCCGGGTTCGTCCGTTGCGGTCTAGGAAGGAGATTTGGGTGATGCGAGCACTTTATTTACTTTAGTACTCACCCAGTGACGGCAGATTGAGGACAGATCGGAGGAAGCCAACAACATAGGGGACCGCATGTTGTGGTTCAGATATTTTACATTCGGAGCATATGTCCGTTGCTCGGGACGCTCCGTTATATTGACAGTCCGAGAGACTGTCTTTAATGCTTCCTCATCCTCACAGCAGGGCACACGACCGCACATTGGCTACGTGACCTCGAGTATCCGATCAGTTTCGGCATTCAGTGATTCCACAGCGAATAGGTCGCGCCATCCGGTAGCCAAGGGACACGAGGCCTATACACTCCGTTCGCTCGCATATTGGAAGTATGCACGCGGTAACGATCTCGGAGCTTCCTGCGGCAATGCATCGTAAGACCGCTGCTCCTCAGGCCTCAGTGACGGACGTGCTATCCGAGTTAGCACAGTTGTTTCGCAGCATCCCAGCAATTGACGGTTTCTCGGTCGAATCAGGAATTATCCGACGGCGCTGGGTCGGTGCGGTCCGCGGTTGCATCAAGCTACGGACGACCGAACGCTTTATAGGGTCCGACAGGATGGCGAAAGGGATTCGAAAGATTTCGAGTTTTCCCTTTAGTAGTATCGGAAGATGCCTTTCATATCTTCTGGCATTTCTTCCAGTGATTGTTTTTCGGACTTCATTGCTGCGATCTTGGATAAGAGACTTATAGCGTCATTGGACTCGGATTTTTCGATCAGTACAGGGACTTTGTCCCTGACTTACCGACGCAGTCCAATATTGTAATTACAACATGTGTTTTATTTTTCGACGCTATATATTTATATATATATACAAGCCTGCTACTAAGCATGATAGTTTAGTTTCTTGTCCGCGTGGCTCATTTCTGCCATTTTATCTTTTTTACATATAGTTTATTTTGGCAGAGCAGGGCATACCGAGAGTTCATATGCGTCTAGACGGTGTGATTAAAGACTGCATATATTCTTTTTCACCGTTTATGTCTTTTCCAATTTCAATGTTGGGAACGACATTATGTATAGTAGACTTAACTTAGACGCTTTATTATACGTAATCCGCCTTACTGAGGCGTTATCATTACGTCTTCAAGAAAAGATTTACGGGATATTATTCTCAATGTAATTTCTTTTGAGGGCAGTAGTTTGTTCACGTATAACTCCGCCCTTCAGTGGCTGATTGGAGTTGGTTAGACGTGAGGCAGCCCTAGCTACATCCACGCGTGGATAGTAGGTTAAGAACTCTCTCAGAGTCGCTTCGTTCTCGGAGGAGCTTCTCTTCGACGGCAACTTCCGGCAATCCATGAATTGCTTGATTTATACATTCTCTTGTCTATCTAGTGTTACAAGAGATTCAGACTGGGGCAAACATTCGGTGGTTGACTCAGAGAGTGCCGCCGCAGTTGCCGGACCCGAGTGTGGCTGTTATGACGGTTGCCAGTCAAACAGATTGGGATATATTCTGATCCCTACGGATTCGAAGTGCCGGGGTCTTTGGGTTCCGCAGTCTTTTAGCTATCAGTTAACTTCCGCGGAATAATGTTTTTTAGGCTTGCTTTATGTCATTGCATGAACATTATTCAGAAACGCATGCCCAAATTCCTGTCCTTTAATTCGACAGTAGTGGCGTATCTCCGGAACCAGGGAGGCACTCTTTCGTTTCCGTTATTCAATTTAATGGAAAGAATCCGTCTGTTGGTTATAGTACACCAAGTTCAGTTTTGGTCCGTCATATTCCGGGTCGTCTGATTGTTTTATCGGACTCCCGTTCTCTTACGGGTCGCTTGTTGCTGTCAGAATGGACTCTCAACAAACAAGTATTTAATCAGATTTGCTATCTTTGGGAGCGCCCAATGATGTTTTATTTATGACACAGCTGGCTAATCAATTGCAGACGTATGTGTTGGCTTGTCCAGATCTCTGAGCTAATACTGTTAACGCTCTATTGATCTATAGGACGGAATGATAGGATACGCGTATCCTCCGGCGCTGTTGTTTTTAGCAGGTATTGCTAAGATAAACAACCACAATACATTTCTGTTGATAGCATCTCTATCTTCACAGAGATCATGAGTAATTTACTCTCTTGTCTACTGTGGATCTTAACGTGAAATCTTCCTCTATGTGAGGATCTTTTTTCACTGGGTAAATCGTGTCATCTTTATCACAACCAGCAAGGTCGCAACCTTCATGTATTCCGTTGTGTGGTCCGTATTGCATTGTAAGCACTGTACTGGACGAGCTTTGGACGCGATTTCTTACTATAGGAGATCCTCTTCTTCGCTATTCTATGCGACTAGAGTGGAGGCTCTTCCGTCGTGGTGTAGGGATCATTATGTTCATATGGTTGATCCCTCCATACTACTCATTGCTATTTTTTAGTATACTTGTTTCACAAGATCTACTGCAGCCTGTTGTTATTTAGGTTATAGGTTTATGTTACCTCATACCTATGCACTCTACGATAGTTTACAATTGAGTCTTTTGTCTCTTTATCTAAGTCAATTAGTAACTTTTTGATAAATAGACTTAGAATCTTTAGATTAAATTCCTATATGGATTTTAACTTCAGGTTCTTATTTAGCTAAGTAATCATTTGAGCCTCTGGAAACAGTAGTTTTCAAATTCTGACCTTTTAGACAGTAATTCTGTTGGTTTCTCTTTTACTGTAGAGTCAGTGAGTTTCATGCACTATCGATGGATGATTTTCACTTTCATAGTTTCGGAATCAATACTTCCGTTACTATTTAGGTTGGATTGTTGCATAAGAGTTAGGCTCCTATTATCCGGAACCTATTATTTTAAGGTCCTTCCGTCTTCGTATGGGCATAGGCCTTTACTCTTTCCGGGTACAGTTTATGTATTTATAAACAGATATCTGTTTATTACAAGGGCGTAAGCTTCTTCTGTCTTTGATGTCTAGTAGAAGGACGTTACGCTCCATTTTATTGTTAATGGATTCTATTAACTAGCGTACTGCTTATGGTATATCATTGGCTTAGCAGTTGTGCTTAAGATTTCGGCTCATGAAGTAAGAGTTCTTCTACTTCTTGGGCTTACTTTAATAGTGTTGCTATTATAGATTTTTGAAGGCTGCTCATTGCGCTCAGCCATCCATTCATGAATTTTATCTCAGAAATATCGAGTCCATTTCTGGAGGCCTCTATTGTTAGGTCTATTATCTACTGCTCAGAATGTCATTCACTTAACAGTTGCTACTATAGCTAGGTAGGCTGTCTGTTTCGGCAGTGTCTCCGTTCGGCTGCCCTCTTCGCTCTGGGCTATTTGACCCAGGGCAAGAAAAAGGGGGGGGGAGGGTGTTCCCTTGGGTCACCTGTTTTTACTATGAAAACAAGGGGATACCTCCTCCGGAGTTAGTAATTCTGAGCTGTTATTGGGATGGTTGTTTAGTGAGAAGTTTAAGTTTATAAAATTCATTCAAGTCTTAGTTTTTAAAGTATAGCCTTTGAATATTGCATATGTCAACGGACATGATTATGCAATTCTCACACACTTTTAGGAGTATAAGAGTCTCTATTCTCTAGACTTACTTTATTATTGGCTTACTTTAAAAATTATTAGTATAAGGATTATTGGATATTAATAGAGTACATGGATGTATGAAGCTCAATTTTTGGAAGGTGTTGTATCTTTCTAATTTATCATAAATAAGAAAGATACATGTAAGGCCTATTACTTCTTTTCCCTACAGGGGATGACTCTATTTTATTTTATTGAGCGTATTCCATTTTGCTCTATGTCCTTGGCCCTCCAGCCTTTTTACTATTCAGCTATGTCTGGGTCATTGGTACAGTATAAAAATGTTAAAAAATTTATAGTAATTTATATATTTTTTATACTTACCAATGACCCAGACGGGGATGGCCCTCCCAGGAGTTGGGAACTCTTGCCTCCCCGCTGAGTACATAGCGCTTACCAGGCACTGGTTATTAGAATGATAAATGGCGCCAATTTCGGAACGTCCTTGACACTGCGCATGCGCAGTAGGGGCGAAGTGTGGAGGGCCTCTCAGGACATGTTTTTCTTTAGTTTTAGATGCAAATTTTGGGGATTGGGGGGCAAAATTTGTGTTTGGCCCTATATTTTAAGAGTTAGCACCAGCTATGTCTGGGTCATTGGTAAGTATAAAAAATATATAAATTACTATAAATTTTTTAACTTTTCAGAAAATTTCAACAAACCCATATCATTTGACCCCTCTTTGGAACGAGCTTGTCCTTGGAATTCTTTGAAAAATTTTAAAAAATGATATTTAAAATAATAAATTTTGATATAGTCTGCGTTGGGATACAGGGTTAAAGCATTTAGCCCTTTACCTAAGGCATAAAAACTACCTGACCTGACACTCCTAATACAAAACTCCTGACCTTGGCAGTTTTATGTCAATTTTAGAAACTGAATTCCCTGTGGGAACCCCAGTAAGTGAAGCAGTGCCTGTTCACTGCAGTAAACAGGCTCTGTTTTACTGGTAAAATAGGACCCAGTCACCAATGCTTGGGAGGTGCAAACCCTCTCTAAAATGGGCAACATGGCTTATTAATGCTTACCCCTGGTCTTGAATTGATACTCATGTTGTCATGATTGGCCAGTGTGCAAAAATATGTGACCTTAAACCAATAAATGAATAAATAAATAAATAAATAAATTTAGAAACTGAATCATGATATGTTCTTTTTTTTTTGTAAACATGTGTCCATTTCTGAGTACTGTTTCTGAAGTCACTGCTACAGCAACTTGGCATATTCCAGTGCGTGTTTCTGCACTGAAGTTTTTGTGGTGGCCACATACTGATTCCCAAAATTTGTTCACACTTGTTACTCACAATGAAAATATCAGTCAATTCTTTTCAGACAAGTGGTAAACAAGATCTGTTTCACTGGTAAAATAGGACCCAGTCACTAATGCTTGGGGAGGGAGTCCTCTAAAATAGGCAACATGGGGTATAAACGATTGACTGACCTTGACTTTACCTCCGTGTTGTGGCCATGATGAGCCATTGTGCAGAAGTATGTGACCTTAAACAACAATAAATAAATAAATAAATTTTCAGACAAGCATCTAAATCCACAATTATCAGAAGAAATATATACTTTTTTAATGGAATGTCAAACTGACATCAGCACTGCAGAGTTATACGCCTGGTGTCCAACGATGAGTGTTTGCAAAGTCCCTGAATTCCCCCGCTCACCTAAAAAAAGTAGAAAAAAAAGGGAAACCCCATATGCCTAACCATATCCTATATGAATCCTGTGAGTGGAAACACATATATTATTTTAGACTAAATACAATGGTCAAAACCAGCTAGCATTATTTACAAAATTTTTATTAAGTTTTCAGTTTTTGCCTAAAAAACATACAGGTAACTTATGATCCCTCACTGAGCTCTTTCTAGCTAAGTGTCATAAGCAGTGTATTTGAGGCAAAAATGAAAAAAAAAAATTTCACTCAGGAAAAGTGTCATCTTATATTTGTGTTAGGTAAATGGTTAGGCCCCACAAACTAGAGGTTTTGTTTCTCAGGCCATTTTTAGCTCAACTTTGACATAGTCAAATTTGAGTTTATGCCATGGCCTGTCGTCTGTCTGTCCATCTGTCCATCAGCAATTCAATATGGTATGGGCTAGAGGCCGTATTTATGAACCAATCTTTACGAAACTTCTTGGGTACCTTTGTAATTCCCGAGTATTTTTGGGTGCAGTCCAAAATTCAAGATGGCCACCAGCAGCCATTTTGTACTGAAATTAGTGCAATCAGTTTTTTGTACAGAACTTCTGTATGAAAGTTCTGATTTGAATAAATGTTTGTATGAATGTTTAGTAACATGGAATACATCACATATAATACAGGTTGTTCTTCTCGTACAGAAATTATGCAAATTAGGTGAACTTTGATTTATTCAGTGCTACTTAAACACAGTAAGTACACATGTCCATACGGCTCGGGCTAGGGGCTATATTTATGAACCGATCTTCACAAAACTTCTTGGGTACCTTTGTTATCACCTTGGGACGAGAACAAATGTTTTTGGGTGCAGTCCAAAATTCAAGATGGCTGCCAGTGGCCATTTTGTACCAAAATTAGTGCAATCAGTTTTTAGCTCATCTTGACAGAGTCAAGCTGAGCTAATCTCATTGCTCTCCATCCGTCCGTCCGACTGCCATGTTTTGGTCTTCTCCGAAACCACTGGGCCAATTCAAGTGAAAGTTTGTGTGAGTGATGGTCCCGAGGGGGCATTGCATTTTTGTTCAACTAAACATGCCCAACCCCCATAGGGAGGGAGTGGAGGAAAATGCTCAAAAATATTTTTAAAATCTTCTCATGAACCAGTGTGTACAATGGCTTGATATTTGTTATGGAGCTTCCTTTTCAGGTGTAGAATCAAGTTTGTTCAAACGAAGTTCATGAAACAATATTTGGCTTTGTAATGGCAGGGGTAAGTTTTTTGGCCCCACCCAAAATTTCTATTTTCTGAACCGATTGTCCGGTTTGAATCAAATTTGGTATGTGGTATTATTGGGTCATAAGTACTTGACTCATGCAAAAAAACAAATCCTGCGTCCCCACTGGAATCCTGGGAGCTAAAAATAGAAATATTTTCAAACGCCCATATTTCCCAAAAGAGAGCTGTTATTTGGTATGAAGCATCCTTAGGGCCAGTAGAATTGAATGGTAAAATAAAATTGCCATCAGTTATGTTGGGGTGTTCTGTAGAGGACATTGAAAAAATGCTGAATCAACATATTTGCAAAAAATTTTAAAAATCGTTTCTCCAGAACCAGTTATCAGAATCTTTTAATATTCGGTATACAACATAGGGGGGTTTGATACAACTTTGTTAGAATAAAGCCCATTGGTTCATATTTGGGCTCAATACAGGAGACCAAATTTTTAACTTACGGTAATATGGGGAATATTCTTTAAAAATCTTCTTCTTCAGAACCACCAGTCAGAATCTTTTACTTGAAAAATGTGTAGCTGATATTAGATCTTGGATGGCAGAAAATTTCTTAAAACTGAATGCTGATAAAACTGAAATCATATACATTGGATTAAGCCATCAGTTATCTAAATGCTCAAGGCCCGATCTCAACATTGAAGGCAGTACAGTAAAACCTGTCTTGAGAGACCACTGTCTTGAGAGACCACCTGTCTTGAGAGACCACATCTGCCAGGCACCGATTGGTTTTACTCTATAATGGACCTGCTATGGGAGACCACCTGTCTTGAGAGACCACCTGTCTTGAGAGACCACTGTGACCTGGTACCAATTTGTATTTTTATGCCATAATGGACCTGTCTTGAGAGACCGCCCCTTTGAAGACTGAAACCATGACAAAAACTTTTTACCTGTTCTGGAATTGGAAAATCCATTGTGGTTATATTAACATAATTAAAAGTATTAAAACCTCTTAATTGGGTTTCAATTGCTAACTCAGTAAAGACTGAGATGTTTTTATAAGACCTCGGAGAAAAGATTAGGATTATTGCTGAATAAACAATTTCATGATACCTGAAATGTGACAGATAGGAATAAAAATAAATTTGTGTTGAAAATCTTTTTGTAACAAATTGAAAAGGACTGTTATAAAAATTATAAAAATAAATTAGTGTTGAAAATCTTCAATAAAGATTTTCAACACTAATTTATTTTTATAATTTTTATAACAGTCCATTTCAATTTGTTTCAAAAACTTCACAAAAAAGAACAACAAAGTAATTACAAAAATCTATTCTTCTCCATTTCTGAATTTTGTGGTTGGTTATTCACTGACTTGAGAAAACCTGAAACCTGTTATGAGAGACCACCTGTCTTGAGAGACCACTTTTGTGTGGCCCAAAGGGCGGTCTCTCAAGACAGGTTTTACTGTATTGTCTCACCATCGACCACGGTACGCAACCTCGGATATTATATGGATGATAACCTGTCGGCGGGAAAACATGTCTTGCCTGTCTGCAGGGCTTCGTATTATCAACTCCGAAATATCAGCAGGGTGCGGGACGTGGTTGATGCGGCAACAGCTAAACAACTTGTCCATGCCTTCATTACAAGTCGCATAGACTATTGCAACTCTCTCTTATTTGGCTGTAAACAGAGCATCATTGACAAAATTGCCACAGTACAAAAATGTTCAGCACGTGTAATTACTATGACCAAACGTTCCTGCCACATTACACCTATTCTTAAAAATCTGCACTGGCTGCCTCCGAGGGAATGCATTGAATTCAAAATTCTCATATTAACTTGGAAATGCTTAAATGGCGAGGCCCCACCGTATTTGTCCACTTTGGTTTCACGTTATGAACCCGGTAGATCACTACGTTCGAAAATGTCACACAATCTTGTCCATGCACCAGGTGACCTCACAACAGCTGGCGATCGGGCCTTCTTGGTGGCTGCTCCATTCCTTTGGAACCTGCTTCCGAGTGGGCTGAAAGCATCCCAGAGTCTCCCATCTTTCCGATCAGCTCTCAAATCACATTTGTTCCAGAGGGTATATAACTTAGATGAGGACCGCTGATTGTGATTCATCCGCTTGGAGACAGTCAGCAAATAGGAAATGCAGAGTGATATACATATATATAAAGTTTATTTTGTGTGTGTTAAGCCCAAGAGCTCTATGAGGATTTTCAGCTTTAAACTACATTTATTATTATTATTATTTATTATTATTATTTTAATGTTTGGTATACATCATTGTTATGTGTGTCAGATTTAAGATTGTTCAAACCTACGGAAGCCCAAATTTTAACTTTGTTCAATATGGGGGATAATTTTTAAAAATCTTCTTCTTCAGATCCACCAGTCAGAATGCTTTCATATTAGGTATGCAACATCTCTAGGGGGGTCAGATTCAAGTTTGTTCAAATCGGATCCCTAAGTGTATATTTGGGCTCGCTATGGTAGCGCAAATTTTTACTGCGTGCGATATGACAGAATTTCTTTAAAAATCTTTTTCTTCAGATCCAACAGTTGGAATGCTTTCATATTTGGTATACAACACCTCTAGGGGTTCAGATTCAAGTTTGTTCAATTCGAGTGCCTGGGTTAATATTTGGGTTCCATATGGGAACCTGAAATCTAACTTACTACAATATGAGGGAATTTCTTTAAAAATCTTCTTCTTCAGATCCACTAGTCAGAATGCATTCATATTTGGTATACAACATCTCTAGGAGGGTCAGATTCAAGTTTGTTCAAATCGGATCTGTAGGTTAATATTTGGGCTCGCTATGGTAGCCCAAATTTTAACTTAGTGCAACACGAAGAAATTTCTTTAAAATTTCTCTTCTTCAGATCCAACAGTCAGAATGCTTTCATATTTGGTACACAACATCTCTAGGGAAGTCAGATTCAACTTTGTTCATATTGAGAGCCTGGGTTAAAATTTGGGCTCCCAGTGTATTTAGCACCCTCTGGAGGTGGGTAACTAAGATTAATCCACATAGGTTGTACCAAGGGACTTCATAGGGGAGCTCTACATTTTACATTATGATCAACTGAAGAAAAGGCATGATGCCCAAATTATTTTTGTCACTCCTGAGGGACTCAAGGATTGACCGTGTATCCTATGGAGATGGATTGCTTAATGTAGACTCATTCTTGGACTCTGTTTATATTGTGTTCTGTTCAAGATGAGTGCTTCAGGCCCAGTGGGGCCTCTTGTTTGTACAGAACTTCTGTATGAAAGTTCTGATTTGAACAAATTTTTGTGTGAATGTTTAGTAACATGGAATACATCACATATACTACAGGTTTTTCTCTTATGGTGAAATTATGCAAATTAGATGAACTTTGATTTATTCAGTGCTACTTATACACAGAAAGTGCACATGTTGGGGCTGTATTTATGAACTAATCTTCATGAAACTTTTGGGTACCTTTGTTATCACCTTGGGATGAGAACGGGTGTTTTTGGGTGCAGTCCCAAATTCAAGATGGCTGCTGGTAGCCATTTTGTACCGAAATTAGGTACAATCAGTTTTTTGTTCAGAACTTATATATGAAGGTTCTGATTTGAATAATTTTTGAATGAATGTTCAGTAACATGGAATACTTCACATATAATACAGGGTTTTTTCTCGTGCAAAAATTATGCAAATTAGATGAACTTCGATTTATTCAGTGCTACTTATACACAGTAAGTACACATGTCAATACCGCTCGGGTTAGAGGCTGTATTTATGAACCGATCTTCACGAAACTTCTTGGGTACCTTTGTTATCGCCTTGGGACGAGAACAAGTGTTTTGGGGTGTGGTCCAAAATTCAAGATGGCTGCCGGTAGCCATTTTGTACCAAAATTAGGTACAATCAGTTTTTAGCTCACCTGAGCGAAGCTCAAGGGGAGCTTTACTAAACACTTTCCATCCGTTGTCTGTTGTCGTCCGTCGTAAACTTTACAAAACCAACTTCTCCGAAGAAACCACTGGCCCAATATTTTTCAAATGTTTGGTAAATGTTTATTACCTAATGTCAATTCAGATTTGTTCAAATGAAGTTGCCCCTCCCCCTGGGTGGGGCCACGTCCCCAAGGGGGCACCAAAATCTTTGAAAATCTTCTTCTCATGAACCAGCAGTAGCAGAGACTTGATATTTGGTATGCAGCTTCCTTTTGAGGTATAGACTCAAGTTTGTTCAAGAGAAGTTTGTCGGGCATTATTTGCCTTCGTTACGGGAGGGGCAAACATTTTGGCCACGCCTAAAATTTCTATTTCTTTTCAACCTACTCACAATTGTTTACAATTGGCTGTAACATAAGTGCAAGCCCTACTTCGGAACTAACTCAAGCTTTTAGAATCTTTTCCAAACGAGTTGGAAAAGTACTAGAGTGCAAAAGCACGAAAAAGATCGAAAAAAGGGTCGAGCGAGACCAGCGCTCGAAATTACAGGTACTCTCTCTGCACACCTCTTGCGTTTACCGAGCGCATGCGCAACAAACCGTGACGTCAATTCCTTTATTTTCCGCCATTGTTCATGGTCGGAAATTTTTGTGACTGTGCTGTTTATGATATTAATTCTTCGTGAACAACTTATTAATCGTCTTTAGTGTGCTACTGGATTGTATCCTTTTTCAAGCTACCAAATTATTACTCTACATTTAATGTTATTTTGTATTATTATTGCTGTGCTTTTCACACTTTATCTTGCCTTTCCCCCACGTGTGAACACGACCTTCGTTCTGTTTTCCGTCGGCGGGAAGCTTGATTGTTGTATTTATATCATGCCTAAGACTATTCCTTGTACCTCTTGTTTGCAGGTGAAACATGTGGACGATTCCCATACCACATGTGTCACTTGCAACAATTGCACTCAGGCCCAATCATGTGGTATCTGTGGGGTTTGGTCCTCTAAATTTTGGGCTTCTGTTAACAAGGTGGTTCTTTCCAGAGCTAGAACCCCTCGTTCTCGGGGTAAGGGTAGCCGTGCCGTTGCAGACATTTCTGCTGGTGCACGTGGTGACTCTGTCACACAGGATTCGGATCTGTCTTCTGTGGCGAGCTCCTCTGCAACTGTTGACGGTGTTTGTTCTGTGATACCTGATGAGGAGACCGCGGTCTCTTTGTCTTCGGATGTCACTATTGAGGCGTCTGTTTTCGTTGAGAGCTTTTCCGAGGTCAACTCGGTAACCCTCTCCGATCTGCCTCCAACACCGTCGACCGTTGTTGAGGGGGTTGCTACTCCAGATCCTATTCTGTCTGATGGTGGCTCTTCCATCTCTTCTGGGGATGGTCTACAGTCTCGGGGGACCGAGGCTGTATCTGCTGGTGTGTCTGTGTGTTCTCAGCCTCCCCCAGCCTCGCGGCGAGGCTGTGCGGGTTTGCTGTCTGCTCTGTCTCATCTGGCTAGGTTTGCTCCTAGTCGGTTGAGCCGGCCGGTCGCTTCGGCAGCGATTCCTCGTCCCTCGAGTGAATCGTTTATTGTTCCACCTTTGCCTGCTAGTGTGCCGACTAGCGGGATGGTGTTGGGACGTTGGCATCCAGGGCCTGCTGTTCGGCAGAGGTCAGTGACAGCCCCGGTTAGCTGTCACTCTCGGAACCTTCCTCCGGTGATTCCTCACTGTGTTCCGAGTCTGGGTGTCGATCGATGCTTGCCGTCGGTCTCAGAGGATAGGCAGTTGGGGCCGTCTGCTGCGCAGAGGTCAATGACAGGTTCCTGTCATTCTTGGGACAATCCTCCGGTGTCTTCTCACCGTGTCCTAGGTCCAGCTACCGATCGACGTGCGCCGTCGGTCCCTTTCGAGGATTTGCAGGCAGGGCCTTCTGTTTCGCAGAGGCCAGTGATGGCTCCTGGGCGTCACAATCGGGACTATCCTCCGGTGTCTTCTCACCGTGCTCCTATTCTGTCTGCCGATCGACGTTCGCCGTCGGTCTCTTCTGAGGATTTGGGTTCTTCTACCAGAAGGGTCCATTGGGAGGACACTCCGTCGGGCGTTTCTGCTGCGACGGATTCTCAGGGTGACCTGCGCCAGGCCGTTTTGGCGCTCACCCGGTTGCTTTCTGGCAACCCTCAAGTTGGCCTCCCTGTGCCTCCTGAGGCACAACCTCCTTTGGTCGGTCGCCGAGATGTCTCGCCTGGCCCCTTGGATACTGCACAGTATTCACAGGAGGTTTCTGCTGGTCAGCCCGAGTTGGGCTACGTCTCCTCTGCTACGGAGGATGACGAGTATCTTGAAGGTGATGGTCCCCCCTCGTCAGTCTTGGGGCAGGCTTTGGATTTCGTCTTTGGCTTATTGCCGGACGTTCTACCTTCCGACCAGCCTTCTGTGACCGTCCGGCCGCGGTCCACTGTGGAGCGCCGTAACCCTGTTGAGCCTTCTAGCTCCGGGGCTTTGCGTCCTCTGCAATCGGCTCAGGTGGTTGAGTCCTTCCAGGGCTTAGACGCCAAAATGCGTTCTAAGGCCCTTAAGGGTTCCTTCTTTTCTAGAGCTGATGCCTTCCTGCCTCCATCGCGGTTTCGTGTTTACGATTCCGTCTCTCCACCAGTCTTCCAAGGGATGACTACTGTGGATGAGGATTCTTCTTCCCTCGGGTTGACTAAGCCTAAGTCGGCAGTTCTCCCGATGTCGGTAGTTGAGTCTATGGTGGGCCTGTCCCGAGAGATGCTGGGTATGTTATCTCTCGCGGACCATGTTGTCGCTGCTCTGGCTGAATATTTTCCACCAGGGGAGTTTGATGACGCTCAGGCGCCTTTTCGCGTTTTGTCACAGGCTCTTATGAACTTGACTCACGCTCACGCCTGTAACACGGCCAATTTGGAGCTGGCACGCCGGGATGCGGTTTTGGATTCTTTACCATCCCTTCCTTCTGAGCAACGTGCTGTTCTGAGGTCTGCCTCTTTGGTAGGACCTCAGTTGTTCCATGGTTCCGTGGAAGCTGTTCGTGGCGAAGTTCTTCGTCATTCGAAGGACCAGCTTTTGCTGAGACAGCTTGACCCACCTGCTGCTGCGGGTGGGGGTCGTTCCAGGCCCGCCAAGCGTGCTGCTGCGTCTGCCTCGTCGGCGACGTCGGCTACGCCTTCGGCTCCGTCTGCTCCTTCTGCTCATAAGAAGCGCCGACGTGGCCAGGCCCGCTGGCAGCCTCAGGCTGGAAAGTCTCAGGACTCTGTCACTTCCCGAGGTGGTTTCTCCTCTCGGGGGCCTCGTCGAGGCCGCAAGTGAAGGTTCTCACCTCGATTCGCCTCCAGTCGGAGGAAGGCTGTCGCTGTTTTACGACCGTTGGACAGAGATAACGTCGGACTCTTGGGTCCTCGACGTCATTCATTCCGGTCTGCGACTGTCCTTCCATCGGCACCCCAGTTTATCTCGGGTGCCCCTTCCGACTCAGGTCCCTTCAGATTCTCTGCGTCGGGACCTTCTGGTGCAGGAGATCGACAATCTCCTCACCAAAGGGGCGATCGAGGTGGTCAGGAACACCCTTTCACCGGGGTTTTACTCGAGACTTTTCTTGGTGCCGAAGAAAAACGGCCAATTTCGTCCTGTCATCGATCTGAGTACCCTGAACGAGTACATAGTTGCTCCTCGTTTCAGTATGGAGACTTTCCGGTCGGTTCGACGTTCAGTTCATCAGGGCGATTTTGCGGCCAGTATCGACCTGAAGGATGCCTACTTCCATGTACCCATTCATCTGGCGTCACGGAAATACCTTCGGTTCTCGTTTCGGGATCGAGTTTTTCAATTCAGAGCTCTCCCGTTCGGTTTGAACCTGGCTCCTTGGGCCTTCACCCGACTGATGTCACATGTGCTTGCTTTCCATCGCACTCAGTCGGCGGTGACTTCGTCCGCCTACCTAGACGACATCCTCCAACGGCACCACGATGCTGCTGTTCTGGAGTTCGATGTCCGGCAGTTTCTTTGCCTTCTAGCGTCGCTGGGTTTCAGAGTCAATCGCGAGAAGTCGGATCTTCTTCCTTCTCAGCGATTCCGTCATTTGGGGATGGATTTCGACACTCTTCACAATGTAGTGTCGGTTCCCCAGGCTCGGGCGACGATTCTTTCCGCCTTGACTCGGGACCTGCTTCAATCTTCCTCGGTCTCGGCCAGGACTTTCCTTCGGATGCTGGGCCTTTGCGGTTCGGTGACCGATCTCATTCCGCTCGGTCGCTTGTTTGTCCGACCTCTCCAACACTTCCTGTTGGATCATTGGCGTCCGAATGTAGATCCGCTGGACCTGGAACTCACTATTCCTCGGTCTCTGCTTTGTCACCTCCGCCCTTGGGCAAATATTCCCTGGCTGACACAGGGTGTTCCGTTGGATCTTCCTTTGGCCGATCGCATCCTTACTGCAGATGCCAGCGATCGGGGCTGGGGTGCGACGTTGGACCCTCTCGGTCTGTCTACTCACGGAGAGTGGGACAGCGAGCAGGTGGACCTTCATATCAACCAGAAGGAGCTCCTTGCTCTTCTGTTGAGTTTTCGGCTTTGGATCCCTCATCTGTCGGACCATGTTGTCCTACTTCTTTCGGACAATTCGACAGTAGTGGCCTACATACGGAATCAGGGAGGCACTCATTCGATTCCTATGTATCGGCTGTCTCGGGATCTTCTTCTGTTGGCACGGGATGTGAACGCTCGGGTGTCCATTCGACACATTCCCGGGCGTCTCAACGTCCTAGCAGACTCCCTGTCCCGACGCGACAGTGTCCTTCCAACCGAATGGATGCTACATCGGTCGGTGTTTCAGGCGATTTGCGAGCAGTGGGGTCGTCCTCAGGTCGACCTTTTCGCTACTCGCTGGAATCATCAGGTAGAGACTTTTGTCTCCCCTTGTCCAGATCCTCTGGCATTTGCAGTAGACGCTCTGTCTCTGGACTGGACAGGCTGGGTCGGCTATGCCTTTTCCTCCTGCACCGATTCTTCCTCAAGTTTTAGCGAAGATTCGTGCTTGCAGTTGCAGGATCATTCTGATCACACCCCTGTCTCCACAGAGGGTGTGGATCAATCTGCTGCGGCCTCTATTGGCCGATCGACCGATTCGTCTACCTCTACGTCGCGATCTTCTTTCACAGGGTCATCCCAGGAAGTATCACAACAACCTGGCGAGCCTGTCCCTTCACGCCTGTCTTTTATCAGGTCCAGTCTCCGACGTAGAGGTTTTTCGAGACGATCAGTGGAGTGCATTTCTGCATCGCGGCGACCTTCCACTGGAATGACTTATGCCGCCAAGTGGAAGGTTTTCTGCCGCTGGTGTTCAGATCACAATGTGAATTACCGTGATCCGTCTATCGCTCAAATTGCGGATTTTCTGGTTTTTCTTTTTGACTCCAAGGGCCTCCAGCCTATTACGATTAAGGGCTATCGGTCTATGCTGTCTGATACTTTCTCTTATGTGGGAAAGCGGTGTATCGGTCGTAATCTTTTCCTCTCCAAACTTATTCGGCACTTTTCTTTGAAGAGGCCTCGAGTTTTGCATCTTACACCCAAGTGGAACTTGGCATGGGTGTTGCACTGTTTGGAGGGGGCGCCTTTCGAGCCTTTATCTGAGACCGACATGCGTTTTCTCACCTATAAGACGGCTTTTCTTCTAGCGTTTGCTTCTGCTCGTCGAGTCAGTGAGCTTCATGCGCTATCTGTTGATTCTGCCTTCTTCCGAAATGAGGCTAACAGTGTCACATTCACTACTGATTGCTCTTTTCTGGCTAAGAATCAACTCCCCGATTCGGTACCTCCTCCCATCTGCATTCGGGCTCTCCCTGCTGTAGATGGACGGAGGCCTCTTCTTTGTCCTGTTCGTGCGGTCAAGACTTACATTACTCGCACTCAGTTCATTAGGAGGGATCGGAAGAGATTTTTTCTGTCTCTCATTCCTAAGCGGCAGTCTATCTCTTCCCATTCTATTTCCAGGTGGATCTGTCTTGCAATCAAGCTGGCTTATTCTCGCTTGTCTGCATCGGATCTTGTTTCGAACCGGCTTAATGCTCACGAGGTTCGTGCCATTTCTACATCATGGGCGTTCTCCAATTCTGTTTCGCTCCGTGATGTTATGAATGCAGCTTA
Source organism: Pictodentalium vernedei (assembly GCA_031216915.1). Taxonomy (NCBI): domain Eukaryota; kingdom Metazoa; phylum Mollusca; class Scaphopoda; order Dentaliida; family Dentaliidae; genus Pictodentalium; species Pictodentalium vernedei. The sequence goes on from CM062295.1 coordinate 695,083,344, forward strand.
CTGGAGGAATGCTTCTACCTTCTCCTCCTTTTATCTCCGCCACCTTCAGCAGCAATCTGAGGACCTTTATTCTTTAGGCCCTCTCGTTGCTGCTCAGGCTGTGGTGCACCCTCGTTAAATTGTTTTTGTCGAGGTTGCGCTTCTCTCAGCCTTGTTCTTTTCAGGTGCCTTCTCTCTTTCTTCATTACAGGTTTTAGTTTTTGTTCTCTGCCATCCTTGCTTTCGTTACTGCTACTCTTGTTGGTATTGGTTATGTGATTCACCTCCTCCTATTGTTTATTCAGCCAATTGTAAACAATTGTGAGTAGGTTGAAAAGAAATTAAAATTTTTTAGTAAATTTTGTTTCTTAACATACCTACCACAATTGTTTACCGGAGGCCCACCCTCCTTGGGGATATCTTTGATATCGATGCCTCCCCGCTAAATCACAAACTTCTCGTTGGCGGAAATACGGAATTGACGTCACGGTTTGTTGCGCATGCGCTCGGTAAACGCAAGAGGTGTGCAGAGAGAGTACCTGTAATTTCGAGCGCTGGTCTCGCTCGACCCTTTTTTCGATCTTTTTCGTGCTTTTGCACTCTAGTACTTTTCCAACTCGTTTGGAAAAGATTCTAAAAGCTTGAGTTAGTTCCGAAGTAGGGCTTGCACTTATGTTACAGCCAATTGTAAACAATTGTGGTAGGTATGTTAAGAAACAAAATTTACTAAAAAATTTTAATTTTCAGAACCGTCAGGTCGATTTGAACCAAATTTGATATGAGATGATAATGGGTCATAAGTAGTTGATTGATGCAAAAAAAATTTTCTCATTGTCCCGTGGGAACCCCGGGAGCTAAAAATAGGAAAAACCTTAAAACTGCCATATCTCCAAAACTACACGGCACAGAGAATTGTTATTTTGTATAAAGCTTACTTTTATCCAGTAGAATAGAATGGTTAAAAAAAATCCCTATCGGTTTGATCACAAGGTACTTTTTTCAGGACTTTGAAAAAGTGCGGAGTCAACACTTTTTAACACTGTAGGCAATGGGAAAAAGATGAAAAAATCTTCTTCTCCAGATCCAGCAGGCAGAATCTTTTGATATTTGGTATGCAAGATTGTAGGGTGGATCTGATTGAAGTTTTTTTCAAATCAGCTCCCTGGATTCATATTTGGGCTCACTATAGAAGCCCAAATTCTAATTTAGTGCATTTCAGGCAAATTTCTTAAAAAATCTTCTCCAGATCGTGCAGGCAGAATCTTTTGATACTTGGCATGCAACATTGTGGGGTGGATCTGATTCATGTTTGTTCAAATCGGCCCCCTGGTTTTATATTTGGGCTCAGTGTAGAAGCTCAAATTCGAACTTAGTGCATTTCAGGCAAATTTCTTAAAAAATCTTCTTCTCCAGATCCAGCAGGCAGAATCTTTTGATATTTGGTATGCAACATTGAGGGGTGGATCTGATTCAAGTTTGATCAAATCGGCCCCCTGGATTCATATTTGGGCTCACTATAGAAGCTCGAATTCGAACTTAGTGCATTTCAGGCAAATTTCTTAAAAAATCTTCTTCACCAGATTCAGCAGGCAGAATCTTTTGCTTTTTGGTATGCAACATTGTGGGGTGAATCTGATTCAAGTTTGTTCAAATCGGCCCCCTGGATTCATATTTGGGCTCACTATAGAAGCCCAAATTCGAACTTAGTGCATTTCAGGCAAATTTCTTAAAAAATCTTCTTCTCCAGATCCAGCAGGCAGAATCTACTGATAATTGGTATGCAACATTGTGGTGTGGATCTGATTCAAGTTCAAATCGGCCCCCTGGGTTCATATTTGGGCTCAGTATAGGAGCCCAAATTTGAATTTGGTGCATTTCAGGCAAATTTCTTTGAAAATCTTCTTCTCAGATCCAGCAGGCAGAATCTTTTGATATATGCACCATGCTTAGTGGGGTGAGATTCAAGTTTGTTCAAGCCAAGTCCCTAGATCCATATTTGGACTCATTGTGGGAGCGTGAATTGTAACTTAGTTCAAAATGAGGAATTTTCTTTAAAAATCTTCTTCAGATCCAGCAGTCAGAATGTTTTGATATTTGGTGTACAGCATCCTTAGGGGGGTGAGATTCAAGTTTGTTAAAGCCAAGTCCCTGTGGGAGCCCGAATTATAACTTAGTTCAATATGAGGAATATTCTTTAAAAATCTTCTTTTTTTTTAGATCCACTGGTCAGAATCTTTGGATATTTGGTACAAGCTTTTCTTAGGAGGAGCAGATGCAGCTTGTTGAAATCAATTCTCTGGGTTGATATTTAGGCTACCATGTCAGGTGAGCACCCTAAGGCCCCGGGGCCTCTTGTTGGTACAGAACTTCTATATGAAGGTTCTGATTTGAATAAATTTATGAATGAATGTTTATTAACATGGAATAAATCACATGTAATAGAGGTTTTTTTCTCATGCAGAAATTATGCAAATTAGATGAACTTTGATTTATTCAGTGCTACTGATACACAGTAAGTACACATGTCAATACGGCTCATTCTAGAGGTTGTTTTTATGAACCGATCTTCACGAAACTTCTTGGGTACCTTTGTTATCACCTTGGGACAGGAACGAGTGTTTTGGGGTTTGTTATCACTGTGTTATGAGAACAAATATTTTTGGGTTCAGTTAGACCCACTCTGGGACTGAAAGATTTCTTTTCTAGTTTAGCATCTAACTGTCGCCCACCTTTACAATACTTTACCTATACATTTGTTACAGGCTGCGGTCAGCATTTATGTAAGACTGTTACAATACTTTATAATTTATATGTACCTTTGTTATCAGGTCATTACCTAGATGTGTGTCATTGCTGTGTATACTATACATGTACATGCAAGCCAGAAAATAAGCAGATCTGCAAAATGAGGTCCCCTAAGGGTGAATTTAATGATGCTATCCTGCATAGGGTAGCATCACTAAATTTACACTCTGTGAACCTCAGTCTGAATCAGGGTCTCAAAACTAAACAGAAAGAGGTACCCAGAGGATAAATTGGCTCACTGTATGGGATAGCATCATCAACTTCACCCTCCAGGGACCTCATTCTGCAAATGGCAGACTGCTTATTCTCAAGCTTGTGTACATGTCTTACACAAGTTGAGCTACAGTGTCATTGACACTTTCATTTCAAGTTTTTTTTTGATTGGTTATAAAAAGAGAGCATGCGGCAGCCAAAAGAACCATGCAGGAGGGCCTGAAAAACAGATTTGTAACCTTATTAGGCCTTATGAGTTCTTTATTTCTTTTTTCTTTCAGCATGTCAAGAAAGTTCTTCCATATTCTCGGGCATCTGAAGTGTTTGTTTTCCACTGTCCAGAATACTGTTGTTATTACCATGATCCTGCTGCCCGGTACTTCACATCATTAAAATTTCTTAAGCAGGTATGTGTCTTTGGTCTGTGTATTTGACTGTCTCTATTTTGTTTTTTAATTTGGAAGTTAAAAAAATTATTTGGTAGTGCCCAAAATCGATTTTGAAAGTCAGAATTTGTTCATTGGTCATTGTTTGAGAGGGAGCCTATGATCAATCTCTAATAAAATGTAAAAAAAAATCATGTGTATAAATATTATTTGGTTCTTTCAGGATATAAAGCACAAAAAAGAAGTGATTCCTTTTTCACACAACAGTGGCACCCATCAAATTGTCTTTACTTCTGTTAGGTTTCTCTCTTAAGGGCCTGGACAAATTTCTTGAATACTTGCTAGACCAACAACTGCACATTGCTAGTAGCTAAGCAGTGGCTTCTAGTCAAGTCTTGTCTGCCCGTTTAGGCAGCCAAGACATGACTAGACACCACCGGCAAGGTAATATATCTATTTTCAGCAGGCTCTCCTCATAATTTCATGTCAACTAGTTGAGTGCTAGAAGCCATTATGAGGGCTCTACTACAAAGTTCTGAAAGCCACTACAGTGGCTTTACACTGTTTGCACTAATTTGTTGTTGGCTCAGCAGTGGAGGAAAAATATGAATATAAAATTTTGTTACAATTTACTGGAGAGTGCCAAATGGCAACTCACATAAATTGCAACAAGACAATTATTTATGAGCAACATCATGCTAAGCTAAGGCTCCTTTTGCTAGTGTGATATTGTTTTAAAAAAATACTTGCATTACAAATGACCATTGAAAAGTAATTTAGCACTCCACCAGTTAAGGGTACCTGTTCTGTGGGTGTAAAAGACGGAAATGGACCTTTAAGGGTTCAATTTGTCCCGATTCCCAATAATTGGAGTTAATTCTCATGAACTCCTGCTGTGAGAATCAAGTTTCAGTTCTTAAATAATTTAGAATTTGAGAGAAATGTTATATCCTTTTGAGTGCAATCAGTACACGTCCCACAGCAAGAAACAAACCTCATATTTTTATATTTACTAGATATTCAGTTCCTTGATAGTGGTTTCTACTAGTCTTGGCTGCTTGTACAGGCAGCCAAGCATTCACTAGACACCACTACTAAGTTAAAGTTTTACCTTATGAGGGAGAAAAAAATTAGTAGAATTCTCCAGGCCTTTTTTGGCACTTTTAGAATCTATGACAAGAATCAAATGAACAATGGGTGAGAATCAATCTTGACTTTCATTGTTTTTCCTTACAAGAAACGATTTTGATTCTCTTATGAATTTTAATCCTTTGAACCCTGGTGGTACCTTCCATGTCAGTTCAATGGCAGCAATTGGAAGAGTCCATGTTCATTTTTTGGCAGTAGACCAAATAATATTTTCAACGTGTAGCCTTGAGGCTGCATGTTGAAAATGTTGACTGATCTATCCCAGACATTTACTTTAGACCCATCCTACTTTATGAAATTATGCTCTATCATGTTGCTGGGCCCAAAAAGTGGCCTCTCAGGTTCAAAGGTTATACCCTGTTAATTGCATATCATTTTTAAAAAAAATGAAGCATTTTGATCTTTGACCTGTTACATATACGTTGTTAGGTAAACCCTAGGTATGTTAATTAAAAATGAATATGATTTATCCAAAAATTATATGGACAACCTCTGAATTCTTCAGCTTAACCCTTTACCTAACATGAAAAGCAGACGACAATTGCAAAAAAAATTCTTGAATAACTAATTTTTTTCATTTTTTGTCTCAAAAACATAGGTTATGACCCCTCGTTGGAACGAGCTCGACGAGCTCGTTCCAACGAGGGGTCATAACCTATGTTTTTGAGACAAAAAATGAAAAAATAATGAAAATTAATTGACGATTTTTTAGAATAGCGCTGGCCGGTTTTGGCTGTTACGTTGGGTAAAGGGTTAACTCTTTGATTTGATTTTGATTCTCTCATGAATTTTAATCTTTGAACCCAGGTGGTATCTACGGGTCAGTTCAATGGCAGCATTTGGAAGAGTCCATATTCATTAGCTTGAAGAAGACCAATTAATATTTACAACATGCAGCCTTTGGGCTACACATTGGAAATATTGATTGGTCGACCCCACACATTCACTTAACAGCAATCCTACTTAATGAAATTATGAAATATCATAATCCTGGGCTGGAAAAGTGATCTCTCGGGTTCAAAGGGTTAAGAAACCTCTTTGACCTGAGAACTTTCTCCAAGTTGTCAGTTATATTTTGTTGAAGGAGCTCTTATGATCTTTTGTAAAACAAAATTTGACAGAATAAGTACAAAATTTATCACTAAAGTGTAGTTAAATCAACAAATTCTGGTTAATTGCATACTGCTGTGAATTTAATTATTTTTCACAATCAGAGTGGTCATTCATTTATCATGGCTTTTCTGTATTAGAACTTTCCTTGTGGCTTTTAGTTTTGAGGCAGCTAATCCTTGACCCAACACAACTTGGTGGAAGCCTCCTAAAGTGTGCAGCAAAGGTACATATAATTATTAAGATCCCACATAATTGGATATTGTCTAGTGGAATGACCCTCTTAACTGCATATAATTTTCAAACACTAAACCATTTGAGATTCCTTTAGTACAAATTTCTCCTTAATTGCTAATTGCTAATGGTGAACAGAGTAAATCCCTATTTGTTGGATCAAATATATGGAGACTATTTATAAAATTCTCGTAACAGACCTCAAATTCCCAAGCATTCAGACACACTTGGAACCAGAACACTCAATATAAGCATTTATTCTGTTATATCATGTTTGACAGGTCTTTGTGAGCTTTGTCAAATAAAATATAATAGAATAAATACTCAGTTTCTCACAAAAATGAAGCAAAATTATCAAATTGTTGTGAATTGAGTAATCCTATTAACTGTACAACAGGGCCATTCAATTAACAGGGTTCCACTGTATAAATGATTGGCAAACATTGACTTCACGCTTGTGTTATAGTCATGATATAGCCTTGATGCATAAAGGAACCTCACACCAATAATTAATAACAATATAAGGTACCACAAAGTAGATCCCCTGTTTCTCAGGTTATTTTTGGCTTAACTTGCCATCACGTATGCGGAAGTCTGTTAGGCTGTCAGTCTGTTCTCATTTTCTTTGGCACAAGCTAAACCCCGTAATTCTTGTCCGATCATCACAAAATTTCATATGCAGGTTCAAGGTCATGTCTAGATGAGAACATACCCTTTTGGTCAGATCGGTCAACCATGACAGCTGCGAGAGTCCAAAACTCGAAAAACTTTAGCACAGTCTACAAGTCATATTTATGAAGGGATTTCATTGTAACTTGGTAGAATGACTCTGTATATTGTCTAGATGACAACGTCCCTTGTTTTGGTCGCGATCAGTCAACCATGATGTCTGCAAGAGCCCAAAACACAAAAACCTTTAGCAAAGTCTACAGGTCACCGTATTTATGAAGGGATTTCATTGTAACTTGGTAGGATGACTTCATATAATGTCTAGATGAGAATGTCCCCTTTTGGTTGCGATCGGTCAACTGTGATGGCTATGCGGGCCTGAAGCCCGAAAACCTTTAGCACAGTCTACAGGTCGTATTTATTTATTGTAACTTGGTAGGATGACTCTGTATAATTTCTAGATGAGAACATCAAATTTTGGCCGTGATCGGTCAACCGTGATAGCCACACAGGCACGTGATCTAGATTTGTTTAGCACAGTCTACAGTTCATATTTATGAAGCAATGTCATTGTAACTTGGAAGGATAACTTGGTATGATGTCTAGATGAGACTGTCATATTTTCGTCACCATCAGTCGGCCGTTACCACCGCCTGGTCACTTGGCCTAGATTCTTTTAGCACTGCTTACAGGTTGTTTTTATGAAGGGATTTCTTTGTAACTTGGTAGGATAACTTTGTATGATTTCCAGATGAGACTCTCCTATTTTGGTCATGATCGGTCAACCATGACCACCAAATCGTAACATGACCTAGATTCCTTTAGCAAAGTCTACAAGTTATATTTATGAAGGGATTTCATTGTAACTTGGTAGGATGACTCGCTCATTTTAGAATGATTTTACTTTAACTAGGTAACTTTGGTTGACATACGTTAGCTGTTTAGGCCACATCAACCCAGGTCTTAATTCTTTAGTACAGTCTACACTCAGATTATTCTTATTGAAAACATAGCACCCAGAGAACAGTGATTAACATATTCTCAATTATCACAATTCTTATCTTATTAGCTCACCGAAGGGAGCTTAACTTATCACTTGCTGTCTGTCATCATCCGTCGTAAACTTTACCTTATTGACTACTCCTCCCAAACTACTGGATCAAATTGAACCAAATTTGGTGTGCATGTTCCCTATCATATGTCAATTCAAACTTGTACAAATAAATTTGCCGCACCCACAGGGGGCACCACAAGGGGCATAACCCTGATAGCACCCATGAATTTCTTTCCAAAATTAAAAAAAATCTTCTTCAGATCCACCAGGCAGAATTCTTTTGTATTTGGTATACATCTACTTTAGGGGGGTCAGATTCAAGTTTGTTCAAATTGGCTCCCTGGGTTCATATTTGGGCTCACTATAGAAGCCCGAATTTGAACTTAGTGCATTTCAGGCAAATTTCTTGAAAAATCTTCTTCTCCAGATCCAGCAGGCAGAATCTTTTAATATTTGGTATGCAACATTGTGGGCTGGATCTGATTCAAGTTTGTACAAATCGGGCCCCTGGGTTCATATTTGGGCTCAGTATAGGAGCCTAAATTTGAACTTAGTGCATTTCAGGCAAATTTCTTAAGTGCATTTCAGGCAAATTTCTTACAAAAATCTTCTTCTCCAGATCCAGAAGGCAGAATCTTTTGATATTTGGTATGCAACATTGTGGGGTATATCTGATGCAAGTTTGTTCAAATCGGCCCCCTAGGTTCATATTTGGGCTCAGTATAGGCGCCTAAATTTGAACTTAGTGCATTTCAGGCAAATTTCTTTAAAAATCTTCTTCTCAAGATCCAGCAGGCAGAATCTTTTGATATTGGGTATGCAGCATGCTTGGGGGGGGGGATTCAAGTTTGTTCAAGCCAAGTCCCTGGGTTCATATTTGGGCTCACTATGGGAGCCCGAATTATACTTTAGTTCAAAATGAGGAATTTTCTTTAAAAATCTTGTTCTTCAGATCTAGCAGTCAGAATGTTTTAATATTTGGTATGCAGCATCCTTAGGGGGGTGAGATTCAAGTTTGTTCAAGCCATGTCCCTAGGTCCATATTTGGGCTCACCGTGGGAGCTTGAATTGTAACTTAGTTCGAAATGAGGAATTTTCTTAAAAAATCTTCTTCTTCAGATCCAGCAGTCGGAATGTTTTGATATGTGGTGTGTAGCATCCTTAGGGGGCTGAGATTCAAGTTTGTTAAAGCCAAGTCCCTGGGTCCATATTTGGGCTCCCTGTGGGAGCCCGAATTATAACTTAGTCAATATGAGGAATTTTCTTTAAAAATCTTCTTCTTCAGATTTAGCAGTGGAAAATGTTTTGATATTTGGCATGCAGCATCCTTAGGGGGTGAGATTCAAGTTTGTTCAAGCCAAGTCCCTGGGTTCATATTTGGGCTCACTGTGGGAGCCTGAATGATAACTTAGTTCAAAATGAGGAATTTTCTTTAAAAATCTTCTTCTTCAGATCCAGCAGATGAATGCTTTTGATATTTGGTATGCTGCATCCTTAGGGGGGTAAGATTCAAGTTTGTTCAAGCCATGTCCCTAGTTCCATAAAATTTGTCTCTCATGACTTCATTCCTTTGTAGTGTTGATGAACCATGTCTAACTGAATGTGACTCCAAATACTTCTTTGAACCACTTTGGCCAGTGAGCGATTAAGGCTCTTTGGGGCCTCTTGTTTGATAATCCTTTCATAAACATTGAACATTATCCTTTTCTTCAACTTGACAATGTCAAGTATGAGCTATTGGGATGGGTTTGTGCCCTATTGTCCATCCATCCATCCATCTGGCCACAATTCCTGTAGCACACCCTACAGGCCGCAGCTCTCACCCGATCAGTTCCAAATTTCATACATGGCTTTATGGTAGTGTTGTGCAGTTTTATTTTTCTTGTTTCGGTTCGGTTTTTTAAAAAAAACTCGGTTTATAGGTCGGTTTTTGGTTTTTTACAGTAAGACATCTGCAGTTTCCAACAGAAACTATGTAGTGTCAATATAATGCCCATACTGTCATATTTTCAATGATGATTTAATTGGCATTAACTTGCATTTGTGCTAAGTATATAAACGGCAGGCATTATCAAAACAAAATAATATAAAAGAAAATAAAATGTAACACTGTTCGTAGAATATCACCACTCACCAGTCACAAATTCTAGGCACATGCCCCCCCCCCCCCACCTCTGGTCTTTAAGTTCAGGCATAGAGAGTCTATGATGAATTGTTATTAACACATGGGTGTGAAAAGAGCTAATTCACAATTTCCCAGGGCTCTGTTCAGTGCTCACTCCTGGGTGGGGCCCCGGGCAGCCTGACAAAATGACCCTACCAGGCATTGCAAATAATAACAAGCGTTGCCAAGTGTGGTCACGTAGACACCCATCCTAACATATTTGACAATGAACTTATTTATGGACTCTTTTCAATACCCCCCCCCCCATCCCCTCCCCCCCCCCCCCCCCCCCCCCCACTGAATTGCAGTAAAACCTCTTCCCGTATAAGCACATCAATGGAGGCAACAGACTACATCCGAAACACGTGGTGGGGCAACCCGTGACAAATGTTATTTTCGAATACGACAATGAAATGCCAAGACCTTTTTCTGATATGATATTATTCCCTGTTCAACAGATTGTAGATAAGTAATTTTAATTAAACTGATTGACTACGTCATACAAACCTGTTCAAAAACGAAGCCAATTGCGCAAGGTATTTCCTGTAATCAGTGAAATGTAGGCGTGTTGGCTGTCTGTTTTGTCATTCTCACAGAAAACACAACCCATTATTACGTTAACGATGTGTGATTGACAACTTGTCATACATCATTCGCAAGTGATCTGGACATGCTGCAGTGGCCCCTTTACACCCAGAATGTGGCGTGCATTGACGACACTGTTATTTCCTGACAAAGTTTAACATTTCAGACATTGTTAGTGCAAACTGAATAAAGAAAACATCTCTTCCCGACATTTTAGGAAAAAACTGAAACCGTACTCATTTACCAGTTACACGGTTTCGGTTTCGGTTTTCAAGCAAAACTGAAACCGACTTATAAAACCGGTTAACCATACAACACTACTTTATGGCAATGTCTAGATGGGAGCTATAAAATTTTTCCGAATTTTGTTGAAAAACATGGCCACCAGTGGCCTTCTTAGATTTGGCATATAAATTGTCAACAATTCTATTAGCACACCCTACAGGCCACATCTCTCACTTGATCTTTTTCAGATTTCATATGTAGCTTTGGTGTGATGTCTAGATGGGAGCTATCACATTTTTCTGAACTTTGTTGAAAAAGATGGCCACCAGCAGCCATCTTGGATTTGGATATAAATTGTCCAACAATTCCTTTAGCACACCTCACAGGCAGCAGCTCTCATTCAATCAGTCCCAAATTTCAAAATGTGGCTTTAGGGCAGTGTCTAGATGGGAACTATCAAATTTTTCCAAATTTTATTGAAAAGCATGGTCGCCAGTGGCCCTCGTAGATTTGGCACATAAATTGTCAATTCCATTAGCACACCCTATAGGCCACGTCTCTCACTCGATCTTTTTCAAATTTCATATGTGGCTTTGGTGTGATGTCTAGATGAGAGCTATCAAATTTTTCTGAATTTTGTTGAAAAACACGGCTGCCAGCAGCCATCTTGGATTTGGATATAAATTGTCCAACAATTCCTTTAGCACACCTTACAGGCTGCAGCTCTCACCCGACCAGTCCCAAATTTCATATGTGGCTTTGGGGCAATGTCTAGATGGGAGTTATCAAATTTTTTTGAAAAACATGGCTGCCAGCGGCCATCATTGATTTGGCATCTAAATTGTCAACACTTCCATTAGCATACCCTACAGGCTGCATTTCTCACCCGATCTTTTTTCATATGTAGCTTTGGTGTGATGTCTAGATGAGAGCTATTGAATATTTCAGAATTTTGTTGAAAAGCATGTCCGCTAGCTCCCATCTTGGATTTGGTTATAAATGGACAACAATTCCATTAACACACTCTATAGGCCACATCTCTCACCTGATCTTTTTTGAATTTCATATAGAGCTTTGGTGTGATGTCAAGATGGGAGCTATCAAATTTTCTGAATTTCAGTAGCCAACTTGGATTTGGCATATGAATTGTCAATAATTCCATTAGTTAACACTGCAGGCCACATCTCTCACCCAATCTTCTTCAGATTTCATATGTAGTTTTGGTGTGATTTCTTTTCTGTAGAAATTTGAGTGAATGACTTGGCATTACTGGATCTTTCTATTTAGTTCAGTCCCTTCTTGGACAAGTTGAGCTACAGTGCATTGACACTTTCAATTATTTTTGTAATTTTTTCTTTGCCATCAAAAGTTCATATTCTTGGTTTGTTTAATGTTTTAGCCCTCATAATCTACAGAATAGTATCAGTTCTATTAACTTAAAATATCAGCCATAAACCATTTATTTTTTATTTTTTTAAGTTTGCTTTGGTTATAAAAAGAGTATATGAGGTAGCCAAACTGACCATGCAGGAGGACCCGAGAAAGAGATTCTTAACTTTCTTAGGCCTAACTGTTCATTTGATTCTTGTCCTAGATTCTGAAAGTGGCCAGAAGAATTCTTATGCTTTGCACCCTCATAATAAGTACTGTTGTGCAGTTTTATTTTTCTTGTTTCGGTTCGGTTTTTAAAAAAAAACTTGGTTTATAGGTCGGTTTTCGGTTTTTTATAATAATACATCTGCAGTTTCCAACAGAAACTATGTAGTGTCGATATAATGCCCATACTGTCATATTTTCAATGATGATTTAATTGGCATTGCCTAGCATTTGTGCTAAGTGTATAAATGGCAGGCATTATCAAAACAAAATAATATAAAAGAAAATAAAATGTAACAGTGTTCGTAGAATATCACCACTCACCAATTCTAGGCACAATCCACCCCCCCCCCCCTCCCCCATCTGTGGTCTTTAAGTTCAGGCATAGAGAGTCTATGATGAATTGATATTAACACATGGGTGTGAAAAGATCTAATTCACAATTTCTCAGGGCTCTGTTTAGTGCTCACTCCTGGGTGGGGCCCTGTGCAGCCTAACAAAATGACCCTACCAGGCATTGCAAATAATAACAAGCGTTGCCAAGTGTGGTCACGTAGACACCCATCCTAATATATTTGACAATGAACTGATGTATGGACTCTTTTCAATATCCCCCCCCCCCCCACCCCACACACACACACACACACAGTGGTGACTAGTGCCACCACCCGCCCTAGTAAAATAAACAGCAATCATTTCATGTCAGTCTGGAATGGGAAAGTCATATTGTTTGTAGCTGGGTGGGCTTCAAAACGAACCACTACCAAATACCTATTGTCTTCCCCCCTATCCCCCCCCCCCCCCCCACACCTCGCACACGCAATGGTTTTAGCTCAACGGAATTGATTTCACAAATTCACTGGTGTACTGTTATATATTGTAACTTTTTTGTGTTTGCCTCTTGCCATTCCAATTTCTATTTCTACCACTGATTTGTTCCTTTGGTTGGCCCCCTTAAAGTAAGTTGTGTGGGAATGCAACCGTGGCACGTTGACAGCGATATTAGGAACGCAGCTTTTTCCCATGGATATGGACGATTCGGTCTTGGGACGTTTCGGCCTCGGAATGTTTCGGTTCAAGACGTTTTGGCCTTCATATATTGAACTAAATAGAATAAGAACTTGCGGTTTCGTGTTTTTAGTGGGCCGAAGCCTTCAGGATAAATCGTCTCGGGTTGGAACATCCCAAGACTGAATTTCAGTAAAACCTCTTCCCGGATAAGCACATCAAGGGAGACAAGAGACTACATCCGAAACATGTGGTGGGGCAACCAGTGACAAATGTTATTTTCGAATACGACAATGAAATGCAAAGACCTTTTTCTGATATGATATTATTCCCTGTCCAACAGATTTTTCGATAAGTAATTTTAATTAAACTGATTGACTATGTCATACAAACCTGTTCAGAAACGAAGCCATTTGCGCAAGGTATTTCCTATAATCAGTGAAATGTAGGCGTGTTGACTGTCTGTTTTGTCATTCTCACAGAAAACACAACCCATTTTTACGTCAACGATGTGTAAATGACAACTTGTCATACATCATTCTCGAGTGATCTGGACACGCTGCAGTGACCCCTTCACACCCAGAATGTGGCGTGCATTGACGACACTGTTATTTCCTGACAAAGCTTGACATTTCAGACATTGTTAGTGCAAACTGAATAAAGAAAACATCTCTTCTCGACATTTTAGGAAAAAACTGAAACCGTACTCATTCACCAGTTACACGGTTTCGGTTTTCAAGCAAAACCGAAACTGACTTATAAAACCGGTTAACTGTACAACACTAATAATAAGGAAATAAATTATAGTCAGCCAAGACTTCACTAGACAACACTGCCACTGTACTGCAATTTCCATCAGCAAGAACACCAAAAGCCTGCTTGTTGGAACAACTTTTCTACATATGCATGTGTGACGTGAAACTCACCAAAATTGAAACTGGGTTCTTAAAGGTTTAACTTTCGTAAGTATATAAATATGACATTTGCTTTTTACTGTGGCATATGTATATGTTGCACACGCAGGGGTATAACAATACTCTCAAATTCTGTAAGAACAGAAAATTGATTCCCACAACAAGAATTTGTGAGAATCAAAAGTGATTCTTCTGAATTGTGATAAATGTTGAGGACTGAAAACAAAGCTTGTGACCATTCACTGGAATAAGTTATTTGAGCTTATTCAAATGAGGAGTCAGGTGCTTTGTTTTGCCACAAAATAATGAAATTATAGTTGTTTGAAAAAAAAAACCATGAGCTTCATCTGTCCGGTTAACCTTTTTGCTATGATAGGTCCGTACTGAAAACAGATCCAAACTTTGATGCGGTGTACTTTGCGTCCGTACTGAGTATGGAGTTATTGCATACATAGAATGGATACACTGCACAGTGTTATTATCAGTACAGTGCACATTGTAACAATTGTAAGAGACAGACAATGTGACATCAAAGATTTTGTCAGTTATTATGCCCCCGACTTGGTTGGAGGGGGTATCTAGAGTTGCGTGCGTTCGTGCGTAACGCAAATGTGTCCGTCCAACATATTTGCTGCTCTAGCACGGTCATTATTTGTCAGATTCAAATAATTTTTGCCATGCTTGTCCGTCAACATGGGGGAACAGATCCTACAGCAGAATTAGCATCTTCGCATAAACATTTACAGAGTTATTTTCCCTTGTTTAAATTAGGGGATTATGAAAAATGATTGAAAAATGTGTCCATCCAACATATTTGCTGCTCTAGCTCTGTCATCATATGTTGAATTCAAATAATTTTTATCATGCTTGTTCCTCAGCATGGGGGAATGGATCCTACAGTAGAATTAAAATCTTCGCATGAGCATTTACAGTGGTATTTGCCCTTGTTTAACTTAGGGGATGATTGAAAAATGTGTCCGTCCAACATATTTGCTGCTCTAGCTCTGTCATCATACATTAGATTGAAATAATATTTGCCATGCTTGTTTATTAGTATAGATTGCTGCAGGCACATGTCATGCTTTTGATGGCATAATGCTATCCATGGTATTGCAGGAGGGGGCATATGTCACACTTTGCATTGCTCTTGTTTTCCATCATTTTTACAGAAATACCCGAGTCAACTGCATGTTAAGTTTCCAGTAAGAGTTAAATTTCCTGATATTCTTGATGTGTAAACATGTCAACAAAATTTTTTACAACCGATAAAGTTGTTGCATAATTATTTGCTGACAGTGATAGTGATGCAGGCGATTTAGATAATTCAAGTGACTTCAGCAAATCCAGATATTACTGCTCAGGCTGTCCAAGTGGTCCTAGACTTTGTTATCACACCAAAATTAGGTATTGAAACTAAACATTTGACTCCAACAATATTCACTTACTTCTTGGCAGACTTAAAACTAAAAGTTCCTTCACATTTCTGTCTTTTTTTCACTTTTTAGCTCACCCACCACAAAGGGCCATGTGAGCTGTTGCCATCACTTGGCGTCCATCAACATCCGGCGTGTCATAAACTTTTCACATTTTCATCTTCTTCTCTGGAACTGCTGAGCCGGTATGAACCAAACTTGGCAGGAATGGTCTATGTGAGGTCCTCTACAAATGATCCTCATTTTGTTCCCGTCGGATGAAAAACATGGCGCCAGCTGCCACCAGAGGCATTCTTTGATTTTGTTTTTTTTGATTTTCAAATATCTTCTCTGAAATTAAATGTTTTGAAACTTCACATAAATGATGACTGGGACTCCTTCTACCAACGATCCTCATTTAATGTTGATCGGGTTACAAACATGGCCGCAATTGCAGCTCATAGTTACCATAGAAACCCTATGGGAAATCACATTTTCATCTTCTTCTCTGGAACTACTGAGTCGACGTGAACCGAACTTGGCAGGGATGGTCTATGGGAGGTCCTCTACAAACAATCGTCATTTTGTTCCCGTTGGTTGGAAAACATGGTCGCCAGAGGCATTCTTTGATTCTGATTGGTGGATTTTTAAAAATCTTCTCTGCAAATGAAAGGCCAAATGTTTTGAAACTTCGCATGATTGATGACTGGGACACCCATTACCAATGATCATGATTTAATGTTCACTGGGTCGAAAACATGGCCACAATTGCAGCTTATAGTAACTATAGAAACCCTATGGAAAATCACATTTTCATCTTCTCTGGAACTACTGAGAGAATGTGAACCAACATGGCAGGAATGGTCTATGAAATGTTCTCTACAACTGTTCATCATTTTGTTCCTTTTGGATGAAAAATGTGGCCATCAGAGGCATTCTTTGATTCTGATTGGTCGATTTTGAAAATTCTTCTCCTCTGAAACTACAAGGCCAAATGTTTTGAAACTTCACATGCTTGATGACTGGGATATCTTCAACCAATAATCCTCATGTAATGTTGATGGGGTTGCAAACAAGGCCACAATTGTGGCTCATAGTTACCATGGAAACCCTATGGGAAATCACATTTTTCTTCTTATCTGAAACTACTTGGCCAGTGTGAACTTTGCACAAATAATGCATGGAAAGTCCTCTGAAAACAATCATCCTTCTATTTCGTACAGATGAAGTAGCATGGCAGCCAGCTGCATTCTTTGATTTTGATTGTAATAACTGAAGAATATGTAGTTCTGCCAGGTGAGCGATTACAGGCTCCTGAGAGTCTCTTATTGTTTTCTACCATTTTTCCCAATATATGGCTCAGTACAGGGTATTACAAAATTGTGCAGCAGCGAAGGGGTTAAGTAAGGGGTTTGATCTTAGGTGTACTGTGAGCACAAAAGTGGTTATATAATTTTGATCAGGTCAAAATAAAACTGCGATCCAGTTGATGACACTGAAGAACAAGCCTGGAAATAAGCAGACTGTCATCCAGAGGGTGAATTTGGTGATGGTACTATGTACAGCAGGATAGCATGACTAAATTTACCCTCTGTGAACCTCAATCTGATTCAAGGTCTCAAGTCTAAACAGAAAGAGGTACCCAGAGGATAAATTGGCCCAATGTATGGGATAGAATCAACAAATTCACCCTCTGGTGACCTCATTCGGCAAATGACAGATTGCTTTTTTCCAGGCTTGCCAAGGAAAACAGTGTCAGTAAAAATGTATGAAAATTGAGCCAAAATCGCAATTTCCAAGATGAGCTGAATGGCAGTTGTTGGTCTTAGATTTTTATTCTGATAAGTATACAACTGCGAATTATTACAATGCCATTGATAAAAAAAACACCCAATTTATTCTCACTGAGATTGCAATTCCTTTCCAAATTATGAATAAATCATTCATTTTTCATTGAATTTGAATCCCACTTTTCTCTTGATTTAGTCACCATTGTGTTTAATTTCTTTGATCAAATTGACTAAAAGACCTCTCTTATGATCACGGTAATGTACATTATTGGCAGATGGTGTCCTAAAAAGGCTTGGCAGTGGTGAATACAGTATGTTTTATCTTCCAGCATTTTCAAAAAATCCACGCAGAGAAGAAATATCAGTGCACAAAATGTGGTTTGCTGTTTGGTGTGGATTGCCTCAGAAAGAGACACGAGGATAGATGTGGTGATATTTTTGCTTGCCAGTCATGTCCAGCATCCTATACTCTGATTGAATCCCTGTTGACCCACTGTAAACGCAATAAGCATGCTATTCCTGAAGAATGTTTGTCAAAAAAGCGTAAAGAGAAGAATAAAGAGAACAAGTGAGTTTTTTATCATGAAATTTCAGACCAGAGTTACCACATCACAATTGTGTAATACAGTGGATCCCACTTAATTGGGTATCTCTTAATTGTTTTTCCCTGTTAATTGAATATAATTTTCAAACACAAAACTATTTACCATACCTTCAGTACAAATTTGATCTGTTAATTGCATATGGGTTGTAGAGTAAACTCCTGTTAATTGTATATAAATTTTTGTAATATGTCAAAAAAATTACTGTGACACGTACCAAATTCCCCTTTTTTATCAACCTTTTTGGCCCCACTACATCCAATACAGGTATTTAATTTTTTATATCTTGTTTGACAGAGCTCTATGAGCTCTGTCAAACAAGATATAATAGAATAAATGCTCAGTTTACCTCCAGAACACAGGAAACTGACCAAATCCCTGTTAATTGTATACTCCTGTTAATTGAATAATTTTCACTGGCAAAATGGATATTCAATTAAGAGGATTCTACTGTATTATAGAATAAGGGGGTTTTCATTTTTGTATGTACATGTGTGCAAGGCCCACAAATAGGCTTGCCCAGCATCCCGGAACAGCTAAATTTTTGGTTTAGCTCTTGAAGGTTCTGTCACCTCAGCCTGACATTTTTTTAACACAAAGTTTAAAAATGATGAAATAAGAATATTTTTTTCTTTCCATAAATCAGGGACCAGCCTAGGGGGAAATTTTAGGGAGACTCCATGTCTCCCTCCAGAAAAAATAGGGAGACTGCAGTCATGTAGGGAGACTTCATAGGCAAGTGGGGAAAATTAAGAATATTCATGTACCACCCCCCGCCACCCCTTCAGATTTTCAATTTGTGGTCCTCCATTAATGTCCCAATAATCCAGGTCCAGTTGTCTATGAGGCATCTATGCCAGGTTAAAAAATCACAAAGTAATTATTGACTGAAAATCCCCCACTGCTACCCTCTCCTTCATGACCCCCTCCCCTCTTCTTCATGCCAATCCCCCAGCACCCTCCTGTGGTTGCCTTTCACCAAAGTCTACTAAGCTAATAATTTCGTAAGTCTGAAAGTGTAAACAGGACCAGATGTGAGAAGGTTGCTTGGGAGGTACTTTGTTAGTTAATAAACAAAATACATTCTGGGGGCGAGTATTTTGTAAAAGAAATGTCATTCCACATCATTTTTATGGCATTCTGGTGTCATTTCGTGGCATTCCGTTGTTTAGGAGGACCCTTTTTCAAGATCGTCCACATGCACTCTTGTGTCCTGTACAAAGCTTTTCTTGTCATCACTAAAGCTTTTTTCATGTGTTTCAATTCCATTCGTGTTTTTGTGGGAATAGATGGCCCAACAGTTAACAGTCGTCAGCAAAACGAAATAAAAATACTGTGTTATAAAATACATCCGTTGTGTATGCATTTTCGGCATCCTAAGCGACGTAACCTACTTTCAAACTGAGTTATTTTGTTGAGTCGCGTAAGTCACCTATTTTCGTTTTGACATTTGAAGCTGCGACTGAAACGCAACAAAATAGAAATAAAAAAATACTCCAAAAGAGACAATGGGCAATTAATAGTCGTGTGATTTCATTAAATGGACGTTTATTTGACGAATTAAAATGCCCATTTATCACACTCGAGCATATTCGATTTTTGAAAATAATCGTTTTCATGCAAAGCTCGCATCACTCAGTTCAGCCTTTCCTCATTTTGGCCAATTTTTAGAGGGCGACTTGTAATCGCCCCGACTATTTTTCTAGGCGACTTTGGGCTTAGAAAGGCGACATAATCGCCCTAGTCGCCCTCACGGCTGGTCCCTGCCATAAATACACTACACTCAGTCACATTGTCTGCATCTTTTATTAGAAGTTTCATGATAATTGTCCCTGCATATGTACATTGACCCCAAATTGGTTGGAATTCAGGAAGCAGAATCTCTTTGATCTCTATTTAAAACTCACTAACTGAACTTTCCAGAAATCCTGTAATGTCATAACTTTTATAAAAAAGTTTGTGAGTTAATGCCATCACTGAAGGTTAGCTTCTACATACCTTTAAACCTTTAACTGTCAGTTATGGCCACCACCACGGCAATTTAAGTTATATATACTTTCAAAACAATCAAAATATTTCTCTTTGTGTGACACATGATAGTTTTTGGAAGCAATCTTATATCAAAGATACACCTTCACTTGATATGAAAGATATACAAGAATTATTTCACAAATTATTAAGTATTTGTGGTCAGAGATAGGAGGAAAACTACAAACATTATGACTTGGAGATGAGTGCCTTTTCCAAATTTTGAAAAATTATAAAATTATTATTTATAGAAGAAATACTGATTTACATGAGTTGTAATTCTGATTAAATTAGGAAGAATTCTGATTTTTTATTAGCTCACCTGAGCGAAGCTCAAGGGGAGCTTTACTAATCACTTTCTGTCCGTCGTCCGTCGTCGTCCGTCCAGCGTTAACTTTACATTATCGACTTCTCCTCCTAAACCACTAGCCCAATTTTATTCAAATGTTGGCTAAATGTTTATTACCTAATGCCAATTCAGATTTGTTCAAATGAAGTTGCCCCTCCTCCTGGGTGGTGCCACGCCCCCAAGGGGCACCAAAATCTTTGTAAATCTTCTTCTCATGAACCAGCAGTAGCAGAGACTTGATATATGGTGTGCAGCTTCCTTTTGAGGTGTAGACTCAGATTTGTTCAAGAGAAGTTTGTGGGGCTATACTTGGCATCGTTATGGGAGGGGCAAAATTTTTTGCCCCGCCCAAAATTTCTATTTTCCAAACCGAGAGGCTGATTTGAACCAAATTTTATGTGAGGGCTTATTTGGTCATGAGTACTTGATTTATGCAAAAAAAAAATTTCCCGCAGCCCCGTGGGAACCGCAGGAGCTAAAAATAGAAAAAATTTAAAACGCCCATATCTCCAAAACTGCACGGCATTGAGAATTTTTATATGGTGTGCAGCTTCTTTAGGACCAACAGAAAGGATTGGTAAAAAAAAATTGCCATCGGTTTTATCATAGGGTACAGTTTCGGGACTTTGAAAAAGTGCTGAGTCAGCACTTTTTAACACTGTAGGCAATGGGAAAAACATTAAAAAATCTTCTTCTCCAGATCCAGCAGGCAGAATCTTTTGATATTTGGTATGCAACATTGTAGGGTGGATCTGATTCAAGTTTGTTCAAATCGGCCCCCTGGGTTCATATTTGGGCTCAGTATAGGAGCCCGATTTCGAACTTAGTGCATTTCAGGCAAATTTCTTAAAAAATCTTCTTCTCCAGATCCAGCAGGCAGAATCTTTTGATATTTGGTATGCAACATTGTGGGGTGGATCTGATTCAAGTTTGTTCAAATCGGCCCCCTGGGTTTATATTTGGGCTCAGTATAGGAGCCCAAATTTGAACTTACTGCATTTCAGGCAAATTTCTTTGAAAATCTTCTTCTCCAGATCCAGCAGGCAGAATCTTTTGATATTTGGCATGCAACATTGTAGGGTGGATCTGATTCAAGTTTGTTCAAATTGGCTCCCTAGATTCATATTTGGGCTCACTATAGGAGCTCGAATTCGAACTTAGTGCATTTCAGGCAAATTTCTTCAAAAATCTTCTTCTCCAGATCCAGCAGGCAGAATCTTTTGATATTTGGTATGCAACGTTGCGGGGTAGATCTGATTCAAGTTTGTTCAAATCGCCCCCCTGGATTCATATTTGGGCTTACTATAGAAGCCTGAATTCGAACTTAGTGCATTTCAGGCAAATTTCTTAAAAAATCTTCTTCTCCAGATCCAGCAGGCAGAATCTTTTCATATTTGGTAAGCAACATTGTGGGGTGGATCTGATTCAAGTTTGTTCAAATCGGCTCCCTGGGTTAATATTTGGGTTCAGTATAGGAGCCCGATTTCGAACTTAGTGCATTTCAGGCAAATTTCTTAAAAAATCTTCTTCTCCAGATCCAGCAGGCAGAATCTTTTGATATTTGGTATGCAACATTGTAGGGTGGATCTGATTCAAGTTTGTTCAAATCGGCCCCCTGGGTTTATATTTGGGCTCAGTATAGGAGCCCGATTTCGAACTTAGTGCATTTAGGCAAATTTCTTAAAAAATCTTCTTCTCCAGATCCAGCAGGCAGAATCTTTTGATATTTGGTATGCAACATTGTGGGGTGGATCTGATTCAAGTTTGTTCAAATCGGCTTCCTAGATTCATATTTGGGCCCACTATAGAAGCTCGAATTTGAACTTAGTGCATTTCATGCAAATTTCTTAAAAAATCTTCTTCTCCAGATCCAGCAGGCAGAATCTTTTCATATTTGGTAAGCAACATTGTGGGGTGGATCTGATTCAAGTTTGTTCAAATCGGCCCCCTGGGTTTATATTTGGGCTCAGTATAGGAGCCCAAATTTTAACTTAGTGCATTTCAAGCAAATTTATTAAAAAATCTTCTTCTCCAGATCCAGCAGGCAGAATCTTTTGATATTTGGTATGCAACATTGTGGGATGGATCTGATTCAAGTTTGTTCAAATAGGCTTCCTAGATTCATATTTGGGCTCACTATAGAAGCTCGAATTCGAACTTAGTGCATTTCAGGCAAATTTCTTAAAAAATTTTCTTCTCCAGATCCAGCAGGCAGAATCTTTTGATATTTGGTATGCAATATTGTGGGATGGATCTGATGCAAATTTGTTCAAATCGGCTCCCTAGATTCATATTTGGGCTTACTATAGAAGCTCGAATTCGAACTTAGTGCATTTCAGGCAAATTTCTTAAAAAATCATCTTCTCCAGATCCAGCAGGCAGAATCATTTGATATTTGGTATGCAACATTGCGGGGTGGATCTGATTCAAGTTTGTTCAAATCGGCCCCCTGGATTCATATTTGGGCTCACTATAGAAGCTCGAATTCAAACTTAGTGCATTTCAGGCAAATTTCTTCAAAAATCTTCTTCTCCAGATCCAGCAGGCAGAATCTTTTGATATTTGGTATGCAACATTGCGGGGTGGATCTGATTCAAGTTTGTTCAAATCGGCCCCCTGGATTCATATTTGGGCTTAATATAGAAGCCCGAATTCGCACTTAGTGCATTTCGGGCAAATTTATTAAAAAATCTTCTTCTCCAGATCCAGCAGGCAGAATCTTTTGATATTTGGTATGCAATATTGTGGGGTGGATCTGATTCAAGTTTGTTCAAATTGGCTTCCTAGTTTCATATTTGGGCTCACTATAGAAGCTCGAATTCGAACTTAGTGCATTTCAGGCAAATTTCTTAAAAAATCTTCTTCTCCAGATCCAGCTTCAGAATCTTTTCATATTTGGTAAGCAACATTGTGGGGTGGATCTGATTCAAGTTTGTTCAAATCAGCCCCCTGGGTTTATATTTGGGCTCCGTATAGGAGCCCAAATTTTAACTAAGTGCATTTCAGGCATATTTTTTAAAAAATCTTCTTCTCCAGATCCAGCAGGCAGAATCTTTTGATATTTGGTATGCAACATTGTGGGGTGGATCTGATTCAAGTTTGTTCAAATCGGCTCCCTGGGTTTATATTTGGGCTCAGTATAGGAGCCCAAATTTGAACTTAGTGCATTTCAGGCAAATTTCTTTAAAAATCTTCTTCTCAAGATCCAGCAGGCAGAATCTTCTGATATTGGGTATGCACAATGCTTAGGGGGGTGAGATTCAAGTTTGTTCAAGCCAAGTCCCTGGGTTCATATTTGGGCTCACTGTGGTAGCCCGAATTATAACTTAGTTCAAAATGAGGAATTTTCTTTAAAAATCTTCTTCAGATCCAGCAGTCGGAATGTTTTGATATTTGGTATGCAGCATCCTTAGGGGGTGAGATTCAAGTTTGTTCAAGCCATGTCTCTAGGTCCATATTTGGACTCACTGTGGGAGCTCGAATTGTAACTTAGTTCAAAATGAGGACTTTTCTTTAAAAATCTTCTTCTTCAGCCATGTCCCTAGGTCCATATTTGGACTCACTGTGGGAGCTCGAATTGTAACTTAGTTCAAAATGAGGACTTTTCTTTAAAAATCTTCTTCAGATCCAGCAGTCGGAATGTTTTGATATTTGGTGTGCAGCATCCTTAGCGGGTGAGATTCAAGTTTGTTCAAGCCATGTCCCTAGGTCCATATTTGGACTCACTGTGGGAGCTCGAATTGTAACTTAGTTCAAAATGAGGACTTTTCTTTAAAAATCTTCTTCTTCAGCCATGTCCCTAGGTCCATATTTGGACTCACTGTGGGAGCTCGAATTGTAACTTAGTTCAAAATGAGGACTTTTCTTTAAAAATCTTCTTCAGATCCAGCAGTCGGAATGTTTTGATATTTGGTGTGCAGCATCCTTAGGGGGGTGAGATTCAAGTTTGTTAAAGTCCCTGGGTTCATATATGGGCTCCCTGTGGGAGCCTGAATTATAACTTAGTTCAATATGAGGAATATTCTTTAAAAATCTTTTTTTTTTAGATCCACTGGTCAGAATCTTTGGATATTTGGTATAAGCTTTTCTTAGGAGGAGCAGATGCAACTTGTTGAAATCAATTCTCTGGGTTGATATTTAGGCTACCATGTCAGGTGAGCGCCCTCATGTCCCTTGGGGCCTCTTGTTTTATAAGATCCTAAAAAATAAATACCTAGATTTATCATCCCCATATTTAGGTCCCACCCCTGACTTTTTCTTTGTCATACACCCAATAACCCCAGTAGTTGAATGGGTATGGGTTGACCATCACTTGTTTATTATTACTCTACTTGTAGGACAGCTATATGTACAAAAAATCTATGATTAATTACCATTTATTAAACCCTTTTAACTGGTCGAGTGCTGGAAGCCCTATTTTGGGCTTTACTAAAAGTGACAGGCAATAACTGTCTGTAGCTACATTCTGCCTAAGGAAGCCTTTTTTGTCCCTGATATGAATCAGATATTTTATACAATACCTTGCTCTTTGACATTTAATTGGATAGTGCCTATAAGGCACTATCCAATTAAATGTAATAGAGCAGTATATGATGAGCTTTGATTTGTTGTCAGAAAAAACTCAGCACTTTACCAGTTAATGAAGAGATTGGGGGATATACTGGATTACTTGTGTCTGCCTGCCTGCGTCCATTCATTCATCCATCCATCCATCTATCTTCCAATCCATCCATCCATCCATCCATCCATCCAACCATCCATCCGTGGTGGCCTACATTAACCCAGTGCCCACCGGGATATTCCTCTCCCACTATTGACCCTTTTCCTCATGTCATTTGTCATCCAATTGTCAATGTTTTCATCCCGTTTTTTCATTAGTTCCCCAAGGAGTCATGTTCTACTATGCAAATATTTGGGCCATTCTAAAATGAAATGTTCCAGGGTCTCCATTACATCTAAGTTACAAGTAAAGTAAAACTCCTCCACTGCCATTGTCCCACTTCTATATCTTCAGTCTCTATAGAGTAGTTCCCCATTAGAGTCCTCACCTTCTTTATCCATCCTGTCTGAATGTTATAGTTCCATACATGGTTGAATGTCATTTTACACCATCTGCTGTTTGGGATGTTTACTAGGTAATTTAAGTCGCATAATTTTCCCATATCTATTCTATATTTAACCGGCATCCACCCGAGTTCCCCTCTGACCTCTTCTAGTGCAGCTGTATTACTTGATCCGGTTATCCACTGACCCACACCATTTTGTAGAAACTGGGTAGGAGGTGTGGCCTAACACAAAAGATTTCCATTGTCTAAGTACTGGATATTGTTTCCTTAAGTGGTAATCACTTTGTCCTAATATGTAGGGGCTGTTTGCAACAAGAGAGAAAACTCTAAAGTTTAAGGGTGAGGGATATTCCGTTAAATAATATTACATGTACCCGCTTTTAGATGAATTAAGAAGTTAATACTTCATATTTGCTTTGACAAAGATAAGTGAGCTCTGTGGAACAAGGTTTTAAGAAATTGCAACACACACTAATTATTGCAGTTTTTTTCGAGTTGAATTGGGTTCTTCATGTTTGTTTATTTTTTTGGGTTTAATGACAGTTTTTACAGCCAGGGTCATGCCATGTCAAACAATTTTACCAATGGAGGAAACCGGAGTACCTGTAGAGAACCACCAAGCAATGGAAAGTAGCTGTCAACGTTGATGGATTTTTAGCAGTTGAATATTCATACTTGTTACCTCACCTGACTGAAAGTCAGGGTGAGCTTTTCTTATCACTCTTTGTCCGTCGTCCTGCGTGAAGGTGGTGTTTGAGCCTCTTTCTCCTAAACCACTGGCCACATTTTAATTAAAATTTCATGTAAGTAGTGGTTATATAGGGGCATTTTGATTTTTATCCAAATTAGGTTTCGGCTCATATTGAGCAGAGGTGTGGGGAAAAAATGGCCAAATTTTTTGAAAATCTTCTTCTAATGAACCACTAGTAGCAGAGACTTGATATGTGGTATACAGAGTCCTTTTGAGGTTTAGAATCAAGTTTGTTGAAGAGAAGTTTGTCTGGCATTATTTGCCTTCGTTATGGGAGGGGCAAAAATATTGGCCACGCCTAAAATTTCTATTTTCTGAACCGTGAGGTTGATTTGAACCAGATTTGATATGAGATGATAATGGGTCATAAGTAGTTGATTGATGCAAAAAAAAATTTTCTCATTGCCCCGTGGGAACCCCGGGTGCTAAAAATAGGAAAAACCTTAAAACTGCTATATCTCCAAAACTACACGGCACAGAGAATTTATATTTTGTATAAAGCGTACTTTTATCCAGTAGAATAGAATGGTTAAAAAAAATCCCTATCGGTTTGATCACAAGGTACTTTTTTCAGGACTTTGAAAAAGTGCTGAGTCAGCACTTTTTAACACTGTAGGCAATGGGAAAAAGATTAAAAAATCTTCTCCAGATCCAGCAGGCAGAATTTTTTCATATTTGGTATGCAACATTGTAGGGTGGATCTGATTCAAGTTTGTTCAAATCGGCCCCCCTGGGTTCATATTTGGGCTCAGTATAGGAGCCCAAATTTGAACTTAGAGCATTTCAGTGAAGCAAATTTCTTCAAAAATCTTCTTCTCCAGATCCAGCTGGCAGAATCTTTTGATATTTGGTATGCAACATTGTGGGGTGGATCTGATTCAAGTTTGTTCAAATCGGCCCCCTGGATTCATATTTGGGTTCACTATAGAAGCCCGAATTCGAACTTAGTGCATTTCAGGCAAATTTCTTCAAAAATCTTCTTCTCCAGATCCAGCAAGCAGAATCTTTTGATATTTGGTATGCAACATTGTGGGGTGGATCTGATTCAAGTTTGTTCAAATCGGCCCCCTGGATTCATATTTGGGCTCACTATAGAAGCCTGAATTCGAACTTAGTGCATTTCAGGCAAATTTCTTCAAAAATCTTCTTCTCCAGATCCAGCAGGCAGAATCTTTTGATATTTGGTATGCAACATTGTGGGGTGGATCTGATTCAAGTTTGTTCAAATCGGCCCCCTGGGTTTATATTTGGGCTCAGTATAGGAGCCCAAATTTGAACTTGAAGCATTTCAGGCAAATTTCTTCAAAAATCTTCTTCTCCAGATCCAGCAGGCAGAATCTTTTCATATTTCATATGCAACATTGTGGGGTGGATCTGATTCCAGTTTGTTCAAATCGGCCCCCTGGATTCATATTTGGGCTCACTATAGAAGCCCAAATTCGAACTTAGTGCATTTCAGGCAAATTTCTTAAAAAAATCTTCTCCAGTTCTAGCAGGCAGAATCTTTTGATATTTGGTATACAACATTGGGGTGGATCTGATTCAAGTTTGTTCAAATCTGCCCTCTGGGTTTATATTTGGGCTCAGTATAGGAGCCCAAATTTGAATTTAGTGCATTTCAGGCAAGTTTCTTCAAAAATCTTCTTCTCAAGATCCAGCAGGCAGAATCTTTTGATATTGGGTATGCACCATGCTTGGGTGGGGGGAGGGGGGGGGGGGGGTGTGAGGGGGTTGAGATTCAAGTTTGTTCAAGCCAAGTCCCTGGGTTCATATTTGGGCTCACTGTGTAGCCCAAATTATAACTTAGTTCAAAATGAGGAATTTTCTTTAAAAATCTTCTTCAGATTCAGCAGTCGGAATGTTTTGATATTTGGTATGCAGCATCCTTTGGGGGGTGAGATTCAAGTTTGTTCAAGCCATGTCCCTAGGTCCATATTTGGACTCACTGCGGGAGCCTGAATGATAACTTAGTTCAAAATGAGGAATTTTCTTCAAAAATCTTCTTCAGATCCAACAGTCGGAATGTTTTGATATTTGGTATGCAGCATCCTTAGGGGGTGAGATTCAAGTTTGTTCAGCCATGTCCCTAGGTCCATATTTGGACTCTCTGTGGGAGCTCGAATTGTAACTTAGTTCAAAATGAGGACTTTTCTTTAAAAATCTTCTTCTTCAGCCATGTCCCTAGGTCTATATTTGGACTCACTGTGGGAGCTCGAATTGTAACTTAGTTCAAAATGAGGACTTGTCTTTAAAAATCTTCTTCTTCAGATCCAGCAGTCGGAATGTTTTGATATTTGGTGTGCAGCATCCTTAGGGGGGTGAGATTCAAGTTTGTTAAAGCCAAGTCCCTGGGTTCATGTATGGGCTCCCTGTGGGAGCCCAAATTATAACTTAATTCAATATGAGGAATAGTCTTTAAAAATCTTCTTTTTTTTTAGATCCACTGGTCAGAATCTTTGGATATTTGGTATAAGCTTTTCTTAGGAGGAGCAGATGCAACTTGTTGAAATCAATTCTCTGGGTTGATATTTAGGCTACCATGTCAGGTGAGTGCCCTCAGGCCCCCTGGGGCCTCTTGTATTTTTTATAACCCATTACCTTACCACATACATAATATATGAATTGTGCAGGCAAAAAAAATATTTTAAAAAAATTTCAACAAAACCATATGGTGTGGGCTCATTTCAGTGATAGGTCACATGATACGGTTTTGTTGAAAGTTAATGAAACATTTGGGAAAAAATAATTAAAATAACATATTTTGATATTGTGTGAATTGGGTAAAGTGTTAATTTTAAAATGGCTATCCAATTAACCCTTTACCCAACGAATCGCCCGCATCCGCCCGCGTAATATGCAAATTCAGCAGCTGAAAAAATATTAGTTTTCGAAACATTTCAACAAAACTGTATCATGTGACCCCTCTTTGGAACGAGCTCGTCGAGCTTGTTCCAAAGAGGGGTCACATGATATGGTTTTGTTGAAATTTTTTTTAAAAACTTAAAAAATGATATTTAAAATAATAAATTTTGATAGCGTCTGCGTTGGGTAAAGGGTTAACTCCTTACCTAACATTTTGACAGAGGTGGTAGAAGTGGGTGGGACATGTGCCCCTCCACTTTTTCATTTCTTTTACTCCAACCATCTTCAAACCTGCAGCATGCTCATCTAAACAAGAGACTGTATGTAGTGTATCATGCTATATTTACCGATATATGATTGTAACTTTTCACCCACTGGACCATACCATAGTAGCCTTTAAAATTTGTGCTCCTCCACTTTTATCGTGCTTCCACTGCCTCTGCATATTGGCCCAAAAGACGCCATAGCCTATGACCTCTCCCTTGAACAAGCTTGTTCAGTTGAGAGTTGTCTTGGAGGCACAAATATATATTTGCAAATATTCTACTTTAGTTATGTTTGGAAAAGTTTTGTAAACCTGTTATCCAATAGAGACAATATCAAAATCTATTATTTTAAATATTTTTTTTTCAAAGTTTTCAAAATATTTCAACAAAACCAAATCATGTGACCCCCCTCATTGGAAGAAGCTTGTTCCAGTGAGGGGGGTCACATGATATGGTTTTGTTGAGCTCATCCCAATGAGGGATCACATGATATGGTTGAAATATTTTGAAAAATAATGTTTTTTACAACTGCTGAATTTACATATTACAGTTAAAACTAGAAGTCCTGTCACGAATAGTGCACTTATCTAGGCTTAATTGCGCTTTGGAATTGCGCGCAATTGCCATATCGAATGGCATCCAAAGCACGGCAGGTTCTCTTGGTTACTCATAGCAAACACATGCAATGTTTCTGCCAATGGACCTCCGGGTTACCCGGAGGTCCATTGGCTGAAACATTGCTTGTGCACAGGCCATATGTACAGAAGTTGATAGCTTTACTTGGGCTATAATGCGTACATTAACACGCATATCAACGTGCTATTTGTGCGTATTTCATGACAGGACTTCTAGTTTTAACTGTACATGGACGGATGTGGCCAATTGATTAGGTGAAGGGTTAACATGTATCCACTGTGCTTGGAAAATTTGAAAAACAGTGTGCTTCAAAATATTTTTCAGAGCCAAAGATGGTACAAAATCAGTGGAGACTTGTGAAAAAGAGAAGACAGTGAAAGAAATCGGCAAGCCTGTTGGAATAGTGATAGTGGTTCCAGATTCAGTTTTAACAACAGCAAAACCTATGGCATCTTCTTCTTCACACCATTCAGTACTTCCCAAACCTGCTGTTTATCCACTTGTTTCAGTATGTCCCCCTGATATAGCACTCAAATGTAATGCTTCATCATCCTACACCTCTGAACGAGAAAGCATTCCAAATACAGAGTGTTTGGGTGTAGATTCTGTGGGTGTTCAGACCTCTCATTCACCTGTCAGAAGAAAAATCAAACTCAAATCGGCCAGTGTGAGGGAATCAGAATGTCAAACTCACCTTGGCCAGTCATCAACAGGTATTCAAACATTGATGACATGTGTTCCAAAGAGACGTGTGAAGCGAACTATTGTTGGAACACAGACACCTGGTGATCTGATTTTAAAAACTGCAATGGCATCTGCAGATATTCCAATAGCAATGGAAAGTAGGGCTTGTCAGATGTCTCCTGGATATAGCAGGTCTCTGGTGGACACTTCTACCTGTGAGACGCAGACTTATGATAACCAAACCCCAAAGAAAGTCAAAAAGAAGCGTCTGACTGAAAAGAAGACACTGGTTGGGAGAATGAGTGTAGGGGCTCAGACTTCAACATCATTTAGGAGACGAAAAACAAATCGTAAAAGTAAATGCGCTGTAGAAGTTGTAGATTTCCATTGTAATCCTCTGCCAACTGATACAATAACACCTGTAAGTTATGGCCCTTGTTTGACAAATGATTATTATTCAAAAGGCAACTGCACTGCTGTTACCATGGATTCACAATTTCATCACATGCCACTTGAGTCAAATATAAGTAACAATATCTTTTCAACTCAAACAGAAGATCTGCTGTCACAAAGAGTTTCAACTGCAAGTACAGGTGGAAGACACAATTCCCTTGTATCCACTACTTTATCTGAAAGAGTTTGTAATGAAAAGAATTACCAGAGGCCAACTAAAATAGCAGATTACTTAGAAATTAAACAAAAAGATGTGACAACATCATTCAAAATATCCACTGACAATTTACATTGCCAACCCTATTCTGATGATGGTACAGAGTTTGAAACTTGTAATCTGTTTTCTGATTTTGTTAAGAGCAATCAACTTAATATTGATAAAAATAGTAGGAACATGAGTTCTTTGAATAATGCTCAGTCTTATGAACCTCAAATGCCAACAATTCTGGATATTTCTAAATCAGAGCATTCCATTGTTACAGCACAGACACAGACATCTGATTCTAATTACAGAAAAAGTCTTCGGAATACTAAGAAAGTGTCTGATGTACAAGTAGTTCAAAAAGTTGTAACATGTCCAAATACAGTGTACACTGCAGATGGACCTGTTCTTGCTGCTTGGTCAAGTAATTCATTAAATAGTGAACTGTCAGGTATTGGAACTCATTTGCCAATTTCTTCCCATCATACATCTCTGATGCAAAATTCAACATCAAAGGAAGTGCAGACAATCAATGAAAATGAAGAATATTCATCTGGAATTTTTGGTTCTGGACATTTACTGCTGGAAAATTCCTTGATCAATGACTCACAGTCCAATGATGGAACTGGACTACCCAGTCACTGTCAGGATGCATCATTCATATCCTGTGCCAAAGCAAAAGGATTTCAGACAGTTCATGATAAGACAAATTCATCTGTGGAATTTGATGTGAATGGGCATTCTCTGTCTGTGAAAAATTCTTTTGTTGCTCAACAATCAGATGGCAGAACAATTTTACCTGTCCATTCCCAAGACATATCACTTCTACACAATGTAAAATCAAAAGGAGTGCAGACTGCTTTTGGGAGTAAAGATTCTCTGGGTGAATTGTATTCTTCAGATTGCCATCCTTTAACATGGGAAAATATATCTCTTGGTAACAGTAATCACCACTTGAAGGAAGGAGCATCTTCTCCCATTTCCCTTAAAACAGTGTCATGTACAAAATCCAAGGGATCTTCTGATTATGGTGTTCATGATAATCTCATCTCAAATATTACCATGATGGATTCAGAAGTTCAAACCATTGACTTTAATGCATTCATTTCTTGTAACGCAAGTACTTCAACAATGGCTATGACAACACAGACAGAGAGTGTGGGTGATATATTTGATTTATTCATGAATAATATGGAAACACAGACTGCAGAGGATTCCTTCCTTTGTGATATGGAGTTAACAGACATTGAGACTCAAACAAACTTTATTAACTTGGGGGTGTTGGAAACAACACAGATAAGTACAGAGACTCAAACTCACGACTCACTCAACAGACAAGACCAACAGAGTTCAGTTGTAGAACTGACAGACACGCAGACACAGACACATTTTTCACAACTTGGTTTTGATGATATTTACTTGACCGATTCTCACACCCAGACAACTCTTGATGGCATTAGTAAACTTTTTGATAACTATGCTTCATAACATCAAATTTCCGTGAACTTGAACCCAGTGTAATACAGCTTGATGGGAAAGTAAAATGCCAGTATTTCTGCCTTCTCAGCATTTCTTCAACCACTGAGAAACAAAGTTTACAGAATATATCTTTGTTATGCCTGCTGCTCCTGATCTTGCCCGTTGAACTAATGTCTACTCATGTAGAGTTTGCCTAAGGAAAATGACCTATCTGCACTGATTGCTTTCCTCTGGTGAAGTTGAAGGATTTTTTTTAACCATCTGTACACTAATGTCAAAATACCGAAATTTCAAGTTACAGGTTTTCTCATAATACAGCAGGGAATTTAATGAATTAACTCTTAACACGCTGGGTATTTTCAAGATATTTTTCATCAAATCTATGCATGGCTGCTAGAAAGCAGCCATTACTAGATTTGATGAAAAATTAATTTACTCATAACACAAGAAATCATTGGTGAAAAAATGCATTATATTTACATGGGGAGGGGGGGGGGGGGGGGGGGGTCGGGTCGGGGTGGGGTGATTAGATGTACCCAAATTACACTTATTCTTATTTTGAGGTAAGAAAAATCCTGTCCTGAATATCTGCCAGCAGCATGCAAGGGCTTAAATCTTGTTTGACAGAACTTACTGAGTCCTGTCAAACAAGATTGAATTGGTTAAATTTCAGGTTGGATTGTGGGAAAAATCTGCACGTTGAAATTTTGACATCAGTGAGCAGAGGGTTAAACTTGGTTATTGTTGACTTTATTTTTATCCTCTGCCTGTGTTTTGGGGAAAACAAGACAAAACTAAGCGCAAAACACTAACACTATAAAACTTCGCAAAATGTTTTCAAACCCCACATAATTTTGGTACAGTTACCATTATCTGGGCACAGTATTTATACCACTGCCAATTTGGGGAAGTGTAAAGGCCAAGATTTTAGGGAAAGAATGTCCTTCAGGGTTTCTTTTGGCTGTCTATATGGGACTCTTTCTCAATGCATTTGGGCATGATTTTTCCTAATTTCCAACCCATAATTTCCCAATCTCAATCCTCACTCGAAACAAAATTTAATGTGCAACTGGTGTCCTGAAGTGGGTGATCATAAGTCTCTAGAAAACAATTGGTTTTCTGAGGCCTTATGAACACCCAATTCAAGACAACAATTGTGCATTAAGTTTAAATTGGTGATCACATGATGCACATTTTCCCAATAGCATGAACCCCAGACCCTTTCCCAAAGAGGGCAGAAAATGACTGGTCCTTGTATGTGATTAGTCAACATTTATGCCATTGTTTTCCCGCATTCTTTTCAGATGTCTGTCAGGGGGAAGAATAACTATTGATTCATTTATATATTTTGTTGTTTTCCCAACCTATGTCAAGTGGTATATCGTGATTGAAGTGTGAATGTGTGGATGTGTGTGTCTGAGCCAGTAACTCAAAAACTATTGGGACTGCTGTAATCACCAAACTTCAAACAGTTATAAAGGACAATGGGAGGATACGTCACACACCATAGCTGTGCCCATCACGTGAAGATCAAGGTAAAATTTCAAGGTCACACTTAAAATCTGTAGATATTTGTGTGTCGGTCATAATTCAGAAATGAATCAAACTGCAATTATCAAATTGTGTACAAATGTTGAGGACAGTCAAAGGTGTGTCCTGTATACCTGGTAATAGCTGCTTGTGTGTCTTGAAAATCAAAATCTGAGTACCATTATGTCATGGTAAAGCAATGGTTCAGACCTGTAGGATGATATAACGTCTTAGGTAGGTTAGTAGTAAAAGGGGATAACAGTAGACAAGTGGGTGTATATGATACCCATACCATACTACCATTCTAAACTACCAAGGGCTACCTTGCAGTACCACACAGCCTAACATTACACACTACCTATGGCAACCCCAATACTATACTACCATTCTAAACTTCCAAGGACTACCTCACAATACTGCATGGCCAAGCATTATCAATGAAAACCCCAAATACAGTGAAGCCCTGTTAATTGAATAGTCACTTTGCCAATGAAAATTATTCAATTAACAGGAGTATTCAATTAACAGGGATCGTGTCGCTTTCCTGTATTCTGGAGACAAACTTGGCATTTATTCTATTATATCTTGTTTGACGGAGCTCTATGAGCTCTGTCAAACAAGATATAATAGATTAAAAGCCTATATTGGATATACTGAGGCCAAATGGGTCTATGAACAAAGAAAAACTGGGGAGAGTCAGGGTAATTTCTCGACAGTTTACAAATTTTTTTATTCAATTAACAGGAGTTTACTCTATGACCTATATTCAATTAACGGGTCAAATTTGTACTGGAGGTATGGAAAATGGTTTTGTGTTGGGAAATTATATTCAATTAACAGGGATATACAATTAAGAGATATCCAATTAAGTGGGCTCCTCTGTACTACACTACCATTCAAAACTACTAAGGACTACCTTACAATATATATCGCTTGTCCTAGCATAACACACTACCTATGACAACTCCAAATGATAAAATGCATTCAGTGGTAGGGATATACAAATCACAATTTGTTTTTTAATTGAATCAAATCTTATCTCTGATATCGATATCAAATCGAATCTTAATGAACAAGTTATTTGCCGAGATGCTGAAACTGACCTTGAACACCAATAAATAAATATTCTCTGCAGCACAAACACTAAAATGGGTAGGTGTATTATCCAAAGTTTTAGTTTTTGAAGGCTTAGCTTGTTACTATTCACTGCAATCTGTGACAACAACGAATGCTTCTGGACAATATGAGCCACACAGACTCACAAAATTGCACCCCCTAGGTATTAGTCAATATTGTGCCTTCGATTCAGCACATGGAAAAGTGATTTATCCAGAGATGGAACAGTGCAGGGGGGGGGGGGGGGGAGGGAGGGGTTACGTTTTGGGATGTATATTTACCATATTAAATTGTGACTGCTGCTCTTGTTCTTCATTATATATCCAGCATTCTATCCGTATTTGTATTTATAGTACAGTGGGGATGTACGTTGTAACCGTATCAATACCAAAATTGATGTTGCAAAAGAATGTTCAGCCATCTCAGGCTCCCCAGAGTAGAGATCAAATCTGTGACCTCCGGCACGAGAGTAAATGAACAAAAAGACCTGCCACCCTATTGGTCGGTCACTCCGGGGACTGTCTTTGTAATGTGTTGCTTTGTTAATACCATTGATTATGGTCAATGAGACTGCCTGATTTTTAATTTTGAGTGTATTTTCGCAGCAAGGATTGCATAGTTCGCAATGTTAACGTGTTACTATCACCACAAAAATGCCCAATTAGTTGTATCAAACTGCATATTCTGAACACTTTCCTAACCGAAGATCATTATTCATTGATAAATAGGCCTGAGAAATTAACTGCACATCGTGCACGTCCCATGGAGGTTCTATCGTCTATACTACTAGTCTACTATCCTAACAATTAAACATTGTCAGTTACTCAATTAAATATGAATTAAGCAGGTACGTGAATGAAGTGTCTAATGTCAATTTTATCCAATTTTCGATGGAAATGTAACAAATTGCACTGAGCACAAGAGATTCGAAAAAAATTGAATCTTAAGACTGATTTGGGATCGATCTCGAAGCAGACATATGATATCGATATCGAATCAAATCTCGAATATTTGTAGGACCCTATTTAGTGGGTTAGTAGAACTAAGGTTTAACAGTAGACCTACAGGTGTACAGACGATATACCCATACTACCACAATAGACAACCCACATTTCTCCAGCCTGGCTTTTTGAAAAATTTGATATGAAATTGCCCTCCTAGGACCATTTGCAGGAGCCAAAAACTCACAGGGCTCAAAGAAGAAATTTGTTCGAAGTTAATACAAATTTTAGGGAGCACCTTATTATCAAAACTTGCTTTAAACCAATTACCGATTATTTTACCAAACATTCTGCCGATTCCAATGCTGGTTCCAATGGTTTGAATATGATACAGAAAAAAATCTGTTGGCACCTATTATGCCAGAATATATTTTTCCACTATACCAATGGCCCAGACTAGCTGGTGCAACCCAATTTATTACCAGGGCCAAACACAATTTTTGAATCCCCTAAACCCCCAAAATTTGCCAAAAAACTTAAAAACGAGAAGACCAGTATGGTCCTCCATACTTTTGCGCAATGCGCAACTTGTTGTCAACGACAACAATAGGCTACCGCCATCTTGTCATTCTGTTGTTTGGCCCATATCAGATCAACACGTATCCTGACTTTTGTGCTATAAAATCCTAAAGTATAATGTAGCCAGACACGATTTTGAAGTGGAATGGTGGAATAATTGCAGCAGAATCTAGCTGAATATGGACATTGAGTTTTTGAACATTCAGGGCTATAACTTTATTGAAATTAAATAATATTTCTTGTTTTTCCCGTTTTCGGGATATGCACCTGATTTGTTCATTTTTTGTTTATCATTATGTGTGTGTTCAATGTTCACCTTTTTCCCCTTGAATCCTCTCATTAGATTTTTAAGAACTATTTGCCATTTGCGAATTTGTTATTAATTAAAATTCTTCTTAAAAATATTAGATAATTTACGGAATGTGGATTATTCATACCCCCTTTGTCGCGTACCGGTTATTTTTGACATAGTCGGGCGTGTATGTTTGCCATTACCCTTCTCTATGGGGAATCTTCTGGGGACGTTTCTCTATTGTTAAGGGTATTCTTAGGATACCGGTTGTCTGACCTGGGCCTTTGTTGTGCCTGTTTTGGACTTGGTTACCGGCTCCTATTCAGTTTCAAATTTTTGCCTCGGACGTATGTGTATTATGAAGTCTTCATGTTCGAAATGTAAGAGGAAGAAGTCCTCTCTTGATTCTCATTCATCATGTTTGGCTTGCACTCGTTGCTCGAAAGATGGTACCTGTGCAACTTGCTGGTCTTGGGATTCCAAGCGATGGAATTCCCTCTCAACTTATGTATGGGTTGGCGAAGCACCAATTTCGGTGCGTTCGCCTAAGGTAACTAATCAAATTTAGTTTCCATTTCAGAGGAACAAGAACATGGTATTTATGGTATAACGTTAAGTTCTGTGCTGCCGTCATCTTCAGATACAGAGCATGTTGACTTACGAGGTATCGCAGAATACTCGGTACCTCGGGCAAGCAGACGGACAACTAGCTCGACCGGTGTAACGGAGCCTTTAATTAGTGCTTCCGTACCGGGAAAATCCGTACGGATGCGGAGGATGGAAGACAGTCCTCTGTTAAGACGACGGCACGTAAGGAGAAGAGGCCAGTCAAATTGAAAGGTGCATCAGTAGCGAAGCATCCTTCTGTTTTGGGGACAAAACAGAAAGATTCGACTTTTATTGCCAGTTCCGCTGGTAGTCCGGTAGAAAATGCTTCGGAACCAGTTGTTTCTGATGTACCTTTCTCTGCTAGTGCGGCTGGCAGTAATCTTGATATAAGAGTCTCTTCTTCATCCGTTTCCAGGACTCAGCACAGATCCAGAGGTAGAGAGTCAGAGCCAGGATCTGGCTCTCTCTAAGGCTAGCATTTTCAGGCAAATGTCTTTTTCTAAAAGACGGACACAGGGCTCTGTGTCAGATCACCTTCCGGAGCCAAAAGGCATAGACCGGGGGTGAACATAGCCTCGACTTCCAGCAGCATAATATGCGGCCGTCATCGATCTCCGATTTGGATGATTCGGACGGTGCTGGATCGGCAGAAAGAAGGGTTTTCTCAATAATCAGCATGCCAATAATAGACCAGACCAGGAACCTCTAGCTGGTAGAGTTAGGGAGTTTGATGAAGACGAGACTGACACTACATCTTTGGCTGAGCAACATATGGAAACTATGAGGTTCCTGCAAGATTTTTCACCTGAATTAATTCCTTCTGGTCGAGTTCTGCGCCTTCTCGAGCCAAGCACCTGTCTTCTTTGGACAGGGAGGTCATTAAGTCGAAGGAAAGTATCCTTCTCAGTCAGTCCAAGCGTTAGATGCGTTTGATTGTTGTGACGAAGCTATTGCTGACCTGGCTCAGGCTAGAAAAAGTTATTTCCTTTCGGAAAGGCAGCTTGACCTACCGTTTAGAGGCAATACCTTCTTAAATATGGTAGGCGAGAATAAGATTCCAAGAGCTCCTCTGCAATTGGATGACGGAGCTAGGGACTTAGGTATGTCTCTTCCGTCATCATGTAGCGTTAGTTCTTTTGTTATAGTCACTTGCATTGAATCTAGCAGAAGTATTTTGGACGCTGTCATATGCAGGTCATATTTGCAGGGCATTGGCCGGCAATTTGGAATCTGAGAGCTTACAGGAGTTGTTATCTCATTTGAGAGTGCTCTCTCGCGCCATCATGTATACATCATCCCACTCTGCTCTTTCAGTAGCGAATTTAGAGTTGGTCAGGAGCGATGCTGCCCTTAAATCTACGTCATTTATTGACGACAGTGTTAAGAGCTCTCTAAGGGCCGCTCCTGTTTCGGGTTCTTCATTATTCATTGATTAGTTAAAAGCTGTATTTGAAGATGCTTCTGAGAAAGCTACATGTCGGCTTTTGTTGCGCTCAGCTTCGCAACCTCAGCCTTCCACAAGTGGTACTCCTCGGAGTGGTAAATTTTTCTCCAAGAGAGACTCGGCCCATGCTGCTTTTAAAGCTAATCGTGGTTGTGGTGGCTTGAAGCAAGGGAGCGATTTCAAAAAGGGGATGACGCAGTCGGAAAATAATGAAACGCGTAACCCCACACCGACGTCACAGAGGGGTGCGAGAGCTTCACATGGTTTCTCGTATACGCCTCGTAAGTCCTACAATTGAAGATTTCGAGCTCTGTTCTCCAGTTGGCGGAAGGCTTTCAATATTCGCAAGCAACTGGAACAAATAACTCCGGATTTTTGGGTTCGAGACGTTGTAAAAATTGTCTACGTCTTTCGTTCCAGAGAAAACCTCCATTAACGCGAATTCCGCGTTTTGTGAACCTTTCACAAAATATAACAAGAGAGAGGCTTTGATTTCAGCAGTAGACTCTCTCCTACAAGGAGGCAGTAGAGGTCGTAGAGAATCCAAATTCAAAGGGATTCTACAGGCATCTTTCTTCTTGTGCCGAAGCCAGATGGCTCGTACAGGCCGGTCATCGATATCAGTTGGATGACAAGCTAATAATTGCTCCAAATTGTATATGGAGTCAATTCGATCGGTGAGAGGCATCATCCGAATGAACGATTACGCCGCAAGTATATAGACTTCAGTTTCGCGGTTCAAGGAGAAGTATACCAGTTCAGAGCAATGTGTTTTGGCTTGAACCCTGCTCCGTGGGCGTTCATTCGGGTGGTGAATGCGGTGATGAGCTATTTTAGAGCTCACTCGGCTTCAATGACGTCGGCATATTTGAACGACATTCTTCAAAGGTACAAAAATTTTCATGCTCTTCAAAGCGACGTTCAGAGTTTGCTATCGCTGCTACGACGCCTACTGGTAGGTTTTATATAATCATTGTCGACAAGTCGGATTTAATACCAACGAGGTCGTTTTGTTCATCTGGAATGAGTTTCGATACTCTCAACAATCGGGTCTGTTTGCCGGTAGCAAGAGCAAAAATTAGTTTCTATTTACACAAATATTGCATAAACGCACAAGTCATTTCTGCAAGAGAGTTTATGCGGCTGTTTTGACTTTTGAGGTCATCTCAATGTAATAGCAGACTCTCTATCGAGAAAGGATCGCCTGCTACCTTCAGTATGGATGTTGAAAAAATCTGTCTTCAATCAGATATGCTTCCAGTGGGAACATCCAATGATCGATCTTTTTGCCACGAGTCTGAACAATCAGTTACAGACTTTTGTGTCTCCATGCCTGGACCCTCAAGCTTATGCAGTAGATGCTCTGTCAATTTCATGGAACGGGATAATAGGGTATGCTTACCCTCCAGCTCCCCTCATTCAACAGATCTTGCTAAAGATAAAACAGTCTTCTTGCAAGATTCTACTGGTTGCAAGTCTGTCGGCTCACAGACAGTGGATAATTCTTCTCCGGGAACTTCTTTGGGACCTTCCACAGAAGTTACCACTTCTCCGGGATCTTCTGACACAGGGGAAACTCTGTCGGCTTCCTGCACGATAACAGTTTTCCAGACGAGCAATGGACGCAATTTCTAACTGTAGGAGGACCTCCTCTTTGTTAAATTATGAAGCGAAGTGGAAGGTTTTTGTTCGTTGGTGTGAATCACAATTGATTGATTTTTTTTAACCCAACTATTCCTCAATTAGCTAACTTTTTTATTTATCTTTTTGATGAAGTTAAGCTACAGCCAGTCACTATTAATGGCTATAGGTCTATGCTCTCTGACACCTATGCACACCAAGGGAAATTAAACATTGGGTCAGATGTATCTATAAATACTTAATGAGGAATTTTTCTGTGAATAGACCTCGTACCTTGAGACTAGTCCCTCAGTGGAATTTAGCTGGGGTTCTTCCGAAACTTCAGAAAGCACCTTTTGAACCGTTAAATACTGTTGAGTTTAAATTTCTTACTTACTACTCGGTTTTTCTTTTAGCGTTTTGCGTCAGCTAGAAGAGTTAGTGAGCTTCATGCTTTGTCTGTTGAAGACTCTCATTATCGTAGTGTTGGTAATTCTATTACTCACACTTTGAAAGTGGGATTCTTAGCTAAGAATCAGGTTCCGTACAAACGGCCTAGCCCTATTCTTATTAAAGCATTAAGATTAAGATTTATAAGGAGCGTTCTAGTTTTATTAGAAGAGGTAGGAAAAGGTTATTCCTTTCTCTTCTTAACAGAAATGATATTTCTGTTCATTCAATATCTAGATGGATTCAGTTAGCTGTTCGGTCAGCTTATAATGCTTTGTCTGTGAATCAGAGAATAGCTTATAAGATTTAGCTCACGAAGTTAGAGCTTTAGCTTCTTCTTGGGCTTATGCTAGTAGTACTTCTTTGAAGGTTTTGATGCAAACTGCTTATTGGACACAACAGATGACTTCTACCAAATTTTATCTTCGAGATTTAGAATAAATTTCGGATGATCTCAGATCTTTAGGACTGTTATCGGTAGCTCAGAAGGTTGTCCATTCTAATTAGGATTTTCATTCAACCTTCTGTTTGATTTGCTATAGCACTGTCTCCAGTCTGCTCCCCTCTTCATTTTGAAGGGTACATGTAGTTACCTTAAAAAGAAGGGGAAGAGGGGTATGGTATTTCCAAATAGTCATCTGGCTTTAAAGTGGAAACATGGACATATCTCCTTCAGTGATAGTATCCTGGGGTCGGGCTATGGTAGTTTTAATGTGTAGCTTGATATGAAGCAATTTTAAATGTATTATATGCTTTTAATGTGTAGCTCGATGCAAAGCGCTATTGTCTATGTCATGTGTCAAGACGAGCTTTTCTATCCAATACTCGGACATTTTTAATGATTTATAAAGAGTCTCATTTCTCTGGACTTCTTTATATTTTGGCTTCCTTTATCAAATTAGCATAATGGGTTATGCTCGGCCTTAAACAGAGTTACACCTATATTTTCATTGTTTTTCTGAAATAGGAGCAATGAATATTAAGTACTAGGCCCGCCTGCCTGTTTACTATTCTCAGCTAGTCTGGGCCATTGGTATAGTGGAAAAATATGAAAAATTTATACCAATTTTAATATTTTTAATACTTACCAATGGCCCAGACAGGGATGGCCCTCCCTGGAGTAGACACTCCTTCCTCCCTGCTGAGTTTTATTACAGTTCTTATTAACATTTAACAGGCACAACAATAAGAATGACAAGATGGCAGTAGCCTATTGTTGTCGTTGACAACAAGTTGCGCATTGCGCAAAAGTATGGAGGACCATACTGGTCTTCTCGTTTTTAAGTTTTTTGGCAAATTTTGGGGGTTTAGGGGATTCAAAATTTGTGTTTGGCCCTGGTAATAAATTGGGTTGCACCAGCTAGTCTGGGCCATTGGTAAGTATTAAAAATATTAAAATTGGTATAAATTTTTCATTTTGTTGATAAATCACCAATTACGAACATTTACTAGCACAATAAGTTCTCGGACTATGCTTGATTAGTGCTGGGCAATATTAGCCAATATAATATTTGCGTTTTATGGGAAAGAATATCATGATTAACGATATAATCACAAAATTGTTCTCTTCAGTACAGTTTTAGTGTATGAATACAATACTCAGCTGTATTAACCAGAAATATACTAAGCACTTATACTTTGTGTCTCAATTTAATAATAACTATGATGAAAAATGTGTGTTGTAAACTTGTGTCTTTGCATGGTCAACATATGGAAAGGCACAGGACTTTTCAGAATTTTATGTTCACTTTCAACTTTTTACCTCCCTTGATGTGTTTCTCCAATATTTACTTTGCAGTCAACATTGGAGTCACATCAAGGGAGGTAAGCAAATTGAACAATGATCTTTACGAATTGAAAATGTGGTTGTGGCAGCTATGCGACACACATGGTGTAACAATCACCTGCCATTGAGAAAAAGATTGTATTTCTCCCAACGAAGTTGCTGGGGTATATTGTTTTTGACTGGTCAGTCCGTCAGTCCTACTTGTTTTCCAGACTTTTTTTCTACACGCTTCCAGATATTGAGCTGATTTTTGGTATGTGAGTCTAACATGGTGGCCTACAGATCAAGTTTGCATTTTTTTCCGCTCCACTGATTTTTACCGAAATTACGGCCCTTGGACTTTGAAAAATTCATCAAAATTACAGTTTTCCGGACTTTTTTTCTACACGCTTCCAGATATTGAGCTGATTTTTGGTATGTTAGTATAACATGGTGGCCTACAGATCAAGTTTGCATTTTGTTCCACTCCACTGATTTTTACCAAAATTACGGCCCTTGAACTTTGAAAAGTTCATCAAAATTACAGTTTTGCAGACTTTTTTTCCTACACGTTTCCAGATATTGAGATGATTTTTGGTATGTTAGTCTAACATGGTGGCCTACAGAACAAGTTTGCATTTTGTTCCGCTCCACTGATTTTTACCGAAATTACGACCCTTGGACTCTGAAAAATGCATTAAAATTACAGTATTTTTATACTGTACCAATGACCCAGACTTAGCTGGTGCTAACTCTAACAAAACCAGGGCCAAACACAAATTTTGCCCCCCAATCCCCAAAATTTGCATCCAAAACAAAAAGAAATCATGTCCTAAAGGACCTCCATACTACGCCTCTACTGCGCATGCGCAGTGACGCAGTCGTCCCGAAAATGGCGCCAATTATCATTCTCTGTTTGGCCCTTCATCAGTCAACATCTCACTGATCTTTGTGCTTGTAAATCTCAGTTTAAAGGATGCCAGACACGTAATTTTTGGAGAAAATGTGATTCTAAGGAGGATAGAAGGAGGAGAGGAAAAAGAAGTGACAAAAAATAATCAGGGCTGTACTTAAAATTTTTTGATGAAATTATGTTAAGTTGCCTATTTTCGAGGCATGGGC
Organism: Pictodentalium vernedei; assembly: GCA_031216915.1. Classification (NCBI taxonomy): domain Eukaryota; kingdom Metazoa; phylum Mollusca; class Scaphopoda; order Dentaliida; family Dentaliidae; genus Pictodentalium; species Pictodentalium vernedei. The sequence goes on from CM062295.1 coordinate 695,127,483, forward strand.
CTCTTGTTGTCATTCTTGCTAATTGTTGCACTGCTTATTCAGTGTTTCCTCTCCCCTAGCCTTCTAAAGTCCCCCCTTGCAATTCTCCCATGCTTTTGGCATATTTTTGAGAAATTTCATTTCTAAAATTTCCTGGGAGAGTTGCTTGGTTACAGAATGTTTTCTGTTATTTTCCCCATAGTTACGTTTTCACCCATGGGTGTATAACGTTTGTGTTCTGCATCTTCCATCTGATGTTCTACAGATTCTCCCCTGGGAGTCTCTGTTTTGCATCAGATAGAGTGTAATTGATGACTGATTCCGGGCCAGTTTTTTCAGTGCCTGGAGTCATGTTTTCTGATGTTTTTACACTGTTTGTTTTCATTGGCAACAGCCTTTTTTGAGGGGGGCTGTTTGCCTTTGCTGCAGTTTATCTCACTATAAGATACATTTATATTATCCGAAAGTGTCTCATTAATTATTTTATATAAATTTAAAATTTTTGACCACACTTTGCCATCGGATCCATTGGAGCTCAACGTTACTTTTCAGCAACTTGGGCTTCGCTGAAAAAATATTTTTTCAAAATTATTTTGTTTTGCAATTGTTTTTTTCATTTATTAATGGATCATGTTATTATGTATCTTTGTGTCAGGGGTTTTTGCGAGTAACTAGGACTTATTGTTGTTCTTTCACAATGAAGGGACATTGTTCAAATTGTAATAGGAAGAAATCTTCCTCTGACTTTCATGATCATTGTATTAATTGTAGTCAGTGTTCTCGCATTAATCCCTGTCCTATATGTGAACATTGGGATGAGAAACATTGGAAATGTGTGTCACGATATGTTGTTTCTGGAGAAAGAGCGATGCCGGCTCTTTCTCCGCAAGGTCACTCTACTCTCTCAGTTTCTATTTCAGAGGAACCAGAACAGGGTGATGTTTCCATGTTATCTTCTTCAAGTGTGCGTCCGTCGTCACAAATGAATTCAGAGCTAGCGGCAAAAGTGCTCATGGAGATTAGACAAATGTCGTCCGCTAGCTCGCCCGGTGTAGCATCCATTCACCGAATGGTTTGGCAGCCGGGTTCGTCCGATGCGGTCCAAGAGGAAATTTTGGGTGATGCGAGCACTATAAACATAATAGATGCACACCCAGTGACGGCGGATAGTAAGCAAGAACGGAGGAAGCCTTTTAGTCCGGTTCCTAGCTCGTCCAGGTCCAGCCGGGCCGCGAGCGAGAGAGGTCCCTCTCTCGTACAACAACATCTGGGACCAGATGTTGTGGTACAAAATGTGTCTTTAGCGGAGCATACATCCGTCGCTCGGGACGCTCCGTTGTATAAGCAGTCCGCAGAGACTGTTAAGGCTTCCTCTTCTCGTCAGTGCACACGACCGCACCTTGGCTGCGTGACCGCCGATATATTACCAGCTTCGCCGATGAAGGATTCTTTGGCGACCAGGTCACACCATCCGGCAGCCAGGGATTCGAGACCGATGGACTCTGGACGTTCGCATAGGAAAAGTATGCGGGAGCCATCTGATGCGGAGCTGCCCTCGGCGAAGCAACGAAAGACTGCGCCTCCGCAGGTCTCGACGCCGGACATTCTTGTGCAGATAGCACAGCTTATCGCAGCATCCCAGCAGCCGACAGAAACGGTGTTGGATCGAGAATTATCCGACGGCGCTGGGTCGGTACGCTCCGCCGAAGCATCGGGGGCGGACGACCGGGAACATCATGAGGTCCGACCGGATGGTGAAAGGGATACGGATGACTTGGAGCTATCCCTTTCGGAACAACATAAAGCTGCCGTGGACTTCATCCGGCACTTTCTCCCTCAAGTTGTTCCATCGGGCCAGACTGCTGCGCTTCCGGACAAGAGAATTATAGCGTCATTGGACTCTGAATTTTTTGAGCGGTTCAGGGACATCGCTCCCGAGTTTCCGTCGCAGTCCAATAATGTTGCTAGAACATTTGAATTATTGAGCGACGCTATATTTAAACTTGCTTCCAGGACGGGGAAAGCAGGTTTCTTGTCCGCTAATACTCTCAACCTGCCTTTCATTAATGCAAGGAATAAATTCGATACGGCAGGACAGGGTATACTGAGAGTTCCTCTGCGTATGGACGACGAGGCGGAAGACTTAGAGCTATCATTACCGTCGTCAGCTTCTATTCCAACCGCGGTGTTGGAAACAGCTATTGCGTCTAACAGAGCCAATTTAGATGCCTTATCTTACGCAGATCACCTTACTAAGGCGTTATCACTGCACCTTCAAGGGGAAGAGTTTCAGGATATACAATCCTCTTTAAGACTTCTTTCAAGGGCAGTAGCTTATTCCACGTGTAACTCCGCCCTTTCAGTGGCAAATCTGGAGTTGGTTAGACGTGACGCAGCCCTAGCTACATCCACACTAGTGGATTCTAAGGTGAAGAACTCTCTTAGAGTCGCTTCGGTCTCAGGAGAACTTCTCTTTGACGGCAAGCTTTCCGCTATTTATGATAAAATTAAAAAGAAAGCTAATGATTCTCTGTTGTTCAGATCTGCTCCTAAGAAGTCGGAAACAGCAGACACGAATAAGACAGGCACTTCTGGGTCTAATGCGCCCAAGAGAGGTTCCTATAGAGGTTCTGGTGCGTCCTCTTGGTCTTATTCGAGAGACCGTCAGGATAGCGACTCTCGTTCGGGACGTCCTTCAGGCCAGGACAATCGGTCGGACGCCCCGAGGTCGACGAGGCGAGGTGCGGGTCGTGGAAGACGTGGTTTCTCCTACCGCAGGCCTCGCAGGTCCAGGAGGTGATGGCTTAAACCTCTATCGCGTTCCGGTTGGCGGAAGGTTGTCGAGTTTTTCACAAGAGTGGGCGTCGATTACGGACGACCCTTGGGTGAGAGGAGTGATTTCGGAAGGTCTGAAGATATCCTTCAAACGAAAGCCTCCATTAACTCGAAGTCCAAAGTGGACTCATCTTCCGTCAAATCCACAGAAAAGAGACGCTCTGTTATCAGAGGTGCAGTCTCTTTTAATGAAGAACGCGGTAGAGGTCGTAGAAAACCAGGAATCTCTGGGATTCTACAGCCATCTGTTTCTGGTTCCGAAACCAGACGGCTCGTTCCGTCCAGTCATAGATTTGAGCTGGATAAACAAGCTGATCGTCGCTCCGAAGTTTTATATGGAGACGATTCGATCGGTCAGAGCGAGTATTCGGGTGAACGATTATGCAACGAGCATAGATCTCAAGATGCGTACTTTCACGTCATGGTACATCCGACATTCCGAAAGTATCTACGCTTCGCAGTCCTTGGAGTGGTGTATCAATTCCGGGCGATGTGCTTCGGATTGAATCTAGCACCCTGGGCTTTCACTCGGGTAATGAACTCGGTAATGATCTACTTCCGAGCTCATTCGTCTGCGGTAACGTCGGCCTACCTGGACGACATTCTTCAGAGGTACGGCAACGAGTTAACGCTTCAGAACGATGTTCAGAATCTTCTTCTATTGCTCCGACGTCTCGGTTTTATAGTAAACGAGGAGAAGTCGGATCTGGTGCCGTCCAAGTCATTCACTCATCTGGGAATGAGCTTCGAGACGCACAACAATCTCGTTCGTCTGCCATTAACCAGAGCGAAATTAGTCAGTTGTTACGCTCGCTATTGTCTGCACGCAGACAAGGTCACGGCGAGAGAATTTATGAGACTGATAGGTCTGTGCGGAGCCGCCGCGGATCTCATTCCGATGGGGCGGTTACGCACACGTCCTCTTCAAATTTTCCTGACTCAGAATTGGAGTGTGAAAATTCATTCGCTCGATGTAGACGTTCTCTTGTCAGATCAAGTGAAACAAGAGATTCAGACTTGGGCAAACATTCAGTGGTTAACTCAAGGAGTTCCGCTGCAGTTGCCGGATCCGAGTTTTACTGTTATGACGGATGCCAGTCAAACAGGTTGGGGTGCATCATTAATCCCAACGGATTCGAGATGCCAGGGTCTTTGGGATCCGCAATTCCTGTGCAAGCACATAAACATCAAGGAAATGATGTCAATTTGGCTTGCGTTACGTCACTGGATGGACATTATTCACGATGCTCATGTCCAAATCCTATCCGACAATACGACAGTAGTGGCGTATATACGGAATCAGGGAGGCACTCATTCAGTTCCGTTGTTCAATCTAACGGAAAGAATCCTTCTGTTTGCATTAGAACATCACGTTCTTCTTTCGGTCCGTCACATACCGGGTCGTCTGAATGTGCTAGCAGACTCCCTTTCACGAGAGGGTCGTTTGTTGCCGTCGGAGTGGACTCTCAACAAACAAGTATTCAATCAGATTTGCTACCAATGGGAACGGCCAATGATAGACTTATTTGCGACACATCTCAACAATCAGTTGCAGACGTATGTGTCTCCGTGTCCGGATCCAAGAGCGTTTGCAGTAGACGCTCTGTCGATCCCTTGGGACGGAATGATAGGATATGCGTATCCTCCAGCGCCGTTAATTCAACAAGTATTGCTAAAGATAAAACAATCTCAATGCAAGATTCTGTTGGTAGCATCTCTGTCGCCACAGAGACCGTGGATAAATCTACTCAGGTGTCTGTTGTGGGACCTACCGCGGAAGCTTCCTCCACGAGAGGATCTTCTTTCGCAGGGGAAATCGCGCCAACTCCATCACAACCCGCAAGGTCTCAACCTTCACGTTTTTCCGTTGTGCGGTCCTTCTTGCATGGCAAGCACTTTACAGGACGAGCAGTGGACGCGATTTCTAACTGTAGGAGGACCTCCTCTTCGCTAAACTATGCGGCTAAGTGGAAGGTTTTTCGTCGTTGGTGTAGGGATCATTCTGTAGATATTTTTGATCCCTCTATACCAGACATTGCAAACTTTCTAGTATACTTGTTTGACGAAATCAAACTGCAGCCTGTTACTATAAAGGGTTATAGATCTATGTTATCTGATACCTATGCACATCATGATAGTTTACAAATTGGATCTAATGTCTCTTTATCGAAGTTGGTTAGAAACTTTTCGATAAATAGACCCAGAACTCTTAGATTAATTCCTAAGTGGAATTTAGCTTGGGTTCTCCTTAAATTGAAGGAAAAGCCATTTGAACCTCTTGGGACAGTAGATTTCAAATTCTTATCTTATAAGACAGCTTTTCTCTTAGCTTTCTCTTCTGCCAGAAGAGTCAGTGAGCTTCATGCACTATCGGTGGATGATTCTCATTATCGTAGTGTTGGGAACACTATCACCTTCACTACTAATGTGGGTTTTTTAGCTAAGAATCAGGCTCCTAATAAATACCCGGAACCTATTGTTATTAAGGCTCTTCCGTCTTCAGACGGGCGTAGGCCTTTACTCTGTCCTGTTAGAGCACTACGTATCTATAAACAGAGATCTCAGTTTATCAGAAAGGGACGGAAACGTTTCTTTCTGTCTTTGATGCCTAATAGAAAGGACATTTCAGTCCATTCTATTGCTAGATGGATTCAGTTAACTATCCGTACTGCTTATGAAGATTTATCTTCTTCTCAGCAGTCTGTGCTTAAGATTTCTGCTCATGAAGTAAGAGCTCTTTCTACTTCCTGGGCTTATGCTAATAGTGTTGCTATTACAGATTTAATGAAGGCTGCTTATTGGTCTCAGCCATCCACATTTACGAATTTTTATCTCAGAAATATTGAGTCCATTTCTGGAGACCTGCATTGTTTAGGTCCGTTATCTGTTGCTCAGAATGTCGTCCACTAAACAGTTGCAACTATAGTTATGCAGGCTTTCTGTTCCGGCAGTGACTCCGTCCGGCTGCCCTCTTCGCTCTGGGCTATTTGACCCAGGGCAAGGGGAAGGGGGGGGGGGGGGGGGGGGGGGCGGGTGTTCCCTTAGGTCACCTGCTTTATAGTGAAAAGCAAGGGAATGCCTCCTCCAAGTCAGTATTTCTGAGTCGCTTCCGGGATGGTTTTAAAGTGTAATATTAATGTTTTAATTTCATTCATGTCTTATTTTTAAAGTGTAGCTCGGTGTGAAGCATTTGTATATGTCAAGTGTCAAACGGGCTTTAATATACAATACTCGGACACTTTTAAATGACTATAAAGAGTCTCAATTCTCTGGACTACTTTATTTATTGGCTTGCTTTAAAAATAATTAGTATAAGGGTTATACTGGATGTTAATAGAGAACATGAATGTTATTGTGCTCAATTATTAAGGGTAGTGTATCTTTCTAATTTAATTTTAAATAAGAAAGATACATGTAAAGCCTAATACTCCTTTTCTCCTTAAGGGGTTACCTCTTTACTATATAGTTGAGCTTATTGGATTTTCCTCTATGTCCTAGGCCCTCCAGCCTGTTTACTATTCAGCTAAGTCTGGGTCATTGGTACAGTATAAAAATGTTAAAAAATTTATAGTAATTTATATATTTTTTATACTTACCAATGACCCAGACGGGGATGGCCCTCCCTGGAGTTGGGAACTCTTGCCTCCCCGCTGAGTACATAGCGCTGACCAGGCACTGCCAGTAAGAATGATAATTGGCGCCATTTTCGGGACGACTGCGTCACTGCGCATGCGCAGTAGAGGCGTAGTATGGAGGTCCTTTAGGACATGATTTCTTTTTGTTTTGGATGCAAATTTTGGGGATTGGGGGGCAAAATTTGTGTTTGGCCCTGGTTTTGTTAGAGTTAGCACCAGCTAAGTCTGGGTCATTGGTAAGTATAAAAAATATATAAATTACTATAAATTTTTTAACTTTCCGGACTTTTTTTCTACATGCTTCCAGATATTGAGCTGATGTTTGGTATGTTAGTCTGACATGGTGGCCTATAGATCAGGTTTGCATTTTGTTCCGCTCCACTGATTTTTACCGAAATTACGGCCCTTGAACTTTGAAAAGTTCATCAAAATTACAATTTTCCGGACTTTTTTCCTACACGCTTCCAGATATTGAGCTGATTTTTGACATGTTAGTCTAACATGGTGGCCTACAGAACAAGTTTGGGTTTTGTTCCGCTCCACTGATTTTTACCAAAATTACGGCCCCATAGACTTTGAAAAGTTCATCAAAATTAGTTTTACGGGCATTTTCTCTGCTTGAATTCTTTCAATACCGTTGAAACTACAGAACACTGTTTTCTGCAGTATTCCTAGAATCTATGTTTATTTTTAAAAAAATGATTAGAGCTTGCAATATCGGGGTGCGTAAGGTTCTATATTTCTTTAATGTTATGTACTCAATGCAATGTTGTATCATGGTCAAAGACCAATGACTTCGATCAGCGGAGAAACTATGCTGATGTCGCACATTCTAAATTACATTAAGCTTTGGTATTTGATGTTTTTCTAACATCAGAACATCTTTCTACATGAGTTTCACCTTGATTTCACTATTCCAGACTGAATTATATTGCTATTATACAACTATCAAGAGGCCAACTGGAAGGAGGTGGATTGACAGTGTGCCAAGACCGTCTCATCAGAATATATGCATGGGCAATATTTTTGCCTGCATAGGGTCAATTTTGCATGGACCTGTTTTCCTCCACCCCACCATACCACTTGGCCTAGCATTATGTACCAACTGCTGGACAGTATAACACCTTGAGTGGATCCAACAGTACTGAGGACTGAAATTGAACCAGCAGGGGTATAGACTGTACATCCTATACTACCACACCAGACAACCATGCATTACCTCACAATACCACCTGATATTGCTTATGTACTACCCCCACCCCTCCCCCGTCTGAAGGCCAAATGTTTTGAAACTTCACATGCTTGATGACTGGGACACCCTGTACCAACGAACACGTGAACACGCTTCCAGATATTGAGCTGATTTTTGACATGTTAGTCTAACATGGTGGCCTACAGAACAAGTTTGGGTTTTGTTCCGCTCCACTGATTTTTACCAAAATTACGGCCCCATAGACTTTGAAAAGTTCATCAAAATTAGTTTTACGGGCATTTTCTCTGCTTGAATTCTTTCAATACCGTTGAAACTACAGAACACTGTTTTCTGCAGTATTCCTAGAATCTATGTTTATTTTTAAAAAATGATTAGAGCTTGAAATATCGGGGTGCGTAAGGTTCTATATTTCTTTAATGTTATGTACTCAATGCAATGTTGTATCATGGTCAAAGACCAATGACTTCGATCAGCGGAGAAACTGTGCTGATGTCGCACATTCTAAATTACATTAAGCTTTGGTATTTGATGTTTTTCTAACATCAGAACATCTTTCTACATGAGTTTCACCTTGATTTCACTATTCCAGACTGAATTATATTGCTATTATACAACTATCAAGAGGCCAACTGGAAGGAGGTGGATTGACAGTGTGCCAAGACCGTCTCATCAGAATATATGCATGGGCAATATTTTTGCCTGCATAGGGTCAATTTTGCATGGACCTGTTTTCCTCCACCCCACCATACCACTTGGCCTAGCATTATGCACCAACTGCTGGACAGTATAACACCTTGAGTGGATCCAACAGTACTGAGGACTGAAATTGAACCAGCAGGGGTATAGACTGTACATCCTATACTACCACACCAGACAACCATGCATTACCTCACAATACCACCTGATATTGCTTATGTACTACCCCCACCCCTCCCCCGTCAGAAGGCCAAATGTTTTGAAACTTCACATGCTTGATGACTGGGACACCCTGTACCAACGATCCTCATTTAATGTTGATCTGGTTGCAAACATGGCCACAATTGCAGCTTATTGTTACCATAGAAATCCTATGGGAACTCACATTTTTATCTTCTTCTCTGGAACTACTAAGCCAGTGTGAACCAAACTTGGAAGGAATGGTCTAAGGGAGGTTCTCTATAACTGTACCTGTTGGATGAAAAACATGGCTGCCAGAGGCATTCTTTGATTCTGATTGGTCGATTTGGAAAAATCTTCTCCTCTGAAACTACAAGGCCAAATATTTTAAAACTTCGCATGATTGACGACTGGGGCACCCTCTTCCAACGATCCTCATGTCATGTTGATTGGGTAGCAAACATGGCCACAATTGTGGCTTATATTATAGTTACCATAGAAACCCTATGGGAAATCGCATTTTCATCTTCTGTTCTGCCTGGTGAGCGATTACAGGCTCTTTAGAGCCTCTTGTATTATGTACTACTTATACCAACTGTGGACAGTATCACTGAACGGCTTGAGGGAATCAATAGTACTGATAGCTAACACTGAACCAGCAAGGCTACAGATAATCCTTCCCTAACACACTAAACACCATCCACCCACCCACAGTACCACCTGGCATTGCTCTCTAGCCTATGCCAGTCACAGGATTATGACAACAACTTAGTTACCTTATAACAACAACATAGCTATGTTATAATAACTTAGTTCTCTTGTTATAACCACATAGCTATGCTGTTACAACACAGCTATGTTGTTATAACACACTTATCTTGTTATAACAGCATAGCTATGTTGTTACATCTTTGTTATTTTGGTAAAACAACATAATAAATTATTGTGTTGAATTGACGTTAACATAGTCTGAAGTTTGCGGTTCAGAGGTAATGTTCAACCGAGATGCGAAGTGTCGAGGTTCAACATATGCTCCCGAGTCACAAACCGCAGACTATGTTACCGTCAACTCATCACAATAACACATATGTTCCAAAAAGACACTACCCATAGCCCAAAATCTTCATTGTGAAACACGAGAGGCTTATTTACTAAACTTGCGATCATTAAAAAGTTGCCTTGTTCAAGGCAACTTTTAACGAACACAGGTTTAGTAAATAAACCTCTTCTGTATCCCACGACACCACTGGATAAATAATCAATAAACCAGATAAACTCATTCCATCTCGGTTCAAATCATAAATCGCTTTGTAATTTAAACAACACTTCATCTGGAACACTGTCTGCTGTGAAAAATCCAGAAAAATGAAGTGGCTTGCAAGTTCCTCCATTGATGAAGCAATTACGAAACGGGCGATGTCATTTCAAATATTTCGCGTGGTGACGTCAAGTAACATTTGCTACTGGAGCTGTAATCATAAAAGAAATTACACCAGCTCTTATCCAATCAGGGGGCGAGGATTTTACTCTTGTAGGAACATAGTTATTTAATGAAGCACCAGGTTGTACCCGGTGTTTCATTAATGAAATTTTTTATGATTATTCCTATAATTAGTGTTTGAAATCTAATATTATTGCGTCTGCGGAAAGATTGCCTACCCGTGGAAAGTGATCAGTCCATGGCGGTCACACTTTATTGGTTACTACTACCAACTTTTGATTGAGATTGAGAAGTCAGGACTTCGATTCCAGTCTGAGGCCTTCATTGTGTCCTTTAGCAAGGCATTCAACCTCCACTTCCATGAATTGAAGTGTAAAGGATAATACACAAAGCTCAGGGAATTACATCAGAAGTCCAAGACCAACATCTGGCCAAATATATTAGTTCAAGTGTATTATCTGACATAAAACCCATGTTACATTATTTATTTATTGGAGTTTAATGACACTTTCAACAGCCAGGGTCATCTCGTGTTGGAGAGTTTTACGGGTGGAGGAAACCAGAGAGAACCACCGAGCAACAGCGAACTGCTGCCAGACTCCCCAGCGTACTAACTCTGCATAAGCAGGGTTGGCATTGGTAGAAGACAAGCGCTCCATTGACGTGCAGTACGCCACCGTGCCCCCACATTGGCAATCAGGATGAAGTACCTTGCTCAAGGACACAATGCAGTAACCTCTGGTGGGGACTGATCAGTGGACCTTTTGGTTTGAGGTCCTAGCCATAACCACTGAGCCACCGGGCTCCCCCATGTTCCATTAAATTCTTGTTTTAATGCCAAAAATAAAATAATGAAATAATTTTATTGCATTGGAAAGAATAATGAAAGTGTCACTGACACTGCAGCTCAACTTGACTGTGTGTAGTGTTTGATGAAATGGATAATGTTCAGTGTTTATGAAAGGATTATGAAATCAGACAAGAATTGTGATAATTGAGAATATGTTAATTTCTGTTCCCTATATGCTATGATTTCAATAAGGATAATTTAAGGTGTGGACTGTACTAAAGAATTGAGGCCTGGGTTAATGTGGCCCCCACAGTTAATGTATGTCAAGCAAAGTTAGCAAGTTACAGTAAAATCATTCCGAAACGAGACATCCTACCAAGTTACAATGAAATCCCTTCAAAAATATAACTTGTAGACCTTGCTAAAGGAATCTAGATCACGTGACAGTTCGGCGGGTACAGTTGTCTGAGCATAACCAAAATAGAAATGTCTCATCTAGAGATCATACCAAGTTATCCTACCAAGTTACAATGAAATCCCTTCATAAAAACAACCTGTAGAGAATGCTAAAGGAATCTAGGTCACATGACCAGGCGGCAATAATGGCTGACCGATCGTGACCAAAACAGGACTGTCTCATCTAGACAACATACCGAGTTGTCCTTCCAAGTTACAATGAAATCGCTTCATAAATATGAACTGTAAACTGTGCTAAACAATCTAGGTCACATACCTGTGCGGCCATCACAGCTGACCGATCACAACTAAAATACGATGTTCTCGTCTAGACATTATACTGAGTCATCCTACAAATTTGCAATGAAATCCCTTCATAAATACAAACAGTAGACTGTGCTAAAGGAATCTAGGTAACATGCCCCTGCAGTCCTCACATTTGACTGAAACCGACCAAAATAGGACATTCTCATCTAGACATTATACAGAGTCATCCTATGAAGTTACAATAAAATCCTTTCATAAATGTGACCTGTACACTGTGCTAAAGGTTTTCAGGTTTTGGGTCTGCGTAGCCGTCACAGTTGACTGATCGCGACCAAAAGGTGACATTCTCATCTAGACCTTATGCAGAGTCATCCTACCAAGTTACAATGAAATCCCTCCATAAATATGACCTGTAGACGGTCCTCAAGGTTTCAGGCTCCCGTACCCATCATGGTTGACCAATTGCGACGGGGGTGTAGCCTTTGCTAAAGAAAATATGAACAGTCTGACAGACTCCCACATGTGTGATGGCAACAGCTTATCTTGACTTTGTCAAGTTAAGCTAAAAATTGAAAATTTGAACAGTGTTTGATCAGTGAGTTATCATTTGGGATAAAACTCATCGACGACCATAGATTGAGTGCGAAGATATTTCAGTAGAAATTCCGAGTTAAAAACTCTGTCATGCCAGATTGAATGTTTGTACAGTTTAGCCCACTAAATTGTATATCTTTTATTTGAATAATCATATTAATTGAATATAACTTCCAAACACAAAACCATTTACCATATCCTCAGGACAAATTTGACCTGTTGATCGTAGGTAGGTTAAAGAGTAAACTCCTGTTAATTGAATAAAAAAAATCTTGTCATAAGTTCAGAAGTTACCCTGACAATCACCAAATTCCTCTTTATAGATCTATTTGGCCTAAGTACATCCATCATAGGCATTTAATCTATTATATTTTGTTTGACAAGAGCTCCATCAAACAAGATATAATAGAATAAATACTTCAGTTTATCTTCAGAATACAGGAAAGTGACAAAATCCCTGTTAGTTGAATACTCCTGTTAACTAAATAGGTTTCATTGGCAAAGTGGTTATTCAATTAACAGGGTTACACTGCATTAGAACAAGAGCTGTGTTATTAACCCTTTACCTAACATGAAAAGCAGACGACACTTGCAAAAAAAATTCTTGAATAACTAATTTTTTTCATTTTTTGTCTCAAAAAATATAGGTTATGACCCCTCGTTGGAACGAGCTCGTTCCAACGAGGGGGTCATAACCTATGTTTTTGAGACAAAAAATGAAAATATTTTGAAAATTAATTGGCGATTTTTGAGAATTGCGCTGGCCGGTTTTGGCCGTTACGTTGGGTAAAGGGTTAAAAGAATGCCTGGCAATTCTTTTGAGAATGCTTGGTCATTCTAAAAAATAATGCACATTTATTGTGCCGTTGATGCTTATTTTTTTTGGATAACATCAATGGTGGAACAAAGTCAGAGTGCAAAATTTTACGAGAAAGCTTGTTTCGTTTGCATGGTGGTTACACAAATTTAAATCTATGTGAAAATCCCACCTTGCGGCAACCGCGTTGTGTCCTTGGGCAAGACTCTTCACCCCCATTGCCCATGTGGGGGGCACAGAGACGTCGTGTACTAAGGCGTACTGCACGTCGATGGTGCACTTGTCCTGCTAACCCTGCTTGTGTGAAGTTAGTATGTTGGGGAGCTGACAGTTGCTCGGTGGTTCTCTCTGGGTACTCCAGCTTCCTCCACCCGTAAAACTGTCATGGTCATGGTCAGCCATTGTGCAGAAATATGTGGCCTTAAACCCCAATAAAAAAAAAAAAATAAAATAAAATCTATGTGAACAGATGACTGGTTAGCCAAAAGTTGCATCTTGAATGGTAATGTCTGGGTCACTTAACTGGTAGAGTACTAATTTTTTTCTCAGCCTCAAGATTCCTTCACACATTTTTGTCTTGTTACAATTCACGGGAGAGAGCCTGTTGTATTCTCCCATAAATTGTAACAATGCAAATCGATGGAGATGAAGTAATTTTACTTACAAGACAATATGAAGGACATTCACAGAATATGAAGCCTTTAACTTTATGTACCTCCAGTTCAGAATAAATCCCAAATATGGGCTTCTAGCACTCTACCAGTTAAGCAGTCTTTCTTGCGTCTTGATAGATTTTTAGACTTTTGGCATGAGAGACTATATTTCAATTCCATGCAATATATGAATACTTGTTAATGATAAAAAGCAGTTTCCCCAGGTTTCCCCAAGAATTTTTACAAATCCGAGCATTAGGTTAGCCATCTCCAACCCACGTGAACCATCAGTCGGTTAAAATCATTTTAGAAATTTGAACACTGTAAGGGAGTTCTTGATAGTGTGTTTTAAATGGTAGTATTAAGGTTATTAGGGTAACAACACCTTCAACAGCCAGGGTCACCTTGAGTCGAACAGTTTTACAGGTGGAGAAAGTTGTAGCACTCGGAGAGAATCACCAAGCAACCGTCAGCAAACATCAAACTCTCCAGCATACTAACTCCACACAAGCAGGGTTAGCATTGGTTGAAGACAAGTGCCCCATCAGTGCGCAGTATGCCTTAGTACACAGCGCCATTTTGTGGCCCCACGTAGGCAACTGGGATTAAGTGTGTTGCTCAAAGACACAATGCAGTTACCCCTGGCGGGGTTCAAACCGTGGACCTTTTGGTTTGAAGTCCAATGCCATAATCACTGAGCCACCACACTCGTTTAAATGGTACAGTGTGCTAATGGTACACATGCTTTATACCAGTGCAAATGTATCTCAAGTTTTCTTTGTGATTGGTTAGTAAGTTGTGCCTTGTGGCTGCAGAAGATTATTTATTAGTGGTTTAACAACACTTGTGACAGCCAGGGCCACCTCGTATCTGACAGTTTTACGGGTGGAGGAAGCCAGAATATCCGGGGAGAATTTACCGAGCATGCATGTTAGAAATAAACTTGATTTAACCTTGTAAATGTATGTAAACTGCAGGACCATACAGCATTGTACAAATATCACCCATCATGATTCCTACTCATAATTAGTCATGATGAGGACAGATATATTCAATGAATTGCACTTAATTGGGCGTTTCTTCATTATGTAACTCTCTTAAAGCAACAGGTAACTAAAGTCGACAGCATGGCTAACTGTGATAAGTGACTACAGTTGTCATTTTAGCCGATTGTGTGTGTCCATCTCAAAGTGCTATTAAATGTGTAACAGATTGAGAGAAAAGTGCCGGAGCCAAGGCTCAAACCGTCGACCTCTAGCACATAAAGTGACAGCTTTACTAAGAGATCTGGACCAACCAGACTGGTTGGTAAATGGCCCTCAAACCTTAACCACTACACTTCTCTCATGTTCATTGAGATTCCATCTCGGAGCAGTCAAAACATCCACCATGCTTCACCACAATGTCCACAATGCCACCAACTGCTGAGGGCTGGTCACGTACCTATGTAACCGATTGAGAGAGAAGTGTAGGGGCCATGGAATGAACCATCGACCTCTAGCACACAAAGTGATAAATTTACCACAAGACTAACAGATCCAGACCAACCAGGCTGGTTGGTAAATGGCCCTTATACCTGGACTGCTGCAAATCAAACATGCATCTGTACCAATGTTTCATGCATTGTTTCTGTTCTACCCAAGAACTATATCACATCGTTTCAAATATTTTAGGACACATTGTGTTTATTTTTACTATTTATTTATTTATTTATTTATTGGTGTTTAAGGTCACATACTTATGCACAATGGCTAATCGTGACCGCGACAGTTTTACGGGTGGAGGAAGCCGGAGTACCCGGAGAGAACCACCGAGCAGCTGTCAGCTCCCCAACATCGTAACTCTGAACTCTGCACCGCAGCACAGGCAGGGTTAGATTGGTTGAAGACATGCGCACCATCGACGTGCAGTACGCCTCAGTACACAGCGTCATCGTGCCCCCATGTAGGCAATCGGGGTGAAGTGTCTTGCCCAAGGACACAACGCAGTTGCCGCAGGTGGGATTCGAACCGAGGACCTCTCGGCTTGCAGCCAGCACCTCTACCAACTGAGCCACCGCGCCCCCGTTTATTTTTACTGCAGAAGTGCAGAAATATCAAATGAAAGTGTCAATGACACTGTAGCTCAACTTGTCAAGACAAAGACATGTACATGTATAGAATGTGACACAGCAATGACAAACATCTAGGTAATGACCTGATAACAAAGGTACATATAAAGTATTGTAATGGTCTGTACATAAATACTGACCGTTGCCTGTAACATAAATACAGCCTCTACCCTGAGCCATATTGACATGTGTGCTTACATTGTGTAAGTAGCACTGAATAAATCAAAGTTCATCTAATTTGCATAATTTCTGCACGAAAAAAAAAACCCTTACAATATGTGATGTATTCCATATTACTACACATTCATACAAAAATTTATTCAAATCAGAACTTTCGTACATAAGTTCTGTACAAAAGACTGATTGCACTAATTTTGGTACAAAATGGCTGCTGGAGGCCATCTTGAATTTTGGACCACACCCAAAAACACTCGCTCACATCCCACGGTGATAACAAAGGTACCCAAGAAGTTTTCGTAAAGATTGGTTCATAAATATGGCCTCTAGTCTGAGCTGTATAGAAGTTGTGTACAAAAAACTGATTAGACCTAATTTCGGCAGCCATCTTGAATTTTAGACCGCACCCAGAAACACTCGTTCCTGTCCCAAGGTGATAACAAAGGTACCCAAGACATTTCGTGAAGATCAGTTCATAAATTCAGACTCCAGTCTGAGCCGTATTGACATGTGTACTTACTGTGTGTAAGTCGCACTGAAAAAATCAAAGTTCATCTAATTTGCATAATTTGTGCACGAGAAAAAAACCTGTATTATATGTGATGTATCCCATGGTACTAAACATCCACACAAAAAATTATTCAAATCAGCGCTTTCATATGGAAGTTCTGTGCAAAAATCTGATTGCACCTAATTTTGTACAAAATGGCTGCCATCGGCCATCTTGAATTTCGGACCGGACCCAAAAACACTCGTTCTCGTCCCACGGTGATACCAAAGGTACCCAAGAAGTTTCGTAAAGATCGGTTCATAAATACGGCCTCTAGCCCGAGCCGTATTGGCATTTGCACTTACAGTGCTGAAAGTAACACCAAAAAACATCAAAATTAGTCTAATTTGCACAATTTACGCACGAGAAAAAAACCCGTATTATATGTGATGTATCCCATGGTACTAAACATTCATACAAAAAATTATTCAAATCAGAGCTTTCATATGGAAGTTCTGTACAAAAAACAGATTTCTGCATCATCGGTACAAAATGGCGGCTAGCAGCCATCTTGAATTTCGGACCGCACCCAAAAACACTCGTTCTCGTCCCACGGTCATAACAAAGGTACCCAAGAAGTTTCGTAAAGATCGGTTCATAAATACGGCCTCTAGCCCGAGCCGTATCCAGTTGTTGACGTACGGAGAGACGGACGACAGGCCATTACAAAAGCTCAAATTTGGCTTCGCCAAAGTTGAGCTAAAAATTAACCCAAATGAAAGTGTTAATGACACTGTAGCTCAACTTGTTAAGACATGTACATGTATAGTATGTGACACAGCAAAGACAAACATCTAGGTAATGACCTAATAACAAAGGTACATATAAAGTATTGTGATGGTCTGTACATAAATACTGACCATAGCCTGTAACAAATGTATAGGTAAAGTATTGTAAAGGTGGGTGACAGTCAGATGCTAAACTGGAAAAGAAATCTTTGAGTCCCAGAGTGCGTCTGACTGAACCCTAAAATATTTGTTCTCATAGCACAGTGATGAGAAAGGCACCGCAAAACACACTCGTTCCTGTTCCAAGGTGATAACAAAGGTACATAAGAAGTGTTGTGAAGATTTGTTAATAAATACGAGCCATATAGAAGTTGTGACAAAAAACTGATTGGACATAATTTTGGTACAAAATGGCCACTGGCAGCCATCTTGAATTTTGGACTGCACCCAGAAACACTCGTTCTCGTCCCAAGGTGATAACAAAGATACCCAAGAAGTTTTGTGAAGATCAGTTCATAAATACAGCCTCTTGCCCGAGCCATATTGACATGTGCACGTACTGTGTACAAGTAGCACTGAATAAATCAAAGTTCATCTAATTTGCATAATTTCTGCACAAGAAAAAAACCTGTACTATATGTGATGTATTCCATGTAACTAAACATTCATACAAAAATTTATTCAAATCATAACTTTCATACAGAAGTTCTGTACAAAAAACTGATTGCACTAATTTTGGTACAAAATGGCTGCTGGTGGCCATCTTGAATTTTGGACCACACCCAAAAACACTCATTCTCATCCCACGGTGATAACAAAGGTACCCCAGAAGTTTCGTAAAGATTGGTCCATAAATACGGCCTCGAGCCTGAGCCGTATAGAAGTTGTGTACAAAAAACTGATTAGACCTAATTTCGGTACAAAATGGCCACTGGCAGCCATCTTGAATTTTGGACCGCACTCAGAAACACTCGTTCTCGTCCCAAGGTGATAACAAAAGTACCCAAGATGTTTTGTGAAGATCGGTTCATAAATACAGACTCTAGCTCGGGCCGTATTGACGTGTACTTTCTGTGTGAGTAGCACTGAAAAAATCAAAGTTCATCTAATTTGCATAATTTCTGCACGAGAAAAAAAACCTGTATTATATGTAATGTGTCCCATGGTACTAAACATTCACACAAAAAATTATTCAAATCGGTGCTTACATATGGAAGTTCTGCGCAAAAATCTGATTGCACCTAATTTTGTACAAAATGGCTGCCATCGGCCATCTTGAATTTTGGACCAGACCCCAAAACACTCGTTCTCGTCCCACGGTGGTACCAAAGGTATGCAAGAAGTTTCGTAAAGATCGGTTCATAAATACGGCCTCTCGCCCGAGCATTTGCACTCAAAGTGCTGAAAGTTAAACTAAATACATCAAAGTTACCGGTAGTCTAATTTGCATAATTTACGCACGAGAAAAAACCTGTATTATATGTGATGTATCCCATGGTACTAAACATTCATACAAAAAATTATTCAAATCAGAGCTTTCATATGGAAGTTCTGCACAAAAATCTGATAGCACCTAATTTTGTACAAAATGGCTGCCAGCGGCTAACTTGAATTCCGGTCAGACCCTAAACCACTCGTTCTCGTCTCACGGCCATAACAAAAGTACCCAAGAAGTTTCGTAAAGATCAGTTCATAAATACGAGTCGTATTAAATTGTTGATGGACAGGACAGTCGACTGGCCATGGCTAAGCTCAAATTTGACTTGCGTCAAAGTTAAGTTAAAAATCCTACTAAATGCATGACACTCACACAGAGTGTTATCAATTATACCCGGTGATAAAAACTCAAATTCCAAACTTGATGATGCTGTTGAATTAGAATTGGAATCACAAGATCATACTTTGTCGTACAATGAAGATGGCAGTGAGAGTGATTCAACTCTTGATGATGTTTCTTATTCTGCCACCTCTAATTTGGCAATTACCACCACATAAATGTAAAAAATAGTACCAAACTATCAGGTTCATGAAGCTGATCTTGTGAATGACTACTTAATATATAAACCGAAAACTCCCGATCAGAATTTTTTGATATATGGTTCACACCATCTTAGGGGAATAAGATTCAAGTTTGCAAAAATCAAGTCCCAGGATTAATATATTGACTTGCTATTAGAGCTTGAATTTCAACTTAGTCCAATATGTGGAATAATTGTTAAAAATCTTTTTTAGAACCACTAGTCCGAATCTTTCGATATATGGGATTCAGCATTCCTACAGTGGTCAGATTTAAGTTGGTTCACGTTTGCTGGTTAATTTTGGGGCTTTCTGTGGGAGCCTGAATTTAACTTGGTGCAATATGGGAAACAATCTTTAATGAAAGTGCCAGTGACAATGTAGCTCAACTTGACAAACTTGAACTTGGTAAGTTATATGTGAAATGGTAAAATTGAAGATCATTGGTTCCAATGTTATTTAGTGAAACTTCAACATAACAGCAATGTGTGTGCACATCGTCAGAGCAATCCATGCATTTTTAAATGTAAACAGTAGGGCTGGCTAAAGGAAAATGTTAATACACAAATGCAGTAAGTTTAAAGGTCATTGTAAATGGCAACTTTTTTCCACTGAAATGAATGCTAATCGATAGCTCTTATCAAGAGGCCATGCCTAATGAGCACACCAAGTTCTAAAACAATCATATCGATCTGATAATAAATGAGACCTGTGAAGTGAGCCAAATGAAGTTGTTGATGCACAAAAAGGATAAGTTATAGTATACATCATTGCTAACGGCAACGTTTCTCTACAGAAATAAAACAAAATCAATAGCTTCTGTCCAGAGGTCACCCCAAACAAGCATACCAAGTTTCAAAGCAATCCATTCATGAATGCACCCTGCAGGGCATTCCAAAGGAAAAATTGATGCACAAATCCACAAAGATCATTGCTTATGGCTACATTTTTTTTGTTGGAAATGAACGAAAATCAATAGCTCCCATCTTGAGGTCACCAGTACACATTTGCCAAGTTTTAAGGGGATCTAATGATAAATGTGACCAGTGCAGTGTTCCAAGGAAAATTGTTGATGTACAAAATGGATACGTTGAGTGTTGTTGCTAACGGCAACATTCCTCTATGAAATCAAAGAAAATCAATAGCTCCCATCTAGAGGTCACCCCAAACAAGCGTACCAAGTTTCAAAGCAATCCATTCATATACGTGCCTTGTAAGATGGGCCAAAGGAATATATTGCTGCACTAAGTTCAAAAGTCATTGCTAATGGCAAAGTTTTTTTACCAAAATGAAAGAAAATCGAAAGCTCCCATCCAGAGGTCACCCCAAACAAGCATACCAAGTTTCAAAGCAATCCGACCATGAATGTGAACTGTGTGGTGTGTGAAAGGAATATGTTGATGCACAACTAAACTACATTCAAAGGTCATAGCCAACAGCTCTCTTTGACAAAAATGGAAGAAAATCAATAGCTCCCATTTAGAGGTCACCCCAAGAAGCATACCAAGTTTCAAAGCGATCTGATCATAAATGTGCCCTGTAGGGTGTGCCAAGGGGAAATATTGTTGTATAATGCACAGAGTTCAAAGGTCATTGCCAGTGGTTACGTTTTTTGATGGAAATAGAAGAAAATCAATCACTCCCAGCTAGAGGCCACCCCAAACAAGTACACCAAATTTCAAAGTGTATGTATGTAAGTACATACATACATACATATGCCGATGGACTAGAAGTGACTACAATAGCTCAGGTTTGTTCAAATCAAGAATCTTGGTTAATATTTGGACTCCACCACCCAGAATCTTTTGATATTTGAAAAACAACATCGTTACAGGGGGCAGACTTTTAACTTCGCGCAGCATGGGAATAATTTTTAGCTCAACTTTTGACGTCAGTCAGATTTGAGCTTATGCCATGGCCAGTCGTCCGTCTGCCGTCAACAGTTCAATACGGCTCGGGCTAGAGGCCGTATTTATGAACCGATCTGTACGAAACTTCTTGGGTACCTTTGTTATCACCGTGGGATGAGAACGAGTGTTTTGGGGTCTGGTCCGAAATTCAAGACGGCTGCTGGCAGCCATTTTGTACATAGGTGCAATCAGATTTTTGTGCAGAACTTCCATATGAAAGCTCTAATTCGAATAATTTTTTGTATGAATGTTCAGTACCATGGGATATATCACATATAATACGGGGTTTTTTTCTCCTGCATAAATTATGCCAATTAGAATAACTTTGATATATTTAGTGTTACTTTCAGCTCTGTAAGTGCAAATGCCAATATGGCTCGGGCTAGAGGCCGTATTTATGAACCGATCTTTACGAAACTTCTTGGGTACCTTTGTTATCACCGTGGGACGAGAACGAGTGTTTTTTGGATCCGGTTGGAAATTCAAGATAGCCACTGGCAGCCATTTTGTACAAAATTAGGTGCAATCGGATTTTTGCGCAGAACTTCCATATGAAAGCGCTGATTTGAATAATTTTTTGTGTGAATGTTTAGTACCATGGGATACATCACATATAATACGGGTTTTTTTCTTGTGCATAAATTATGCCAATTAGACTAACTTTGATCCATTTAGTGTTACTTTCAGCACTGTAACTGCAAATGTCCATACGGCTCGGGCTAGAGGCCGCATTTATGAACCGATCTTTTCGAAACTTCTTGAGTACCTTTGTCACCAGCCATGGGACGAGAACGAGTGGTTTTGGGTACGGTCCAAAATTCAACATGGCCACCAGCAGCCATTTTGTTCTTTAGTTAGTGCAATCAGTTTTTTGTACAGAACTTCTGTATGAAAGTTTCTGATTTGAATAGAGTTTTGTATGAATGTTTAGTAACATGGAATACATCACATATAATACAGGTTTTTTTCTCGTGCAGAAATTATGCAGATTAGATGAACTTTGATTTATTCAGTGCTACTTGTACACAGTAAGTGCTCATGTCAATACAGCTCGGGCTAGAATCTTTATTTATGAACCGATCTTCACGAAACTTCTTGGGTACCTTTATTATCACCTTGAAATGAGAACGAGTGTATCTGAGTGCGGTCCAAAATTCAAGATGGCTGCCAGTGGCCAGTTTGTACCGAAATTAGGTCCAATCAGTTTTTTGTACACCACTTCTATACGGCTCAGGCTAGAGATTGTATTTATGAACCAATCTTTACAAAACTTCTTGAGTACCTTTGTTACCACCATGGGACGAGAACAAGTGTTTTTAGGTGCAGTCCAAAATTCAAGATGGCCACCTGCAGCCATTTTGTACCAAAATTAGTGCAATCAGTTCTTTGTACAGAACTTCTGTATGAAAGTTCTGATTTGAATAAATTTTTGTAGGAATGTTTAGTAACATGGAATACATCACATATAATACGTGTTTTTTCTCGTGCAGAATTTATGCAAATTAGACGAACTTTGATTTACTCAGTGCTACTTATACACAGTAAGTGTACATGTCAATACGGCTCAGGCTAGAGTCTGTATTTATGAACCGATCTTCATGAAACTTCTTAGGGTACCCTTGTTATCACTTTGTGACAGGAACGAGTGTTTTTGGGTGCCTTTGCTATCACTGTGCTAACTTGTTGGGTTCAGTCAGACCCACTCTGGGACTCAAAGATTTCTTTTCTGGTTTTGCATCTAACTGTCACCCCCACCTTTACAATACTTTACCTATATATTTGTTACAGGCTACGGTCAGCATTTATGTACAGACCGTTACAATACTTTTCATGTACCTTTGTTATCAGGTCATTACCTAGCTGTTTGTCATTGCGGTGTCATATACTACACATGTACATGTCTCAAACAAGCTGAGCTACAGTGTCATTGACACTTTCATTAAAAATCTACTTCAGATCCACCAGTCAGAATCATTTGATGTTTGGTATACAGCGTCTTATGGGGGAAGATTCAAGTTTGTTCAACTCAAATTCTTCAATATGTATTTCGGCTTCCTATTGGATCCCGAATTTTAACTTAGCACAATATGTGTAATATTCTTTTAAAATTGTCTTCTCTTGAACCCCAATCAGATTCAAGTTTGTTCAACTCAAGTCCCTCAATTAATATTTAGGCTCCCTATTGCAGACTGACTTTTAACTTAGTGCTTTTGAGGAATATTCTTTAAAAATCTTCTCACGCACCCCAATCAGAATATTTTGATATATGGTGTACACAATCCTTAAGGGAGTCAGACTCAAGTTTCTTCAAACCAAGTTCCTTGGTTAATATTTGGTCTCCCTATTGGAACCCGGATTTTAATGTAGTCCAACATGAGAAATCATTTTTAAAACCTTTCTTCTCCAGAACCATTGGTCAGAATATTTTAATACATGGTATACAGAATCCTTATTGAGGTTGTATTCACGTTTGTTCAAATCAACCCCATCAGTTAATAATTGGGCTCTCTTTATGGGAATTTTAACCGTGCAATATGGGAAATAATCAATAAAAATTTTGTTCTTCAGTCAGTCAGAATCCTTTGATGATTGGTGTACAGCATCCTTACAGGGGTTACTTTCAAATTTGTTTATATCAAATCCCTCAATTAATAGAGACCACCACAGGGGTCCTACAAATGGTACCTATCTGACAATCTCAAGGCCCAGTAGACCAAAGGGGCTATTCTCTAAAGGCAACATAGCTTAGGGTTGTCTAACCCTCACCATTTTAACTGTCAGGCTTTCAGCATAATGAGCTGACACTTTGCAAATATGATGATAAAATGGGACTTGATTAAATTATCAAATGATTCCAAATCGATAGAGTTCATACCTTTCCCCTAAAGAGTGTAGTGTACCTGTGGAGTTTCAGGATCCTACATCAATTTGTTGTAAAATTACTGAAACCATTTTGGGGTTAGATCTCTGTGACCTTTGACCTTAACCCACAAATCAATAAAATTCATCTCTTTACCTTTTGGAAACCAAAATAAAAGCACCCTGTAACCTTAAATCGATAGGGGTTATTCCTTTCCCCTAGGCAGGATACCTGTGAAGTTTCATTATTCTAGGCCAAAGCGTAGTTGAGTTAAAGTCTGGAAAACAAATTGGATGCACCCTGTGACCTTGACTTTTGACCACCAAATCTATAAGGGTCATCTCTCCCCTAGGTACTGTTCCTGTGACATTTCATGATCTTAGGCCAATGTATTGCCAAGTTAGATTATGGAAACAAAATCAGATGGACAGACAAATGGATGTATGGGCATCCCACCTATTGGTGGGGCCCAAAAATAAAGGAATAAAAGGTCACTGAGTAAATATCCCTAATTTGGAGGGAGGAGGGGGCAAACTTGAAGAATTACACAGGGCCTGAAGAAATCACCTTGAACAGAATACGATATAAACAGAGTCCAAGAATATGAATCTGCATTAAGCAATCCATCTCCATAGTATACATTGTCAATCCTTGAGTACCTCAAGAGTGACTAAAATAGTCCAGGCATCATGCCTTTTCTTCAGTTGATCATAATGTAAAAAGTGGACCTCCTCTATGATGCCCCTCAATTCAACCTACATGGATTAATCTTAGTTACACACCTATGGAGGGTACTGAATACAAACTTTTTAATTTTTCAGCAAAATGGCTAATTCCGGCTCCCATTGGAAGCCCAAATATTAACCCAGACATGCAATTTGAACAAAGTTCAATCTGACCCCCTAGAGATGTTGTATACCAGATATGAAAGCATTCTGACTGGAAGATCAGAAGAAAAAGATTTTAAAAAATTATCCCCCATTTTACACCAAGTTAAAATTTGGGCTTCCATAGGAAGCCCAAATATTAACCTAGGGACTTAGTTTGAACTATCTTGAATCTTAGCAATGATGTATACCAAACATTCTGACTGGTGGTTCTGAAGATTTTTAAAGAATATTCCCCATATTGCCCTAAGTTAAAAATTTGGGCTGTTGTATTGAGCCCAAATATGATCCAAAGGGCTTCATTTTAACAAGCTTGTATTCAGACCCTCCTATGGATGCTGTATACCAAATATCAAAAGATTCTGACCTTTGGTTCTGGAGAAAAGATTTTTTAAAATTTTTGCAAATATGCTGACTCAGCATTTATTCGATGCCCCTTACAGGACACCCTAACATAACTGATGGCAATTTTGTTTACCATTCAGTTCTACTGGCCCTAAGGGTGCTTCATACCGTATAACAGTTCTCTGTTCTGTGTGGTTTGAGAAATATGGGCATTTGAAAATATTTCTATTTTTAGCTCCTAGGGTTCCCACATGGATTTTTTTTTGCACGAGTCAACTACATATGACCCAATAATACCACATACCAAATTTAGTTCAAATCGGACCTTCAGTTCAGAAAAAAGAAATTTTGAGCGGGGCCAAAAATCTTATTCCTCCCATTACAAAGCCAAATATTGTTTCATGAACTTGAGCCCCACAACAAATATCAAGTCATTGTACCCACTGGTTCATGAGAAGATTTTAAAAATATTTTGGAGGCATTCCCCCCCCCCCCACCCCCCCCATGGGCATGGGGTTGGGTATGTTGACTTGAACAATGAAAGTGTCAATGACACTGTAGCTCAACTTGACAAACTTGAACTTGGTAAGTTATAAATGAAATGGCAAAATTGAAGATCATTGGTACCAATGTCATTTGTTTTGCCAGTGGCAACATTTTTTGACAGAAACCGAAGAAAATCGATAGCTCCCATCTAGAGGCCTCCCCAAACAAGCATGCCAGGTTTCAAAGCAATCCGATCATAAATGTGCCCTGTAGGGTGTATAAAAGGGAAATATTGTGGTCTGACTAGACTAAATTCTAAGAACGTTGGCCGTGGCAACATTTTTTGACGGAAATGGAAGAAAATCGATAGCTCCCATCTAGAGGTCACCGTAAATAAGCATACCAGGTTTCAAAGCAATCTAATCATAAATGTGCCCTGTAGGGTGAGCCAAAGGGAAACATTGTGGTCTGACTAAACTAAGTTCTAAGAATGTTGGCTGCGGCAACATTTTTTGATGGAAATTGACGAAAATCGATAGCTCCCATCTAGAGGTCACCCCAAACAAGCATGAAAGGTTTCAAAGCAATCCGATCATAAATGTGCCCTGTAGGGTGTGCCAAAGGGAAATATTGAGTCTTCTGACTAAACTAAGTTCTAAGAACGTTGGCCGCGGCAACATTTTTTGATGGAAATTGAAGAAAATCGATAGCTCCCATCTAAAGGTCTCCCCAAACAAGCATACCAGGTTTCAAAGCAATCTGATCATAAATGTGCCCTGTAGGGTGTGCCAAAGGGAAATATTGAGTCTTCTGACTAAACTAAGTTCTAAGAACGTTGGCCGTGGCAACATTTTTTGCCGGAAATTGAAGAAAATCAATAGCTCCCATCTAGAGGTCATCCTAAATAAGCATACCAGGTTTCCAAGCAATCAAATCATAAATGTGCCCTGCAGGGTGAGCCAAAGGGAAATATTGTGGTTTGACTAAACTAAGTTCTAAGAACGTTGGCCGCGGCAACATTTTTTGATGGAAATTGAAGAAAATCGATAGCTCCCATCTAGAGGTCACCCCAAACAAGCATGCCAGGTTTCAAAGCAATCCGATCATAAATGTACCCTGTAGGGTGTGCCAAAGGGAAATATTGAGTCTTCTGACTAAACTAAGTTCTAAGAACGTTGGCCGCAGCAACATTTTTTGACAGAAATTGAAGAAAATCGATAGCACCCATCTAGAGGTCTCCCCAAACAAGCATACCAGGTTTCAAAGCAATCTGATCATAAATGTGCCCTGTAGGGTGTGCCAAAGGGAAATATTGAGGTCTGACTAAACTAAGTTCTACGAACGTTGGCCATGGCAACATTTTTTGCCGGAAATTGAAGAAAATCGATAGCTCCCATCTAGAGGTCACCCTAAATAAGCATACCAGGTTTCAAAGCAATCAATTCATAAATGTGCCCTGTAGGGTGTGCCAAAGGGAAATATTGTGGTTTGACTAAACTAAGTTCTAAGAACGTTGGCCGCGGAAACATTTTTCGATGGAAATTGAAGAAAATCGATAGCTCCCATCTAGAGGTCACCCCAAACAAGCATGCCAAGTTTCAAAGTAATCTGATCATAAATGCGACCTGTGAGGTGTGCCAAAGGAAATTGTGGACGTACGTACTAACGTACGTACGTACGTACGTACATACATACGTACGTACGTACGTACGCCGACGGACGAGAAGTGATGGCAATAGCTCAGCTTGACTTTGTCAAGTTGAGCTAAAAATGCAATGTCCCCCTCTGGACCATCACTCACACAAACTTTCACTTGAATTGGCCCAGTGGTCTTGGAGATCAAAACATGGTGTTGATGGATGACGAACAGACAATGGACAGAAAGCGATTAGATAAGCTCAGCTTGACTTTGTCTTTGTCTAAGTTAAAGGGCACTAATATATGAAACATTATTGCTTCTGCCATCTCTATACATGTTGCACATCTTCAATGTGTGTGTAACAATGTTTTTTTATGGAAATGAAAGAAAATCAGTAGCTCCCATCTAGAGGTCACACCGAACACAAATACCATGTTTCAAAGCAATCTGTTCATAAATATGCCCTATAGAGCATGCCAAATAAATGTTTATGCACAAATACACTAAGTGTATGGCATGGCAACATTTTTTTGACAAGCTTGAATCAAGTTTCAAAACAATCCATTCATAAATGTGCCCAGCATGGCATGCAAAAGGGATATGTTGATGCACAAATGCACTCATTTTAAAAGTCATTGCTAACAACAACGTTTGTTGATGGAAACTGAAGAAAATTGATAGATCATATCTAGAGATTATCTCAAACATGTGTACCAAGTTTCAAACTGATCCATTCATACATTCACCCTGCAGGGCTTGCCAAAGAAAAATGCTGACTCACAAATGTAGTGAGTCCAAAGGTCATTGCTAACTGCAACATTTTTCGAGAGAAATGAAAGACAAGAGGCCCCATAGGGCCTGAAGTGCTCACCTTGAACAGAACACAATATAAACAGAGTTCAAGAATGAGTCTACCTTAAGCAATCCATCTCCATAGGATACATTGTCAATCCTTGAGCACCTCATGCCTTTTCTTCAGTTGGTCATAATGTAAAATGTGGAGCCCCTTGATACAACCTATGTGGGTTAATTTTAGTTACACACCTCTAGAGGGTACTAAATACAGAATTTCTAATTCTCCAGGTACATGGCCAATTCCGGCTCCCATATGGAGCCCAGATATTAACCCAGACTCTCGATTTGAACAAAGTTGAAACTGACCTCCCTAGAGATGTTGTATACCAAATATGAAAGCATTCCGACTCATGGATCTGAAGAAGAAGATTTTTAAAGAAATTTCCGCATATTGCACTAAGTTAAAATTTGGGCTACCTTAGCAAGCCCAAATATATACCTAGGGACCTGATTTTAACAAACTTGAATCTGACCCCCCCCCCCCCCCCCCCCCCCCTAAAGATATTGTATACCAAATATGAAAGCATTCTGACTGATGGATCTGAAGAAGAAGATTTTTAAAAATTATCCCCCATATTGAACTAAGTTAAAATTAATATAAAAAAATTAACCTTGGGATTTGGTTTGAACAATCTTGAATCTGACCCTCATAACAAGGATGTATACCAAACATTAAAAGATTCTGACTGGTGGTTCTGAAGAAGATTTTTAAAGAATATTCCCCGTATTGCCCGTAAGTTAAAAACTCGGCTCCTTCATTGAGCCTAAGTATGAACCAATGCGCTTTATTTTAACGAACGTGTATCTGACCCCCCTATGAATGCTGTATACCAAATATCAAAAGATTCTGACTATTGGTTTGGGAGAAAAAGAATTTTTAAAATTTTTGAAATATGCTGACTCAGCATTTTTTCGATGCCCTCTACAGAACACCCTGACATAACCGATGGCATTTTTTTTTTCACCTTTCAGTTATATTGGTACTAAGGATACTTCATACCAAATAACAGCTCTCTGTTCGGTGTGGTTTGGGAAATATGGGTGGTTTGAAAATATTTCTATTTTTTGCTCTGGGGGTTCCCATGAGGATGCAGAAATTTTTTTGTTGGCACATGTCAAGTACTTATGACCCAATAATACCACATACTAAATTTGGTTCAAATTGGACCATTGGTTAAGAAAATAGAAATTTTGGGGCGGGGCCAAAAATCTTACCCCTCACCTTACCAAGCCAAATATTGCTTCACAAACTTTGAACAAATTGGATTCTAAGCCTCAAAAGGAAGCACCATAACAAATATCAAGTCATTGTACCCACTGGTTCATGAGAAGAAGATTTTAAAAATATTTTGGAGCATTTTCCCCCATCCCCTACCTATTGGGCTGGGCATGTTGAGTTGAACAAAAATAAAATGCCCCTTCGGGACCATCGCTCACACACAAACTTTCACTTGAATTGGCCCAGTGGTTGTGGAGGAGAAGACCAAAACATGGTGTTGATGGATGACGGATGGACCGACAGATGGAGAGCGATGAGATTAGCTCAGCTTGACTTTGTCAAGGTGAGCTAAAAATCAAAAGCTCCCAAACAAGAACACCATGTTACAAAGCAATCAAATAACTGAACTGTGCAGTGTTTTAAAGGAAATTGTTGACAGACATAACAGTAAAGTTGAAGGTCGTTTCTAACGGCAATATTTTTTTACGGAAACAAGAAAATCTATATAGGTCTCATCTAGAAGTCACCCAAAACAAGCATACCAAATTTCAAACTGACCCATTTATAAATGCACACTGCAGAGTGTGCCAAAGGGAAATGTTGATGCAAAAACGGCATTTTTTAAAGATCATTTCTAACAGCAACGTGTCTCGATGAGAAAAGGAAGAAAATCAATAGCTCGCTTCTAAAGGTTGCCCAAAGTCAGCACACAAAGTTCCAAAGCAATCGAATCATAAATGTGACCTGTGTAGTATGCCAAAGGAAATTGTCGATGCACAAAAGGGCAAATATGATAAAATGGGTCCTGATTAAATTATCAAATGATTCCAAATTGATAGGGTTCATCCCCTTTCCCATAAACAGTGTATCTGTGGTGTTTCATGATCCTAGATCAATTTGTCGTCAAGTTACTGAAACCATTTTGGGGTTAGATCTCTATGACCTTGACCCACAAATCAAAAGGATTCATCCCTTTACCTTCTGGAAACCAAAACAGAAGCACCCTGTGACCTTAAATTGATAAGGGTCATCCCTCTCCACTAGGCAGGGGTACCTGTGACGTTTCATGATTCTAGGTCACAGCATTGTCAAGTTAAAGTCTGGAAAACAAATTGGATGCACCCTGTGACCTTGACTTTTGACCACCAAATCGATAAGGGTCATCTCTCCTCTAGGTACTGTACCTGTGAGATTTCATGATCTTGGGCTAAAGTATGGCCAAGTTAGTTATGGAAACAAAATCAGATGGGGCAGACAAATGGATGCATGGGCCCCAAAACAACAGGGAATAAAAGGTTGCTGATCAAACATCTCTAATTTGGAGGGAGGAGGGGCAAACTTGAAGAATTAAAATAAAAATATGGGATATTTTCTGAGTTAAAGGGCAATAATATATGAAACATTATTGCTTCTGTCATCTCTATACACGTTGCACATCTTCAATGTGTATGTAACCATGTCCTAAAAACAGTGGAGCCCACTTAATTGGATATCTCTTAATTGCATATCCCTGTTAATTGAATATAATTTTCAAACACAAAACCATTTACCATACCTTCAGAACAAATTTGATCTGTTAATTGCATATGGGTTGTAGAGTAAACTCTTGTTAATTGTATATAAATTTTTATAATATGTCGAAAAAATTACAGTGACATACACCAAATTCCCTTCAACCTTTTTGGCCTCACTACATCCAATAGACATTTATTCTATTATATCCTATTTAACAGAGCTCTATGAGCTCTGTCAAACAAGATATAATAGAATAAATGCTCAGTTTACCTCCAGAACACAGGAAACTGACGAAATCCCTGTTAATTGTATACTCCTGTTAACTGAATAATTTTCTCTGGCAAAATGGATATTCAGTTAAGAGGATTCTACTGTATTATGAATAAATTGCTTAAACCTTTCAGAAACAAGTGATAAATCAATTTGCTTGTACTTGCGGTTTGATGGTGAGAAATAGTCTAACCACTCTGCATACTGATACAGTTAAAACTAGAAGTCCTGTCATGAAATGTGCACAAATAGCACGCTGATCTGCGCGTTAACGTATGCGTTATGGTCATATCAAATTCTGTACATATGGCCTGTGCACAAGCAATGTTTCAGCCAATGGACCTCCGGGTAACCCGGAGGTCCATTGGCAGAAACATTGCCTGTGTTTGCTATGAGTAACCAGGAGAACCTGCCGTGCTCTGGATGCCATTTGATATGGTGGCAATTGTGCACAATTCCTACGTGCAATTAAGCCTAGATAAGCACACTATTCATGACAGGACTTCTAGTTTTAATTGTACCGGGTACACATAAGAGATAGATAGTACTGGTAAGATAACTAGTATCATAGCAATTGGAAAGTTGATTTGATTAGAGATTTGATTCGATTTTGAACCTTTTGTTTGGAGCAAAAAATTCTGATTGGCCAAGCCCTACCTTAACCCTGGTCAGATATGTTAAATTTCACGATTTTGGCCAGAAGCTCCAGATTTTTCATGCCATCTGATTAGAGGACAAATTCTAACAATTTTGAGACTCATATTATGTTTTTCATACTTGAGTCCCTTGTTTACTGTACTATAAATACTCTGACTGGAACTTGGAAGACAGACAAGTATTCCAAACAAATTCCCTTACATTTGCCTGGAGATAATTCAGATGTCTGAAGGATTAACTACTTTGTGAATGTCACGGTTGTGCAATAAAATCATATAACAACAATTAAAATGCTTTATTCAGTCTCCAAAAATATTAAGTAAAATGCAGAAATCTTCAAAAAGTAAACATGGTCCCTGGTGGGCATAAAAATTAAGAGGATACTACTGGATTTCAATTTTCTGCAGCACAACCTGTAGATGATGATTACACCATGGAAGCACCCAACATTCAGCCATTCAAATTTTCTTTAAAAAGTCAATCAAGGGCAATAAATGAGTCAAATATTTTCTGTCATCTCTATACATATTGTACACCTTTAACCCTCTACCCAACGCAGAGAGTATCAAAATTTATTATTTTAATTACTACTTTTTAAAATTTTTCAAAAAAAATTTCAAGAAAACCATATCATGTGACCCTCATTGGAACGAGCTTATTGAACCCATTCCAATGAGGGGTCACATGATATGGTGTTGTTAAAATATTTTGAAAAATTAAGTTTTTTCAACTGCTCAACTTGGAAATTACGTGGGTGGATGTGGGCAATTTGTTAGGTAAGGGGTTAATAGTTTCAAAAATTTCCAAAAGTAGGAGCTGATATCACCTAAATTTCAAAACATTGGAAATTTTCTTAGTCGATAAAGGGCGATAAATCTGTCAAAATTATTTTTTCCATCATCTTTGTGCATGTTTCATATCTTCAGTGTGTGTGTGTGTAACCATGCATTATGAAGTTTCAACTTAGGTGGTGTGTTCTACAAGAACTTGAATTAAAGGTCGCTGACCAAACACTGAATGGTGTTGTGGGGGGGGGGGGGGGGGGGGGGGGGGGGGAGTAATCTGAAGTATTAAAATAAAACATTGGAAATTTTGAAACTTAAAAGACAATATGTGAAAATTATTGCTTTCATCATTTCTATACATGCAGCACATCTTCAGTCTGGATGTAGCTGTGTCCTAACATTTCAGTTATCTACATCACAAACTGCATTTGGAGTTGACTACACCATGAAGGCATTCTACAGGAAGCCATGCAGGTCTCGTTACAATTATTTAGCAACTGAAAATGCCAGGTTTTCAAGAAATGCACAATTCTCATCAACATGGCTGAGGATATTTAAAATTTAAATTACCTCCCCTATTCACAATCCTCACAATGTTATCATTTTCTGGAAGCTCTCACTGTGGCCTTTCTTGGCGAAAACATTACACAATCAAAATCTTACAATATCATTCAAATACACTCAGTTGAATGATACAGCTGATTGCTCGAAAAATGGTCAAAATTTTCTCATTTTCAGGATAAATTTCCATTTTGTGTACATTAGTAGCGATAAAATCATGTTTTGGTAATTCTTTATTCCCCAACTGAGGATTTTACAACATGAGATGAACATTCTGACAAAGAAAATGAAAGTGTCAATGACTCTGTAGCTCAACTTGTGTAAGACATGTACATTTTTAGTATGTGACACAGCAATGACACACATCTAGGTAATGACCTGATAACAAAGGTACATGTAAAGTATTGTAAAGGTCTGCACATAAATAAAGTAATTTGCATAATTTATGCATGAGAAAAAAAACCTGTATTATATTTGATGTATTCCATGCTACTAAACATTCATACAAAAATCTATTCAAATCAGAACTTTCTTACAGAGGTTCTGTTCAAAAAACTGATTGCACTAATTTTGGTACAAAATGGCTGCCAGTGGTCATCTTGAATTTTGGACTGCACACAAAAACACTCCTTCTCGTCCCACAGTGATAAAGGTACCCAAGAAGTTTCATAAAGATCGGTTCATAAATACGGCCTCTAGCCCGAGCCGTATTGAATACGTCAAAGTTGAGCTAAAGACTGATTGCTCCAATTTTGGTACAAAATGGCTGCTGGCAGCCATCTTGAATTTTGGACCACACCTAAAAAACAGTTGTTCTCATCCCATGGTGATAACAAAGGTACCAAAGAAGTTTCGTAAAGATCGGTTCATAAATATGGCCTGTAGTCAGAGCTGTATTGAATTATTGACAGATGGATGATGGACGACAGGCCACGACAAAACCTCAAATTTGACTACGTCAAAGTTGAGCTAAAAACACAGGTTTCTTAATCATTTTTTCAAAAGGCTTTCTCAAAGCAAATTCACACAAAAATTGTCCCATTTGTCACCTGCAAAATGTCCGCTCCCAAATAAGGTCTCGGTTTGTCATCAAACACTTGTGTAACCTTGATCTCCAACTGAATACACTTGACTACAGTAAAACCTGTCTTGAGAGACCACTGTCTTGAGAGACCACCTGTCTTGAGAGACCACATATACCAGGCACCGATTGGTTTTACTCCATAATGGACCTGCTTAAGGGAGACCACCTGTCTTGAGAGACCACCTGTCTTGAGAGACCACTGTGACCTGGTACCAACTTGTATTTTTATGCCATAATAGACCTGCCTTGAGAGACCGCCCCTTTGAAGGCTGAAATGAAAGGAATGGTTTTGCGCGCCGAAGGCGCGCAGGGACGATATGGGGAACAAGCCCCTTTCGACCCTCAGTGACTGTAGATGATTTTGATTGTCTGGGCATGGCAAAGGAGGAATGTAGAAGGAAGCAGCTTATCCTCTTCTATGTTTTTTGCGGGACTTCTTCTTTGGAGGTGGTTGTGATGGAGAAGAGTTTGTAGAATCTTGTGGTGGTTGTGGTGGAGATGAGTTTGTCGGGTCTTGCTGGTTTCTTTTGTTAATGAGATCTTTGGCCATTCTGGAGATTTCATCCGAGCGCTTATCACCATCTTTGCACTTTTCCTGGAGCTTATTACACTGCGCCCTCAGTTCCCTTGCTTCTGTTATCAGTGCGGCCAGTGTTGGTTGGTTGGCAGAGTCTCCCTTGCCCGGGCTGTCCGGAAGCGAAGGAAGAGGGGAGTGAGGGGTGGGGGGCGGTGAAAAAACAACTTCCAGTTCCTCCTCAGTCCCCACTGGATGTTCCTCATCCAACTGTACTGGCTCAGGAGCCGGCAGTTGATTGGGTGTACCAGTGGGACTAGGAGGGGAACTGGCGGCTGCCTCCAGAGCCTCCACCCCCTCACTCAACTCTTTCTTCCTATTCCGGAAGGCCTCCAAGTGCCGGGCGTCCCTGCACTTGGTCGATGGGCTCTTCTTCTTTTTCTTGTGTCTCTTTTCAGGGCCTCCGTGCCCCTTCGGGTGAGGACCAGTGGGAGAGGGGATCCTCTCTCCAAAGGTACTACCTCTCCCCGAAGAGGTTGGTGTTGTTGTTGTTGGCTTCACAATTTCATATTCCACTTTCAGGTGGACGCTCAAGCCTATTTCCTGGATAGTCCAGGAGACAGGGCATGAGACGCCCAGAGCTGAAATGGCTTTCACTAGTCTATCTGGTAGTTCCATCGCTATCTAGGTGTTGTTCACGCTCTGAAGTCAGATGTGTGAATGAAATGGATGAATGGAATGGTTTAGTGCGCCGAAGGCGCGCAGGGACGGCACGGGGAACAAGCCCCTTTCGACCCTATTATGAAATGGATGAAACCATGACAAAAACTTTTTACCTGTTCTGGAATTGGAAAATCCATTGTGGTTATACTAACATAATTAAAAGTATTAAAAGCTCTTAATTGGGATTCAATTGCTAACTCATTAAAGATTGAGATGTTTTTATAAGACCCGTGTGAAAAGATTAGGATTATTGCTGAATAAACAATTTCATACATACCTGAAATGTGGGGATATGGACACCTGCCCCCCGGCTGTCTGCCCCCCTGTCAAAATTGATAGAAGAGGACACCTGCCTCCCTCATGATTTTCCAGGGTTGGATACCTGCCCCCCTATCAAATTTTATTAACAGGACACCGGAATGAAATGGTTTAACGCGCCGAAGGCGCACAGGGACAATATGGGGAACAAGCCCCTTTCGACCCTCGTTGACTATAAGTGACTAATTTCCACATGTCTACTCGTGTTGAAGGAGGAACAGGTTCAGGTACTCGGCAGGTGTCACCGGTTGCGGCGTCGTGATGGTCTCTTTGACTGATGTCGGTTGAACCCTCGGGTGAGGACCAGTGTGAGGGGTTGGGTCCTCTCACAAAGGTACTACCTCTCTCCGAGGGTGCAGTCGGTCTGGATTTTCAGGCAAGTATAGTCTGCCACTTCGGAGATGATATTGAGTGATGAGTGATGGCCATCACTGGCAAGTATAATCTTCCTCAGGCTGTCTCTGTCAGATAGGATGTCTTTTGAAGGAAACAACGACCCCTTTCGGGGACCACCAAGAAGAAGACCCGAACTTCCCTGGTTCAGGGGCAGGCCTGCATTGTAATCCTATTGGGTTGGGACAAAAAGATGCGCAATGCGCTTACAAAAAGGGGCAGAGGCGGGACGCAGGACCAGCGCTCGCCTCCCTTAAAGTGGTTGACCACTTTTAGGGATGGAGCGGAGGATGTTCAGGAACCGTGGGGGTGACTGTTTCCATAACGGTTAGACTGTCTGTAGCGGTTATTGGGGTGCTGGTCAAAAAACATCTTCTGTGTAGTTTTCATTAGAATATGTAAACTGTAAAGATAAAAGTAGCACCTCTTTAGTTGCGTGTCCTTGTGGTTTCTGCTGTGTGTGTGTGTGGAGAGTATGGAATGCACAAATCTTTACATTCGTAAGAGCAGTAACATACTCTTGTGTGGTATTGTGCTGTGTATGTGCTTGTCGCAATGGGGGGAGAGTATGAAATGCACGAATCTTTACATTCGTAAGAGCAGTAACATACTCTCATGCTTGGGACCCCAATCCCTATTTATTATTTAGTTTTAAGGTGCAGGGGATCTCGAGCGTTTTAAGTTGGCTGAACTTCCTAGTTTGCAGCGGGACGGTAACAGGTCTAGCACACTAGACCACACCCGAAGGTGTTTCTTTCCTGTTGTGTCCTTCGCTGGAAGTGGCCTTATTTAGGTTAGTTTAAGTTAATTAGAAGTTGAGGGTGCCGGGGATCGCGATCGTTTAATGCGGGTTGAGCTTCAGAGGCTGTCAGCGGGAGGGCAACAGGTCTAGCACACTAGACCACACCCGAGGGTGTTTCTTTCCTGTTGTACCCTTCGCTGGTTGCGGACTTACTTTTTAATTTAGTTTAGGGGTATTCGGGGGAACAGGACACCTGCCTCCCAGCTAATTTTTATACTGTGGACACCTGCCCCCCTGCTGGTTTATACACCTATAGGACACATCTAATAATAAACACTAAAACTGTCAAAAAAAGTGTCAATGTGATATATTTCCCTAACACAATTGTCTCAAATAACAACAATAACATACAGGTACATAATCTTGAGCAATAAAGCAGTTTCATATAATACATTGAGTGTGAATTAACTGAATTAGACTCTAAAATTTAACACCATACTTCTTATATTATTACTCTATTCTGTTTGCCAAATTGATTTATTGCTAAGAAGTGTTTTATTTGAGTAATAAATAGAATAAATAGAAACTTCAATACAATACAAACCCATTTAATCTCAATTTAATACCACTCAAGTATATCCCAACCATTGCACATAGTTTTTTTTTTCTAGAAGATTCATATGAATTTGTTTTGGAATAAGTAGAAAATCTATTTTTCCCACTTTATAAAGGCCAAGCAGTCAAAAATGTGTCGACAATTTCAATGATAAATGTTGTTCATTATATTCTATTCCCTACTGGATAAAACCTAAAAATATATTGCGTGTTCCACAGTAAAAAGCCTGCTCATATCAATAAGTTACTATAACATTTTTTGTTAGAAAATAGGCCATATGTCCTATAGGTGTATAAACCAGCAGGGGGCAGGTGTCCACGGTATACAAATTAGCTGGGGGGCAGGTGTCCTGTTAATAAAATTTAGTAGGGGGGGCAGGTGTCCAGCTCTGGAAAATCATCAGTGGGGCAGGTGTCCTCTTCTATCAATTTTGACAAGGGGGGCAGACAGCCGGGGGGCAGATGTCAGGGATTCGAAATGTGACAGATAGGAATAAAAATAAATTTGTGTTGAAAATCTTTTTGTAACAAATTGAAATGGACTGTTATAAAAATTATAAAAATAAATTAGTGTTGAAAATCTTCAATGAATATTTTCAACACTAATTTATTTTTATAATTTTTCTAACAGTCCATTTCAATTTGTTACAAAAACTTAATAAAAAAGAACTACAAAGTAATTACAAAAATCTATTCTTCTCCATTTCTGAATTTTGTGGTTGGTTATTCACCGACTTGAGAAAACCTGAAACCTGTTATGAGAAACCACCTGTCTTGAAAGACCACTTTTGTGTGGCCCAAAGGGCAGTCTCTCAAGACAGGTTCTACTGTATATGGTTTGAATCAAAACCGACAACAGATTATTTGGGCCATATCACTCTTATAAAATGAGCATTATTTTCTAAATCAACACCATCACAAAACAAGAGGCCCCACAGGGCCTGAAGCACTCACCTTAAACAAAACCTGATATAAACCAAGGCCACAAATGAATCTACATTAAGCAATCAATCTCCATAGGATCCATTGTCAATCCTTGAGTCCCTCAGTAGTGACTAAAATAGTCCAAGCATCATGCTTTTTCTTCAGTTAGTCATAATGTACAGAGTAGAGCTCCCCTATGGAGATCCTTGATATACAACCTATGTGGATTAATCTTAACTACACACCCCTAGTGGGTACTTAAGAAACATGGCTCCTTTTAAAATTAACTTGGAATTATGTTTCTATTTTAACACACATTGAGTCCCACGATAGCTAGGGTTAATTTTTTTTTTATTTAAATCAAATATCTGTTTCCCACTTATGCTGCATATCAAATTTTGTTAAAATCGGACTAAGAGTTCTGAGTAGTGTATACCAAATATGAAAGGATTCTGACTGGTGGATCTGAAGAAAAAGATTTTTAAAGAAATTTTCTCATATTGCACCAAGTTAAAATTTGGGCTGCCATAGGGAGGCCAAATATGAATCCAGGGTCCCGATTTGAACAAAGTTGAATCTGACCTTCCTAGAGATGTAAACTAAATAAGAAAGCATTCTGACTGGGGGATCTGAAGTAGAAGATTTTTGAAGAAATTTCCTCATATTGCACGAAGTTAAAATTTAAAGATTATCCCCAGGATTGCACTAAATTAAAATTTGGGCTCGAATCTTGACCCACGCACTCGAGTTGAAGAAACTTGAATCTAAATGCCGTCCCTCTCCTCTACCCGAGATGTTGTATACCAAATATGAAAGGATTCTGCCTGGTGAATCTGCATAACATTTTTAAAGAAATTCCCTCATATTGCACCAAGGTAAAATTAGGGAGCCCAAATATGAGCCCAGGGCCCCAATTTTAACAAACTTGAATTTGTCTTCCAGTACTGAACCCAAATATGAACCGACAGGCTTCATTTTAACAAAATTATTTCTGACCTACCCCCCTGCTGCCCCCCCCCCCCCCCCCCCCATGGGTGCAGTATACCAAATAACAAAAGATTTTGATCATTGGTTCTGGAGAAAACTCAGCATTTTTTTTATGCCCTCTACAAAATACCCTGTTACAAACGATCGCAATTTTTGTTAACCATTCAGTTCTATGGGTCTTAAAGAATGCTTCATACCAAATAACAGTTCTCTGTTCTGGGGAGTTTGGAAACTATTGGTCTTTTAAAATATTTCTATTTTTTGCTTCTGGGGTTCCCAAGGGGACATGGGAAAATTTTTTTTTGCATGACTCAAGTACTTATGACTCAATAATATCACGAACCAAATTTGGTTCAGATCGGACCATCGGTTCAGAAAACAGAAATTTTAGGCAGGGTCAAAAATCTTTCCCCTCCTATTACAAAGGTAAATATTTCTTCATGAACTTCCTTTGAACAAACTTGAATCTACACCTCAAAAGGAAGCTCTACACCAAATATCAAGTCATTGTACCCACTGGTTCATGAAAAGATTTTTTTTTAAATTTTGGGGCATTTTTCCCCACCCCCTCCCTATGGGCATGTTGAGTTGAACAAAAATGCAATGCCCCTCAGCACCATCCCTCACACAAACTTTCACTTGAAAATTGGCCTAGTGGTTTGGGAGGAGAAGCCCAAAACATGGTGTTGACAGACGCTGGACGGAGAGCGATTAGACAAGCTCAGCTTAATTTTGTCAAGGTGAGCTAATAAAACTATGGCACAAAATATCCCTTGGCTGAGGATATCCAATAACCCCAGATATGATGACCTTTTAATAGGAAACAAGACCTTGGAATTTTCAAGGTTGATGGTAAAGGGCAATAACTAAATGAAACAAGAGGCCCCCCAAGGGGCCTGAAGCACTCACCTGACATGGTAGCCTAAATATCAACCCAAAGAATTGATTTCAACAAGTTGCATCTGCACCTCCTAAGAAAAGCTTATACCAAATATCCAAAGATTCTGACCAGTGGATCTAAAAAAAATAGAAGATTTTTAAAGAATATTCCTCATATTGAATTAAGTTATAATTTGGGCTCCCACAGGGAGCCCATATATGAACCCAGGGACTTGGCTTTAATCTCACCCCTAAAGATGCTGCACACCAAATATCAAAACATTCTGACTGCTGGATCTGAAGAAGAAGATTTTTAAAGAAAATTCCTCATTTTGAACTAAGTTACAATTCGAGCTCCCACAGTGAGCCCAAATATGGACCTAGGGACATGGCTTAAACAAACTTGAATCTTACCCCCTAAAGATGCTGCATAAAAAATATCAAAAGCATTCATCTGCTGGATTTGAAGATTTTTAAAGAAAATTCCTCATTTTGAACTAAGTTGTCATTCGGGCTCCCATAGTGAGCCCAAATATGAACCAAGAGACTTGGCTTGAACAAACTTGAATCTCACCCCCCTAAGGTTGCTGCATGCCAAATATCAAAAACATTCCGACTGCTGAATCTGAAGAAGATTTTTAAAGAAAAATTCCTCATATTGACAAAGTTATAATTCGGGATCCCACAGGGAGCCCAAATATGGACCCAGGGACTTGGATTTAACATACTTGAATCTCTCCCCCCCCCCCCTCCTCCCTATGGTTGCTATACACCACATATCAAAACATTCTGACTTCTGGATCTGGAGAAGAAGATTTTTTAAGAAAAATCCTCATTTCGAACTAAGTTACAATTCAAGCTCCCACAGTGAGCCCAAATATGGACCTAGGGACATGGCTTGAACAAACTTGAATCTCACCCCCTGAAGATGCTGCATACCAAATATCAAAACATTCTGACTGCTGGATCTGAAGAAGATGTTTAAAGAAAGTTCCTCATTTTGAACTAAGTTATAATTCGGCTACCACAGTGAGCCCAAATAAGAACCCAGGGACTTGGCTTGAACAAACTTGAATCTCACCCCCTAAGCATGCTGCATACCCAATATCAACAGATCTTGCCTGCTGGATCTTGAGAAGAAGATTTTCAAAGAAATTTGCCTGAAATGCACTAAGTTCCAATTCAGGCTCCTATACTGAGCCCGAATATGAACCCAGAGGGCCAATTTGAACAAACTTGAATCAGATCCACCCCACAATGTTGCATACCAAATATCAAAAGATTCTGCCTGCTGGACTGGAGAAGAAGATTTTTAAAGAAATTTGCCTGAAATGCACTGAGTTCGAATTCAAGTTTCTATAGTGAGCCCAAATATGAATCCTGGGGGCCAATTTGAACAAATTTCAGTCAGATCCACCCCACAATGTTGCATACCAAATATGAAAAGATTCTGCCTGCTGGATCTGGAGAAGATTTTTTAAGAAATTTGCCTGAAATGCACTAAGTTTCGAATTCGGGCTCCTATTCTGAGCCCAAATATAAACCCAGGGGGCCGATTTGAACAAACTTGAATCAGATCCACCCTACAATGTTGCATATCAAATATCAAAAGATTCTGCCTACTGGGTCTGGAGAAGATTTTTTAATGTTTTAACCATTGCTTAGTGTTAAAAAGTGCTGACTCAGCACTTTTTCAAAGTCCCGAAACTGTACGCTATGATAAAACCGATGACAATTTTATTTTACCAATCCTTTCTGTTAGTCCTAAGGAAGCTTCACACCAAAAAATCAGCCTCTCGGTTCGGAAAATAGAAATTTCGGGCGGGCCAAAAAATTTCCCCCTCCCATACCGACGCCAAATATAGCCCATCAAACTTCTCTTGAACAAATCTGAGTCTACACCTTAAAAGGAAGCTGCATACCATGTATCAAGTCTCTGCTACCGCTGGTTCATGAGAAGAAGATTTTCAAAGATTTTGGTGCCCCTTGGGGGCATGGCACCACCCAGGAGGAGGGGAAACTTCATTTGAACAAATGTGAATTGGCATTAGGTAATAAACATTTCCCCAACATTTGAATAAAATTGGGATAGTAGTTTTAAAGGAGAAGTCGATAATGTAAAGTTAACGCCGAACAATGCCGGACAGAATGTGATCAGTAAAGCTCCCTCTGAGTTTCGCTCAGGTGAGCTAAAAAGAGTCAATGACACTATAGCTGAACTTGACTGTGTGTTGTGTTTGATGAAAAGGATTATGTTCAATGTTTATGAAAGGATTATGAAATACGACAAGGATTGTGATAATGGAGAATATGTTAATTTCCGTTCCCTGTATGAAACGGCCCATGGACGAAACAGCCCAGATTGATTTTGGTCAGAACGACCCAGATTTTGAGAGAGAACGATTCACATTTTTGGACAGAACAGCCCTTAATATTTATTTCCTATGCTCCCATAATTTTTATTAGCTCAATTTTGGCGAAGCCAAACTTGAGCTTTTGTCATGGCCCATCGTCCGTCTGTCCGTACGTCAACAACTGGATACGGCTCGGGCTAGTGGCCGTATTTATGAACCAATCTTTACGAAACTTCTTGGGTACCTTTGTTATGACCGTGGGACGAGAACGAGTGTTTTTGGGTGTGGTCCGAAATTCAAGATGGCTGCCAGCCGCCATTTTGTACGGACGATGCAAAAATCTGTTTTTTGTACAGAACTTCCATATGAAAGCTCTGATTTGAATAATTTTTTGTATGAATGTTTAGTACCATGGGATACATCACATATAATACAGGTTTTTTTCTTGTGCGTAAATTGTGCAAATTAGACTAATTTTGATGTTTTTTGGTGTTACTTTCAGCACTGTAAGTGCAAATGCCAATACGGCTCGGGCTAGAGGATGTATTTATGAACCGATCTTTACGAAACTTCTTGGGTACCTTTGGTATCACCGTTGTACGAGAACGAGTGTTTTTGGGTCCGGTCCGAAATTCAAGATCGCCGATGGCAGCCATTTTGTACAAAATTAGGTGCAATCAGATTTTTGCACAGAACTTCCATATGAAGGCGCTGATTTGAATAATTTTTGTGTGAATGTTTAGT
Source organism: Pictodentalium vernedei (assembly GCA_031216915.1). NCBI lineage: Eukaryota > Metazoa > Mollusca > Scaphopoda > Dentaliida > Dentaliidae > Pictodentalium > Pictodentalium vernedei. Next base: position 695,170,886 of record CM062295.1, read on the forward strand.
ACCATGGGATACATCACATATAATACGGGTTTTTTTCTCGTGCAGAAATTACTTACACACAGAAAGTACACGTCAATACGGCTCGAGCTAGAGTCTGTATTTATGAACTGATCTTCACGAAATGTCTTGGGTACCTTTGTTATCACCTTGGGACGAGAACGAGTGTTTCTGGGTGCGGTCTAAAATTCAAGATGGCTGCCAGTAGCCATTTTGTACCGAAATTAGCTCTAATCAGTTTTTTGTACAAAACTTCAAAACGGCTCAGACTAGAGGCCATATTTATGAACCAATCTTTACGAAACTTCTTGGGTACCTTTGTTATCACTGTGGGATGAGAGCGAGTGTTTTTGGGTGTGGTGCAAAATTCAAGATGGCCACCAGCAGCCATTTTGTACCAAAATTAGTGCAATCAGTCTTTTGTACAGAACTTCTGTATGAAAGTTCTGATTTGAATAAATTTTTGTATGAATGTTTAGTAACATGGAATACATCACATATTGTAAGGGGTTTTTTTTTCGTGCAGAAATTATGCAAATTAGATGAACTTTGATTTATTCAGTGCTACTTACGCAATGTAAGCACACATGTCAATACGGCTCAGGGTAGAGGCTGTATTTATGAACCGATCTTCACAAAACTTTTTGGGTACCTTTGTTATCACCTTGGGATGAGAATGAGTGTTTCTGGGTACGGTCCAAAATTCAAGATGGCTGCCAGTGGCCATTTTGTACCGAAATTAGGTCCAATCAGTTTTTTGTCACAAGTTCTATACAGCTCATATTTATGAACTGATCTTCACAAAACTTCTTGGGTACCTTTGTTTTCACCTTGGGACAGGAACGAGTGTGTTTTGGGGTGCCTTTGTTATCACTGTGCTATGAGAACAAATATTTTGTGGTACAGTCCCACTCTGGGACTCAAAGATTTCTTTTCTAGTTTAGCATCTGACTGTCACCCACCTTTACAATACTTTACCTATACATTTGTTACAGGCAATGGTCAGTATTTATGTACAGACCGTTACAATACTTTATATGTACCTTTGTTATCAGGTCATTACCTAGATGTTTGTCATTGCTGTGTCACATACTATACATGTACATGTCTTTGTCTTGACAAGTTGAGCTACAGTGTCATTGACACTTTCATTTTTTTTTACAAAAGTCATTTGGATTTAGCACCGCGAAGTCATTCTCTGCATAACAAAGAATGTCATAAAAATTGTCAAAACTTTCACTGAGTGGCGAAAAACTGTCAGTGGTTGGCGAAAAAACTTGCTAAAGAAAATTTTTGTCTCTTGGGTATAAATTGCAAAATACCTAGTTCATCAAAGTTAATGCAGCTTACGTAATTCCTACATTGAATCTCACACAGCGTGTGGGATTAATTAGTATAGTAGCTTCACATCCATTTTCAGTAGCTTCACATCCATGTTATCAAATTGGCTACAGGCAATTAAAGAATAATTTACTCGAACAAACGCATGTTATTAATAGTTTTGTTTATATTTTGCTCTTTACTATTTCAATTAAACTGATCTCCAGTCAGAAAAAATCTCATATTATCTCCCTCTGATGGCGGCTCAAAATATATGAGGTGGCTAGAAAACAGTTTACATGTGGCTTAAAAAAATTTCGGCTCAGCGTGAACATTGCAATCAACCTCAATTACTTGCGCTTTTAAAACATTCCTTAACCTTCAAACAACTTTAATATTATGATATTCAACTTCAATACTGCCGTAAGTACTTTTATAAAAAAAAAAATAACCTGATGCAGGCACAAGAAACATTTGTTTTTAAAAAATTATTTTTTTTAATGTGGGCCATACAGTCGAAAAATGTGGGCCGTTCTGTCTCGAAATCTGGACTGTTCCATCTCAAAATCTGGGCCATTCTGATCAGTCAGTCTGGGCCGTTTCGTCCAGCATTCCTATGTTTTCAATAAAAACAATCTGAGGTGCAGAAAGTACTAAAGAATGGAGGAGTGGGTTAATGTGGCCCTCATAGTTAATGTATGTAAACCAAAGTTACCAAGTTACAGTGAAATTATTCCATCCTATCAAGTTACAACGAAATCCTTTTATAAATGCGGTCTGTAGACTGTGCTAAAGGTTTTGGGGCTTCGGGCCTGTTTAGCCATCACGGTTGACCAATCGCAAACAAAAGGGGAGACATCCTCATCTAGACATTATACTGAGTCATCCTTCAAAGTTACAATGAAATCCCTTCATAAATATGACCTGAAGTCTGTGCTAAAGGTTTTCTGGTTTTAGATTCTTTCAGCTGTCACAGTTGAATGATTGCAACCAAAAAGGGACATTCTCATCTAGACATTATCCGAAGTCATCCTTCTCAGTTACAATGAAATCCCTTCATCAATACGACCTGTAGACTGTGCTAAATGTTTTCGGGCTTTGGGTTCCTGTAGTTGTCCCAGTTGACTGATCGCCGTGTACACTGCATACAAAACTGCACTTGTTAATACCCGGTCGTTTGTGTAGAAACAACCGGGTATGAAAATCAGTTTTAGTGCAGTCACGTGAGAAGGATTAGCAATTATATTGTTCAGTCAGAAAATTTCTAAAACCTACATTTCATAAAATATTCAGATACAAATGCCATATCTTTCATTTCCAGAACTCTGTACTGCGGTTTAATATAGGAATTGTAAAAATCTGTTCGTTAATTCGTGAGATTTTCGATTTGTTTTCATATTAAAATAAAACTTTCTCTGAGATATGATTTGGATTCCCCCTGAGTTTGTTCGCCGGTTTCCAATGACTTCAGAATATTACATGCAATGTATATCCAATTGACGGAAGAGCCACACTGTTGCACGTGATCAGCGAAATTCTCATTTTTGGGTCAAATTTATCACACAAAATAACAGGATTCACGGAACCGATTTTCACCTTTAAAGATTTTATTTGACATACAAAATTCCCACACAAAATGTATCAGGTACAAAAAAAGATTTAGTGAACAGAAATTAATACTTTAATTTGCGAATCTTTTCCCAATACAGTCCAATCAACACTGATTAGTGAGTGGATGTCTGACAATATGTAATTACACATAACATACTCAGTCGATTTTTGGATAATTTTTTCGTATGGAGTGTACAGGTAATGATCATGGTTGAATGATCGCAACCAAAATGACATTATCATCTGGGCATCATTTGGAGTGATCCTACGAAGTTAGAATGAAATCCCTTCATAAATATGACCTGTAGACTGTGCTCAAGATTTTCGAGCTTCGGGCCCTTGTAGCCATCACAGTTGACCAATCATGACCAAAACAGGATGTCATCATCTAGGCATTATATGGAGTCAACCTAACAAGTTACAATGAAATCCTTCCATACATACAACCTATAGACTATGCCAATGGTCTTTGGGCTCGGGCAGCCATGAAGGCTGAATGATCGCAACCAAAAGGGGATGTTCTCATCTAGACATTATTTGGAGTCATAGAGTTACAATGAAATCCCTTCGTAAATACGACCTGTAGACTGTGCTACGGGTTTTTGGGTTTTGGGCTCAGGCAGCCATACCGGTTGACTGATCACGACCAAAAGGGGACGTTCTCATGTAGACATGACCCCAAACCTGCATATGAAATTGCGTGACAATCAGACAAGGACTGCGAGGTGTAGCCTGTGCTAAAGGAAAATGTGAACAGACTCACAGATTCATAGACTCACAGATTCACAGACTCAAAGACTAACAGACATCTGCACGTGTGATGGAAATAGCTTATTTTGACTTTGTCAAGTTAAGCTAAAAATGCCAATGTTAACCGAAAAGGTTGCATGCCATTGGTATGCATGAGGTTGGGATACCTCCAAATGAGCTCACTGCTGAGTTCGGAGTCACTGTGGGCACGATTTACCATCTTATTAGAAGGTATGGAGCCACTGGATCTACTGCCTACCAACCGCATTCAGGTCAACCAAGAGTTACGACCCCTGCACAAGACTCACACATCAGGACGTCTCACTTGCAGGATCGCTTCCTTCTGACGACAAGGACAGCAGCAATTACTCCTGGTAGAACTAACAATAGATACTGAGGAAGGGCTTGTATTTTCACGAGGCCTGTCAGCCCAGGCCTGGTAATCAGCCTCGTCGCCAATCTGTCAAGATGGCAAATGCATCTGCCAGAGTTTATGGCATGGGTGGGGGAGGGGGTGTAGCATTCGGAATAATCGGTGGTCGTCGGACCTAGCGTTAAGAAACTGTCAGCTTCATAAAGCAGAGGCGGATCCAGGATTGTTTAAAGAAGGCACGCTAATTACCCTCACAGTTAGTCCAAATTTGGACCCAAAGTCCGCAATTTAATTTTTTTGATTTGGTACGTCCACAGGCCAAGCAGAACAGAACAGGCCTCAATTTTTTAGGGTTCCCACTGTGAACGGGAAATTTTTTTATAGTGATATGTAATGTCCACAACAGTAAAGGAGTTATATGGGAGTTCATACTTCGGTATTTTGTACGGAAAGCAAAACGCTGCGGAAATAGTGGTCGCTCAGATTGTCGAATTGACAGATATACATGGTGTGGATAGTGGATTGACATTTAAGAGATACCACGTGCAAATGGTTAAATGAAACAACATGGATAAAGGCGTCGATAGACAGTTCTTATGAAATCTATAAATTCTAACTTTATAATTACTCAACAAACTCTAAGGCACTCCCCCAAGTACGGCAACCACCACCAAAATGTCACAGCAGTTTGACGTGTTAACACTCTGGACTGACTTCACAGGGATGGTTAATTTTTATTTTCGGCACAATGATTAATAAAGATCGCTATAACGTGGTAAATCACTGGTAATTCAACAAAAACTAAGCACTTAACTTGAGTCCGAGTCCTTGATTCAGTATGTGTTTTGAGTCCAAGTCCTCAATTCATATTTAAACCAATAGAATCAGAGCACAAACTGTCCACAACAGACTCGCTGAACACAGCATTCGAAGTAGGCATCCATACCATGGACCAATCCTTACCCAACGTCATCATACTGTCAGAATGGAACGGGTACGTCAGCGTGTTTGCTGGATTCTGCAGCTTTGGAGCACAGTTCTTTTTAGTGATGAATCATGATTTTGTCTACGGCGTGCTGATGGTAGGGCAAGAATGTATCGCCGACAAGAAGAATGGTTTTCTGATGCATACGTGCGAAAATGCGACCACTTCGGCGGGGATAATGTAATGGTTTGGGCAGGAATCTCCTTACACTATCGAATGCAGTTAATCTTCATTGATGCTAACCTGAATGGACAGCGATATAGGGATGAAATTCTTAACGCTGTTGTTGTCCGTTGTTCAACGATAACGTCAGATTGCAGTTATTCCAGCAAGACAATGGCCGATGTCACGTGGCGCGTATCCGTTGTGACTTTCTTGAGGAGCAGAGCATCAAACTTCTTCTCTGGCCCCCACTTTCGCCAGCTTTGTCGCCAATCGAGCATGTTTGGGATCAATTGAACCATCAGGTACGACTTCATGATCTTCACACGTTAGGCGATTTACATAATGTTCTAAGGCTGGAGTGGAATGCAATACCACAGGGTAACATCCATGTGCAGTTGATGTCTTGCCATCCAAGAGGCAAGCGGTGGACATATACGCTATTGACTGCATGTGTGAACTTTTCATTTCACCCCATGTCTGAAGTGCGACGTCCTGACGTGACGCTAGCAACAGTAAGAACATGAAATTATGCAAATTCATATTTTTAGTCGCCACACCCCCTGGGCTTATTCCCAGGTCACTACAGTAAATGAAGACAAATCATAAAACAGTTTCTTAAGTTTAATAGTACAGGAATGTGTTACAGAAAATCTGGAGTAACTAGCAATTTACCATAATAAATATAAAAAATGCTGATAGGATCAACGATCCAATGTCGAGTTGTGACGGCACAAAAGTGGGTTTAATCATTATCAACTTATCATCCGGAAACCAGTTGTTTACAATTTATTATGCGAAGGGTCACTGTGACCTTGACCTTTGACCTAGTTATTCCAAAATAAATAGGGCTCTTTCTTGCACCAATGCCAACCTACCTATGAAGTTTCATGAACGTGAGTGGAACCATTATCAAGTTAACATCCAGACACCAATTGTTTATGATTGATTATGTTCAAGGTCACTGTGTCCTTGACCTTTGACCTAGCGTGTCCAAAATAAATAGGGTCTTCCACTCACCTAGGCCAACCTACCTATGAAGTTTCATGAATGTGGGTCAAACCATTATCAAGTTATCATCCGGAAACCATTTGTTTACGATTTACTATGTTGAAGGTCACTGTGACCTTGACCTTTCACCTAGCGAGTCCAAAATAAATAGGGTTTTTCCTCTCAAGAAGGCCACTCTACATATGAAGTTTCATAAATGTGGGTTGAACCATAGTCAAGTTATCATCCGGAAACAATTGTTTATGATTTACTATGTTCAAGGTCACTGTGACCTTGACCTTTGACCTAGTCAGTCCAAAATAAATAGGGTTCTTCCTCTCACAAATGCCAACCGACATATGAAGTTTCATGAACGTGGGTTAAACCATTATCAAGTTATTGTCCAGAAACCAATTGTTTACAGATCTACTATGTTGAAGGCCACTGTGACCTTGACCTTTCACATAGCAAGTCCAAAATAAATAGGATTCTTCCTCTCATTGATGCCAACCTACCTATGAAGTTTCATGAACATGGGTCAAACCATTATCAAGTTATCATCTGGAAACCAAGTGTTTTGATTTTCTATGTTCAGAGTCACTGTGACCTTGACCTTTGAGCTAGCGAGTCCAAAATAAATAGGGTTCTTCCTCTCATGAAGGCCAACCTACATACAAAGTTTCATGAATGTGGGTACAACCATAGTCAAGTTATCATCCGGAAACCAATTGTTTATGATTTAGTATGTTCAAAGTCACTGTGACCTTCACCGTTGACCTAGTGAGTCCACAATGAATAGGGTTCTTCCTCTCACCGCAGCCAACCTACCTATGAAGTTTCATGAATGTGGGTCAAACCATTATCAAGTTATCATCTGGAAACCCATTGTTTACTCCCGCCCGCCTGCCATTCATCAAACTATGAGTTTGACTTTGTCACAACTCGACTAATAAAACTAAACAAAAATGACAAATCAGAATGATCAAGGCTGTGGTTACAAATGGTTACCTCCGATCCTCCCCCAATATAACAGGAATGTAAGTGGCAATTCATTTATTTATTGGCATTTAATGACACTTTTGAAAACCAGGGTCACCTCATGTCTGACAGTTTTATGGGTGGAGAAAGCCAGAGTACCTGTAAAGGACCACCGTGCAAAGTCGTGCAACTGCCAGACTCCCCAAGGTACTATCTCCACACAAGCAGAGTTAGCACTGGTTGAAGACAGGTGCACCATTGACGTGCAGTATGCCTTAGTACACAGTGCCACATTGCCCCCATGTGGGCAATCAGGATTAAGTGTCTTGCCCAAGGACACAATGCAATTACCCCTGGTGGGGATTGAACCACAAACCTTTCGGTTTGAAATCCAATTCCATAACCGCTGAGCTACTGTGATCCCATAATTGGCAATTAACCCCTTGCATGCTGCTGTTGGATATTCCTGCCAGGGACAGGATTTCTCTTGCCACTGAAATAAGGATAATTTGGGTGTATTTAGTCCAATTTTCTCTCTATAAACTGAATGGAATTTTTCATCAATGTTTTCTTCAGTTAAATTTAGATGAATTTTTCATCAAATAAACTCATGGCTGCTTTACAGCAGCCACGACTAGATTTGAAGAAAAATGTCTTGAAAATACTCAGCTGGTAAAGTGTTAATCAAAAAGCCAGAAAATTAAACTAAAAGTGCACAGGATGTCAGGGCAGATACCTTGTCTCTGTAAGACTTGGCAATACTCCAGGCCTACCATGGCTCGCTGAGCCCAGGTAAGCCTGAGGTGCTGTCAAGTCTTACGAGAGGGAGCTAGCACATACCTTGATTCACTTGTGTAAGTATCCATAGTTAACCTGGCATAAGATAAGATAAATTTAATTGCAATAAAACATATGGACAGATTGCATAACAACGATGACCATATACATATACAAAAGAACATACATATATACATGTATATGAATTATAATTCAAATACGTGATGGGTAAATCTCAATGTGCAAATGATTATAATTATTATTATGGCATACGGGACAGGAAACTAGTTTTGTCAAATTCAAGAATGAAAATCACTACATGGACAGGATCCCTCCGCTGTGACAGAAAATGAAGAAGGCAGAAACAAATCAGCTGCTGGGATGAATCAGAAAATCCAGCAAAAACCAAAACACTTACATCGCTGATATAATTTACCCAAATCTTCAAAAGTTATGTAAAAGAATGTAAATTCCACAATCCAAATTGATCAAATTTGATACAATGTTTGCCCTTTTGTCAGGGATGTATCTCTGCTTAATGATTTTCAGAACAAAATTCGGAAAATGTACTGACCGGAGTCTGAATTTTGAACTCCAAAGGTCTTCAGTTGGAATATTTCTGACGGGGAGGAAAATATGTTGCAATTGGAGATCACTAAAGCTTGGATTTATGGAGTATCCAGTTGAACAGTTTCCTAATGCGATGGGGTGGAAAGTCAACTGAAATTATCCAAGTGGACACCACCCATCATTCAAGACAGTCATGCCACATCCTTGAAGAAAATCCAATATATATCATTTATAAAACCTATACATAACTCAAATATTATGAAAACAGTTTAAATATAACAATAAATTGCGAAGTTATTTATATACAAAACTGTGAAAGCAATTACAATAGAAAATGTACATATTCAAAACAAATGACAACAAGTGTTTGACCACCGAGGTGGTATTAGTCCCCTACGGCACTTTTGTGACATAAGGTGTTTTCGTCACATAAGACATGACCTCAGTCAGTAGGAGTATCAGACCTGGGGGGTGGGGTAGGGGTGGGATGGGGGTGGGGATGGGGTTGTGGTGGGGTGGTGGGGGTGGGGGTGGGGTGGTGGGGGTTGTAGTTTGGGTAAAATAATTGGGGATGGTTCGGCCTGGGGACGGTTTGGCTTGGGGACAATTTGGGTTTCATGACAACAGTCAACAGGAGTGTCAGACCTGGGGGGTGGTTTGGGTAAAATACAAGTTATCAGACAGGATTTCAAATGTGAATGGAATCTAAAAATTGAGAATTGACAGAAGTGTAGCTTGAACCATGTTGGAGGGGGGTGAGGGGGTGGAAACATAAAAATAGAGAGAAAGAAAGAAAAACACAGCACAAATGGCCGTCATTCCGCCATCTTGGATTTTGAAAAAAAACATATTAAGCGTGCATCATCCCTTGAGAACCATTTATCCACATACCAAATATGAAAGGTGTAGCTTAAAGCATGTTGGAGGGAGAGGTGATAACATAAAAACAGACAGACAGACGAAAAGACAGACAGGCAGACAGATCGATTTTGAAAAAAAATATTGAGCGTGCAAAATCCCCTCACAACCCTTTATCCATGTACCATATATGAAAGGTGTAGCTTGAACCATGTTGGAGGGAGGGGTGGTAACATAAAATAGAGAAAAAAGCTTAAAAACACAAAAATGGCTGCCATGGCGCCATCTTGAATTTTGAAAAATAAATATTGAACTTGCATCATCCCATCACAACCCTCTATCCATGTGCCAAATTTGAAAAGTGTAGCTTGAACCATGTTGGAGTGAGGGAGGGGTGGTAACATAAAATAGAGGAAAAAGCTTTAAAAAAACACAACAAAAATGGCCGCCATGCTGCCATCTAGGATTTTGAAAAAAAGATATTGAACGTGCATCATCCCCTCCCAACTAACCCTTCACTAACATAGTGGTTAAACGCCATCAATTAGAGCTGAAATGGTTAGTCAGATTAGTAATGATTATGTGACCCATTAAAAAATTATAACTGTGGTCAACCAAAATACAACCAAGTACGATTCACTCCATGACATTTAAAGAGCTCAGCTGACAAAGCAGTGTGTCAACATGAAGCACATTTTTTTCCGTATTCACTTACATACAGAATGGAACTAAGCAATGTTAATCATCACAAGTGTGTAAAGAATGTCGACTGGGGTGGGCGATACCGAAACTGCCAGACAAAATTGACCGTCAAGGTCCTTGTAATATGCTATAAGGAGGGTGTTTACCACATACTGAATTTTTAGTTTATGGGTGTGACTGATGATGAGGGTGCTCCCCAATGTAAAAATGACAAGTCTGGTGCCAATGACATTTCTGGTGATATTGCAAAGTGCTGTCACTAATTCCAAGGATCAAGAGAATGAATATTGATGAAAAGGGACTATTAGGCATATCCACTCAGGTACAGACTGCTTTAGTTTCTCTAACACATCCTGTTTTGCTGTGTTTTGCATGGTTTTGCAGCATGTTGCAAGAACTGTCAAAATAACAAATAACCAGTCATTAACCCTTTACCCAACAAATCGCCCGCATCCGCCCGCGTAATATGCAAATTCAGTAGTTGAAAAAAATATTATTTTTCAAAAAATTTCAACAAAACCATATCATGTGACCCCTCATTGGAACGAGCTCGTCGAGCTCGTTCCAACGAGGGGTCACATGATATGGTTTTGTTGAAATTTTTTGAAAAATTTCAAAAAATTGTATTTAAAATAATAAATTTTGATATCGTCTGCGTTGGGTAAAGGTTTAACCGGTTAAAGGAAATGGTTAACCAGTTACAAAAAATAGGCTGATTAAATCATCAGATGTGTACCCATACGCGCAACTAGTAGAAAGCTGTTATTATCTCAGGACAAATTTTTGGAGGAATTTTCAATTTGAGGGATAAAGGATTAATATCTCAGGATCAAATTATTAGATTTACACCAAAAACTATACAGCGTGCCACATCAGTAACCTGAAGATATACATATGTAAAGTAACATGACAACTGGATTGGTATTTTTTGAGTTACCTCATGCCAAAGGGACTGGAATAATTCTCAATTTGAAGGATAATAAAGGATAAAGGGTTAATATCTCAGGAACAAATTATCAGATTTATACTAAAAACTATACAGCTCGGCACATCAGTAATCTGAACACAAAGATAAAGTAACATGACAATCCAAGCAATATTTTTCAAGTTATCGAATGCCAAAGAAATGGATACGCCAGCCAGCCAGCCAGCCTGCCAGCCTGCCAGTCAGCCAGCCATTATTATTTATTAAGTGAATCAAGGGTTAATACCTCGGAATCAAATGATCATATTTACATAAAAAAACTATACAGTTTGGCAAATCAGTAACCTGAACATCTATATGAAGTAACAAGACAATCAGATTGATATTCTTTGAGTTATCGCATGTCAAAGAAATAGATTGGAAAAATGCACAATTTGATGGATAAAGGGTTAAAATCTCATGATCAAACTACCAAATTTACACCAAAATCTATACAGCTCGGCACATCAGAGACCTGACCACACATATGAAGTAACAAGGCAACCTAATCAATTTTTTTAGGTTACCGCAAGCCAAAGAAATGGATTAGAGTAATTCTTAATTTGATGGATAAAGGGTTAGTGTCTCAGGATCGAATCGTCAGATTTACATCAAAAACTATACAGCTTGGCATATCAGTTACCTGAACATATCTATCAAGTAACATGACAACAGGAATGATATTTTTTTGTTATCGCATTCCAAAGAAATGAATTGGAATAATTTCTTAATTCGATGGGTAAAGGGTTAATATCTCAGTATTGAATAATCAGATTTACACCAAAAACTATACAGCTTGGTGCATTAGTAACCTGAACACAAATATAAAGTATCATGACAATCTAAGCAATAGTTTTCAAGTTATCGAATGCCAAAGAAATGGATATGGATGCCAGATGCCTAGACAGGCGGATGGATGGACAGACAGGCCGACAAAGGATGGAAGAACGACGGAGGACCACCCCAGATGCCAGCATTATGTGTACCATACATGGTATGGATACACATAAAAATCCATAACAGTTTCTGCTCTACCATCAATGGTATTCACAAAAATCATCATTTAAGTTTATTGTTTTTCACATTTCTGCCTCACAAGCTGTGTTTTTGAGGTAGAATATGAAAATTTCAAGTGATTCAAGAATGTCTTTTCATGTCTCATCTGCTATTCAAGCCAGGTAAAACAGTTAACCTTTTGCACTTTGAACACAAAATATCAAAAATCTCAATCTGCAAACTCTTCCATAATTCATCTAGGAATTTAACCCTTTACCCAACGTAACGGCCAAAACCGGCCAGCGCTATTCTCAAAAATCGTCAATTAATTTTCAAAATATTTTCATTTTTTGTCTCAAAAACATAGGTTATGACCCCTCGTTGGAACGAGCTCGTTCCAACGAGGGGTCATAACCTATGTTTTTGAGACAAAAAATGAAAAAAATTAGTTATTCAAGAATTTTTTTTGCAAGTGTCGTCTGCTTTTCATGTTAGGTAAAGGGTTAACCAATTCAGTCTTGTTTGATAAAGCTCATTGAGCTCTGTCAAATAAGACTGGACTGGTTAAATTCCTAGTTGCATTATAGTAAAGATTTGCTGCTTCAGATTTTGATATCAAAAGGGTTGGTCTCCTGTGAGTTTGAAAACCACAGGACAGAGACACATCAATATTTCTTCAATCTGAATAGGTTTCTAATCTCAAGGAGGTAAATTCAATACAGGGTACCAACCGATCAGGACTTGAGCTCTGTTTCTGCCCAGTTATTACATTTAAAAAATGACACTTACCACTCTGGTGGTTCTCCTTGGGTCATCAGGTTTTGCCCATGCCCTAAATCATGGGTCAAGGTCGTGCCAGACATGTTAACCTCAAAAAAAACTTTTTAGAGAACTTAAGGATGATTTTTCAGGGAAATGAGAAAAAAAAAGGTTATATACCACAGATATACCATGGAGAGTTTGCAGAGCTAATGCACAAACAAAACAAATGTTCATCTAATTTTCAAAGGCATGCAGATGGATGGACAGACAGGTAGACAGATGGATGAATGGACAGGCAAATGGATGGTTAGATGGACAGATGGATACATTGGCAGATGGATGGATGGAAGGCATGACAGATGGATACTTGGATGGACCAACAAGTGAATAGATATGTGGATAAGACTTATGTGACTAAAAAAATTGAAATGTCTTTTAAAGTATGTCTTCATGCAGGTCTATCCAATTACTTCATATGCCAAAAGTGTCTGTTGCAACCTTATCAAGGACCTACAGATCACTTTCTAGAGGTGGGCAATATTTCCAAGGATACAATAATATTAGATTCCAAACAGTAATTATAGAAATAATCATCAAAATTTGATTACTGAAGCACCAGGTACAACCAGGTTGTACCTGGTGCTTCATTAATTAAAATTGTGCTGCTGCTGATTTTTATTACAGTAGAACCTGTTTTGAGAGACCGCCCTTTGGGCCACACAAAAGTGGTCTCTCAAGACAGGTGGTCTCTCATAACAGATTTCCTCAAGTCAGTGAATAACCAACCACAAAATTCAGAAATGGAGAAGAAATGATTTTTGTAATTACTTTGTAGTTCTTTTTTATGAAGTTTTTGTAACAAATTGAAATGGACTGTTATAAAAATTATAAGAATAAATTAGTGTTGAAAATCTTCATTGAAGATTTTCAACACAAATTTATTTTTATAATCCTATCTATCACATTTCAGGTATGTATGGAATTGTTTATTCAGCAATAATCCTAATCTGTTCACAGGGGTCTTATAAAAACATCTCAATCTTTAATGAGCTATGTAACTGAATAGCAAATGAAACCCAATTAAGAGCTTTTAAAACTTTTAATTATGTTAGTATAACCACAATGGAGTTTCCAATTCCAGAATAGGTAAAAGTTTTTGTCATGGTTTCAGTCTTCAAAGGGGTGGTCTCTCAAGACAGGTGGTCTCCCATAGCAGGTCCATTATAGAGAAAAACCAATCGGTGCCTGGCAGATGTGGTCTCTCAAGACAGGTGGTCTCTCAAGACAGTGGTCTCTCAAGACAGGTTTTACTGCACCTGGTAAACGCATGCATGGACATCACTGCCCACCCGTGGATTATGACCAATCCACGACTGTGCTGTACGCATGTCTAAGCTCTCAGATCACCAGTCTAATTCCGATGGCATCCAACGCTGTTATGGACTATTTCTTAACCTACTTTGCATGGTGCTTGCGCACAGACTACCGATGATGATAAGTAATGTCCCTTTACTCACAAAGATATACATGTATTCTTTTGAACCCTAGTTAAAGATATTCCAGTCAATAAGGAAAACATAAAAATACAGTAGGTAACTACGCTGCATAATCGTAAAACAACGGTGAGTTTCATTTCTAATGGTAATATCATAAATTTCTTTATTTAATAATCTTTAAGCTAAGTCACATATTTCTGCACAATGGCTAATCGTGACTGCAACATGGATATAAAGTCCAGCCAATCGATTATTCCATCCCAGGCATTGGTGAATGGGTCCTATTCTACCAGTAAAACAGAGCTTGTTTACCACAATGAGCTTGTTTACCACAATAAGCAAGCACTGCCTCACTTCTTGGGGTTCCCATGGGAAGATGTCAAAACAAATTTGGTCACATCAAGTCTCAATTGAGAAACATTTCTTTCATTGATTTACAGGAAATGAATGTGTATGGTATTTTTTACATTCAATCATCTGGAATATATCAGTTGGTCAGAAAAGCAAACTGTAGGTTCACTTTTGTTTGTTTGTTTGTTTGTTGGTGGTTAACATCACATATTTATGCACCATGGCTAATCGTGACACAACATGGAGATGAAGTCAAGTTTAGTTAATCGTTGATCAACATGTTGCCCATTTTAGAGGACTTTCACCCCAAGCATTGGTGACTGGGTCCTATTTTACTAGTAAAGCGGAACTGGTTTACCACAGTAAACAAGTGCTGCTTACTTCCCGGGGTTCAGGTTCACTTTTCCAACCAAATGAAATATTTCAGAGTGATTCTGAACAATTTAAGGGCTATACTGGTTCTAGGCCAGCAGCGTCGGTCATTACAGAATTCGTCTGATGCCTGAGTGCTTGGTACATGTCCACATATTAGGTTCCGCTCAACAGTTTCACAATTTTGCACAGGGGTAAAATTCAATACTGAAGGCCAAGCCTGAAAATAAGCAGACTGTCATCTGCAAAATAAGGTCCCTAGAGGGTGAATTTAGTGATGCTATCCTGCACTGAGTGAACCTCAGTCTGAATCAAAGATGTACCTAGAGGATAAATTGGCCCACTGTATGGGATAGCATCAGCAAATTCACCCTCTGGGGACCCCATTTTGCAAATGACAGGTTGCTTATATTCAGGCTTGCTGAGTGCATTTGTTGAAATTAATGCCATGTAAATTGAAGATGTATTAGATATGTGATAGCATAAGGCTATTTGTTGGAGGGCAGTATTGAAAATTTTGGTCAGTGAGTTGAAGCCCGATACATATGGGTAACTTGAAATTACCACTGGAATTATGGGAAACAGTGGCTTCAGAAAATTTGTTCTTTTTTAGATGTCACTTTGACACAGACTTATTACAAAGCATATAGCTTAGCTAAAAAAAAAGCTTCTTGGTCACTGAAAGTGGCTGAATTGGGGGCGGGGGGGGGGGGGGGGGGGCCGGTTCATGCAGCTTTCCAGGCCAAAGACTTCCATTTGACAGTGGATTATTCCTCCCACATAAAGTTTGATTACTTATTATACTTTGTCAGATGGTGTTGTCTGTGTTTAGTGGATTTAGAAAATGTAATACATGTCATGGGTTAGATAACTAATTTTGACAATATTTAAATTTGAAGAGAATGTATGGCATGTCATTTTTTTTATATATCTGGAAATTTGTGGAGTAGAACCTTATTTGTTTCAATTTCTGTTTCAGTTTTCTTTCCACACACTTGTATCCATCCAAAAAAATATTTTATGTGGCAAGCCACACAACAAAAATTAGTCACAAAAATTTCCTGTTTCACTAAACTTTAGGCATATAAGTATCCATCTGTAAACATGGGCAGATGACTCATGGCTTGATGGACAGATAGATGGGTGGATAAATGGAAAGATGGATGGACGGACAAAGCAGTAACTATATGCTTGCCTGAAAAATAAACTTTGAAATATTAAAACAAAAATAAATCAGGAGAGAAACTCAAACAAGTGTAACGGTCAAAACTTTAGTGAAAACAGATTGTCTGCAGGACAGTCGCCATGGATTAGTCATAATCCACGCATGGCAGTGATGTCCGGGTAATAAAAATCATCTTCTGCAAAATTTTAATTAACCCTTTACCTAACGAATCGCCCGCAACCGCCCGCGTAATATGCAAACTGAGCAGTTGAAAAAATTTAATTTTTCAAAATATTTCAGCAAAACCATATCATGTGACCCACCATTGGAACAAGCTCATTGAGCTCGTTCCAATGAGGGGTCACATGATATGGTTTTGTTGAAATGTTTTGAAAAATTTTAAAAAATGATATTAAAAATAATAAATTTTGATATCGTGTGCGTTGGGTAAAGGGTTAATGAAGCACTTGGCTGGAATCTAATATCACTGTGTCTGTGGAAAATTGCTCCCCCACCCCCACCTCTCTCCCCACCCCAGTGGAAAATGACCAGGCCACGGAGGCCGTACTGTACAAGCCTGCAAACACATTTTGTATTGGTGTCTGTCATGACTACAGGAACAAGGTCATGATACAATCTTGAATCATAAGCAAGCATTGTGTGAAGCTTGAACAACATCTGATCACTGAACAGATTCTTCACACACTTAAAATGGAAATTGGTCGGGGCAGAGGTACAGAGGAATGGATAGTACAGCCAATCAGTACACACCAGACTTTCGGTGTTTTCCAGTGTTTTCCAGGGAGTTAGATGGAGGATAAGAGAGATAGGGTGAATGATATTATAGTCAGGCCAGATGCAGAGGTGGTTGTATGTGTTGGGATAAATAACATAAGGTACAGTAGGTCAGTTCAGTTCATGGAGACTTACCTGGGGCTAGTGGGTAAACTCCTTTGTAGGAATGCATGGGTAGTGCTATCGGGGGTTCTGATAGTGGTATTGGGGATTCTCCCCATCTTTGGTTGAGGGGATGAGCAAAACTTGAGGATTAAGGCATTGAATAAGGAATTGGGACAGTTACTGTGGGGATTTATAAATACCATTTATTCACCACAGTGATATGTTCGAAGAGGGAGTCTGTACAAGTGGGACGAACTGCATCTTAGCAGGATGGGGGTGAAAGTGTTGGAAGTAAGAGTTCTATAGTGGACAAGCCTTGCTGGGAAAGAGGGGCTATGGAGACCCGAGCCGATAACCAGTGGGATGAAAAGTGGGTAGAACATAGGGAGTAGAGAGAATAATAACTTCTCCTGTCATGAAATAATAATGTCTGCAAGAAGGGGAACTCTACAAAACTTCTAGACCTATAAAGTGATAAGCAGCAACATCCAAGGTCGCCACAGAAAAGTCGGTGAAATAGCTACAATGATTAAGGAGTATCGTTTTATGAAATATTAGCAAGATCTGTCCATTGAATTTTTGTTTTTTGACCTGACAAAGTTAGACATATAGTCAGTGCTCTTCACTTTAGAGTTATGACACTGGGTCAAGTTCATGACCAAGCAATGTTGGAGTCTGAAGTATAAACAAGAGAATAGGTATCTATGCCTAGACAGCTCTGAGGGTCACTGCTTTTAGGGAAAGCTAAATACAAGACAAGAGTGGCAATGCAAAGCATGTGCCAATGCTCCGGGCCAGAACTCTGTAAAACAAGAGGCCTCACCTGGCCTGAAGCGCTCATCTTGAACAGAACACAATATAAACAAAGTTTAAGAATGAGTCTACATTAAGCAATCCATTTTCATAGGATACACTGTCAATACTTGAGTCCCTCAGGAGTGAAAAAAATAATCCGGGCATCATGCCGTTTTCTTCAGTTGAACATAATGTAAAATGTAGAGCTCCCCTATGAAGCCCCTTGATACAACCTATGTGGATTAATCTTAGTTACATACCTCTAGAGGATATTGAATACAAAATTTTTAATTCTTCAACAACATGGCCAATTCCAGCTCCCATAGGGAGCCCAAATATTAACCCAGGCTCTCGATTTGAACATAGTTCCCTAGAGATGTTGTGTACCAAATATGAAAGCATTCTGACTGTAGGATCTGAAGAAGAGAAATTTTACAAGAAATTTCTTCATATTGCTCTGAGTTAAAATTTGGGCTACAATAGCGAGCCCAAATATTAACCTATGGATCCGATTTGAACAAACTTGAATCTGACCCCTTGTGTTGTATACCAAATATGAAAGCATTCTGACTAGTGGATCTGAAGAAGAAGATTTTTGAAGAAATTCCCTCATATTGTATTAAGTTAAATTTCAGGTTCCCTTATGGAGCCCAAATTTTAACCCAGGCACTCGAATTGAACAAACCTGAATCTGACCCTCCTAGAGGTGTTGTATACCAAATATGAAAGCTTTCTGACTGGTGGATCTGAAGAAGTAGATTTTTAAAGAAATTTCTTCATATCGCACTAAGTAAAATTTTGGGCTACCATAGCGAGCCCAAATATATACCTAGGGATCTGATTTGAACAAACTTGAATCTGAACCCCCCTAGAGATGTTGCATACCAAATATGAAAGCATTCTGACTGGTGGATCTGAAGATGAAGATTTTTTAAAATTATCATCCATATTGAACAAAGTTAAAACCTGAGCTTCTGTAGGAAACCCAAATATTAACTGAGGGACTTGGTTTGAACAATCTTGAATCTGACCCTCATAACAATGATGTATACCAAAAAAAAGATTCTGACTGGTGGTTCTGAAGAAGAAGATTTTTAAAGAATATTCCCCATATTACCCTATGTTAAAAATCTGGGCTCCTATATTGAGCCCAAATATGAACTAATAGGCTTTATTTTAACAAACTTGTATCTTATCCCCCTACGAATGCTGTATACCAAATATCAAAAGATTCAGATGATTGGTTCTGGAAAAAAGATTTTTTAAAATTTTTTGCAAATATGCTGACTGAGCATATTTTCGATGCCCATTACAGAACACCATAACATAAACAATAGCATTTTTTTTTACCATTCAATTATACTGGTCCTAAGGATACTTCGTATCAAATAACAGCACTCTGTTCCGTGTGGTTTGCTCCATAGCAAATATCAAGTCACTGTACACATTTATTCATGAGAAGATTTTAAAAATATTTTGCCATTTTTCCCCACTCCCTCGCTATGGGGCTAGGCATGTTGAGCTGAACAAAAATGCAATGCCCCTTCAAGACCATCACTCACACAAACTTTCACTTGAATTGGCCCAGTGGCTTTGGAGGAGATGACCAAAACATGGTGTTGACCGGCGACTGATGACAGATGACGGACAGACGGGTGGACAAATATTCAAATCGGAGTAGCAGTGGCCGAGATATAAGAGAAAATGTGGGTACGGACAGGCGGATTGGCGGCCAGACAGAGGTCTCCACTACATGTAGATACCCCTTCGACTACTAAAGTCTGGAGCATAACAAGAATTAGAGTGTTACTGCTTGTGACCTTAAACTTCATGATATGACAATGGGGCAAGGTCATGACACAAGGTTTTGTTACGGGTAACAATTGTGCGAAGTGTGAACAAGATTTGTCACACAGATTCAATTATACAGACTAGATAATATCAAAGTCTTACTGTTTGTGAAGTTGACCTTGATAGTATGACCTTGGATCAAAGTCGCAACACACTTTTGTGTCTTGAGAAATAATTGTACCAACTATGAACAAGATCTGTCAATCATACAAAGTTATATGAACCAGACAAGGGCTGTATAACAATATAAAAGTTTTGCTGCCTGTGATCTTGACCTTGATAAGACCATGGATCAAAGTCATGACACACCTTTGAGTCATGAGTAATAATTGTACCAACTATGAATAAGATCTGTCAATGACACTAAGTTATATGGACCGGATGAGGGCTGTAAAACAATATCCAAGTTTTGCAGTTTGTGACCTTGACCTTAATTATATGACCTTGGATCAATGTCGCAACACACCTTTGAGTTATGACAATAACTGTACCATGTATGAACAAGATCTGCCGATAAGAACAAATTATATGGACCAGACAAACAAAGTGTTGACAATGGACAGACAAATGGTGGATGGACGGACAGATGAATGGACGATGGACAACTTAGCATTAAAAAAAGCTCCACTGACATTCTGTCAGGCGGAGCTAATGTTCAGTGATTAAGAAATTAAGCCCCGGACAAACAAATGTCAAAGTTTTTTTTAAGTGTCACCTTATCACAGGGCCTGTGACCTTGACCTTGAAGGGAACATACCATATTATAATTCACAACACACTGTCTTTTGATATTACATATTATGAAGTTTCATTAAAAATATTCAGTGGTTAAGAAATTATGGCCAGGTCTAACAAATGTCAAAGTTTTTCTAAGTGTCCCCTTATCATAGTTCTTGTGACCTTGACTTTGAGGCGCACATACCATATTATAATTTGTGACACACTGTCTTTTGATATTATATATTGTTATAAAGTTTCATTGAAAAATATTCAGTGGTTAGGAAATTATAGCCTGGTCAAACAAAATGTTGATGACACATGGATGGATGGACATTCTTACACGTTTTTACTTGTGGGGTTTTCCCATGTTAAACCCTAAACCCACAAGGTCAAAAAATTAACCCCACAGTGAAAAAATAAACCCCACAAGTGGCCACTGTACTAACCCAACCCCACAACTACCACTGAAACCTAAATTGTAAACCCCACAATGTACCTCAGCTAAGCCTGGATGGACAGGTGGATAGATGGACGGATGGACTGATGGATGGACAGACGGATGGATGGATAGACGGATGGATGGATGGATAGATGGAGGGATGGATGGACAGATGGATGGATGGATGGACAGATGGATGGATGGATGGACAGACAGATGAATGGACAACTTAGCATCGGAAAAGCTCTGCTGACATTTCGTCAGGCGGAGCTAAAAATAGCATCAGTTAAATCACCTCCAATCCCCACAAACTTCAACATAAGTAAACATGTAATGAAATGAACATTGTCGAAATCTGATAAATAACACCATCAATTTTCAACAAAACACCATGGTTTTCAAACTTCTCCAAGACAATGCCAAAAAAAAGCAGCATGCCAAAAGTTGTTGAGATCTGATGATTACTTTTATAAAGTTAAAACCTTAACATCAAAAATCAAAGTAAAACAATACACAATCACCCCGATTGTCCACATGGGGGCACGATGATGCTGTGTACTAAGGTGTACTGCATGTCTATGGTGCGCATGTCTTCAACCAATCTAACCCTGCCTGTGCTGCAGTGCAGAGTTATGATGTTGGGGAGCTGGCAGCTGCTCGTCATTGCTCGGTGGTTCTCTCCGGGCACTCCGGCTTCCTCCACCCATAAAACTGTCCCCGATACAATATGACTTTAGCTGTTAATGTGTCGTTAAACCCTAATAAATAAATAACAATACACAAAGGTCAATAACGGTCTTAATTTTTCACAAATCATTGTGATTTTGGATCTAATCCCAAACAATGTTAATAAAAAACAGCATATAAACATTTATTGAAATCTGGTGTTTACTTTCCAGTAGTTACATAACCATTAAGAATTCAAGTGACCAGAACCAACAAAGCATAATAACTCTTTCAATTTTAAAGAAGTCATCCTAATTTTTCAACTTTCCCAAGACATAATTAATACAAAGTTTGATATCAAAATTTAAGTTATTACATAAAGAACGAAATTTTGGGCAAAATCCAACAAAGGGCAATAACTCTCTCAATTTTTTAGAAATATCTATGGTTTTTGACCATGTCCAAGAAAATGTTAATATAAAGCACTCAATCAAATTTTTTTAAATCTTAAATCTAATGTTCAAGTCATTGCTTAAACAATGAAATGTCAGGCAAAATTCAACAAACAAGGTGCACTAACTCCCATAATTTTCATTTTCCAAGACATTGTTTATATAAAGCAGCACATCAAATTCAACAAGACCTATTGCTGAGGCAATTCATACCCCCACTGCAGTGCTGGACTGATGAAGCATATATGAATTGAAATGAAAGTGTCAATGACACTGTAGCTCAACTTGTCAAGACAAAGACATGTACATGTATAGTATGTGACACAGCAATGACAAACATCTAGGTAATGACCTGATAACAAAGGTACATATAAAGTGTTGTAACAGTCTGTCTGTACATAAATACTGACTGGTGCCTGTAATAAATATATAGGTAAAGTATTGTAAAGGTGGGTGACAGTCAGATGCTAAACTAGAAAAAAATCTTTGAGTCCCAGAGTGGGTCTGACTGAACCCCAAAATATTTGTTCTCATAGCACAGTGAAAACAAAGGCACCCCAAAACACACTCATTCCTGTTCCAAGGTGAAAACAAAGGTACCCAAGAAGTTTCGTGAAGATCAGTTCACAAATATGAGCTGTGTGGAAGTTGTGACAAAAAACTGATTGGACCTAATTTCGGTACAAAATGGCCATTGGCAGCCATCTTGAATTTTGGACCGCACCCAGAAACACTCATTCTCGTCCCAAGGTGATAACAAAGGTACCCAAGAAGTTTTGTGAAGATCGGTTCATAAATACAGCCTCTAGCCCAAGCCGTATTGACATGTACACTTACAGTGTATAAGTAGCACTGAATAAATCAAAGTTCATCTAATTTGCATAATTTCTGCACGAGAAAAAAACCCGTACTATATGTGATGTATTCCATGTTACTAAACAGTCATACAAAAATTTATTCAAATCAGAACTTTCATACAGAAGTTCTGTACAAAAGACTGATTGCACTAATTTTGGTACAAAATGGCTGCTGGTGGCCATCTTGACCACACCCAAAAACACTCGTTCTCATCCCATGGTGATAACAAAGGTACCCAAGAAGTTTCGTAAAGATTGGTTCATAAATTTGGCCTCTAGTCTGAGCCGTATAGAAGTTGTGTACAAAAAACTGATTAGACCTAATTTCGGTACAAAATGGCCACTGGCAGCCATCTTGAATTTTGGACCGCACCCAGAAACACTCGTTCTCGTCCCAAGGTGATAACAAAAGTACCCAAGACATTTCGTGAAGATCGGTTCATAAATACAGACTCTAGCCCGAGCCGTATTGACATGTGTACTTACTGTGTGTAAGTAGCACTGAAAAAATCAAAGTTCATCTAATTTGAATAATTTCTGCACGAGAAAAAAACCTGTATTATATGTGATGTATCCCATGGTACTAAACATTCACACAAAAAATTATTCAAATCAGCGCTTTCATATGTAAGTTCTGTGAAAAAATCTGACTGCACCAAATTTTGTACAAAATGGCTGCCATTGGCAATCTTGAATTTCGGACCGGACCCCAAAACACTCGTTCTCATCCCACGGTGATAACAAAGGTACCCAAGGAGTTTCGTAAAGATCGGTTCATAAATACGGCCTCTAGCCCGAGCCGTATTGGCATTTGCACTTACAGTGCTGAAAGTAACACCAAAAAACATCAAAGTTAGTCTAATTTGCATAATTTACGCATGAGAAAAAAACCTGTATTATATGTGATGTAACCCATGGTACTACACATTCATACAAAAAATTATTCAAATCAGAGCTTTTATATGGAAGTTCTGTACAAAAAACAGATTTCTGCATCGTATCGTCTGTACAAAATGGTGGCTGGCAGCCATCTTAAATTTCGGACCGCACCCAAAAACACTCGTTCTCGTCCCACAGTCATAACAAAGGTACCCAAGAAGCTTCGTAAAGATCGGTTCATAAATACGGCCTCTAGCCCGAGCCATATCCAATTGTTGACGGACAGACAGACGACGGGCCATGGCATAAGCTCAAATTTGGCTTCGCCAAAGTTGAGCTAAAAAATCACTGAAAATTTAACAAAGTAAGGACCATAACTCAGGTGAAAAAATAGTGTGGGCAACTTATTTAATAATTTATTGGGGTTTAATGACACTTTCAGCAGCCATGGTCACCTCATTTCGGACAGTTTTTCTGGTGGAGAAAGCCAGAGTACCCAGAGAAAATCAAAGAGAAACAGCGAGCCACTGACAGGCTCCACAACTTACTGAATCCACACAAGCAGGGTTAGCACTGGTTGAAGACAAGTGAACTATTGACGTGCAGTATGCCTTAGTACACAGCACCACCGTGTCCCCACATGGGCAATCAGGAATAAGTGACTTGCCCAAGGACACAACGCAGTTGTCTCTGGCGGGGATCGAACTGTGGACCTTTTGGTTTAAAGTTCAATGTTGTAACCACTGAGCCACTGCGCTCCCATTGTGAGCAACACCATTAAACAAGCTGGTTATCAGAAAGATACCACATACATAATTTCGTTGTAGTGACCAACAAAAATTACTGAAAAGATATGGGCCATAACTCAGGTGTAAATAGTGCGAGCAGCTCCATTCAAGATGGGGCAAAAGCGAGATCTATCCACAGCTGAGATATGGCTCTGGAGAGAGAAACATGACCAACAAAAATTACTGAAAAATTTTACAAATTAAGGGTCGTTAACTCAACAACTCTGTTCAATTTGTGGCAGAAGCAGATCATCTCAACGATACTGCATAACAATAACAAATTTTCATTGAAATCCATCCACCCACGGGTAAGATAGGGCTCCAGACTGATAGACAGATGGACAGACAGATGGACGTATGTAATCCAGTACACCCCTCAATCTCTATGAAGAGGGCGGGGAGTATAACTAAAATCTGATAACTGTTGTTCAAGTTATCACATCAACAAACTTTTGGACACACAGAAAGGCAGAGATGGACTGGTGAATGGATGGATGGATGGATGGATGGTGGATGGATGGATGGATGGATGGATGGATGGATGGATGGATGGATGGATGGATGGATGTTCTTACACATTCTTACTTGTGGGTTTTTTCCCATGTTAAACCCTAACCCCACAAGGTCAAAACATTAACCCCACAGTGCAAAATATAACCCGCCAAGTAGCCACTGTACTAACCCAACCTCACAACTACCACTGACCCTAAACTGTAAACCCACAATGTACCTCTGCTAAGCCTGGACAGATGGAGGGAAGGACAGATGGATGTTCAGATGGATGGATGGAAAGACAGGTGTCTGGTTGGACGAACAGATGGACATACCTCTTCTCTATATTTCTTTCCTTCGAGGGGATAAAAAGATCTATCCACTGAATCATTTTTTAGAAACTGGACATGGTTAGAATGGACGGATGTACAGGCAGGCTGTTGGATGGATAGATGGACACACAGTTGGGTGGATGGAACTCACAGATGGATGAATGGACGAACAAAGCAGTAACAAGATGTTTTGGGAAGCATACAGCATGCAAGATGGGCAACAATGTAACTGACACTTCTACTTTAGTAAACAACAATGCAACAACAAACAATAAAAAAAATTTACATTCCAATTCAAACATTTACTTTGTTACATAATGCCTAATACTAAACTGAGTACAAGTGATGTCTGAGGAACGGTTTAACCCTTGACCTGCCACATACTCATTTTTATTACACACCTGTTCTATGAAATCCCCATCTACAAAAATCGCGACATAAATGCCGTAGCTGCGACGGGGGGGCGTAATCTCACAAAATTCTAAGTTCATCAAGGGCCATAACTCCAAGAAAAATATTTAGAACAACACATGCATTGAACAGTGGCTAGACATCAATAAGATACACTTACATGCCAAATACAAAGTCATTCCATTAAGTATTTCAAAAGTTATTGAGTTTTGAAACTCGTTGGTCACAGACAGACAGACCGACCGACCGACCGACCGACCAACTGACCGACCAACAGACCGACCGACAGACCGACACTGCCACTTATAGAGCTGTTAGTCGCAGCTAAAAACACTAGACAATGCGAAAAATGAAAATCCATTCTGCACATATGTGCGGAACAGAAGTCGTTGATGGCCTATTCTTAAATAGAAGCGACATTTAACTGGAATTTTCTATAAATAGTGCACTGCAATTACAATTTGAATCACTAGTGATTGCTAAAAATCCTCCTCTGAGTTCCAATGTGTTCTATGTGCCGGTAGGCACATAGACCACGTAGGAACTCATGGGATGAAATAGTAACACAGGTGAAAAAATTTTTTGGACTGGGTTGCTCCCGCAAATTTGGTTGGCAATGTGTTCTTTTTCTTAATAGTTGTCAAATCAATTGCAGAGTGTCCTTCTAATAATTGTTTTTACAGACATGAAGGTTTGTAATAAACACAGAATGACATGTGGGTGTGAATGGGTCAATCAATATGGTACTTGTGCCATCACCGCGGAAGGATAAAACTCGAGGCCTGTGGCCTCTTCTTTTATCCTTCCTCTCTGGCACTCCTGCCATATCAATTTACCCATTCACATGCATATGTTGTTCTGTGTATTTACCATATTGGGACGACCTATATATATCAGTGCTCAAGTGCAACAAGGTGCCATCTGCAATGCTCTAACCAGATGGAAGCATTGAAGACTGCACCTTGTTGCACTCAAGGGCTGATAGATATCTTTATGTGAGAAAGTTTTATAACATTTATATCACAGTTGTAACTCTGTCATCTAGTGAGCATTGGACTTTAACCCTTTACCCAACGCAGACGATATCAAAATTTATTATTTTAAATACCATTTTTTAAAATTTTTCAAAAAATTTCAACAAACCCATATCATGTGACCCCTCGTTGGAACGAGCTCGTTCCATCAAGGGGTCACATGATATGGTTTTGTTGAAATTTTTTGAAAAATAATATTTTTTCAAATGCTGAATTTGCATATTACGCGGGCGGATGCGGGCGATTCGTTGGGTAAAGGGTTAAACCAAAAGGTCAACAACTGATCCTGACCAGTGGTAACTACATTATGTCCTTGGGCCAGGCCTTTTTATTGCCCATGTGGGATCATAGTGGCACAGTGTACTAAGGCACACTTCACACTGGTGGTGCACTTGCCTTTAACAGTGATTAACACAGCTTGTACAGATTTAGTAAGTTGGAGAGTAGAACAGTTACTTGCCACTACTCGTTGGTTCTCTTTGTGTACTCTGGCTTCCGCCACCCACAAAACTTTTTCCAATGCAATATGATCCTGCTGTTGAAAGTGTTGTTAAACCCCAATAAAACAAAACAAAAACCAGAGCTGGCCACCAGGGGTGACCTTGAGAGCAACAAGGTGCCATCTGCAATGAGAAAGCACTGCAGATGGCACCTTGTTGCACTCAAGGGATGATAGATGCCTGTATGTGAGAAAGTTTAAAAGCATATATAACACAGTTGTAACTAAGTCATCCAGTAGAGCTGTAGGTTT
Source organism: Pictodentalium vernedei (assembly GCA_031216915.1). Taxonomy (NCBI): domain Eukaryota; kingdom Metazoa; phylum Mollusca; class Scaphopoda; order Dentaliida; family Dentaliidae; genus Pictodentalium; species Pictodentalium vernedei. Next base: position 695,198,432 of record CM062295.1, read on the forward strand.
TTAAATTTCTTGTTCGGTTTCGGTTTTGGTTTTTCAGGAGGAGTGAAAGCTCGGTTCGGTTCGGTTTTCGGTTTGTTCATGAGGCCAAATAAAATTCAATAAAACTCATTCTTATGTCCGGAGTCATAACTGAATGGCAGTGGAATTGAGTGAAACTCAATGAATGCCTGAAATAAGCTATAATACATGAAGAATCAGGAAGGCCAATATAATAATTACCTAAATATACAGAACTTTTATTGTGCTTGGCCATTTTCGAGGTCTGACACCTGCACGCAACTTGAGGAAAGCTGCAAACACAACTAAACTGAAATGTCGAAAATTCACGGAATGTAGCCTTCCCAGAGTAGTGAGAGTACCCAGACACTGCCATTGGCAGTGTCTGGGCACTCTCACTACTCTGGGGTGGCTACATTCTGTGAATTTCTGCAGCAAGAGAGTATTTAATAAAAAAACGAAAAACCTTAGATTATGGGATGTCGACGGTTTCGGTTTTTAAAAAAAACTAAAAACCTCGGTTCGGTTTCGGTTAACCTACAGCTCTATCATCCAGTGAGCATGGTGGACTTAGTGGTTAAAGCATTGGACTCTAAACCAAAAGGTCGACAATTCACTCCTGACCAGCAGCAACTACATTGTGTCTTTGGGCAAGAAACTTCACACCGATTGCCTACATCATCATACTTAATCCACATGTCAAGCTTGGTTTACATTGGTCCTGTGGAACTTTAATTAGAAAGAGGAAACAAGGAAAAGTTGTAATTTTAAGGTCACTGTGACCTTGACCTTAGGCTCAATGACCACAAAATAAATAGTGTTCTTCCTTTCATCATACTTAACCCATATGTCAAGCTTGGTTTCCATCAGCCCAGTGGAACTTTAATAATTATGAGCACAGAAAGAAATAAAAATTTATAATTTTAAGGACACTGTGACCTTGAACTTTGATGCTATGATCCCCAAAGTAAATAGGGGTTTTCCTTTTATCATATTCAACCCACTTGTCAAGTTCAGTTTTGATCAACCAAGCAAAATTTTAATTAGAGAGCAGAAACCAACTCCCAGAAAATGTTCAAGTTCAAGGTCAATGCGACCTTAATCTGTGCCACAATGACCCCAAAATAAATACAGTACTTCCTCTCATCATACTTAACCCACAGGCCAAGTTTGGTTTTGATTGGCCAAGCAGAACTTCAATTAGAGAGGTGAAATCAATTCCACCTACAGATGGAGAGACAGACATCCAGATGGGCAGAAGGACAGACAGCACCATGGCAGGAGGATAAACACTCTATCATCTGGTTAATTACCAGAAAGACCTCTTTGAGATCTTAATGTATACATTTTAGAACAAGCAGAACATCAAAATGAAATATGATGCAAGAACAGTCGTCATCAGCAGGTTAAGGGTAAATGGTTGTTATTTCTATGGAACATCAAACTTTCACAACAGATTTCTTCTTAAATTTTTAAAAAAATTTATATATGCAATATCAATCAATCATGTCAATGTGCACTTTTTTCATTGATTTCATGTGCATTAACTGGGTGCTTATTCTTTAACCTTTTGAACCTGGTAGGCCGATATTCGGTACAGGAATATAATACTTCATAAGTGAATAAGTAAGCTAGCTGCAAGGTTGATGTGTGTGGTAGACCAGTCAATATTTTCAACGTGCAGTCTAAGACTGCAAGTTGAAAACATTAATTGGCCAGCCCCAAATAATGAATATGGACTCTTCCAATAGCAGCCATTGAACTGACATAGAAGATATCACCAGCGTTCAAAGGGTTAAACACATTTTTTTACAATTCTGTTATCCATTTCAGATGATTTAAATGCTCAGATTTCCAGTAATGCTTGAAACAGGCAGGTGTTCCAGGAGCCGGAATTCTAAATCTCTATTTTCTAGTTTGGAAGGTAGACAGCGAACTCCTGTCATTTTTTTAAGAGAGGGGTAGGGGAGGGGGTGGGGTGCTGCTGGGTCCCCATTTTCTTTTTTCTTCTTTGCTTTGAAGTGAGTTTTGAAAGATTTCGAGTGATTTTGTGCCCCAAATTTGCCTATGGACTGGGAAGGGTTGGGATTTTTTTTTGGAAGGGGCCATGTGGGGGGGGGGGGGGGGGGGGGCGGGGGAGGGGGGGACTTGAAATCTTACAAAACTCATTTCAAAGCCAAAAAGAAACCAGAGGCTCAACAGAGCCTAAAACGCTCACCTGGATCAAGTTGTCTGCAAGGAATGAAGTCTTGAAAATTATTGAGGGATCACAAAGGAGGAGGCAAAAAGGAATTGTCACCTTGTATATGCGTGCATTACTGCAGTGACTGTCGCCAAGAAGGCACTGAAAAATTAAATCGTTTTTTCAATCCCCACTCCCTGCACACTGAAAAGACCACCTAGGTTGGTTACAATTTTGGGTTGAAACTGGGTGAAATATTCAGTGTTCCCGTGGTGAGCTCAACTATGAATCCAGGAACTTGGTTTGAACAAATCTGAATCTGACCCCCTAGAAATATTGAATACCAACCATGAAATGTTTCTGCCAGTTGGATCTGAAGAAAATGATTTTCAAATAATTTTCTCATATCGCACCACGTTAAAATTCAGATTCCCATTTGGAACCAAACTATCCACCCTCGGACTCATTTGAAACAAGAGCTCACGTATCGCTGAAGCAATACAATGTCCCCTACTGGACTAATGAGCATTAATAATTATACAAATGTTATAACCTAGATGTGATCAGCATGAATTCCACTGAAGCGTATCCAAAAAAAAGTCCGGAAAACTGATATTTTGGTGCTTTTCCATATTTCCAAGGGCCATAACTCACAATAATGCAATCAGCATGAAACTCAAACTTGATCTGTAAGTCATTGTTCTATAGTAGGTTACCAAGAATGAAATCATTCAGTTGAAGAATTTCCCAAAAAAAGTCCAGAAAACTAAAGTGTGACTGACAGACTGACTGACAGAGGGACAGAGGGACAGAGTGCAAATGAAACTTGATCTGTAAGTCATCATTCTATAGTAGGTTACCAAAAATGAAATCGTTCCGTTGAAGCGTTTCCAAAAAAAGTCCGGAAAACTGATATTTTGGTGCTTTTCCATATTTCCAAGGGGCATAACTCACACAAGAATAATGCAATCAGCAGGAAACTCAAAGTTGATCTGTAAGCATCATTCTATAGTAGGTTACCAAAAATGAAATCATTCCGTTGAAGTGTTTCCAAAAAAAAGTCTGGAAAACTGATATTTTGGCACTTTTCCATATTTCCAAGGGCCATAACTCACTCAAGAATAATGCAATCAGCATGAAACTCAACCTTAATCTGTTAGTCATTGTTCTATAGTAGTTTACCAAAAAAGAAATCATTCTGTTGAAGCATTTCTAAAAAAAAGTCCAGAATACTTAAGTGTGACTGACATTTTCCATATTTGCAAGGGCCATAACTCACACAAGAATAATGCTATCAGCATGAAACTCAAACTTGATCTGTAAGTCATCGTTCTATAGTAGGTTACCAAAAATGAAATCATTCGGTTGAAGCATTTCCAAAACAAGAGGCCCCATGGGGCCTGAAGCACTCATCTTGAACAGAACACAATATAAACAGAGTCGAAGAATGAGTACATTACGCAAACCATCTCCATAGGCTACACTGTTAATCCTTGAGTCCCTCAGGAGTGACAAAAATAGCATCACGCCTTTTCTTCAGTTGATCATAAAGTAAAATGTAGAGCTCCCCTATGAAGCCCCTTGATACAACCTATGTGGATTAATCTTCGTTACACACCTCTAGAGGGTACTGAATACAAAATTTTTAATTCTTCTGCAAAATGGCCAATTCCGGCTCCCACAGAGAGCCCAAATATTAACCCAGGCTCTTGATTTGAACACAGTTGAATCTGACTTCCCAAGAGATGTTGTGTATCGAATATGAAAGCATTCTGACTGTTGGATCTGAAGAAGAGAAATTGTAAAGAAATTTCTTCGAATTGCACTAAGTTCAAATTTGGGCTACCATAGCAAGCCCAAATATTAACCTATGGATTCGATTTGAACAAACTTGAATCTGACCCCCCTAGAGATGTTGTATACCAAATATGAAAGCATTCTGATGAGTGGATCTGAAGAAGAAGATTTTTGAAGAAATTCCCTCATACTGTACTAAGTTAAATTTCATGTTCCCATATGGAGCCCAAATATTAATCTAGGCACTCGAATTGAACAACCTACAATCTGACCCCTAGAGATGTTGTATACCAAATATGAAAGCATTCCGACTGGTGGATCTGAAGAAGAAGATTTTTAAAGAAATTTCCTCATATTGCACTAAGTAAAAATTTGGGCTACCATAGGGAGCCCAAATATATACCTAGGGATCTAATTTGAACAAACTTGAATCTGACCCCCTTAGAGATGTTGCATACCAAATATCAAAGCATTCTGACTAGTGGATCTGAAGAAGATTTTTTTAAAAATATTGAACAAAGATAAAATTTGGGCTTTTTGAACAATCTTGAATCTGACCCTCATAACAATGATGTATACCAAACATTAAAAGATTCTGACTGGTGGTTCTGAAGAAGAAGATTTTTAAAGAATATTCCCCATATTACCTATGATAAAACTTCAGGCTCCTGTAGAGAGCCCAAATATGAACCAATGAGCTTTATTTCAACAAACTTTTATCTGACCCCCCTATGAATGCAGTATACCAAATATCAAAAGATTCTGATGATTGGTTCTGAAGAAAAGATTTTTTTTAATTTTTGCAAATATGCTGACTCTGCATTTTTTCGTTGCCCATTACAGAACACCCTAACATAACCGATGGCAATTTTTTTTTTACCATTCAATTCTACTGGGCCTAAGGATACTTCATACCAAATAACAGCTCTCTGTTCCATGTGGTTTGGGAAATATGGGCATTCGAAAATATTTCTATTTTTAGCTCCCAGGGTTCCCATGGGGATGCGGGAATTTTTTTTGCATGGATCAAGTACTTATGACCCAATAATACCACAAACCAAATTTGGTTTATACCGGACCATCAGTTCAGAAAATAGAAATTTTGGGCAGGGCCAAAAATCTTACCCTTACAATTACAAAGCCAAATATTACTTCACGAACTTCGTTTGAACAAACTTGATTCTACACCTCATATGGAAGCTCCATAGCAAATATCAAGTCATTGTACACACTGGTTCTTGAGAAGAAGATTTTAAAAATATTTTGGAGCATTTTCCCCCACTCCCTCCCTATGGGGCTGGGCATGTTGAGTTGAACAAAAATGAAATACTCCTTTGGGACCATCACTCACACAAACTATCACTTGAATTGGCCCAGTTGTTTGGAGGAGAAGACCCAAACATGGTGTTGACGGACGACGGATGACAGACGATGGACGACGGATGGAGAGCGATGAGATTAGCTCAGCTTGACTTTGTCAAGATGAGTGTGGAAAACTAAAGTGTGACTGACAGACTGACTGACAGACTGATGGAGTGACAGACTGACAAACTGACAGACTGATGGACGGACAGAGTGCAAACCTATAGTCCCCTCCGGCAATGCCAGTAGGGGACTAAAAATGTGAATCTGGTCCCCATAAGGATGATTGTAAGATTTGGAATTATGCATCTAAAGAAGATTTTCAAATTATATTCCTCATATTGCAGGCTGAAATTCACATTGGTAACCCAAATATGAACCCACAATTTGATTTCAAGGAAACTTAAACTTGAGCCTTGAAGGATGCTGTAAACCAAACATGAAAAAATTCTTCTGACTGGTGGATCTGAAGAAGAATATTCTTCAAAAGTTAAAATTCAGGCTCAAATGCAAACCTATACACTTGATTTCAAATAACACAGGGATTTAATTTGAACAAACTTGAATTTGCCCCTTATAATGATGCTGTATAACATATCAAAAGATTCTGACTGATGGATCTGAAGAAGATTTTTATAGAATTTACCTCATACCGCACTAAGTTAAAATCAGGCTCCCATTGGGAGTCCAAATAAAACCTCAAGGACTTGATTTGCACAAACTTGAATCAGATCTCCCAGAGAATGTTGTATACCAAATATCAAATGATTTTGATTGGTCATTCTGGAGAAAAAAATTATCATTTTTAAAAGTATTGACTCAGCATTTTTTCATTACCCACATATAGAACCCCATAACACAACCGATTTAGATTTTTTAGATTTCAAAGTATTGTGACAGGTGGTTTGTGAGAAGGTTTTTGGCGGGTATCCTCCAAAGATGAGTTATGCCAAGTTTGGTTGGGCTTGGTCCAGTGGTTCTGAAGAAGACTGATATGTAAAGTTAACAGATGACAGATGCTAAGTGATGACAATAACTCATCCTGACATTCCATCTGGTGAGCTAAAAAGAGGCCCCAGGCGCCCACCTGACAAAATTGTTTAATTAGCATATATGGCTAGTTAACACACCAGAGGAATGAAGTCATGTAAAAATTTGTAATTCTGTTGGCTTTGTCAGATGATTTATTATAGTACTGAGATGCTACCACAGAAATAATGTCCTGATTTCCAAAGTGTACGATGGATCTGAAAAAAGGACTTGAAGGAGATTTTTAAAGATTATTCGTCCATAGGGAAGGCCTAAATATGAATCCAGAGACTTGATTTCAACTAATCTGAATCTGAGCCCCATAAGAAAGCTGTACACAACATATCAAAATATTCCGGCTGGCGGTTCTGGAGAATATAATTTTTAAAGAATTTTTCGCATATTGTACATAGTTAAAATTCCACAGGGAGCACAAATATCAGCCCAGGGACTTGATTTGAAAACACATGGATATGACCTCCCAAAGGATGCTGTATACCAATTTTCAAAAGATTCTGACTGGTGGATATGATATATTACACCAAGTTAAAATTTGGGCTCCTAATAGGGAGCCCAAATATTAACCAAGGGACTTGATTTTAACAAATTTAAATCCAACCCCTGCAACGACATTGTATACCAAATATTCAAATATTCAGACTGGTGGTTATGGAGAAGATTTTTATGAAAAATATTTCTCATGCACACAAGTAAAAATTGTATGGAGCACAAGTACAAGCCAAGGGACTTAATTTGAACAGACACTGTATTCCAAATAAAAAAGATTCTGATTGTGGGTTCTGGAGATTTTTTTTTAATATTTGACGATATGCCAACTCAGCATTTTTTCAAAAACTCTACAGTATGCAAAGCCATAAGTGATCGTATTTTTATTTACCATTCGATTCTCCAGGTCCTAAGGATGATTTATTTTAGATTTTCCTGAAAGGAAAATACATTTGTTAGAGCTAAGATTATTATTCTTTTTTCTTTTTTTTTTCCAACAGAACGGAAATGATTTTTCTCAAAAAAGGGTTTGTAGATGTTTTTGAAACTTTGCATGATCAATGATGGCCATGAGTTTTAATCAATAAAAGTATTGGTATTTTGGGGAAAATGTTTCTTGTTGGGCAAAAATGGACAAAAACGTCAATAGCTTGGTAGGCCAGTATCTCATGAAGGGAAAAAGCTATCGACTTAATTTTTTACAGACTTGTCAGAATTACTCTTGTCTAAAACAAATATAATCCGCTTTTTTTTTTGTTTTCTGTCAAAATTTTTCTCAAAACACAAAATTATCTCGAAAATCGGCCATTTTGGATTGAAATATCGAGATTTAAATATAATGAGCCCTCTGAAAGGGATCCAAAGTGAAGGTAGTAAAACCGCATTATGAAAAAAATCAAAAAAATTTCATTTTAATTTTTCGTTAATCCAAAATGGCGGCCAAAAAATCAACAAAAAATTTTTTTTCATTTTTTTATGCGTTTTGTTCAATTTTGAGACAATTTTTTTTTTTTTGCACTCTCCAGTAAATTGAAACAAAACAATTATTTATTAGCATCTTGCTAAACTAAGGCTGCTTTTGGTGGTAATGTGATATGTTTGAAAAAAAAAATACCTGTGTTACAAATGACCACCGAAAAGTAATTTTGCACTCTTCCAGTTAAACAAATGTGGATCTGACCTCCCTAAGGATGTAGTATACTGAATATCAAAAGATTCTGACAGGTGGTTCTGAAGAAGATTTTAACATTTTTTTTTAGAAAAGATTTCTGGGTGCTAAAAGATTTATGCCCTTGTCCGTGTGGACATGATTATTGGAACAAACTTGAATTGACATGTAATATGAAACACACATGATTAATTTGGTCAAGTACTTTTGTAGAAGTCTCTAATGTCAAGTTCATTATGGACATTAACAGACAACACACGGAAAGTGATCAGTAAAGCTGATCCAGTAGTTTTTTAGAAGTCGCTAATGTCAAGTTCATTATGGACATTGATAGGCAAAACACGGAAAGTGATCAGTAAAGCTTCCCTTGAGCTTCGCATAGGTGAGTATTTTTACAAACCCATTACATCTAACCAAAGAATTTATCAGCATGGGTTACCTTAGGCTATAAAAGAGTAAATACCTGGATTATTATCTCATTATTGTTTCAAATTTTGGAGGGGTGGGATTTTAGTTTCTATTGTTTAATTTAATCAAATGCTGACAAAGGAAGGTCCCAGTATGCAAATATATTTTTATTAAATTAACTTCATGTGTTAATGAAGTAATAGCATTAATAATAGTTATTAATGATAGTATAATTGTCCATAATCAATTGCATGTAAGGCCAAAAAAACCCAAGAAAATCAGTAAAACTGATGGATGCTCCCCGACTGTCAACTCAGTAAGCAAGCAGATTCGTAAAATTGTGGTCCCCTACTATGGGAAATGTCTTTGAAATGTAAGGACAGTAACTCTGGTGACAAATCTGTGGGCAACTTTTTCATAACATGTGCAGGAGTGGCTTATCATAAGGATCTCTCAAACCTACTTTTGATTGACATCCATCCACTCACTGCTGAAATATCGCTGCAGATGGATGGATGTACAGATGTAGGGATGGACAGATGGATGGATAAATGGACCAACAGATGAATGGATCAACAGATAGATGGACAGATGAAGATATGGACAAAGCAGCTTTTTTGTGCAGGAGTGGATTTTCACAAGGATCCCTTGTACCAAATTTCATCAATTTCCATCCACTCACTGCAGAGATATTGCAGCAGATGGAAAAAAAATCATGAGAAATTGACAAAGTAAAGATCGTAAGTCTGTTGAAAATATAGGGAGCGACTTTTTAATAGTATGTGCAGGAGCAGCTTGTCACGAGAATCTGGTAAGATATCAATGCGTACAGAAAAAAAATTATGAAAAATTGACAAAGTTAGGACCATAACTCCAGTGAAAAATATGTGAACAACTTTTTTATAACAGGTGCAGGAGTGGCTTGTCACAATGATCCCTCCTACCAAATTTCATTATCTATCCAATCACTGCTGAAAACTTGAATGGACGCATGTATGGATGGACGGATGGATGGACAAGGCAGACTATATGCTCCCCGATATTTTTTCTGGGAGCATAAAAATACATATGGTTCTCATGCAATTAATTTTTCAAATCAATGAGGGAGGGAGGCTTTTTGTTTTTATTTTTTTTTTTTGTTAAATGGTCGAGTACCCTCAATTGGGATCCATTTTTAAGTACAGGTTACCAGTCTTAAATGTTCAATATTGTGGATCACATTATCTTCGAGGTGAATTATTTCATCAATATGGATTTGCCTTGTTACAATTTATGGGAGAGTGTCCATAGGTACTCTCCCATAAATTGTAACAAAACAATGACATGAGAATAAATTTTGGCAAACAAGAAAGATTTAGCACATTCTACCAGTTAATAATGAAATGCCAAATACATTTGTGTTCAGTGATATTTAGGCCTTTTTTTGGAACATAAATATCATCCACATAATATCCGAGTTATTTCTGCAGAACATAGCAAACTCTATGTTTATAAAACAATTATAACAAGGCAGTCTTACAATATCCATATCCCCTGCCGACTTTTATGTTATGATAGGATAATCTCATTATCGATCTGGACATGTATTCATACCCAATAATGTCACTCACCAAATATCATTTAATTTCTTTAACCCTTTACCCAACACAGACGATATCAAAATTTATTATTTTAAATAGAATTTTTTCAAAAAATTTCAACAAAACCATATCATGTGACCCCTCTTTGGAATGAGCTCGACGAGCTTGTTCCAAAGAGGGGTCACATGATATAGTTTTGTTGACATTTTTCGAAAAATAATATTTTTTCAGCTGCTGAATTTGCATATTACGCGGGCGGATGCGGGCGAATCGTTGGGTAAAGGGTTAATCGCAACTGAAAATATCTTCCAAAAATCTGCAATTTTGATAAATTCAAAGTCGACAAGGGCTATAACTCTGGTAAAATTATTTAAATCAAAACTCCCTTTCCATGTGCACATGTACATATCATACTCATACAGCACACTAAGTTTCATAAAAATACAATGGAAAATGCAGGAGGAGTTAAACAGACAAGCATTTGTGATGGAAATTTTTCTACAGTGGAGCCCACTTAATTGGATATCTCTTAATTGTATATCCCTGTTAATTGAATATAATTTTCAAACACAAACCCATTTACCATACTTTCAGTACAAATTTGATCTGTTAATTGCATATGGGTTGTAGAGTAAACTCCTGTTAATTGTACATAAATTTTTGTAACATGTCAAAAAAATTACTGTGACACGCACCAAATTCCCCTTATTTATCAACCTTTTTGGCCTCACTACATCCAATGCAGGCATTTATTCTATTATATCTTGTTTGACAGAGCTCAATTTCATAATACCTGAAATGTGACAGATAGGAATAAAAATAAATTTGTGTTGAAAATCTTTTCATTGAAGATTTTCAACACTAATTTATTTTTATAATTTTTATAACAGTCCATTTCAATTTTTTACAAAACTTCATAAAAAAGAACAACAACAAAGTAATTACAAAAATCTATTCTTCTCCATTTCCGAATTTTGTGGTTGGTTATTCACTGACTTGAGAAAACCTGAAACCTGTTATGAGAGACCACCTGTCTTGAGAGACCACTTTTGTGTGGCCCAAAGGGTGGTCTCTCAAGACAGGTTCTACTGTACCAAAAGCCATAACCAAGCAAAATTTGTTGCATTGAAAAATTCCTGAGCACAAGAACATCTACGCTTGATACTAATACTTCAGATAAAGTGATATGAAACACACATGATCAATTTTCAAGTTTCGTAAAAATCCAATAAAAAAATGTAGGAGGAATTAAGTGGACAAGCCTCTGTGATGGACATTTTGCTATTTCCAACGGTCGTAAATACTCAAAATTTGTTGCATTGACACTGATATTTCAGACCAAAATTTGAAAAAATATGTAGGAGCAGTTAAGCAGATAAAATTTGCGACGGACGGATGGACAGACAAACTGATGGACGGATGGACCCATGGACAGACAGACGGACGAATGGAAAAATGAACACCATTTCAATATCCCCCGCCAGACATTGTCAGCAGGGATAAATCATTTAATTTTTTTAATCACAACTGAAGATATCTTCCAATGAAAGTGTCAATGACACTGTAGCTCAACTTGTCAAGACATGTACATGGAGAGTATTTGACACAGCAATGACAAACATCTAGGTAATGACCTGATAACAAAGGTACATATAAAGTATTGTAACAGTCTGTACATAAATACTGGCCGTAGCCTGTAACAAATGTATAGGTAAAGTATTGTAAAGGTGGGTGACAGTCAGATGCTAAACTAGAAAAGAAATCTTTGAGTCCGAGAGTGGGTCTGACTGAACCCCAAAATATTTGTTCTCATAGCACAGTGATAACAAAGGCACCCCAAAAAACACATTCCTGTCCCAAGGTGAAAACAAAGGTACCAAAGAAGTTTCGTGAAGATCAGTTCATAAATAAGAGCTGTATAGAAGTTGTTACAAAAAACTGATTGGACCTAATCTCGGTACAAAATGGCTACTGGCAGCCATCTTGAATTTTGGACCGCACTCAGAAACATTCATTCTCGTCCCAAGGTGATAACAAGGGCACCCAAGAAGTTTCGTGAAGATCGGTTGATAAATACAGCCTCTAGCCCGAGCCGTATTGACATGTGCACTTACAGTGTATAAGTAGCACTAAATAAATCAAAATTCATCTAATTTGCATAATTTCAGCACGAGAAAAAAACCCATACTATATGTAATGTATTCCATTTTACTAAACATTCATACAAAAATTTATTCAAATCAGAACTTTCATACAGAAGTTCTGTACAAAAGACTGATTGCACTAATTTTGGTACAAAATGGCTGCTGGTGGCCATCTTGAATTTCGGACCACACCCAAAAACACTCGTTCTCATCCCACGGTGATAACAAAGGTACCCAAGAAGTTTCGTAAAGATCGGTTCATAAATACGGCCTCTAGCCTGAGCTGTATAGAAGTTGTGTACAAAAAACTGATTAGACCTAATTTCGGTACAAAATGGCCACTGGCAGCCATCTTGAATATTGGACCGCACTCAGAAACACTCGTTCTCGTTCCAAGGTGATAACAGAGGTACCCAAGAAGTTTCGTGAAGATCGGTTGATAAATACAGCCTCTAGCCGGAGTCGTATTGACATGTGTACTTACTGTGTGTAAGTAGAACCGAAAAAATCAAAGTTCATCTAATTTGCATAATTTCTGTACGAGAAAAAAAACCATATTATATGTGATGTATCCCATGGTACTAAACATTCATACAAAAAATTATTCAAATCAGAGCTTTCATGTGGAAGTTCTGCGCAAAAATCTGATTGCACTTAATTTTGAACAAAATGGCTGCCAGCGGCCATCTTGAATTTCAGACCGGACCCAAAAACACTCGTTCTCGTCCCACGGTGATAACAAAGGTAGCCAAGAAGTTTCGTAAAGATCGGTTCATAAATGTGGCCTCTAGCCCGAGCCGTATTGGCATTTGCACTGACAGTTCTGAAAGTAACACTAAATAAATCAAAGTTAGTCTAATTTGCATAATTTAAGCACGAGAAAAAAACCTGTATGATATGTAATGTATCTCATGGTACTAAACATTCATACAAAAAATTATTCAAATCAGAGTTTTCATATGGAAGTTCTGTACAAAAAACAGATTTCTGCATCGTCGGTACAAAATGGCTGCTGGCAGCCATCTTGAATTTCGGACTGCGCCCAAAAACACTCGTTCTCATCCCACGGTCATAACAAAGGTACCCAAGAAGTTTTGTAAAGATTGGTTCATAAATGCGGCCTCTAGCCCGAGCCATAGCAGCTTGGCACTTACAGCTCTGAAAGTAACACTAAATAAATCAAAGTCAGTCTAATTTGCATAATTTACGCACGAGAAAAAAACCCGTATTATATGTGATGTATCCCATGGTACTAAACATTTATACAAAACTTTATTCAAATCAGAACTTTCATACAGAAGTTCTGTACAAAAAACTGATTTTTGCATCATCGGTACAAAATGGCCACTGGCAGCCATCTTGAATTTCGGACCACACCTAAAAACACTCGTTCCCGTCCCAGGGTCATAACAAAGGTACACAAGAAGTTTCGTAAAGATCGGTTCATAAATACGACCTCTAGCCCGAGCCATAGCCAATTGTTGACAGACGGACAGATGGACAGACAGACGGACGGACAGACGGAGATGGACGACGGGCCATGACAATAGCTCAAATTTGACTTCGTCAAAGTTGAGCTAAAAATCAGAAATTTTGGTGTAAAGTTGAGAAGGGCTATAACTCAGGAAAAATTATTCGAGTTGAAACTTCCTTTCCATATGCACATGTATGTACACATCATACTCATACTGCACACCAAGTTTTGTAAAAATGCAGACAAGCATTTGTGACAAAAATTTTGCTATTCCCAAGGGCTATAATCATGTAAAAATTGCCACATTGAAAATTCTTAATGACATGTAAATCTACACTTGATACTTCAGACCAATAAAAATGTAGCAGGAGTTAAGCAGAGAAGCCTTTGTAATGGAAATTTTGCAATTTCCAAGGGTTGTAACCACGAAACATTCGGCACATCGAAAATTCCATGCACATCTAAACTTGATACTGATACTTCAGATGAAGTTTTATAAAAATCCACTGAAAAATGTTGGAGTAAAGAGGACAAATTTTGTGATGGAAGGTTGGACTGATGGATGGACTGACAGACTGATGGAGGGACAAACACCATTTCAATATATCCCCTCCCGACATTGTCGGCAGGGGATGACAAATAGACAGTGCATTTTAATCATGCTTTGTTGCAAACATGTGTCAAATAAATATGCATTGATCAAAAAAAGGTGCATGTTAAAGTCTTACAATTTTATACTAGTTTTGGAAGACACAACAAGCCAGTAATAATATTCAAAGAGGGTGTTTAATTTCAATAAGGGATTGCCTGAGAACCAAATTTTTTTTTTATTTTGCCTAACATGTAGCTGTCCAATATGTGATAAACATCATGATGATATACAGCTGATGGTCTGCTCATGCCCAAACCAATTCAACTACATGTACTTAGGATTTTGGGTGCATGATACCAAAACAATCTTGTGTTTTTAATATTTATGGCCTTACATGGTGAATATCAAGAATATTAAAGACAAGTCAGTGAAATTCAAGTTCTTCCATGACAAAATGTCTTTGAAATGCAAGGCCCATAACTTTGGTTAAAAATATGAGGGCAACTTTTTTTATAACATGTGCAGATGCGGCTTATCACAAGGATCTCCAATATCAAAGTTCATTGAAATCCATCTACTAACTGCTGAGATACTGCTGCACTTGAACGGATGGAGAAATGGATGAATGGATGAATGGATGGATGGATGGACAATGCAGGTTTTTTATGACCTGTGCAGGAGTGGCTTGTCACAAGGATCCCTCGTTCCAGATTTTATTGATTTCCATCTGCTCACTGCTGAGAATTTGCTGCAGATGAAAAAAATGAAAGTGTCAATGACATTGTAGCTCAACTTGTCAAGACATGTACATGTATAGTATGTGACACAGCAATGACAAACATCTAGGTAATGACCTGATAACAAAGGTACATATAAAGTATTGTAACAGTCTGTACACAAATACTGACCGTAGCCTGTAACAAATGTATAGGTAAAGTATTGTAAAGGTGGGTGACAGTCAGATGCTAAACTAGAAAAGAAATCTTTGAGTCCCAGAGTGGGTCTGACTGAACCCCAAAATATTTGTTCTCATAGCACAGTGATAACAAAGGCATCCCAAAACACACTCATTCCTGTCCCAAAGTGAAAACAAAGGTACCCAAGAAGTTTCATGAAGATCAGTTCATAAATACGAGCTGTATAGAAGTTGTGACAAAAAACTGATTGGACCTAATTTCGGTACAAAATGGCCACTGGCAGCCATCTTGAATTTTGGACCGCACTCAGAAACACTCGTTCTCGTCCCAAGGTGATAACAAAGGTACCCAAGAAGTTTTGTGAAGATCGGTTGATAAATACAGCCTCTAGCCCGAGCCGTATTGACATGTGCACTTACAGTGTATAAGTACCACTAAATAAATAAAAATTCATCTAATTTGCATAATTTCTGCATGAGAAAAAAACCTGTATTATATGTGATGTATCCCATGGTACTAAACATTCACATAAAAAATTGTTCAAATCAGCACTTTCACATGGAAGTTCTGTGCAAAAATCTGATTGCACCTAATTTTGAACAAAATGGCTGCCATCGGCCATCTTGAATTTCAGACCGCACCCAAAAACACTTGTTCTCATCCCACGGTGATACCAAAGGTACCCAAGAAGTTTCGCAAAGATCGGTTTATAAATACGGCCTCTAGCCCGAGCCGTATTGGCATTTGCACTTACAGTGCCGAAATTAACACTAAATACATCAAAGTTAGTCTAATTTGCATAATTTACGTACGAGAAAAAACCCGTATTATATGTGATGTATCCCATGGTACTAAACATTCATACAAAAAATTATTCAAATCAGCGCTTTCATATGGAAGTTCTGCGCAAAAATCTGATTTCACCTAAGTCTGTACAAAATGGCCGCCAGCGGCCGACTTGAATTTCGGATAGGACCCCAAAACACTTGTTCTCGTCCCAGGGTCATAACAAAGGTACCCAAGAAGTTTCGTAAAGATCGGTTCATAAATACGGCCTCTAGCCCGAGCCGTATTGAATTGTTGACGGACAGACGGACGACTGGCCATGCCATAAGCTCAAATTTGGCTTCGCCAAAGTTGAGCTAAAAATCATAAAAAAATAGGCTGATGAAATCGTCAGATGTGTACCCATACACGCAACTAGTAGAAAGCTGTATGACGGAGGGCCACCACGGATGCCAACATTATGTACACCATACATGGTATGTGTACATATAGAAATGGATTGGAGGAGTGCCTAATTTGATGGATAAAGGGTTAATATCTCCGAATCAAATTATTAGATTTACATAAAAAACTATACAGCACAGCACATCAGTAACCTGAATACATATATAAAGTAACCTGATAATCAGATTAATATTTATTGAGTTATCGCATGCCAAAGAAATGGATTGGAGGAGTTCTCAATTTGAAGGATAAAGGGTTAATATCACAGGAGCAAATTATCAGATTTACACCAAAAACTATACAGGTCGGCACATCAGTGACCTGAACACATATATGAAGTAACATGACAATCGAATCGATATTTTTTGAGTTATCTCATGCTAAAGGGATTGGAGGAATTTTCAATTTGAAGGATAAAGGGTTAATATCTCAGGATCAAATTATCAGATTTACCCCAAAAACTATACAGCTCGGCACATCAGTAACCTGAACACAAATATAAAGTAACTTGACAATCCAAGCAATATTTTTCAAGTTATCGAATGCCAAAGGGATTGGATGAATTTTCAATTTGGAGGATAAAGGGTTAATATCTCAGGATCAAATTATCAGATTTACACCAAAAACTATACAGTTTGACACATCAGTAACCTGAACACAAACTAGAACTATCACTGAAGGTGATTAATACCCCCGCTTTGGGTTTTTAGAGGAATGCACTTCTGATCATGTAGGCAAAGGCCATAAGGAAATTGATTGATAAATTTAGGAGAAGTTGCGCACACAAGAATTTCATGTAGAAACCCATATTAAATCAAAGTTCAAGAGAGATAACCTGGTTAAAATTGTCGCAGATCAAAAATTTTGGAATATGCACATGTTCACTTAGTAGTGATGATGTTTGAAAGGTTTCTTCAAAATCGGTTCTTTAATGTAGGAGGAGTTGCGCACACAAGAATTTGTTCGGATGGAAAGACGTACGGATGGACGGACAGACAGACGGATGTATGGACAGACGTACGGACATACAGGGCGATTCCTATATAGCCCCCACTTCTTCGAAGCGGGGGTATAATAAAAAGTAACTTGACAATCCCAGCAATAATTTTCAAGTTATCGAATGGCAAAGAAATAGATACGGACGCCAGACGGACAGATGGACAGACAGACAGATGGACGGACAAAGGATGGACGATCGACAGATGGCCACCCTGGATGCCAGCTTTATGTGTAGTACACATAGTATGGGTACACATAAAAATTGACAAAGTAAGAAGTGTAACTCTGGTGAAAAATATATGAACAACAATTTAATAACATGGCCAGGAGTGGCTGGCTTGTCACAAGAATTCCTCATAGCTAATTTCATCGAAATCTATCCACTCATGGCCAAGATATTGCTGTGGATGCCACTGGATGGATGGAGGGACGGATGGACAGACATGGTCAGGGGGAGGGGAAAAGGAGGGGAGGGGAAGGAGAGGGAGGGATGGAACTTATTTGGACAGATAGATGGACAGATGGATGGACAAATGGTGGGTTGGATGGACAAAGCAGTGACTATATGCTCCCTAACAGACAGATGGAAGGACAGATGGATGGACAAATGGGACAGATGGATGGACGGACAAAGTGGTGACTATATGTTCCCCCAAATTTTTTACAATTTTACCTAAAAATTGTTCACATTAGGCGAACAGTTAAGCAGTCACAAGGACTTCTAGAAACACAATTGTTAACTAAAAAGCGGACACATAATCACAAATGTAATATGCAATTAGAATAGGGCCTCACAAATATTTGGAAAATTAATTGAATCTCGAATCGGTTCTCAATGCGACTCCATTCATTTTCAAATTTGACTCTCCAAATGCTGCTGGATTTCAAAAATGACTTTTTAGAATATTTTTCCATGGTAGTCATCTTGTAGAGCATATTGCCAGTGCTTGAAACAAAATGAATCTCAAGAAATAAGAAGACAGTCACGGTCACTGTATTCAGAATCAAAAGGACTGATTGTCAAACAGGAATGAGGGATGGATGATCAGAACCATATTTATTATTTTGTGGTACGCCTATGCACTCAAATTGTCCAACACCCCAGAAATAATGATCAGAATTCCCGACTTGGCTTGGAGTATGATTTTTTTTTAATGTATACCATGGTTGATATATGCTATGTGCTAGTCAACATGTCATGGCATCCTCTCGCTCTGCTAACGACAAACATTACTGGAGCATTTCGGTAGAGATTGGTAGAGAATGAATATACTCTTTTTTATTCTCTCAACATACATGTCATTCGGTGAATGCTATGATCACAATTTGGGGGTGGGGGTGGGGGGTGGGGGGGGGGAAGGGGGAAGGGGGCAAAAGAGGGAATTAAACATACTCTGATTTTGTTCCAAATCACAAATAAATAGGGTTTTCTTTTCAACCAGTTTGATTTGAGATTCAGTTCAATTTCAAATATATAGCTTCGTTTGTTTCAATATTCCTTTTGACTCAGGAATTTACAATTTGTGAGGCCCTAAATTAGAACTTCCAAGATATTTTCATGTAGGAGCATGATCAATAAAAATGAATTATAACTATGTTTAAAATCACTTGTTCAACCTTCTAGTTAGTAAATTATGAATATCAAAGCAATACAATGTTAAAAATATAATTCTACAAAAGAAACTAAATTTATAAAATATGTGAACTCTTGTGGTTATATGCATAAATATAGGAAACTTCGGAGTCAATAAGCACAAAATCTGAAAACAAATTCTTGTCATAAAATGTGAACTTTCTGAGAAGTATTCTTCATTAAAGGACTTTGGCCTTTTAACCCTTTACCCAACGCAGACGATATCAAAATTTATTATTTTAAATAGTATTTTTTCAAATTTTTCCAAAAATTTCAACAAAACCATATCATGTGACCCCTCGTTGGAACGAGCTCGACGAGTTCGTTCCAACGAGGGGTCACATGATATGGTTTTGTTGAATTTTTTTGAAAAATAATATTTTTTCAACTGCTGAATTTGCATATTACGCGGGCGGATGTGGGCGATTCGTTGGGTAAAGGGTTAAGATTTTCTTATCTATGTACAACACAAAGAGAACTGATTACCAGTAAACCTCAAGGCAGCTTCATTTCTCCTCAATGCACACTATAAGTTATTGCAATGAACTGATGGCAACATGGTCCGAGGTTGGGGCTCAGAGAGTCTAAGTTGAACATATTCTCCGAGTCACAGACCTCAAGACCATGTTACATCAATTCATCACAATAACGTCAAAGTTTCAATAAGACCCTACCCATAGCCTAAAACCCACTTCGTGAAATGAACAAGGTAACTTTTAACTTTAACAAGTTTAGTAAATAAACATCTCATATACCCCACAATGTCAGTGGTCAAATAATTAATAAATCAGATAAAGGTCGCGGTCTCTCCATCTTAGTTGAAATCATAAATTGATTTTTAATTTAAACAACACTTTATTTGGAACTTTCTATGCTATATGTGTGAAAAATCTAAAATGAAAGTGTCAATGACACTGTAGCACAACTTGTGTAAGACATGTACATGTATAGTATGTGACACATATCTAGTTGATGACCTGATAACAAAGGTACATATAAAGTATTGTAACGGTCTGTACATAAATGCTGACCGTAGCCTGTAACAAATGTATAGGTAGAGTATTGTAATGGTGGGCGACAGTTAGATACTAAACTAGAAAAGAAATTTTTGAGTCCCAGAGTGGGTCTGACTGAACCCCAAAATATTTGTTCTCATAGCACATTGATAACAAAGGCACCCAAAAACACTTGTCCCTGTCCCAAGGTGATAACAAAGGTACCCAAGAAGTTTCATGAAGATCGGTTCATAAATACAGCCTCTAGCCTGAGCCGTATTGACATGTGCACTTACTGTGTATAAGTAACACTGAATAAATCAAAGTTCATCTAATTTGCATAATTTCTGCATAGAAAAAAACCTGTATTATATGTGATGTATTCCATGTTACTAAACATTCATTCAAAAAAATTTATTCAAATCAGAACCTTCATATAGAAGCCCTGTACCAAAAACTGATTGTACCTAATTTTGGTACAAAATGGCTACACCTGCAGCCATCTTGAGTTTCACCAAAAAACACTCGTTCTTGTCCCAAGGTGATAACAAAGGTACCCAAGAATTTTCGTGAAGATTGGTTCATAAATATGGCCTCTACCCTGAGGCATATAGAAGTTGAGTACAAACTAGAGGCTCTACAGAGCCTGTAATAGCTCACCTGGAATATGATTTTCTGTAGGCTTTCCATGGTAACTACGAGCTGCAATGGTGACCATATTTGCAACATTACATCAACATTACATGAGGATCACTGGTAGAAGGTGTCCCAGTCCTCAATCACGTAAAGTTTCAAAACATTTGAATCTATCAAACAGAATCATAGAATGTCACTAGTGGCCATATTTTTCAACCAACGTGAACAAAAAGAGGATCGTTTGTGGAGGGCCTCCTGAAGACCATTCCTGCCAAGTTTTGGTTCACGTTGGCTCAGTAATTCCAGAGAGAAGATGAAAATGGGATTTCCCATAGGGTTTTTCTATAGTAACTATAAACTGCAATTGTGGCCATGTTTGCAACATGAGAACATTAAATGAGGAACACTGGTAGAGGGTGTCCCAGTCATCAACCAAGCAAAGTTTCAAAACATTTGGCCCTGCGGTTTCCGAGGAGAAGAGTTTTCAAAAATGACCAATCTGAATCAAAGAATGCTTCTGGTGGCCACGTTTTTCATCCAGCAGGAATAAAATGAGTAACAGTTGTAGAAAACCTCTGATAGACCATGCCTGCCAAGTCTGGTTCACATTGGTTCAGTACTTTCAGAGAAGACGATGAAAAGTGTGATTTCAAATAGGGTTTCTATAGTAACTGTAAGCCACAATTGCAGCTATAATTGCAACCTGATGAAGATTACATGAGGATGATTGGTAGAGAGGGTTACAGTCATCAGTCACATTAAATTTCAAAACACTTGGCCTTGTAGTTTCAAAGAAGATTTCTTGAAAATGCACACATTTATGAATTCGGTTTCAACACAAAAATCAGTAAAAGAAGGTTAAATATTTTGAAAATTACAATTTTTTTCAAGATAGTATTTTCTTTCAAACAGCTTTGGCTAGGTTAAGGGTTACAGGAAATACATTTTACTCCAATTTTGTCATAGTTTATTATTACTGGACAGCTACTGAGAAAAGAAAATAAACAAAACGCCCATGTTTTTCCAAACACCTGTCATCAATCAGTATTTCAGATAAGCAACTTGAGAATTTATAATGTATTAACTGCACTTGTTTACAGTAGTAGTCAAAATAAGTTGTAGGATAATCCTATAAACTATGTATCTTTTCTCTATCTACACTGATAAGACCAGATGCTGACACCATTTTCTGGAAAGCTCTCACTGAAAGCTTTCCAGAAAATGTCAGATTCTGATCTTGTCAGGGCAGGAGCAGTAGTTTAATTAGTTTATTGCAGTTCTGCTACGACTTATTTTTACTTATACTGTATACACAATATTTTGAGTTTTCTTTTCCCAGTTCTCAGCGGGGAAAACTGGAACCAACCCTTACCAGATTCTCAAAAAAACAACAGAGTGTAGCAAAAAAGTTAAAATTATTAATGGTTAATACAGTAATAGCATTAATATTTCATGGGAGGAATTCCAAAATGCCATATCTCCCATTTTGTTCCAAAACACATTTTCACCAATTTAGAATCTACGGAGCCAATTACATAAGCTGTATAAGAACAGAAGCAATTGATCCGTTGAAGTGGACCTTGGGTCTGAAATATTTTACATAGTTCTTAAATGTCATACCTTCAAAGCATTTTTCGAAAAACATGGAGTGTTCATTTTAAAATATTATATCTCAAAATTTCTGTCCTGTGAACAGAGGCAATCAGCTTGTTTCTGACAGGTTCTTAAATGTTGTATCTTCAAAGCATTTTATGAAAAACATGGCATGTTGATTCTAAAATATTGTATCTCAAAATTTCTGTCCTGTAAACAGAGGCAATCAGCTTGTTTCTGACAAGTGGAAATGAAAAAGGTGGGAAGCCTTGACTAACCACTCTGAGCTTGAATGTCACAGGTCATAGCATGACTGGAAATAATCAAAAAATGTTGTTTGATTTCCATTGCAGCAAGTTAACTCTCAAAATGTCGTATCACCACCTGCAAGTGATTTTTCTCATAGAAAACACATTTAACAGACCATAAATGTTTTCTGAAACAACGTATGTGGCATTCTGTTTGAGAAGCCACAGATACTCTGTTTTGTGATTCCCTTATCTGAAGTTATTTCTTTTTTTGCCTTTCCCAAAAAGTTGGAAACTTTGGGATACAACACTATAGAAGCTCACCGATGATACAGTAGAACCTGTCTTGAGAGACCGCCCTTTGGGCCACACAAAAGTGGTCTCTCAAGACAGGTGGTCTCTCATAACAGGTTTCAGGTTTTCTCAAGTCAGTGAATAACCAACCACAAAATTCAGAAATGGAGAAGAATGGATTTTTGTAATTACTTTGTAGTTGTTCTTTTTTATGAAGTTTTTGTAACAAACTGAAATGGACTGTTATAAAAATTATAAAAATAAATTAGTGTTGAAAAGCTTCATTGAAGATTTTCAACACTAATTTATTTTTATAATTTTTATAACAGTCCATTTCAATTTGTTACAAAAGCAATAATCCTAATCTTTTCACAGAGGTCTTATAAAAACATCTCAATCTTTTATGAGTTAGCAATTGAAACCCAATTAAGAGCTTTTAATACTTTTAATTATGTTAGTATAACCACAATGGATTTTCCAATTCCTCAACAGGTAAAAAGTTTTTGTCATGGTTTCAGTCTTCAAAGGGGCGGTCTCTCAAGACAGGTCTATTATGGCATAAAAATACAAGTTGGTACCAGGTCACAGTGGTCTCTCAAGACAGGTGGTCTCTCAAGACAGGTGGTCTCCCATAGCAGGTCCATTATAGAGTAAAACCAATCGATGCCTGGTAGATGTGGTCTCTCAAGACAGGTGGTCTCTCAAGACAGTGGTCTCTCAAGACAGGTTTTACTGTATATCAATTAATGATAGTACTATTGCCTGCATACCTGCCCAATGTGTAGAATGATACATGATACACAAGTGATGGCCTGCTTATACCCAAATTGATCAGGCATTCTTCTGCCCTCTTTGGGGAAGAGTCTGGGGCCTATCTCAATAGGAAAAATTGCACCCAATTGGGAATTTATTTTGGAAGGGAAATATACAAAGACTAAGAAACTTTACATTTGAATTGAACAGAGAACAGTAAGACCGATACTTAAGTAACTGTATGTGTACTGCATGTAAGTCTTATAACAAGCAATCACATGGAATGTGTTCACTCTCAGTCTCAACATTACTTATTAACCCTTTGAACACTGGTGGTATCTTCCATGCCAGTTAAATGGCATAAATTGGAAGAGTCCATATCCATTATTTAGGGGTAGCACAATTAATATTTTCAATGTGCAGCCTTCATGCAGCACGTTGAAAATATTAATTGTTCTACCACACACGTTCACTTAGTGGCCATCCTACCTGATGAAAGTATGACGCATCTTCTTGTTGGACCAGAAAAGCAGTCTCTCCTGTTGAAAGAGTTAAACTGTTCTTGTACTATTAAAGAAGAATTTGTCCATTGCCTGTGAATTCAGACACTCTCTGAGCTTCGTTGGGTAAGCAATTAACATTTACTGCAAAATCGGTGTCCTGAACTGGATGGTCATAAGGCCTCAGAAAACCAATTCTGAGAGCTTATGAGTACCCAATACAGGACACTAATTGTGCATTAATTCTTAAGTGGGGACAGAGACTGGGGAATTTGGGGTTGGGAATTGGGAAAATCATGCCCAAATGCCATTAGAAAAGGGTCTCATATTCGGCCTCTGTAAACAACAAAAGGAATCCCTGCTGATCAAATCACAGCAGTTCTTGAGTGCAAGATACCAACAGAAAAAAAAACCTGAGTAAGGCCTAAATGTAAGGCAGGTGATCATGATAATCTAGATAATTATTTTTTACAGCTTAAGCATCCCCTACTTACTCCAATGCAGCATGCACAATTTTATCCCTGGTTTCAGTACAATAGTGACATGTTCACTCAATAAAATTAACTCTTGTTTTGAAGGTTTTCATGGATTTCTTTTCTAGTGCTTCAACTTCTAGTTCAGTTCCTCCAAAACAAAATTTAATCTCCACTTCTCTGTCAAATCCTCCTGTTGTATCAGGCATATCTACAGATATTTTACCAAGATACTGACAGCCTTGTTCAGTCGTATATGATGGACTTTTAGAACTTGATGCAAATATTGGTATACTCATCACGACTTGATTTTTCTCAGTTGGAGTAAAGGTCTGTCCATGAACCTTCTCACCAACTTTGAGAGCTTGTCCCACTTCTGCTAATCTGAAAAAAATATCTGAGCACCAATCTTTTCCATCAATTGTGCCCTTTTTGGCTTCAGGATGAATTCCTGGTTTGAAAGCGGATTTACCTCTAACTCCATATGTAAATCTTGAAACACGGGATGACACAATTTTTGGATCATGCCCAAACAGTACTGCTCCCATTAGGACAGATAATTCTGGAGAATGTGGAATGATAATTTTGTGTGAAAACGATTTTCTAACTGCATCCTGTACCAACTTTGAGGAAGAAAAACCTCCAACCATTAAAATGTAGTCAACTGGAACTGTTATTTTTTTCATAAGGTCGGTAGTATGACTTATAATGCTATCAATAGATGGTTTGAAGAGCTCTCGGATAATATCAACATGAATTCGTAATTTATCAGCAGTAGCAGTAATCTTGTTCCCATACTTTGAATTGGAAGCAACCTCTTTAAGATCAGTGTTTGTTGCAGATTTAAAACACTCTCCTAGAATTACAGGCAGTTTGAGTGAAATTTTGTTATTTCCATCAAACTTGGCTGTTCTCTTTTTCATTTCAAAATCCCGAAAGAGATCAATGTAATCTTCCATACTTTTTTTTTTTAAATCATTAAGTACCGTCTCTCCAATGTTAACACCCCCAATGATATCATACAAAAGCTTCTTAAATTCTTCGTCTACTTTATTTCCACCCCATGGACCACCACTAGCTTTATAAATCTCTTTCAGTGAACCATCTTCCTGTTTCTTCTGAACATTAATATCAGCTGTTCCTCCTGCAATTAGAAACACACTGAAAATATCTCCTTAATATTTCACCAAGAACAATTTGTTTCTGTAATATTTATTGTGTAAGTTTACTTGTAAAAGGGGCTGATTTGTAATCAAGCCTGAAACTAAGCCGGCTGTCATCTGCAAAATGAGGTCCCCAGAGGATGCTAGCATCACAAAATTTACCCTCTGTGCACCTCAGTCTGAATCAAGGTCTCAAGCCAAAACAGAAAGATGTACCTAGAGGATAAATTGGCCCACTGTGTGGTATAGCATCAACAAATTCACCCTCTGGGGACCCCATTTTGCAAATGACAGGTTGCTTATATTCAGGCTTGTTTGGCATTATTATATTTTTTATTTTACCTGGTAAATATTGGTGTGGGTGTGTCAATGTGGGATCAGTGGGAGGAGTGGGAGTGTTTGCAATGTTCTGAAAAGTTACCGACCATATTACATTAAAATTTCATATAGTGGAATCCTTGTAATTGCACAGCTACCTTGCCTATGAATTCCATTAACCCTTTACCCAACGAATCAGACGCATCCACCTGCGTAATATGCAAATTCAGCGTTTGAAAAAATATTATTTTTCAAAACATTTCAACAAAACCATATCATGTGATCCCTCGTTGGAACGAGCTCATCGAGCTCGTTCCAATGAGGGGGTCACATGATATGGTTTTGTTGAAATTGTTTAAAAAATTTTTAAAAAATGATATTTAAAATAATAAATTTTGATATTGTCCGCATTGGGTAATGGGTTACAGCAATATTCAAGTAATAGGAATTTGGTCTTATTTCTGTATTCTTTTGATATACTGAGCATGTATTTTTAATTATATCTTGTTTGATAGAGCTCGGGGGCTAGAATCCTCCAATTTATCCTCTGGGTACCTCTTTCTGTTTAGGCTTGAAACATTGATACAGAGTGAGGTTCACAGAGGGTAAATTTAGTAATGCTATCCTGCTGTGCAGATGACAGACTGCTTATTTCCAGGCTGGGTAATGGCAGATCAGCACATGCTCAGGCTTTCTCTACTTAAATCCAGTATTACAATTAACAATTGGTGTCATATAATCTGCTGTCAATTTCAAAGACTTTTTTGGCTGCGTCATAAAAACAGATGGCTTTATTTGAACTCCTGCAACATTCTGTTTCTTAATTATATTACAAAACATTTAAACTAGGAGGTTTTGTAACCAGGTAGCTGGAAATTAATTGCGTGAAACTTTGCTTCCTCCTCTCATGCCACCTGCTCTGACATCTAGAGTTTTGGGGTTCAATGACACTTCAACAACCAGGGTCACATCATATTGGACTGCTTTGTGGGTGGAGGAAGCTGGAGTACCCTCAGAGAGCCACTGAACAGTGGCAAGCAACAATTAGACTCCCCAAAATACTGACTCTGCACAGGCACAGTTAGCAACAGTTGAAGATGAAAGTGTCAATGACACTGTAGCTCAACTTGTCAAGACATGTACATGTATAGTATGTGACACAGCAATGACAAACATCTAGGTAATGACCTGATAATAAAGGTACATATAAAGTATTGCAACGGTCTGTACATAAATACCTACCGTAGCCTGTAACAAATGTATAGGTAAAGTATTGTAAAGGTGGGTGACAGTCAGATGCTCAACTAGAAAAGAAATCTTTGAGTTCCAGAGTGGGTCTGACTGAACCCCAAAATATTTGTTCTCATAGCTCAGTGATAACACAAGAACCCCAAAACACACTCGTTCCTGTCCCAAGGTGAAAGCAAAGGTATCCAAGAAGTTTCGTGAAGATCAGTTCATAAATACGAGCTGTATAGAAGTTGTGACAAAATACTGATTGGACCTAATTTCGGTACAAAATGGCCACTGGCAGCCATCTTGAATTTTGGACTGCACCCAGAAACACTCATTCTTGTCCCAAGGTGATAATAAAGGTACCCAAGAAGTTTCATGAAGATCGGTTGATAAATACAGCCTCTAGCCCGAGCCGTATTGACATGTGCACTTACATTGTATAAGTAGCACTGAATAAATCAAAGTTCATCTAATTTGCATAATTTCTGCAAGAAAAAAAACCTGTACAATATGTGATGTATTCCATGTTACTAAACATTCATACAAAAATTTATTCAAATCAGAACTTTCATACAAAAGTTCTGTACAAAAGACTGATTGCACTAATTTTGGTACAAAATGGCTGCTGGTGGCCATCTTGAATTTTGGACCATACCAAAAACACTCATTCTCATCCCACGGTGATACCAAAGGTACCCAAGAAGTTTTGTAAAGATCGGTTCATAAATACGGCCTCTAGCCTGAGCCGTATAGAAGTTTTCACAAAAAACTGATTAGACCTAATTTCGGTACAAAATGGCCACTGGCAGCCATCTTGAATTTTAGACCGCACCCAGAAACACTCGTTCTCGTCCCAAGGTGATAACAAAGGTACCCAAGACGTTTTGTGAAGATCGGTACAGACCCTAGCCCGAGCCGTATTGACATGTGTACTTACTGTGTGTAAGTCACACTGAAAAAATCAAAGTTCATCTAATTTGAATAATTTCTGCACGAGAAAAAAACCTGTATTATGTGATAGATCCCATAGTACTAAACACTCACACACAAAATTTTTAAAATCAGCGCTTTCATATGGAAGTTCCGTGCAAAAATCTGATTGTACCTAATTTTGTACAAAATGGCTGCCATCGGCCATCTTGAATTTCGGACCGGATCCCAAAACACTCGTTCTCATCCCACGGTGATACCAAAGGAACCCAAGAAGTTTCGTAAAGATCGATTCATAAATACGACCTCTAGCCCGAGCCGTATTGGCATTTGCACTTGCAGTGCTGAAAGTAACACCAAAAAACATCAAAATTTGTCTAATTTGCATAATTTAAGCATGAGAAAAAAACCTGTATGATATGTAATGTATCTCATGGTACTAAACATTCATACAAAAAATTATTCAAATCAGAGCTTTCATATGGAAGTTCTGTACAAAAAACAGATTTCTGCATCGTCGGTACAAAATGACGGCTGGCAGCCATCTTGAATTTCGGACCGCACTCAAAAACACTCGTTCTCGTCCCACAGTCATAACAAAGGTACCCAAGAAGTTTCGTAAAGATCGCGGTTCATAAATACGGCCTCTAGCCCGAGCTGTATTGAATTGTTGACGGACAGACTGACAATGGCATAAGCTCAAATTTGGCATCACAAAACCATATCATGTGATCCCTCATTGGAATGAGTTCGATGAGCAGAAAGGCAGAAACAATGGCCAATTTTCATGAAACACAATGATTTTATCAATAAGGCGTTAGAAATAGGGTTTGGCCAAACCTACCATGTTAATCATCAGAGAGTGGTAATAAGACATTGTTTTTGTTTTTTTTTTAACCCTTTACCCAACGAATCACCCGCATCCGCCCACGTAATATGCAAATTCAGCAGCGGAAAAAATATTCAACGAAACTATATCATGTGACCCCTCTTTGGAACAAGCTCGTCAAGCTTGTTCCAAAGAGGGGTCACATGATATGGTTTTGTTGGAATTTTTTTGAAAAAATTTAAATGAAAGTGTCAATGACACTGTAGCTCAACTTGACAAACTTGAACTTGGTAAGTTATAAATGAAACGGCAAAATTGAAGATCATTGGAACCTATGTTATTTGGTGAAATTTCAACATAACAGCATTGTGTGTGCACAACGTCAAGAGTAATCCACGCAATTTTTAAATGTAAACTGTAAGACTGGCTAAAGGAAGAATGTTGACACACAAATGCAGTATGGTCAGAGGTTATTGTAAATGGGAACTTTTTTTCACAGAAATGAATGCTAATCAATAACTCGTATCTAAAGGTCTTGCCTAATGAGCACACCAAGTTCAAAAACAATCTTATGATAAATGTAGCCTGTAGGCCTTGTCAAAGAATGTTGATGCACAAATGCAATAAATTCAAAGATTGTTGCTAACAGCAACAGTTTTTGATGGAAATGAATAGAAAATCAATAGCTCCTATCTTTGTCACCCTGCATAAGCATACAAAGCTTTAAAACAACATGATAATGAATGTGCCCTCTGAGGCATACCAAAGGAAGATGTTAATGCACAAATGCACTAAGTAGGTCATTGCTTGTGGCAATGTTTTTTTTAGGGGGGGGGGGGTTGGTATGGAAATTCATAAATATACCCTGCTGAGAGTTCAAAAGGGATAAGTTGATGCACAAATGCAGTAAGTTCAAAGGCTGGCGATAACGGCAATAATTTTTTATGGAAATGAAAAAAAAAGCAATAGCCCACATCTAGAGGTCACACCGAACACACATACCAAGTTTCAAAGTGATCCGATCATAAATGTGCCCTGAAGGGTGTGTTAAAGGGAAATATTGAGGCCTGATTAAACAAAGTTCAAAGGTCAGCGGCAACATTTTTGACAAATAGGAAGAAAATTGACAGCTCCCATATAGATGTCACCCCACACAAGCACACCAAGTTTGCAAGCGATCCAATGATAAATGTGCCCTGCAGGGTGTGTCAAAGAGAAATATTGATGCTTAACCGCACTAAGTTTTTACTAAGTTCATTGAAGGTCATTGCCAGTGGCAACATTTTTTGAAGGAAATCGAAGAAAATCGATAGCTCCCATCTAGAGGAAACCCCAAACAAGCATACAAAGTTTCAAACCGATCTGATCATAAATGGGGCCTGTAGGGCATGACAAAGGAATATACTGATACCTGACTAAACTAAGTTCAAAGATTGTTGCCAGCGGCAACATTTTTTGACGGACAGAAATGGAAGAAAATCGATATCTCCCATCTAGAGGTCACCCCAAACATGCATGCCAGGTTTCAAAGCAATCTGATCATAAATGTGCCCTGTATGCTAAAGGAAAATATTGACATTTGACTAAATTAAGTTCTAAGAACGTTAGCCGCGGCAAATTATTTTGACAGAAATTGAAGAAATTCGATAGCTCCCATCTAGAGGTCACCCGAAACAAGCATACCAAGTTTCAAAGCAATCCAATCATAAATGTGCCCTGTAGGGTGTGCCAGAGGGAAATATTGAGGTTTGACTAAACTAAGTTCTAAGAACGTTGGCCACGGCAAATTATTTTGACAGAAATTGAAGAAATTCGATAGTTCCCATCTAGAGGTCACCCCAAACAAGCATACCAAGTTTCAAAGTGATCCAATCATAGCTCATGTTTCCGTAGTCCATTCCAGAATACATGGTTTATTCCGGGCATGCGCAGACAACTCGGATTACCAATCTGGTTGTTTTCTTTGCAAACCGTCATTCTGGAGTATCATTCCGAATCATTCTGAGTAAACTACCTCGCGAGCAGGTTTAGATGGTTTACCTTTTATTCCTGACATGCGCAATTATCAACAAATAGTGGAAAATATTTCCCTGTTCATTGTATTCTCCAAAACGTTTGAGTGATCAAGACAATAACAAATATGTTAGGTACATGGAATTCAGCAAAATATTTAAACATAGTATACCCACAAATATTTGATGAAAATAAAGAGAAAGAACTATGGAGTTAGTTCAATTAAACAACAGGGCCGCTGACCCTCCCCCAAATTGAATAAATGATTTTTTTTAACCCTGGAATTCATTTTTTTGCGAAGCGACCACTCTTGACCGCTCATAACTGACTCATTTATTTCCCCTTGACCCGAAACCCTGATTATTTCACAGAACATTACATCTGGATGTGAAATCCTAAAATGATGAACATTGAGGGGGGAGGGGGGGGGGGGGGGGGGGGGGAGTACAACCAACTTGGTTACAAGGCTCAAATCCTACAGACGCAAAAATTCTGAAAACTGAAGATCTGGAAATCTTTCTCCACCTGCCCCCACCAGTTAGAAATTTGAGGGTTGTGACCACACCCCGCCCCATTTTAACGCTCCAGCCAAGCTGCGTGGGGTTGCCTCCCCCCACCTTCTCCCTGATGAGATCGGATATGGTTACTGAACCTTAACAACGCGGCAGTGCAATCATGACCTTCTTGTTCACGGGAACTCTGTGGTGAGAGTGCACAGACAGGCTTTGCTGGTTCTCAGTATACTCACATAACCAACAAATAGTGGACACCAAATACTGAATTTTTTTTTTTTTAAATTCTCGCTCAAATAACGTCAACGAGCAGAGTTGAATGGACAATGGCGAGAACCTGTCCCCAATCTCCCGGCGTCTGGGCCAGTGGCGTAGCCAGGAGGGGGGGGGGGGGCAGGGGGGGGGGGGGGCTCAGGTTAACCTAAAGCTTTAGCATCCCCCACCTAAATAAAAAAGGCTACACAGGTTACAATTGCCTCATATTCAATCTTGGAGTACTAAATTTTGCAAAATTTTCTCGGAGAAGGCCTTGTCCAAACTAGGCCCCCGGGTGCTAGCTTGGACCAGACAAGGACCCCCGAAACCCCACAACATTACAAATATCATGGTATGCCCCAGCCCCCACAAAAAAATGGCTAGAAATGGATACCACCCCCCCCCCCTCCCCCTCAATTATTGAATCCTGACTACGCCCCTGAACAAATGGGAGTCGAAATAATAATAAAACTCAAGTGCTCTGTCCACCGTTTCTTTGTAATTTTTTTTGTTTCTTTTTAATCTGGTCATATTGACCTACGTATCCATAGGAGAGCTATGCTGTTTTATACAGATGCGGCACTGCGATGAGCAAAAACAGCATCTATGTTGTCATTGACAACATCATCAACAAAAATTGCGAGCGCCACTTCCTCAAATTCCATTCTGGTTTACATTCAAAGTGCAATTTGCTGTTTCCTCGCGATTACTATTCTGTATCTTCACTGCACATGTCACACTATTCCATGTAATCCGGAATAGACAACGGAAACATAAGCATAAATGTGCCCTGTAGGGTGTGCCAAAGGGAAATATTGAGGTTTGACTAAACTAAGTTCTAAGAACATTGGCCGCGGCAACATTTTTTGACGGAAATTGAAAAAAATCGATAGCTCCTATCTAGAGGTCACCCTAAACAAGCATACCAAGTTTCAAAACAATCCAATCATAAATGTGCCCTGTAGGGTGTGCCAAAGGGAAATATTGAGGTTTGACTAAACTAAGTTCTAAGAACGTTGGCCACAGCAACATTTTTTGACGGAAATTGAAAAAACTCGATAGCTCCCCTCTAGAGGTCACCCCAAACAAGCATACCAAGTTTCAAAGCGATCTGATCATAAATGCAACCTGTGAGGTGTGCCAAAGGAAATTGTGGACGTACATACTAACGTACGTGTACGTACGTACGTACGCCGGCGGAGGAGAAGTGATGGCAATAGCTCAGCTTGACTTTGTCAAGTTGAGCTAAAAATGATATTCAAAATAATAAATTTTGAAATCGTCTGTGTTCGGTAAAGGGTTAATAACACATTGTAGATTACCAACTTTATAAACAGCAGCATTTAATTAGATAAATACTTCATACTGTCGCCAATAACTAGTGATGAGCCGATGTGGGTGTTATCAGTATTTGCCAATATTTGATATTTCAATTCCAGATAGGACAGATGCATATACTGATATCAATATTAGTTTTCATGGTGATACATACATATTATCGCTAGAGAGAAGTGATCTGGGTCGTCATACCTCGTCGCATTTGAGGAGGTCAGACCACTGGATCGAACAAGCTGATGCAGGCAGTGAGTTTGATCCGGCGATCTGAACTCCTCAACGAGACATGATGCAATGACCCAGATCACTTCGCTGTAGTGATAAAAGGTTTATTATATGACTTATAGTTCAACATCACATGTCAGCACTAGCATTAACAATTTCCCCAACTATTTAGGGGGAAATTGGACTGAAGTAAAAAAGAACTATTTTTGTTTACACCTATTTTTTAACAGGTACACACTTACGGTGAATCCCCCGATGTGCATGAATACATAGCAAAGTGAACAGTCAACTTTCAGTTAATCGGACCACCGTTCGAGAACAACCATTCCAGCTTAGAGTAAAGTACTCTCTGCGACTGGAACAGCTAATTATGCGAATTCTAATGCACACATAGTGATATTTAGTGGTTAAATTACATAGTCATGTAATAAAAGTATATAGTGAGACAATACAATTTTGAATTTCGATATAAACAATTTAAACATACCCTTCTGAGGGCAATTAAATAGTAATTGTATAATGAAACTGTATCCATTAAGGCATGTACATCACACTAAGTCAGTAACACAATATTGGTTTAATCCATTGAGCATGTTTCCCATTTAAAATTAAATAGAAATTATACAAATGTGGGAAACAACAAATCAAACAGACTAAAGAATATTTATAAACAATAACAATTAACAAACACACGTGATTTCCAGAGCCGGAACTGGTGTGCTAAAAATAAAATGTGGAGCCACAGACTTAGTGGAGTAATCAAACTTGGAAACATGTCATTGGGTACCAGTAAAGTAAGGTAGCCAATTAGAATTCTGTTAGAACATTCAGTGGCTTCAGTCTTCAGCTATTATCAATCAAATTGGACCACCTAGCTATTGTACCTGAGTCCTGAACATCTATTCCAAACTGGAACCCTAAGTCCGTGATATATTTTTTTGATGTGGTATGGCCCACAGGACATACCACATCAAAACATTATATTACAGACTTTGCATCCACTGAACTTTGGGCTACTGAAGTTACAGTACACCAAATCTGACCAAAACTAATCAAATCTGACTTAATTTACTTGAGAATAACAAGGAGACTTCAAGTTGAGGTTTTAGAAGATTGTGCTTTTAGAGAAAAAGGGTTGATGATGTTTGGAGAAAATTTAACGACAATGCAGAAATTTAAAAAACAATTAAATTTAAAAGCTAAATATTCAAATTAAATTACAGTAGTGTTCAACCGATTACCAAAAATGGTTGCTTACCGATTACTGGTTATTTGAGCTCACAATCAGCCGATTCTGATGCCAATTCCGATTGTTAACCTTGCACTACTTGACAAGTCGTGGCTCGAAAGAACTACATTAAACTGAAAAGTTTTCACAGTGTTAAACTGTGACTGGGGTTGCAGTAAAATTACCAGCCGCACACACATGGGCAGTAAATGTGGCTCTCAGAGACTGAGGCATGAGTCAAAGGAGAGCAACCTTCACTTTTCCAGTATGAACTGACAAGTATGCTCAATTGTAAGCTTTACATGCAGTTTGAATATCCCATAAAGGGGCATCTAGAGAGATTAAGAATACACATTGTAGTTGTTTCTCGACTTTACTGAATGGTATCATTCACATCATTTTACATTAACAATTAAACAATTGCAAAAGATAATAAAATGCGGTTATTTATTTATTTATTGGTGTTTAAGGTCACATAGTTGTGCACAATGGCTAATCGTGACCAAGAGAGTTTTGTGGGTGGAGGAAGCCAGAGTACACAGAGAGAACCACCAAACATTGGCGAGCAACTGTCAGCTCAACTTTCTAACTCTGTTCAAGCTCAGCTCAAGCAGGGTTACAGCGGTTGAAGACATGTGCACCATCGACATGCAGTATGCCTTAGTCAACAGCGTCATCGTGCCCCACATGTAGGCAACTGGGATAAAGTGCCTTGCCCAAGGACACAACGTGGGTCATTCCAGACAGGGATCGAACCCGGGAACTCTAGCACAGAAGTCCAACAGTCTACCACAGAGCCACCGTGCTCCCCAATAAAATGCGGTTAATGAATCATCACAAAATGCTTGGCAACAATCGGTTAAACCAATGTTCCAAGAGCTGTTGCCATTGCCATCTGATTGCCCACAATTGGCTGATTGTGGTGGAGGGTTCCGATCATCAGTTGAACACTAAATTACAGTTGGTTATTTTTCTACAAAACCCCTTACTAAGTACTGTTAAAACTTGGTCATGATATCCCCAGACTGAATGCTCCTATTTCAGAGCTAGCTGAAGACAAACTCATGTGGGAGGGATGGGCAATTCTGAAGCCTACCTGGCCTGTCAGGAGCCCTGAGTTTCATGATGATCAGAAAAGAACTACAGGTTGTAGCCTGTGCTAAAGGAAAATGTGAACAGACTCACAGACTTTCATATGCGTGATAGCAATAGCTTATCTTCACTTTGTCAAGTTAAGCTAATTACAAAGATAAAATAAAAAACGGTCGCTCCCATGCTATTTTAAAAAAATAGCCTGAGAAGCAGAAGATCTACTTTGTGGGGCCTGACGCTGGTTGTATTTTTTCCGTTACATTAGGTAAAGCAGGGTTTCCGCTAGGGGAAAATTTGTGGGTTCGGTAGTTTAAAGAAAGTGAAACTCAGACGCCGAAGGCATCTGCCACACGTGCCAAAGGCACGTGCGTATAGAGGGAGTTCTTGATTTTTAGGTGCTCTCTGCTGGCCTCTGGGGGCATTCTGGTTGCTAAAATGCTGAATAATTAAAGTGGAAAATATGTATTTTTTCCTCTTACAATTCTCTAAATTCCCACGGGACACACAATACTACATCTGGTCGGAGGTTTCATAAAAATACAAACCCAAAACAACACAAAATCCACGAATCCTGACAGTGACTGCGACGCTTAACCTCAATTTTTTTATACAACCCGATACATGCCAACGTAAATAATTGGAAATGCAGAGAGAACGAAATATTCGAAAAGAACCATGATGCGAATCGAATATGTGATGTCATGCACATGCAATTACATCATTTATCGCTCGAAATAAAAGCCAGTGATTTCGGACCAAACACGACAATTTGAGTCCGAAATTTTATAGGTGACATTTAGGATTTGAACTTTGTTTCCCCCTCGCGTCTGGGGGTTATAAAGTATCAGGTTGTCGCCAGTAATAGTAGGCATAGTATACAACATAATTATGCCAATATTACGTGGAAACAAAGCATCCTGAGTGTCGTTACGATACAGCATTGTACTTGACATTTTAACCACCAGCTTTTCTGACTGATAATAGTATGATCGACGGGGGAATGGGTGCAGTCGACGGACCCGCAGCCGGTCTAGCGGAAACCCTGGGTAAAGGGTTATTGTTGCCTTCATGTCATTTTCTAAAAGGCTAAAAGCTAGCCTGAGACAAAGAGAGGTCGAGACCGGTGATCAGTGAGAGAGGGAGTGGGGACCCAGGATGTCAAAAAGGTGTTCATTTTGGGCTGCATCAGAATGAGAAGGAAAAGTGTAAATACTACAGAATGTGGTTACCATTTTCGGTTGCAGAGGTAAAGAGGTGTAATATGGCCTGCACTGAGAACTGTAACAAGAGGCCCCACGTGGCCTTAATCGCTCACCTGACAAAGTGACTCTAAGAAGTATTTTAGGTCACCTTCACCATGTCATGTCTCATCAACATTAACTGGTTGAGTGATAGATTTTGTTTGAAGTTCAACATTTGTTACCTAAAATTAGTTTTATTTAAAATCATTGGTGTGTGGCCAATCTCCAATGATTTTTAATAAAGCAAATTTATCTCTGCAGACAAACTGGTTTAGCATGAAGCACAAACAAGGAATGTGAAGAGATAGCCTTGGACATCTCTCCCCAACTGTGGATATCTTCCATGTGCTAAATGTATATATTTGCATGCAAGAAAATAAAAATTTTCACAAATTTTATTTTTTTTTATCATCATTGGAACAAGCTCAAACAGCTTATTCCAATAGGGGTATGGGAAGATCAGGTATATTTTTGAGACAGAAATGTGAATATATAAATAATGGTGTTTTTTTGTGAATGATGCTGGAGAATTTTGCGTAAAGATATGGTAAATGGTTTGTTCTAGATACAGAATGATGCAAAAGTATTTAAATTTGATTAGGCAAGTTGTTCCTATAATGCATTTAAAAATTGAAGTAACTGTTTTTTTGCTGACGAACTTTTAGATGTGTGTGTCTGTGTTTGTGTGTGTGTGTGTGTGTTTGTGTGTGTGTGTGTGTGGGGGGGGGGGTAAGAGTGTTCCTGAATAAATGGAAAATTTTATTTTTTGTGTGAAAGACATAGTGCGTGAATGTTGATTGGAACAAGCTTAGAGAGCTCATTTTAATGTGAAGTCATAAAGCTGTGTTTTACGTACGAAATTCTGGAATAACTAAAAAAATTGCTTTTTTGACTCAAAAAGCATGGTGTGCGACCTCTCATTGGAATGAGCTCAAAAAGCTCATTCCAATGGGGTATTTACAAGCGATAAGTACATGTATGTTTAAGAGACAAAAATTAAAATTTGAATAGCGATTTTTGCGAAGAATGCTGACAAGTTTTGGCAGTTATGCTGGTAAAAAGGTAAGATATGCAAAGTGGTTGTTTTTTAGAGGCGACATTTAATTAAGGGGAATTAACCCTTGATTACTGAGGTAACTTCTAAAAGTACTGAAATTTCATGAAGCAATGTGAATAACAGACAACAGTTGCCTAAAAATTTCATGAATAACTAAAATTTTTATTCCTTTGTCTCGAAAACATGGCATATGACCTTTGTTGGAATGAGCTGAATGCGTGTGTTCCAATGAGGAGTCATAAAATTTGAACAAAGATTTGTGTGAATAATGCATTAGTACTGCTAGATTTGGGTAAACGGTTCACCCTGGATACCACCCCTTCTATAGTAGATCTTTTCTGCAAATTTTGTCTAAGATTCTATCAACTTTACAAATAAATACGTTCATGAATCACAATCAGATCCACCCTACAATGTTGCATACCAAATATCAAAAGATTCTGCCTGCTGGATCTGGAGAAGAAGATTTTTTAAGAAATATGCCTGAAATGCACTAAGTTAAAATTTGGGCTCCTATACGGAGCCCAAATATAAACCCAGGGGGCCGATTTGAACAAACTTGAATCAGATCCACCCCACAATGTTGCTTACCAAATATGAAAAGATTCTGAAGCTGGATCTGGAGAAGAAGATTTTTTAAGAAATTTGCCTGAAATGCACTAAGTTCGAATTCGAGCTTCTATACTGAGCCCAAATATGAAACTAGGAAGCCGATTTGAACAAACTTGAATCAGATCCACCCCACAATGTTGCATACCAAATATCAAAAGATTCTGCCTGCTGGATCTGGAGAAGAAGATTTTTTAATAAATTTGCCCGAAATGCACTAAGTGCGAATTCGGGCTTCTATATTAAGCCCAAATATGAATCCAGGGGGCCGATTTGAACAAACTTGAATCAGATCCACCCCGCAATGTTGCATACCAAATATCAAAAGATTCTGCCTGCTGGATCTGGAGAAGAAGATTTTTGAAGAAATTTGCCTGAAATGCACTAAGTGCGAATTCGGGCTTCTATATTAAGCCCAAATATGAATCCAGGGGGCCGATTTGAACAAACTTGAATCAGATCCACCCCGCAATGTTGCATACCAAATATCAAAAGATTCTGCCTGCTGGATCTGGAGAAGAAGATTTTTGAAGAAATTTGCCCGAAATGCACTAAGTTTGAATTCGAGCTTCTATAGTGAGCCCAAATATGAATCCAGGGGGCCGATTTGAACAAACTTGAATCAGATCCACCCTGCAATGTTGCATACCAAATATCAAAAGATTCTGCCTGCTGGATCTGGAGAAGATGATTTTTTAAGAAATTTGCCTGAAATGCACTAAGTTCGAATTCGAGCTTCTATAGTGAGCCCAAATATGAATCTAGGAAGCCGATTTGAACAAACTTGAATCAGATCCACCCCACAATGTTGCATACCAAATATCAAAAGATTCTGCCTGCTGGATCTGGAGAAGAAGATTTTTTAATAAATTTGCTTGAAATGCACTAAGTTCAAATTTGGGCTCCTATACTGAGCCCAAATATAAACCCAGGGGGCCGATTTGAACAAACTTGAATCAGATCCACCCCACAATGTTGCTTACCAAATATGAAAATATTCTGCCTGCTGGATCTGGAGAAGAAGATTTTTTAAGAAATTTGCATGAAATGCACTAAGTTCCAATTTGAGCTTCTATAGTGAGCCCAAATATGAATCTAGGAAGCCGATTTGAACACACTTGAATCAGATCCACCCCACAATGTTGCATACCAAATATCAAAAGATTCTGCCTTCTGGATCTTGAGAAGAAGATTTTTTAAGAAATTTGCCTAAATGCACTAAGTTCGAAATCGGGCTCCTATACTGAGCCCAAATATGAACCCAGGGGGCCGATTTGAACAAACTTGAATCAGATCCACCCTACAATGTTGCATACCAAATATCAAAAGATTCTGCCTGCTGGATCTGGAGAAGAAGATTTTTTAAGAAATTTGCCTGAAATGCACTAAGTTCGAAATCGGGCTCCTATACTGAGCCCAAATATTAACCCAGGGGGCCGATTTGAACAATCTTGAATCAGATCCACCCCACAATGTTGCTTACCAAATATGAAAAGATTCTGCCTGCTGGATCTGGAGAAGAAGATTTTTTAAGAAATTTGCCTGAAATGCACTAAGTTCGAATTCGGGCTTCTATAGTAAGCCCAAATATGTATCCAGGGGGCCGATTTGAACAAACTTGAATCAGATCTACCCCGCAACATTGCATACCAAATATCAAAAGATTCTGCCTGCTGGATCTGGAGAAGAAGATTTTTGAAGAAATTTGCCTGAAATGCACTAAATTCGAATTCAAGCTCCTATAGTGAGCCCAAATATGAATCTAGGGAGCCAATTTGAACAAACTTGAATCAGATCCACCCTACAATGTTGCATACCAAATATCAAAAGATTCTGCCTGCTGGATCTGGAGAAGAAGATTTTCAAAGAAATTTGCCTGAAATGCAGTAAGTTCAAATTTGGGCTCCTATACTGAGCCCAAATATAAACCCAGGGGGCCAATTTGAACAAACTTGAATCAGATCCACCCCACAATGTTGCATACCAAATATCAAAAGATTCTGCCTGCTGGATCTGGAGAAGAAGATTTTTTAAGAAATGTGCCTGAAATGCACTAAGTTCGAAATCGGGCTCCTATACTGAGCCCAAATATGAACCCAGGGGGCCGATTTGAACAAACTTGAATCAGATCCACCCTACAATGTTGCATACCAAATATCAAAAGATTCTGCCTGCTGGATCTGGAGAAGAAGATTTTTTAATGTTTTTCCCATTAACTACAGTGTTAAAAAGTGCTGACTCAGCACTTTTTCAAAGTCCCGAAACTGTACCCTATGATAAAACCGATGGCAATTTTTTTTTACCAATCCTTTCTGTTGGTCCTAAGGAAGCTGCACACCAAATAAAAATTCTCAGTGCCGTGCAGTTTTGGAGATATGGGCGTTTTAAATTTTTTCTATTTTTAGCTCCTGCGGTTCCCACGGGGCTGCGGGAAAAATTTTTTTTGCATAAATCAAGTACTCATGACCCAATAAGCCCTCACATAAAATTTGGTTCAAATCAGCCTCTCGGTTTGGAAAATAGAAATTTTGGGCGGGGCAAAAAATTTTGCCCCTCTCATAACAACGCCAAGTATAGCCCCACAAACTTCTCTTGAACAAATCTGAGTCTACACCTCAAAAGGAAGCTGCACACCAAATATCAAGTCTCTGCTACTGCTGGTTCATGAGAAGAAGATTTACAAAGATTTCGGTGCCCCTTGGGGGCGTGGCACCACCCAGGAGGAGGGGCAACTTCATTTGAACAAATCTGAATTGGCATTAGGTAATAAACATTTAGCCAACATTTGAATAAAATTGGGCTAGTGGTTTAGGAGGAGAAGTCGATAATGTAAAGTTAACGCCGGACGGACGACGACGGACGACGGACGACGGACGCCGGACGACGGACGACGGACGCCGGACAGAAAGTGATTAGTAAAGCTCCCCTTGAGCTTCGCTCAGGTGAGCTAAAAAGTGACATACATTCATTCAAAACGAAAAAAAACGAAAATCAGCACAGGTTTTTTTTTTCAAATTACCAACACAAATATTTAATCCACACATTTTATTTTCCAATTATTTTCTCATGATAAATTTGTCATCACAATTTTCTCCAAGCACCTTCTGGTTCTTTTGTTCTCTAACAGTATTAAAGACTATAGTAACAGCCAAATGAAAGTGTCAATGACACTGTAGCTTATCTCAACCTCATGGTATATTTTGGGGATTAATGTCAAAATTACTCAACTTTTACATTCAAGTAAATTGTGCCATATTATTATTTATTTATTGGTGTTTAAGGTCACATATTTATGCACAATGGCTAATCATGACCATGACAGTTTTTTGGGTGGAGGAAGCCGGAGTACCTGGAGAGAACCACCGAGTAACGGCGAGCAACTGTCAGCTCCCCAACATACTAACTCCACACAAGCAGGGTTAGCATTGGTTGAAGACAAGTGCACCATCGACGTGCAGTATGCCTTAGTACACAATGCCACTGTGCCCCCATGCAGGCAATGGAGATGAAGTGTCTTGCCGCAGGGAGGATTCGAACCGAGGACCTCTCGGCTTGCAGCCTGCACCTCTCCCTACTGAGAAATTGTGCCATAATTATTGACTTTTTGTTGTCTATCAGAAACTACATTTTTGGGCTTTAAAATGTGTTTAGGATATTTTCAGTGATTTTATGTCCCCAAAAAATCCACTCTATGGACCCTTCATCTTATACAGCTAACTGGTTGAATTGGGGGGAAGGGCGGGGGGGAATAAAAGGTAAAAAAAAAAGATAAAAAAAGAAAAAAATCCTCCCTCCCCGTGGTGAACTGGGTGAATGATTTTTTTTCCTTGGCCTTAAAATGTGTTTGGGGGCATTTTTAGTGATTTCATGCAGAAAAAAAAAATTGAATCGCTACGTGGATGAAATTTTTTTGTCATGAAATTACTCAAAATCCCCCAAAATAAACTCTAAAGCAACAAGAAATTATAGCAAAGCTATGCAAAAAAAGGACGATGAAAAAATCCAGAGCTGCAAGTAACTACCTGATGATACTTTTTATATTTTAAAATTTTAATCTCAAATGGAAAGGATAATCTTCCAAGTCATGTTTATAGAGTGCTAGTTCAAGGTTCAGGGTGGCAGTTTCCTGAATGCAGAGATTGCCTCTGATCCAAGGTTATGCCACTATACATTGCTAAAATTGTATTTCTTAGAATTCCTGCTGTAAAATTTAGCCTTATAGATGAGAGTGAGACCACACCAAATGAGTAATGTTACAGTAGCTAATTGTAAATGAAGCCTAAAATAATCAAACAGTTAGAAAATGAGAACACACAAAGGTTAGAAAAAGACATTAACATTTGACATTTCCTCAGCTGGTCCTTTTTAAAAATCAAATGAAACGTTGAAAGAAATATTTATAAACTTTAAAGACTTGTGCAGTGTTGTGTTGTTGATTTGGAAACACGAAAAGAGCTGAAGACAACACTTCTAAAAATGGCAAGAAAAGTTATTGCACTCACTCTTCTCAATTTCTTTAAGAAAGAAAATATTTTTCATAATCTTATTGATTAGGAATAGAATTTACCTTACACGAGTACTACAGTGACTCCAGAACTAGTCTATTTAAGAAATTCATCGACAATCCCTTTCTCCCTTTGCCGAATGATTGCTTTCACTTCTTTACAGTTACCGAATGCCTACATGGAGAGGTTACTGCAATTCGTGAATCGACTGATTGTCCATAACTGTCCATATCCAAGGCTTGCATAAAGTAACCCTTTACCTAAGGAAATGGCAATTGTTTTATATTGTAATTTTTTGCTTCCAAAAGATAGCTGATGACCACTCATTGGAACGAGTGCATTTCGCTTGTTCCAATGTGAGGTGATGAGCTATGTTTTGGAAGAAAAAATGAAAATTTTTAGTTATACGAGAATTGTTTTTTACAAGTGCTGTCTGCTACTAGCATTAGGTAAAGGGTTAATCGTCCCCCCAATGAAAAATGAGACAAACTATAAACAATAGCATCACTGAATATTAAATGCACCAGGTGACCAAATGGTGCAATTTGTTGGGTCAGTATGTGCAATACGTAATGCCAGTTGTAAAACTTCATTCAGTAGTACATGTAAATA
Organism: Pictodentalium vernedei; assembly: GCA_031216915.1. Classification (NCBI taxonomy): domain Eukaryota; kingdom Metazoa; phylum Mollusca; class Scaphopoda; order Dentaliida; family Dentaliidae; genus Pictodentalium; species Pictodentalium vernedei. The sequence goes on from CM062295.1 coordinate 695,242,103, forward strand.
TCATTATTATGTGACGTTTGTTTTCTAACCAAACTTAATTTATTACTGCAAGATTTACCCAAAAGAAGTTCAGAACAAGTCGAAAACGCACGAACAGTTTGGAACTTCTGCAGATGCACTTCAGCTGTCAGCGTTAATTAAAATGACACAACCGTTTGCAGGTAGACGGTTTACACCTCATTTGCATGTTTTAATCGGTGTGATGGAGAAGCGCGAAAAAGAGAGTTTCTTGTTTCCATTTCAGAAGTGCAAAGAAGTGCAAGTGCGATAAAGCTCCTCAAATCAACAACACTGATTATATGTTAACCAACATGGTTTAGATCCCTAGTGCATTGTGGGTCCATAGATTGAATTTGGTCAAAATTGACCCAATAGGTCGCCTGTTGCTAGGGAGGCACGATGGTTTTTAGGGAAACAAACTGACATCATTGCCGACTCCTTGGTTTGAATACCTAATGCAATATGGCCCCACATATGAAATTTAGTAAAAATTGGTCCAGTAGGTGGCCCGATGTTAGGGAGGCACGTTGGTTGTTAAGGAAACCAACTGACACCATTTTCGATTCTTTGGTTTGGATCCCTAGTGCATTGTGGTTCCATATATCAAATTTGGTCAAAATTGGCCCAACAGGCCGCTCGTTGCTAGGGAGACACGTTAGTTGCTAGGGAAACAAACTGACATCATTACCGACTCCCTGGTTTGGATTCCTAGTGCACTATGGGTTCATATATCAAATTTGGTCAAAACTTGCCAAATAGGTCGCCCGTTGCTAGGGAGGCACTTTGGTTGCTAGGGAAACAAACTGACATCATTATCGACTCCTTGGTTTGAATCCCTGGTGCATTAAGGGTTCACGTATAAAATTTAGTCAAAGTTGGCCCAGTAGGTTGCCCGTTGCTAGGGAGGCACATTGGTTGTTAGGGAAACCAACTGACACCATTTTCGATTCTTTTGTTTGGATCCCTAGTACATTGTGGATCCGCATATCAAATTTGGTCGAAGTTGGCTTTAGAGGCCGCCCGTTGTTAGGGAAACCAACTAACATAATTTTTCGACTCCTTGGTTTGGATTCCTAGTGCATTATGGGTTCATATATCAAATTTGGTCCAATTGGCCCAATTGGTCGTCCGTTTCTAGGGAGGCACATTGGTTGCTAGGGAAACAAACTGACATCACTACCGACTCCTTGGATTGAATCGTCCTTTTAAAAAAAATTTACCCATGGGACCCCCAACCCTAGCCAACCACCTCCCCGCCCCCCCCACCCCCACCATAAAAAGTATTGTAACAGTCAGTACATAAATACTGACCGTAGCCTGTAACAAATATATAAGTGAAGTATTGTAAAGGTAGACGACAGTCAGATGCTAAACTAGAAAAGAAATCTTTTGAGTCCCAGAGTGGGTCTGACTGAACCCCAAAATATTTGTTCTCATACCACAATGATAATAACAAAGGCACCCAAAAACACACGTTCCTGTCCCAAGGTGATAACAAAGGTACCCAAGAAGTTTCGTGAAGATCGGTTCATAAATATGGCTTCTAGCCTGAGGCAAATAGAAGTTGTGTACAAATGAAAGTGTCAATAACACTGTAGCTTAACTTGTGTGTTGTGTTTGATGAAAAGGATAATGTTCAATGTTTATAAAAGGATTATGAAATTAGACAAGAATTGTGATAATTGGGAATATGTTCATTTCTGTTCCCTGTATACTATGTTTTTGATAAAAATAATATGAGGTGTACACTGTACTAAAGAGTTAAGAGGTGGGTTAATATGACCTCATAGTTAATGTATGTGGCCCTCACAGTTAACATATATCAATGAAAGTTACCAAGTTACAGTTAAATTATTCCAAAACGAGTCATCCTATCAAGTTACATTGAAATCCCTTCATAAATATGGCCTGTAGACTGTGCTAAAGGTTTTCGGGCTTCGGTTTCCTGTAGCCGTCAGTTTCCCAATTACGTCCAAAGGGGACATTCTCATCTAGACATTATATGCAGTCAACCTACCAAGTTACAATGAAATCCCTTCATAAATAAAAGGATTATGAAATTAGACAAGAATTGTGATAATTGGGAATATGTTCATTTCTGTTCCCTGTATACTATGTTTTTGATAAAAATAATATGAGGTGTACACTGTACTAAAGAGCTGAGAGGTGGGTTAATATGACCTCACAGTTAATGTATGTGGCCCTCACAGTTAACGTATATCAACGAAAGTTACCAAGTGGAATTATTCCAAAACAAGTTATCCTATCAAGTTACATGGAAATCCCTTCATAGATATGGTCTGTAGACTGTGCTAAAAGTTTTCAGGCTTCGGGCCCCTGTAGCCGTCAGTTTCCCAATTGCATCCAAAGGGGACGTTCTCATCTAGACATTACATGAAGTCAACCTACCAAGTTACAATGAAATCCCTTCATAAATATGACCTGTAGACTGTGCTAAAAATGTTTGGGCTTTGGGCTCGGGCAGCCATCATGGTTGAATGATCGCAACCAAAAGAGGACATTCTCATCTGGGCATCATCTGGAGTGATCCTACGAAGTTACAATGAAATCCCTTCATAAATATGACCTGTAGACTGCGCTCAAGGTTTTCGGGCTTTGGGCACCTGTAGCCATCACAGTTGACCAATCACGACCAAAAGGGGATGTCATCATCTAGGCATTATATGGAGTCAACCTAACCTAACAAATTACAATGAAATCCTTCCATAAATATGACCTTTTGCATATGCTAAAGGTTTCTGGGCTCGGGCACCCATCACGGCTGAATGATCGCGACCAAAAGGGGACGTTCTCATCTAGACATTATTTGGAGTCATCCTACCAAGCTACAATGAAATCCCTTCATAATTATGACCTGTAGACTGTGCTAAAGGTTTTCGGGCTTCGGGCCCCTGTAGCCATCACAGTTGCCCAATCACACCCAAAAGGGGACTTTCTCATCTAGACTTTATATGAAGTCAACCCACCAAGTTACAATGAAATTCCTCAATAAATGTAACCTTATCTGTGCTAAAGGTTTTCGGGTTTTGGGCTCAGGCAGTCATCACAGCTGGCAGATCACGCCCAAATGGGAAAATTCTCATCTAGACATCATAATGAGTGATCCTACCATGTTACAATGAAATCCCTCCATATTAAACATGACCTGCAGACTGTGCTAAAAGTTTTTGGGTTTCGGGCTTGGGCAGCCATCACAGTTGACAGGCCATGCCCAAAAGGGGACGTTCTCATCTAGGCATTATACAGAGGCATCCTACCAAGTTACAATGAAATCCCTTCATAAATACGACCTGTAGACTGTGCTAATGCTTTTCGGGTTTTGGGCTCGGGCAGCCATACCGGTTGACCGATCGCGACCCAAAGGGGACGTTCTCATCTAGACATGTCCCCAAACCTGCATATGAAATTCCGTGATGATCAGACAAGAACTGCGGAGTGTAGCTAAAGGAAAAAGTGAACAAACTCACAGACTGTTTAACAGACTTCCGAAAGCGTGATGGCAATAGCTTATCTTGACTTTGTCAAGTTAAGCTAAAAATTATTGGTCCGAACCCATATTCGAACTTGACCTGTATTTTTACCCCAGAAAGTCACATACCAAAATTCTTTCCGATCAAATAATCCTAACTGGAGTTATTATCCGGGCACCGCAAATCTTGAAATTTCTAAGTCGAAAAAGGGGCATAACTCTAAAAAAAAATAATTTGGCCGAACCCATATTCGAACTTGACTTGTAGTTTGAGTTTGGGCTAAGAAGATCACATACTAAAATTGGTTCCAATCAAATGATCCAAACTGGAGTCCCACACTCCACACCAAGTGGGACGGATGCACGGATGGACGGACAGATGGACACCGCTGATTTCAATAACACAAGAATTCACTTATCTCCCCTTACTTATATACGAACATATAAGGTACATGTCCAGCTGTGTATTTTTGTCTTCATTTTGAACAAATGTTTTCTGCCATTCCATCCACGTGCAGAATTCAGTAACCCATAATCCCCCCCTCCACCCCCCCACACCCACACTTCTACAGGCAGCAGATCAAGGACAAGTGACAATGATTCATGATTTTGTTTTTGGTAAATGCAGTACCACTATCATTACCAGTGAAAATACATTGCATGATACCACAAGAAAATTTGCTCTGGATTTTCCATCACTGATGCTTGTTGAAAGAATCAATGACGAAAAAATGTGTGGAAATTTTTTGTGACTATATTGCAACTTATTGGCCTGTACATACATGGATGGATTATTTCGTTTGTTTTTTTCACAATGGGGTTATGAATATTGAGGGCACCTTCTCTTGCGTGAGTAATACAAAACACAGTTCATATATTTTTTTAATAAATACAATTCAAAATGGAAATGTAATGACTGAACGAACATGTTTCCAGGATAAACAAATTGACCACGTGCATTTTTGACCTCATTTAACATTGATATTTTGTTGATATTTCGTGCTGATTTTGTTGATCTTTTTCTAATGAAATGTATTTTTGAATGATTGATGATTCCGATGGAAAAAATGAATAAAACAAACACGTAAAACTTTATGTCAACTTTTCATTTTACATTTGGTCTCATTTGTGGATAAGCCCACCCCCATTTTTTTCACGAGACTGGGCTTACTGACTGGTCAGTTCGGAAATGATATTGATACATCACACATGTACGTTACGTTGAGATCCACCTAGGACGTATGTTGAGTCACGCTGAATGCTGAACAACCCCATTTCTCGTTTGTCCTGTCTGAATGTTATTTTATTTATATACAAGCTTGTGTCACCATGAAAACTAATATCAGTATTGGTATCTGTCCGAAATTGAATTGAAATATCGGATATTGGCAAAATACCGATAACACCCATATCAGCTCATCACTAGCACTAAATAAAGTACATAATGGCTGCTGGTGGCCATCCTGAATTTCGGACCGCACCCAAAAACACTCGCTCTCGTCCCACGGTGATAACAAAGGTACTCAAGAAGTTTCGTAAAGATCGGTTCATAAATACTGCCTCTAGCCCGAGCTGTACTGAATTGTTGATGGACAGACGGACAGATGGCCAGATGGACGATGGACGACTGGCCATGGAATAACCTCAAATTTACTTATGTCAAAGTTGAGCTAAAAATCGATTGCTTCCATCTAGAGTTCACCCCAAACAAGCATACCAAGTTTCAGAGTGATCTGGTCAAAACTGTGCACTGCAGGGTGTGCGAAAAGCAAACTATTGATGCATAACTACACTAAGTTCATCAACCGTCATTGCTAGTGGCAACACTTTTTGACGGAAATCAAAGAAAATCTATAGCTCACATATAGAGGTAACCCCAAAGAAGCATACAAAGTTTCAAACAGATCTGATCATAAATGTGCCCAATAGGGTATGCCAAAGGAATATATTGATGCCTGACTAAACTATGTTCAAAGGTCGTTGCCAGTGGCAACATTTTTGATGGAAATGGAAAAAAAATCGCTACTTCCCATCTAGAGGTCACTCCAAACAACCATGCCAGATTTCAAAGCAATTCGATCATAAATGTGCCCTGCAGGGTGTGCCAAAGGGAAATATTTAGGTCTACTAAACTAAGTTCTAAGAACGTTGCTAATGGCAACATTTTTTGACGGAAATGGAAGAAAATCGATAGCTCCCATCTAGAGGTCACCCCAAACAAGCATACCAAGTTTCAAAGTGATCCAATAATAAATGTGCCCTGCAGGGTGTGCCAAGGGGAAATTTTGATGCATAACTGCACTAAGTTCATTAAAGGTCGTTGCCAGCAGCAACATTTATTGGCAGATATAGAAGAAAATCGATAGCTCCAATCTAGAGGTAACCCCAAACAAGCATACCAAGTTTCAAACAGATCTTATCAAAAATGTGCTCTGTACAGCGTGCCAAACGAGTATATTGATGTCTGACTAAACTAAGTTCAAAGATTGTTGCCAACAGCAACATTTTTTGACGGACGGAAATTGAAGAAAATCGATAGCTCCCATCTTGAGGTCACCCCAAACAAGCAATCCGATCATAAATGTGCCCTGTAGGGTGTGCCAAAGAGAAATATTGAGGTCTGACTAAAGTAAGTTCTAAGAGCGTTGGCCGCGGCAACATTTTTTGACGAAAATTGAAGAAAATCGATGGCTCCCATCTTCAGGTCACCACAAACAAGCATACCAAGTTTCAAAGCAATCTCATCAAATATGCTGTGAGGTGTGCCAAAGGAAATTGTGGACATACGTACATATGTTCGAACGAGAAGTGATGGCAATAGCTCATCTTGACTTTGTCAAGTGGAGCTAAAAATAATTAAAATGTGGAAGGTGGAGAGTCCACTAGAGTGAATCATCCAGTACCTGAGGGCACAGCATTTTCTGGATTGTTGTTCTTGTCACAATCAATAACAAGAGCACCGCCTAGCAGGGCAACATACGCCCCTCAAAAAAACTTGAAATTTTTGTTGACTCAACTATGTCTGTCCCTCCCCCCCCCCCCCCCCCCTCCAATCACTGCCCATTCTCCTGTCCTGTCTGGGGTAAAGGGTAATTCACCTGTTTTCACATATTCATATTAATCGATCTGAGGTCTTCATAAAATAATGAAAGTGTCAATGACACTGTAGCTTAACTTGGCTGTGTGTTGTGTTTGATGAAAAGGATAATGTTCAATGTTTATGAAAGGATTATAAAATAAGACAAGAATTGTGATAATTGGGAATATGTTAATTTCTGTTCCCTGTATGCTATGTTTTTAATAAAAATAATATGAGGTGTAGACTGTACTAAAGAACTGAGGAGTGGGTTAATGTGGCCTTCACAGTTAATGTATGTGGCCCTCACAGTTAACGTATGTCAACAAAAGTTACCAAGTTACAGTGAAATTATTCCAAAACGAGTCATCCTATCAAGTTACAGTGAAATCCCTTCATAAATATGGCCTGTAGACTGTGCTAAAGGTTTTTGGTCTTCAGGCCTGTGTAGCCATCACGATTCACTGATCGCAACTAAAAAGGGACGTCCTCATCTCGACATTATACTGAGTCATTCCACCAAGTTACAATGAAATCCCTTCATAAATACGACCTGTAGTCAGTACTAAAGTTTTTCGGGCTTTCGGCTTGGGCAGCCATCATGGTTGAATGATTACGACCAAAAGGGGACGTTCTCATCTAGACATTATTTGGAGTCATCCTACCAAGTTACAATGAAATCCCTTCATAAATATGACCTGCAGACTGTGCTAAAGGTTTTCGAGTTTTGGGCTCGGGCAGACATCACGGTTGACAGATCATGACCAAATGGGGAAGTTCTCGTCCAGACATCATACGGATTCATCCTACTAAGTTACAATGAAATCCCTCCATATTAAATATGACCTGCAGACTGTGCTAAAAGTTTTTTGGGTTTCGGGCATGGGCATCCATCACGGTTGACAGATCATGACCAAAAAAGGACGTTCTCAACTAGACATTACACAGAGAAATCCTACCAAAGTACAATGAAATCCCTTCATAAATACGACCTGTAGACTGTGCTAATGGGTTTGGGGTTTGGGCAGCCATACTGGTTGACCAATCGGGACCAAAAGGGAATGTTCTCATCTAGACATGACTCCAAACCTCATATGAAATTTCATGACGATCAGACAAGAACTACGGGGTGTAGCCTGTGCTAAAGGAAAATGTGGACAGATTCACAGACTAACAGACTTCCGTACGCATGATGGCAATAATTTATCTTGACTTTGTCAAGTTAAGCGAAAAACAAGGCTGCTGTAGAAGATTCTCCGTGCCGTTCACAATGGTAGCATCCATTCATTGACAGGTTAACTTCATTGATAATGATTGAAGATAGGTGGCGCCAAGGAAAAGGATATTTTGAGGATCATAATAGCTATAAACAGTGAGGATTCTCGTCAATTAAAAATAAAATGGTGTTATCTACTCCTGTCACAGGCAAAATGACAATTGATGATCAACATGGGTGCAAAGTTTGAACAGTAAAGCAAGTAAAATGTTGGAGTAGGCGACACAAAAGTGTAATGTTTCAAGTACTAAAAGGGGGCATAACTCTGGAAATACAAAACAGAGTTACCTGCTCTTGTCACATGCACAATGGCAATTGGTTATCAACATGTGTGCAAATTTTGAACAAAAAAAACATGTAAAATGTTGCAGGAAAAGGCAACACAATACTGTAATGTTTTAAGTACTAAAAGGGACATAACTCTGGAAATACAAAATGGAGTTATCTGCTCCTGTCACATGCACAACGGCAATTGGTGATCACCATGTGTGCAACGTTTGAACCATATAGCATGTAAAATGTTGAAGAAGTAGGCAACACAATATTGTAATGTTTTAAGTACTAAAAGGGGCATAACTCTGGAAATACAAAAAAACAGAGTTACATACTCTTGTCACATGCACAACGGTAATTGATGATCAACATGTGTGCAAAGTTTGAACAATATAGCCTGTAAAATGTTGAAGGAGAAGGTGACACAATACTGTAATGTTTCAAGTATTAAAAGGGGCATAACTCTGGAAATACAAAATGGGGTTACCTGCTCTTGCCACATGCACAATAGCAACTGGTGATCACCATGTGTGCAAAATTTGAACAATGCAGCATGTAAAATGTTGAAAGAGTAGGCGACACAATAGTGTAATGTTTCAAGTATTAAAAGGGGGCATAACTCTGGAAATACAAAACAGAGTTACCTGCTCTTGTCACATGCACAACAGCAATTGATGATCAACAGGTGTGCAAAGTTTGAACAATATAGCATGTAAAATGTTGAAGCAGAAGGCGACACAATACTGTAATGTTTTAAGTACTAAAAGGGGGCATAACTCTAGAAATACAAAAGAGAGATACTTGCTCTTGTCACATGCGCAACGGCAATTGGTGATCAACATGTGTGCAAAGTTTGAACAATATAGCTTGTAAAATGTTGAAGGAGAAGGCGACATAATACTGTATGGTGAAGTACAAAAAGGGGCATAACTCTTGAAATACAAACTGGAGATACCTGCTCTTCTCACATGCACAACGGCAATTGATGAGCAACATTTGTGCAAAGTTTGAACAATATAGCGTGTAAAATGTTGAAGGTGTAGAGACAGACAGATGGACAATGCCTTAACATAATACTTCCATCAAATGACAAGCATATAAAAAGTGAAAATGAAATGTTATGTAAAACTTCAACATAACAGCATTGTGTGTGCACAACGTCAGAGCAATCCATGAATTTTTAAATGTAAACTGTAGGGCTGGCTAAAGAAAAATATTGATACACAAATGAGGTAAGTTTAAAGGCCATTGCAAACGGCAACTTTTTTCACAGACTGAATGCTAATTGGTAGCTCTTATCTAGCGATCTCGCCTAATGACCACACCAAGTTCTAAAATTAGAAAAACTGTGAGCACTGCTCACTAAATGATACCACCCACTCCCACCAACAAACATTTTACAACAGTAAAAGTGTGTTTAATGTAGAGAGCACAAACACTGACACCAATGTTTGAAGGTTTCATTGAAATCCATTCACTAGTTTAAAAGAGGTCGTGGATAGCAAATGTCAACAACCCCTCCCCCCTCCACCCCATGCAAGCTTGAACTGACAAAGCCCATTTTTAAATATGGGAAACCCTAATCCCTAAAGCGTAATGGACGGACAGATGGACGGACATCGAAATATGAAAACATTTGAAAGAAAAATAGGAGGTGCACATCTTCAATGTATGTAAAAGAAGGTCTGCGAGTTCCAACAGAGTTTGTTCAGTGCTTTAAGAGGAGTAGCGGACTGCAGATTTATACCCCTCCCTACTAAAACCTGAATTGAGAAAGACCATTTTTGAATATGGGGAACTGTAAATATGGAAATATCTGAAAAGAAAATAGGAGGTGCTGCAATGTATGTAAAAGAATGTCTGAAAGTTTCAATAAAATCTGTTCAATGGTTTAAGAGGAGTTGCAGATAGCAGATCTGTACAGAATGTAAACTGAATTTGACAAAGTTCATTTGTCAATATGGAAAACTGTAAAAATGAAAATATCTGAAAAGAAAATAGGAGGTGCACATCTTCAATGTATGTAAAAGAATGTCTGAGAGTTTCAATGAAATTCATTCACTGGTTTAGGAGGAGTTGGGGATAGCAGATCTGTACAGAATGTCAACTGAATTTGACAAAGTTCATTTTTCAATATGGGAAACTGTAAAAATTAAAATATCTGAAAACAAAATAGGAGGTGCACATCTTCAATGTATGCAAAAGAAGGTCTGAGAGTTTTAATGAAATCCATTCACTGGTTTAGGAGGACGTGCGGATAGCAGATGTGTACCCCCCCCCCCCCCCTAAAGCGTAAAGGACAGACGGACAAAGAGATCACTATATATCTCCCACTTTTCAAGTGGGTGGTATAACAACGATAAATGTGGTCTGTAGGCCATGTCAAAGAAGAATGCTGATACACAAATGCACTAAATTCAAAGATTGTTGCTAACAGCAAGTTTTTGATGGAATTATAAGAAACTCGATAGCTCTTATCTTGGTTATCCTGATTAAGCATACTAAGTTTCAAAACAATCTGGTAATGAATGCACCCTCTGAGGCATGCCAAAGGAAAATGTTAATCAGGCTTATCATTTTGAGGTGGACGATCGCTCCGGGCGCAGTCGCTCGCCCGAGTTCAAAATTCTGCGGACGGTAAACGTCCACCTAACCCCAATTTCCACGGCCCATTAATTCAGTCATAGGCACTAGGGCTGGGCGGTTTATCGGTTTTTCGGTTCGGTTCGTTTTTTTTTTTTAAACCGAAACCGAACCCGCCGCCTTAACAAAAAACCGTGACTTTCGGTTTCAACAAATTTCCCAGAATTGGTTAAGTTTATGACCACTCATCCGCATACCAAAGGCTTAAATGTCGGGCAAAGGTAAATGCTGTGCCATTTATGCATACTTCGAGAGAACTGACAACAAATCCCCCTGCCCCCACAAATAGTGGTAGCAAATTTCTTGTATCTTAAACAATATCTACAGAACCACCAGCAGATGGAATATGAAAAATTAAAAAGTCCACACATGCAATTCAAGAATCATTAAGTAAATTTAATGAACCGGGCACATTCGACCAAAGAGGTATTGCAAGTTACCTGACAATATATGGTGTAAAAGTATTATAAATTACCTTTGACCCCAAATCATCTGCGTACGGCACGTTGTAAATTTATTAGATTGGAGGTAAACATAAAATTTCTTGAGTTTTAAAACCTCAAAGTTCACATGGGAAAAATGACGAGTAAATTATGTTAATTAACCGACTACTGGCACGTTCTCTGAAGTCACATGCTCATAGATAACGCTGCGCATTGGCAGTTATGTTTTTTGACAACAATAAAATGGTTAAATTAAAATAGAACACATCCTATTAAATGGATGGCAGGTAACTATTGAAAGTTTTTTTTAAACGTATTGGGAATTGTTTGTATAATATTTGAACTTACTTTAAGGAATCGCGCAGTACTGCAGGTCTGTCAGGTACACACGCTGCATTCCCAATACGAAGATGTTATAATCAACACGTGTCATGACCATGTGTATTTTGTAAACACAACAAATCCCAAGATTCAATATTGCAAACTTTCTTTCAAATCCCATCCCATTATGCAGCAGTCTCCCTTCAAAAACATCAATCGCCTGTCTTGACTGAGATAAAATCAACGAAGGGATCAGCCAAGAGGGCAAAGTAAAGTTGGTAATATCTTCGCCTTGGCACCGCTGATTTCGCCCAATTTCTATGTTTGGGCAGAATCAAAATAAAAAACGAACCTCTACAGTCGAAATTAGGAGAGATATTGTGAAAGCATTGGAGTGAGTTACCAATAAAAGTGATTCGTATATCACAACAACAGTTATCAAAATCAGAAGAAATGTGATTTGTGTTCCTCTTATTCCACTGTCATTTGAAGCAGGAACCATCAAGAAACACGGGGCACGTCTATTTTTAAGCAATGTGATAATTACCGAAATAAGCACAACAATTGCACATTAGCCACCAAAATCAGGGTGAGAGCTTAGCGACTCCATAAAAAATAAGGAAATGTTGATTTTTGCTAAAATGTAGCTTTTCTTGTGAATTTCTCTGCATCTTGTCTTGACAAGGCCCCAAATCTCACCGTTAGAAGAAGGCAGCTCCCACCAGTGGTGGAGCCATGGTTTAAAATCCTGTGGACCATGCTGGTGAAGAATTTTTTTTTTTTTTTTTTTTTTGGGGGGGGGGGGGGGGGGGGGGGACTGAGGGTACTGTACTTGTACTGAGGGCAGGGAATCAAAAAGAATCTTTTCAAATTTGGGGATGGGAGAAGCAAGTGGGATTTTGAGTGTCGGAGGGAGGGGGGGCTGGTCTCCCTAGATACCTCATGGCTCCACCACTGTTGCCCACTACAGTAGCCCAACACAATATGTCCATTAGCTGAGAAGAGTGGTGAACACTGATTAACCCGAATGACTCCACACGCTATATGAGCCTCACGACTTGGTTGACAAATACAGACAGATTTAATGTATACATTATCCTCTAAAATGTGGATTTCTACAATATATTTTGAAAAACTGAAAACCGAACTGAAAATCGAGTTTTTGTACAAAACCGAAACCGAACCGAAATGCAAATTTCAAAAACCGCCCAGCCCTAATAGGCACCTCAAAATTGGCCTCAACTTTCGAGAATTGAAGGAGGTAACAAAGCGCAATTTGTGAAGTTTGTTGTGTGACATCGACACAGTCATGCAAAGACAGTAAATAACTTGCCAAACACGAGCGAGAGGTCTGCCAATCCCAAAGTTATAATTAGTCATTACATTGTACGTTAGACTGTGACAACTCTCGTGTCATGTCTCGTGTCATGTGCAATTATGGGACGCATCATCACCAAGCCAGTTCAACCCCTGACGATTTGCCTTGGACGTTTCATCCCAAAATCAAAGCTGGGGCGATTTGTTCCCCAAATCTGACTGATTCGCACCAACATGGCTTGGTTATTTGGATGCAAGATAACTATAACACTCACTCTTAGTGTCGTGGGTAACCTGGTATCTTGCATCCAAATATTCAAGCCAGCATCTATACATTACGTGATGACGTACGTCATAATTATACAAACCATATACCTTAAAGTGATATTAGATGTCTACTTAGCATGCTGAAACAAAATGGCCCCCGCAAACCATAAATGGCCCCCCGGGTTCATTTTAGGCAAACCCAAAATGGCCATCCTGGGGTGATTTGAGGTGAACCATAATGGCTCTCCTGCAATTTTCAAAATGACAAGCCTGGTTAATGCACTAAATTTGAAGATTGTTGCTAGTGGCAACATTTTCTTCTTCATTTTTGATGGAAATGAAAATGAAATGGCAAAGTTGAAGATCATTAGCTGCCATTAGAGAAATTTAATAACACAAAAGAGTGTGCCACAGCTAACAACTACCAATTCTGTATAGTTCTGTCCATCGACTATTAACTGATCATAAAAATGTCAAAAATTGAAGTCATTTCTGATATTCATTTTAGAAAATTGATAACTCCTAATCAGAAATTATGCTAAGGTTTCATGTATCTTCAGCTATTTAAACAACTGATGTATCGATGTGAAGATTTGCCAAAAACTATTAACAAACTAAATTCTTTTTCAAATTCATGGCAAATATAGTATACCAGTAAAGCACCAATTGCATATACAGTAGAGCCCACTTAATTTGATACCTCTTAATTGTATATCCCTGTTAATTGAATATAATTTTCAAACACAAAACCATTACCATACCTTCAGTACAAATTTGATCTGTTAATTGCATATGGGTTGTAGAGTAAACGCCTGTTAATTGTATATAAATTTTTGTAATATGTCAAAAAAATTACTGTGACACGCACCAAATTCCCCTTATTTATCAACCTTTTTGGCCTCAATACACCCAATACAGGCATTTATTCTATTATATCTTGTTTGACAGAGCTCTATGAGCTCTGTCAAACAAGATATAATAAAATAAATGCTCAGTTTACCTCCAGAACACAGGAAACTGACCAAATCCCTGTTAATTGTATACTCCTGTTAATTGAATAATTTTCACTGGCAAAATGGATATTCAATTAAGAGGATTCTACTGCATTTGGCACATCATTCTGTTGCATAATTTTACTATGCTTGAAGGTCATGCCTTTTACGATTTCACGATATGTTTAGGAGTTTAGTTGTAATTGGACAAAGATGCAAAATTTCACTAAAATAATTGGCTTTGCAAATGTGCATTGAAATATGCTGTGCCATCCATTTTCTTTAAACATTATAATGCAAAACTCACCTTATGTGAATAAAATCAATTTCAAAGCAATCTATTCATAAATGTGTCCTATAGGGCACGCCAAGTGAATCTGTTGATGCACAAATGCAACAAGTTCAAAGACCGTTGATACAGCAACATTTTTTTTATGAACTTGAACCAAGCTTCAAAGTAATTCATTTATAAATGTGCCATGCAGGACATGCCAAAGAAATATGTTGATACACAAATGCAAAAACTTTAAAGGTGATTGCTGACGGCAATGTTTTTTGACGAAAATGGAAGACAATCGATAGCTCACTTCTTGAGGCTACCCCAAACATGCATACAAAGTTTCAAACTGACCCATTCATAACTTCACCCTGTAGGGTCTGACGAAGGAAAATGTTGATTCACAAATGCAATGAGTTCACAGGTCACTGCTAAAGGCAACATTTGGCAATGTTTTTCAAGAGAAATGAAAGCAAATCAAAAGCTCCCATCTAGAGGTCACTCCAAACAAGTACCATGTTTCAAAGTGATTGAATCGTAAACGTGAACTGTGCAGTATTCTAAAGTAAATTGTTGACAGACAAAATGGAAAGTTGAAGTTTGTTGCTAACGACAAAAGTTTTTGACAGAAATGGAAGAAAATCTATAGCTATCATCTAGAAGTCATCCAAAACAAGCATACCAAGTTTCAAACCGATCCATTCATAAATGCACCCTGCAGAGCATGCCAAAGAAAAATGTTGATGCAAAAACAGCAAAGTTAAAAGATCATTGCTAACAGCATGTTTCTCAACAGAAATGAAAGAAAATCAATAGCTTGC
This sequence comes from Pictodentalium vernedei, assembly GCA_031216915.1. Lineage (NCBI taxonomy): Eukaryota > Metazoa > Mollusca > Scaphopoda > Dentaliida > Dentaliidae > Pictodentalium > Pictodentalium vernedei. The sequence continues at coordinate 695,257,299 of CM062295.1, forward strand.
ATCTAAAGGTTGCTTCAAACCAGCACACCAAAGTAATCAGATCATAAATGTGACCTGCGTGGTGTGCCATCGAAAAACTGTTAATGCACAAAAGGGCAATGTTGAAGGTTGTTGCTAATAGCAAATTTTTGGATACAAATGAAAGAAGCTCCCATCTGGAGGTCAACCCAACAAGAGTGTACATCCCCATTAGCTCACCAATACATGACATGCATTAAATCTAGGCTTATTACAAATCTGCAAAAAATGTCAGGTCATGTACGTGCAAAGCAAAACAGGTCAGAAATTTTCCAAGTCCACAGTGACAAAAAAGTCTAACATTGCAATAAAAAAGTCCAAAATCTCCAAAAAATGTCCAGCCAAGGGTAAATGTCATCTTACATTGATGCATTTAACACATATATGAAATATGAAAACTGCAGAATACCGGTGGTAGCCTCCACTCATGTACAGCAAAACAGGTCAGAAATTTTCTGACAAAAAAGTCTAACATTCCAAAAACAGTAAAAATCAATAAAATATCACTAGTTAAGGGTCTGAGAGTAATTGTAAGCCACAGAAATACAGTATGAGGTGCACAGCAACAGGCTGAAAGTCAAAGTGGCTGATACAATAACTTTAACCCAAGAGGACCCAGGGGGCCTGTGGGTTCTCATCTGACAAGGCAGACTAAATATCAACCCAGAGAATTGATTTCAACAAGTTGCATCTGCCCCTCCTAAGGAAAAGCTTATACCAAATATCCAAAGATTCTGACCAGTGGATCCGAAAAAAAAGACTTTTAAAGAATATTCCTCATATTGAATTAAGTTATAATTCGGGCTCCCACAGGGAGCCCGCATATGAACCCAGGGACTTGGCTTTAACAAACTTGAATCTCACCCCCCTAAGGATGCTGCACACCAAATATCAAAACATTCCGACTGCTGGATCTGAAGAAGATTTTTTTAAAAATTCCTCAATTTGAACTAAGTTACAATTGGAGCTCCCACAGTGAGCCCAAATATGGACCTAGGGACATGGCTTGAACAAACTTGAATCTTACTCCCCTAAGGATGCTGCATACCAAATATCAAAAGCATTCTGACTGCTGGAACTGAAGAAGATTTTTAAAGAAAATTTCTCATTTTGAACTAAGTTATCATTCGGGCTCCCACAGTGAGCCCAAATATGAACCCAGGGACTTGGCTTGAACAAACTTAAATCTCACCTCCCTAAGGATGCTGCACATCAAATATCAAAACATTCCGACGGTTGGATCTGAAGAAGAAGATTTTTTAAGAAAATTCCTCATTT